>JAQAHW010000052.1:1200000-2400000 GCA_027580185.1 Tuta absoluta
GACAATCAGGTGGTTCACCCCGCAATGTCCTAACCAGACCGGGAACAAATTCACAAAGAGATAAATATCAACTTTGTGAGTGTCCCACCGAGAATCGAACCCGGAACCTTTGCGTCGCAGCCAGTCGCACTACCACTGCGCCACATCGGCCGTAAAAAGCTACGTGATACGTATATCACTAAAGATTTCCTGCCTGTTCCACACTACTAGTTAATTTTTTTCTGTTTTGCGTTGTGTCTAACACACAGTATACATATTTGCTGTGGAGACGTTGGGCCCTTGGGGCCCTGAAGCCAAACTATTTTTAAGTGACATCACAACGCGCCTCATTGAGGCAACTAGTGATTCGAGGGCTGGCAGTTATTTTGCTCAGCGCGTTAGTCTCGCAATTCAGGAATGCTGAACAATTAAAAAAAAAAACTTGTTTCAGTGACGTGAACTACCGGGCGAACATATGGGCGCTGAAGCAAGTTGGATGCACCCATGTCCTGGCGACGACCGCCACCGGCTCGCTGGTCGAGGAGTATAAGCCTGGCGACCTGGTCATCCTGGACGACTTTATTGACAGGTAGCAGTCTCTCTCTCTTTTCGTGTGAGACACCGAGTCGTCCAACGACCCGATGAACCCTGGTGTCAGAGTTTTTCAACCGCCTACTACTAATAGTAGGCCTCTGACATGGTTGTGTTACGACCGCCGTCTAAGTAATCATAGACAGCAACCGGGACCGACGGCTTAACGTGCCTTCCGAAGCACGGAACCATTTATTTTCGGACAATCAGTTGGTTCACCCTGCAATGTCCTAACCAGACCGGGAACAAATTCACAAAGTGATAAATATCGACTTTTGTGAGTGTCCCACCGAGAATCGAACCCGGAACCTTTGCGTAGCAGGCAGTCGCACTACCACTGCGCCACATCGGCCGTTACAATCAGCTATATGAACATTCTTTACTAACTTGTAAGTGTAATGTACGAAAAACTTGGCCGTTTTAAACTAACTCTTTGACAATATAACTCTTTATTTACAGGTAATCTGATACCTACTCACTAGATTTTACCTAATCCAGTTGCGAAATCAGATTTTTTACTTGTAGCTAATAAGTTTTCTTTAGTTTCTTTAGTTAAGATTTCTTTTTGAGAATTAAAAATAAGTTTAGTTTCCAAGAACTGTGTAGATGGCGTTGGCTGACTTCGTTACTAGGTGCCAAAGCCTAAACGCATGAAAAAATATACTGTTCTTTCCAAATCTATCCTTGTTTTTCGCGCTTTGTTAATCATTAATACTCTGTTTTGTTTGTACGTTGTTTTCGTTGTGGGGTTCGTTAATATGCAGGAAAACCCATGAAAATAAATGTTTTTGAGATGCAAGTGATGTAACAAATATAGTTACGTTGTAACGTTTCGTTTTACGATCTCATACATCCAAGTAAAAAAATCAATTAAATGTGACGTTCCGTTCCTTACGTTTACGTACCAAGTACAGCGCCATCTATCCAGTGACTAGGAACCAGTTTAAAATAAAGAAAAAGAAACATACATACATACATATAATCACGCCTCTTTCCCACAGGGGTAGGCAGAGACTACATCTTTCCACTTGCTACGATCCTGACATACCTCTTTCGCTTCTTCAACATGCATCAATCTGTTCATACATGCTCAAGAAAATGAAAACTCCCTATTATTGCCTACTATCGTTTACCAGGACGTGGGGGCGCAAATGCACGTTCTACGACCGCACGGTGGGCGGGCCGCGGGGCGTGTGCCACCTGCCGATGCGCCCCGCCTTCTGCGAGAGCGCGCGCCGTGCGCTGTACAATGCGGCGGTGGCTAGAGGGTACTCCGTGCACGAGAGGGGCACCGCCGTCGTCATACAGGGACCTAGGTGAGGGTTAAAAATTATATTATATCTGTTTATGTCTTTTTTAATTTAATTTGTCCTCTGACCTAGACTAGAGTCAAGAGCAAACCCATCATTAATAAAAAAAAATATATTTAATAATAATTTCGTTAATTTCTACATGTCTTGTGATGCCGTCATAGAATAGCATCACCCCATTTCCCGTGGGTGTCGTAAGAGGCGACGAAGGGACTCGAGGGTGTGTATTGCAACTTTAGGCGATGGGCTGACATCCTGTCACTATGGCCATTGGCCATACACAGTTTTCCGATTGACCCTCGAATGTTTGTCAGACGTGGCGTAAGTGTCCGTTTTTTATAAGGGATTATAGGCGTGATATTTGTATGTGTATGTATGTAATTGCAGGTTCTCAAGCCGCGCTGAAAGTATGATGCACCGCCAATGGGGCGGCCATCTTGTCAACATGACCACAGTACCGGAGGTAAACTAACTACGTATCTACTGTGAAACTATTGTATTGAGATTATGAAGTTGTTCTCTGTCCACATACAAGTCCTGAAACGCGGTATCGAAGTTATTCCGCCGATCGCTATATATACAACTTCCAAACGTGTCCGGTTGGAACAGTCGTTCCCCTGCTCACAACTCCCGACCAGTCGTCACTCGGTCCTACTACTGGCCTCATCATCACTGCTCCTAAAGTTCCTCTACCCTATAACATACTCGATAACAACATAACAAGCTTCTTATTTTCTCACTTAATTGCTGGTCGTGAGGTTTCTGCAAGGAGTAATAAAAGGAGTATCTACCCACGGCGAAAGAAGTTCAAGGTATCAGAATCAGAAATACTTATTGCCAGAAGTGGTTAACATGAAACTGAACAACTTTCCCCTTAACATAAGAACATTCGTCGAGTTATAAAAAATAAATGGACCTTGCATAATGTAAAGTAACCAAACTGATCGGCAATTTTGTATGAAGAGGTCAATTTTGTTTTTGTGTTTCGACCCATGTTCCATGAATGAATGAATTTATTTTATTAATCAATAAAATATTCTTAAAACCAATACATAGCACCACAAAAATGGGGAAAGGTGTTCAGTTTTACGCCCTTTTTGTTACTCGCTGTATAAATAAATACCCTTTTTACTTACTTAGACTATCACAGCTATGTCTGGGTCAGATTAGACTAAACCAAATTTAACCCGAATAAATGAAAAAAATACTTCATAATTTACATGTTTTTTTTTCCAGGTGGTGCTAGCGAAGGAAGCCGGTTTGAGTTACGCGGCAGTCGCGCTGGTCACCGACTACGACTGTTGGAGGGAAAACGAAACCTCTGTGAGTGTTGCTAAAATATAAAACCAAAAATCAAAGTAGTAAACCACTATTTTCCTAGAAGAAAAATTGCCTATCCGAAATAATTTTACCTCCTATAGTATAGGACCTATACTTTGACTCCCATACAGAAGCACAAAATATATACAGGGTGGCCCGTATAGTCACGTCCAAAGACAAAATTTGAATGCCTTATACTAAGGGGTATCCAAATCACCCCCATGTATGCTCCGCGATTTTTTGTAGTTTCCGAGTTATTCAACTTTTAAAGTTGTATGGGAAAACTTCGACACACCGGATTTTTGAAGCATACAAAAAAGGAAAATAGCCTCCCAGTAAAATTTTCCTCAAAGTCGAATAACTCGGAAGTTACAAAAAATCGCGAAACATACATGGGGGTAATTCGAATACCCCTCAGTTTAAGGCATTGAAGTTTTGTCATTGGACGTCACTATTCGGGCCACCCGGTATAAACATTTTGTTACAAATTTAGGCTGTTTTGGCCCGTATTTCACCTTAAACACACGTTGCCAATTCTACTAGTGAGTGTGATAATCATCCAGGGAATGGGCAGCAGCGTTGCCTATGAATGTGTAGCGACCTCTGGGAGCTACGACAAGAAGCTCACTCAAATTGGTTCACAAGCAACAAGACGCAACAGAAGTTACAACATATCTGCAAGATGGCGCCACGTGACAGAACAAAGAGTCTGAAACGCGGTATCGAAGTGTTTCACCGCGCAATGCATATATACAACTTCCGATTCTATCCAGGTGGACCAGTCGGTCCCCTGGCCACAACACCCGGCCAGGCGGGTAGCTACCCTTTTCCCGACACCACCTGGAACCCTCCATTCTGCCTATTGGCATCACTCCTGTCACCCGCCATAAATGCAAGTTCTGCACTCGCCAATCGGCCTGCCAAGCGTGATGAGTATGGCAATATCCAGGTCTCTCCAGGTTTTTGTCCAGCAGTGGACTGTTACTATTAAAAATAATGTTATGGCGAAAAGTTCAAGATCTGTAGCTATCCTCTGTCCGAGTAGGTATTTAAAAGAATGTAAACAATCTTACAATGATTGACTGACAGCTATCATTTTCTGCAGGGTATAATGTTGTCCCTCTTTATCTAGTTTGTTTACATTAATTTATATACCTACTTGGATAGGATATAGGTACAGTCGAGATCAGGCTGGGTTAGACAGTTTGGACTTTAGACCGTTCTTATGCCGCGCGCATAAGACTTACATTGGCGTTCTAGTGTCTAACCGCACGTGAGCTTGACTGTACCGATTGGCTTTTTCCTGAGATCAAGGTATGGAAGCTACTATTTTACATTGTAGATCAAGACGTGTAGTGTAGGTATTGTAGTAATTCTTTATATACGCATGTAAATAACACGCTTTGAAAATCTTGACTTCAATTTGAAACAAATGTCGTTTTCTGATGGTGGTGGCGTAAAGTTACATGCCGTGTGATTAACCTGGCCAGCCCCAAGGCAGAGCCGCTATTTTTATTTTTTTATCCCGCCCGAGCCAGTTTTCTATTAGAACATTACAAAATTGTTACAAATTGAAAAACCCCTGAGGGGTAGGCAGATCTTTCCCCGCCGTAAAAACAATAGTTTTGGTCACTTCTGACAAATATTTGAGCTCGTTGGAAAGTTACTAAGCATATAAGTATTATCTTAGAGAAGACAGATAGGTTTTTAAGTACATATATATGGTCTTATTAAATTAAGTGTAAATATTTTAAGGGAGATTTTTCTACTCGTGAAACTGATCAACTTTTCCCAATAAACGTAGGTCGATGTAAAAAAAATATATACAACGTGACACATTTTTTTTACAATGACGTCAATAAGTGATAATACTGTATCCTACATTTAATGGAGAATTTCAATTTCAATTTCAATGGGAAATTTTCTAGAGTTTCTCGAGTGTCATGTAGAGGGCGCTCAGCTTAATTGAAATAACGTTCCTTTACATGAAAATCTGTACCACTTTACAAAATATTCTTTATTTTGTAAAGTGGTACAGTTATTTTGTTTGCTTACATGAATGACACTCAATATAATAGCAAGACGATAAGTTTATTTTGTTGCAAATCAAACTAAAATAAATAAATTAGCAACGAACACAACGTGAAACGGAACCTGAGACTAAACTATGGCTGCCGCCAGCCATATTGAAACGTCAAATTTTCAGTTTAGCACAGTGCCCTCTGGTTTGACATTCAGAACTATCAACAGAACTGTCAACGGAAAAACTCCCATTGTTCCAGGTGTCTGTGTCGGAGGTGCTGGCGACGTTTGCCAAGAACGTGTCAAAAGCAGCTGACGTCATCATTGACGCCGTGCAGAGAATCGCAGCGGAAACGGAACACGCGTATTTGAGTGCACACAAGGTAACTATACCCGTTGTTAGTGCGACTGCCTGCGACGCTAAAGTTCCCGGTTCGATTCTCGGTGGCGCACCCACTAAAGTTGATGTTTATCACTTTAACGCAATTTTTGGTAGAGTTAAAATGTAAGGAGTTTAACTGACACCTGTTTATTGAAAATCAACCCTTTTCAGAATAAACAGTGCTTTAATAAATTTATGTTAATATCATGCATGTGCCTTACCACATAAACGTTAGACGCGTATCGAACGCGTTTTTAAAAGTCTTTGTACAAAAAAAGACGCAAAACACGCGTTCAAATTGTTTGTGTGAAAACCGTATATTTTTTTGTTGCAGGAACTCGTATCATCAGCGATCATGTTGAAAGAATAATTAGACCAGGAACGTCAAAGGGACTTCTTTTGCATAATATGAGGACCGGATTTTGACTTTTGATATGTGTTGTTGTAACCAGCGACTTTAATTTCGCGTCTCTAATTTAAATTAGAATAATTTTTGGTCCAAAGATGGCAGATGTTTCTTTTCTAAATTCTTTTGTGTGGGGTATCAAATGAAAGGGTTTTACAAGACGATTTCAATTATATATCGCATTATTACATGCGATATATTACTCGTACAGTGCTTTCATTTGATACTCCACACGAAATGTTTAAAATAAACTTCCGCCATCTTTGACCCGTCATGTCTGGATCACTATACAGGGTGCTTCTACTCATGATTCTGAACAACTTTTATTATGGGGTCACCTGTGAAATCGCGAATAAAAAACATCTGCTCCATAGAAAAGTTCATACCTACTCGCACAAAATGTATGGAACTTAATTGTTTTTTCGCGATTTCACTGGTGACCCCATAATGAAAGTTGTTCAGAATCATGAGTAGAATCGCCCCGTAAAATTACCGGGCTGAATAAACAATAACCCTGTATATCCTGGCAACATCTGTGAAACTAAAATCACCGGTTACAACAACACAAATCAAAAACCAGAATCCGGTCCTCATATAATGCAAAGGACTCTCCGGCTCCCGCCCGCACTATATCTCTAGACAGTTATTTTCTATTAGTTTTATAAAGAATTTATATTTTAGTACGTAAGCAAACTTTTGTGATTATGAGCACATTTTATTTGTAAGCAATACTGTTTATATTAGAATAAAACACATTTATTTCCTTAAATAAGTCATTATTTATTGAATACTTAAAACCGGACATATAAAACGACAAAATACTCTTACATACTAAAATGTTCACACGATAACTTTTCGATTTTCTTAAATGCCTATTTCATTTACGTATTATTCTTGTGCAATTGATCTATCAATTTTATTCAATGTAAAAAAAAACGTTTAGTTTAAAATCTTAATAGATAAAATATGCTAGCTTAATTTACGACACCAATGTCATACATCTTTCTTTCGTGTACGCGCGCGATGCGATGATCCTGCAAAGAAAATAATTCCATCGTTATTGAAAGAAAATAACAGCTGTGACATTTTGCTTTTTTTGCATGACGATTGCTAGTAGATATTTTGTACCATCATATGGCGTTTTGCCTGCGCCAATGATATTCTGCATGTATGATGTTTTATGACCATCACCTACTGCAACCATGGCGTTATGCATTCAAGAGTACAAGAAACGTTTCAAAAACCACTGGGCATAATGTGAATTTTATTCCGGCCAAACGGGTGTAAAAAAATTATAATAAAAAAATTCAAGAGATGGGAAAGTCGAAACTGAACATCTTTCTACCCGGTACATAGGCATTAATATGAAAAAAATAATAATTAACTTTTGTCAGAGCCAGAGCTATTTCATTCGGTCTAAGACATAATATTCATCGCTCAAACTATGTTTCTTGCGGAAAATTGTTCGGTTTCATGCGCTGTTATTATATTTCTGCCTGCGGTGCCTTATTTTATTTCTCCTTCAGCCAGCATCGACCGTCCAGTGGCGCCCTCACCTGCTATTAATTAATTTCCTAAAATGTATAACAAATATCAAAAATCTAAGGCCGACAAATTATTGTCCTTTATGATAAAATTATTTCTTGTGTTTTGAATTTTTAATCAACTGAACGGTTTACGGTGGCCACGTTAGTATCATCATACGGGGCCCCCAGAGGTAGAATGATGAAACATAATATGCTTCTCAATGTACTTTATTACTTTGATAATGCAGTCAAATGTATTATCATAATTTTGAAAAAAATACGCCAAAAATTATGCGATCTGGCTAGCAGGGCCCGTTTCCATTTCACAATGGTCGATTATAATTTCAACGTCCAATGTACTCTTAGAATCAGGTATTAAATCTTCAAACGCATCATTTCCTGAATCGCGAGACTTACGCGCTAAGCAAGATAACTGCCAGCCCTCAGATCACCAGCTGCCTCAATGAGGCGCGTTGTAATATCAATTAAAAATTTGGCTTCTGAGCCCCAACGGCCAAAAGTCTCCGCAGCGAAAGGACTATTACTAGATTGACTGTACTAAGAAATTCAACAAGAACAGAAGACAATAAACAATTTTAAACGGATTTAAGTTGTGTTTATTTTAGATTTTACAATGGTCACGGACCACGGGCTCTGTAAAGAGCTCGAAACGTAGGAATTGTAAAATCCAAAATAAACACAACTTAAATCCGTTTAATATTGTTTTATTGTCTCTCTCTCTTCTCGTGTGGGACACCGAGTCATCCAACGACCCAATGAACCCTGGTGTCAGAGTTTTTCAACCGCCTACTACCACTAGTAGGCCTCTGACATGGTTGTGTTACGACCGCCGTCTAAGTAATCATAGACAGCAACCGGGACCGACGGCTTAACGTGCCCTCCGAAGCACGGAACCATTTCATTTTCGGACAATTAGTTGGATTAGCCTGCAATGTCCTAACCAGACTGGGAACAAATTCACAAAGAGATAAATATCAACTTTTGTGAGTGTCCCACCGAGAATCGAACCCGGAACCTTTGCGTCGCAGGCAGTCGCACTACCACTGCGCCACATCGGTCGTGGTTTTATTGTGATAAGTAAAGTTGTGCAAACTCAAGAAAATATAAACGCAGATGAGAGCGCCTGGACTGGACTGCCAGCGCCGCCTTAATACCTAGTTGTTACTCCAAGGGTTGCGCGAGTGCTGTCCGGGGATCATGTCCAGCAAGTACTGTCGCTGCGCCTCCGCGACGCGCTGCATCTCGGCGGCCATTGCTGCGTTGTTCGCGTTAGAACTGCTTTTACCAGCTACACACATGAAAACACAATTAAATTTGGTACTTGTTGATGCATTGACCAGCTAGACACACGAAAACACAATTAAATTTGGTTCTTGTTGATGCTTTTACTAGCTAGATACACAAAAACACAATTAAACGTAGCACTTGTTGATGAAAATACTATGAATAGTAACGATCCCAATGTTAACCCTTGAGGCACTCCAATTTTTATTAAAAGACTCCAATAATTTAGTGAGTTTTGTTTGCATCCTTTGAGTCGCCGTTTCGTGATAAGTATTAAATATATTGATAATTTTAATTCTAATTTAGAAATGGCACAGATTTAACAACAAAGTTTCTTGATGAATGTAATCAAATGCTTTAGAGAAATCGTTATAATACATATTACACAGTGCAAACCTTTTATAACGACTTGTATTTTATTGTATCGAAATTAATCACGAGATCTTTTTTTTTCTTGTAGGGGTTTGCTCTTGACTCTAGTCTAGGTCATAGGACAGAGACAGAGTCTAAGATGGAGCGAGCTCACCCAGAAGAAGCCTGTTCACTCTTACTTTGAAGAGATTAGGGTTGTATGCGTTTGGAAACAAAGACGCAGGTAGTTTTTAAAGTAACAATTTCAATTTATCAATTAAGAATGATCAAGTTCGTAAAAGCTGTTAACGATACTCACATCTCTTGCCGAGTGCGGAGGCCTGCGCCATGGCGAGCTGGTAGGTGTACAGTAGCGGGGAGAACTGCATCATAGCAGCAGCCGCTGCCGCCGGCGTCATGCCGCCGCTGCTGCCCGCGCCGGACAGGCCTGCCGCGCCGGTAGGGGGAATAACATTATAAGTACAAATACAAAATACAAATTGCCGTGTGATGCCAGCTTAGAATTGCCGTGTGATGCCAGCTTAGAATTGCCGTGTGATGCCAGCTTAGAATTGCCGTGTGATGCCAGCTTAGAATAGCATCACCCCATTTCTTTCCCGTGGGAGTCGTAAGAGGCGTGTGGACTCGAGGGTGTGTATTGCAATTTTAGGCGATGGGCTGACAACCTGTCACTATAGTGATACAAAATTTTCCGAATGACCCTCAAACATTTGTCAGACGTGGTGTAAATGGCCTTTTTTTGTGGCTGTTTACGCTCTGCCTACCCCGCAAGGGATAATAGGCGTGATATGTGTATGTGTATGTGTGTACAAAATACCAAAAGTTTTATTGCCAAAAATACACTTTTACAAAAGTTTTACTGTTGATCGCACACTAGGCACAGCCTGTATCGTGGGCTATGTAAGTATCACATTTCTTACATTTTCATTGAATAAAATGTAGTTTTTGAATATGCTATGACTACGATTTATTCACACATAAGTGTGCCTAAAGTTGGTCCCTAGGGATTAAAAGTGATTTGAATATGGAACATGAATTTCTGCAGCCAATCAAACGCAAGTTCTCTAGAGATGGGATAGCTTTTCTTGAAAAACTACCTACTATTCACCTTATTCCCACCGAAAAAGTATAAATTAAAAAAGTAATGTGTCCAATTTTTTATTGCAACCAACTTTTATTATATATTCCAACAAATTAAGGGGATGTGTAAATAAAATGTAGCGTAATATAACAACACTGTAAAAGTGATGTATATGGAACTTAGTAAGTTGTCATTCTTATGGAGGGGGATGAAACGTAGTATGAATCACTCGGACCTGAAGTTATTTACGAGGGATTCAGTGTACGTACATTGAATCCCTCGCTACACTCAGGATTCTAATTTACCTAGCTACGCTCTGGATTTTACTTTACAATCCCTTACTCCATTCAAAATAGCCTTCGCTTTATGTAAGTATATAACTGGGCCGATGGCGTAGCGGATAGTACCCCTGCCTGCTACGCCGAGGGTCGTGGGTTCGATCGCCACAAGGCACAAATATTTGTTAAGTCAATTTTCAGATATTTGTGTTTAGTCTGGATGTTTTCTATGTATAATATGTATTTATTTACAAAAAAATATACAAATAGTACAGTCAAGATCAGGCTGGGTTAGACAATTTGGACTTTGAACCGTTCTTATGCCGCGCGCATAAGAGTTATATTGGCATTTTGAGTGTCTAATCCAGTCTGATCTTGACTGTACAAACTTTGCTTGGTTTGGTTTGATTTATATATTATTTCAGTAGGGCTAGATAAGATGCGTATTGAAAACTTGTTAACTACTGAAATTTTTAATCAGTGAGAAAATTATATTTGTATTGGAAACATGATTTAACGAAGGCTTCAGACAAAATGGCAATGCCCACCTCTAACTTTGAAATTTAACAGCTAATACGGGCATTGTGATGGCGAAAGTCGCAGGTTCAAATCCTGCCCACAGTAGAAAAATTTTAAAGTTTTCTAAATCAGTCTAAAGATGTTTTTTAATCAGAAATATTCAAAGTATGCTGGTCTGATACCCTGGCGCCCTACCTCTGAGCAGCTGATGCTGCAGCGCCTGCATGGCGGCCGCGCTGTGCTGCTCGAACGCCATCTGCGCCGCCGCCGCCGCCGCCAGTTGCTGCGGAATTGCAATCATCAGTTTAAGGCGAGTGTTTTTTACAGGTCCAAGAAAACAAATCGCTGAACGAAATTCTCTTGATATTTTAATTTATTTTAGCAACTGCAGGTATTATGTCTTATTTTTCGAAGACCAAATGTTACTAACCAAAAAAGTTTGGATGGATTGTATAAACGATTATATATATATATATATATTTTAGTTCTGGATTCTTTCAATTTTTAGCCCTGGAGCTAAGAAATCTACACCTGACTATATGGTGATGAGCAGGAGCTCACCCGGAGAAGTTTGTTTGGTTGTTCAAACAGGTTTACGAGTTGTTCTGGGAATAACGGATTGGACTGAATCTACCCGGCACGTTTGTTATTAAGGATGGGTTTGCTCTTGACTCTAGTCTAGGTCATAGGACAGAGACAGAGTCTAAGATGGAGCGAGCTCACCCAGAAGAAGCCTGTTCACTCTTACTTTGAAGAGATTAGGGTTGTATGCGTTTGGAAACACAGACGCAGGTAGTGAGTTCCACTCTTTAGCAGTGCGCATTATAAATGATGACTAGAAGCGCTTAGAAGCGTGCCGAGCAAAAGGGTGTAAACGAAGATTTGACAGCTAATAGAGATGTATGGAAGAAAATAACATGTTGCGCCGACCACAAATAAATTGGGATAAGGGCAGGCAGATGATGGGTATGGTCACACCTCTGACATTTATTACAGCGGATTTTTTATAGACAACTGTCATTTCTACATGTGCATGTATGGGTGATCACAGATGTGTGAGTGCAGGGTTGGCATGCAGGTTGATTTTTATACCTAACCTGACGAATACATACAGTAACTACCAAAAAGGATGTAACAAGCCTAGCGCTAGTTTCTACTTAATTCTCCACTGGTGTTTTGACATTTCTCGTGTGAGGGCGGGTCGGGGGCTGGGGTGCGGGGAGGTGAGTGTCCATTCTGTATGTATAATATATAAGGTGTAAAAAAATTAGCTGAGAATATTTTAAGGGGTGAACCAGTACGTCAAACTAAACAACTTTCCCCAAGGAACATAGGTCGAAATATGAAAAAAAATTGGCCCTCCCATACAAATTATCCCGGCCGGGTAACACACTAAGTATGGGAGGGTCAAATTATTAAAAGTTTCATATTCCGTCCTACGTTCCTTGGGGAAAGTTGTTCAGTTTCACGAACTGGTTCACCCCTTAAAATATTCTCAGCTAATTTTTTACACCTTATATGTATATAATATGTGTATGGATATTTTAGCCATGAGTATTGATATGTGTGAGAATATTATAGGCTTGAATATTGAGATGTGTAAATAAGGATATTTTAGCCATTAATAGCTATTATTTTGTTTCAGATTGTGTTAGACAAAGCTGTAAGAGAACATTTAGCAGAAGGATGGACAAAACAAGATGTTATTACGATATGAAATAAATATTTACAACGATACTGTATTTTTTTTTCATGGTTCTTTCTTAGTCTGAGGTAGAAACGCAGTTAATGAAACAAAGTGATTATGTAGACTTACATATTTATTAGAGATCTGAACAAAATAAGATATTAAATTATATGTACAGTCTATGTTAAATCTAACTAAATTAAAGGTAAGTTAATAGGTACACACTGTTTTCTTTACGTAGCTTACTGTATTGTAAATAAACGAAGGATCTTTATGGCAAACAAGTGGACGCCGGAATCGGCGCCAGGCGTTGGTTAGTATGTAGCGGAACAAGTTAAAAAAAAGGTATTAGGGTCAAATTATACTGAGCGACTCGGGATTTTTTTTGCGAATTTACAAGGATTTTTTTGCAACTAATTATACTGCGTATCATATATCTAAATACTCAATTCGTACGTATAACTAGTTGCAAATAAGTACTTGTTTAATATAAGTACTAAATTTTTTCTTAAAATATTCTCAGCAATTTTTTTTACACCATGTATACTACATACTTTGGTTATTATGTGGTATGGTACTAACCTGATGCTGCTTGCTACCGCTGCTCTGGCTGGCGCTACTAGACGACGAGCCTGCAAACAAACACACGATAAAATATTCACAGTCATCATTTCAACAGATCTATACTGACGAATATTTTTTACCCGCGAATATGATGCTTCGAAATATCGGGTGCTCAAAGTCTAAACAATCGAATAGTTATAGTTGAAATTGAAATTCTTTATTCAATGTAGGATAGTATTATCATATCACTTATTGACGTCATGAACCGTCATTGTAAAAAAGAAATTTGTATCACACAATTTTCTTTTTTTTATAACAATTTTGTAA
The DNA here is from genome assembly GCA_027580185.1 of Tuta absoluta. Classification (NCBI taxonomy): domain Eukaryota; kingdom Metazoa; phylum Arthropoda; class Insecta; order Lepidoptera; family Gelechiidae; genus Tuta; species Tuta absoluta. The sequence goes on from JAQAHW010000052.1 coordinate 1,213,670, forward strand.
TATCCTAATAGAAAACCGGCTCGGGCGGGATAAAAAAATAAAAATCAAAGCACTGCCACGGGGCTGGCCAGGTTAATCACACGGCATGTAACTTTACGCCACCACCATCTGAAAACGATATTTGTTTCAAATTGAAGTCAAGATTTTTAAAGCATGTAGTTTACATGCGTATAATTAATCGGACCTCCTGAACAGGAAAAACCCCCCAAAAAACCTGCCCAGAAGTGCTCCTACTCTAAATTATGTTAGTAGTTTATGCAACTGTCATATAATTGGGATCATTAGAATGCGAGTGTCTGTTTGTGATAATAGTTTGACACGAGTATTCTAATGCCTAATTATATGCAGTTGCATACACTAATTTATCTACACTCGCCAAAACAAACTCAGTTTAACACTTTTCCAAACGTCCGCACCGGCGATTGCAAGGCCCGATACAAGGTCAAATTCAATACGAGAACATAATATGGTTTGTTATGAGTTTTTGAAAATTCTATACTTTAGCAGTTGTTCAGATGTGGAGCCTAAACAATAACTTAACTAAACAACTGAACAACATCTAAACAACAACTGAACAACATCTAAACAACAACTGAAGCAACAACTGAACAACATCGAACATCGGAACAACATCTGAACAATATTGGTACAACATCTGAGCAACATTCTTTAATTTCTCAACTTTATCGAAGTAAGACCCTTCTCATTAAGGCATTACGTAGATCAGGTCTACTTCATAAAGCAGGACTTTATGCAACTTTTTCGAATTCGTAATTTAATGTTAATTCGAATATTATGTGTCGAGTGTACACAAAAATATATAAAAACGTATTTATTAAATTTAGTTAGGATGACAACAATATAAAACATTATAGGATATTTATCAACAAACATTTATAAAATCACAGACTAAAACAACATCAATTGAACGTTACATCAATATATGTAAACGCTAAATACTACAAAGGCTTACATTGAGATTCAATATATCATATAGCACGTTCACACGATGCCAATATGGGCAGGGAAATAGTAAGGGAAGTGGGCAGCGCGAGTGTGTGAACAGGTTACTCGCGCTGCTACTCGTCATGCCGCTGCCACTTCCCGTGCTCCCGCGAGTGTCGGCGCCTCGTGCGCGAGTCAAGTTTCAAGTTTTTATTTAAGTTGCATATTGTACAAGCATATAAAATACATCTTAACGGAACGGCAGCACGAACGCGTGTGGAATGTATTGCTATCTCACTCTCTCATATTAGCGCGAGAAGAGTATAACGACAGTGTGTGAACACTCACTCGCGTTGGTACTTCCGCGGAAGTATATCGAGCAATATTCGCGACAGCGGCAGGAGTAGGAGCGTGTGAACGTGCTATTAAAAGCATAACAAAATAAAGTCATAATACATACATACATAAATCACGCCCATATCCCTTACGGGATAGGCAGAGCGTTAACGGCCGTAAAACGCATATTAACACCACGTCTGACAAAAGTTTGAGGGTCAATCAGATAGCTGTGTATCACTATAGTGACAGGTTGTCAGCCCATCGCCTAAAATTGCAATACACACCCTCGAGTCTCTTAGTCGCCTCTTACGACACCCATGAGTAAGAAATAGGGTGATGCTATTCTAGGCCGGCATCACACAGCATAAAGTCATAATATTTCTGCTTACACATTCATGCACTTCATTCACAGTTCTTAGAAAGCTATAAAAGTTGTTATAAAGTTGTGATACATGCTCGTTTACCTTTACCTTTCTTCGCCGGGACCTCAGCGCCGGCGTCCCCGCGGTCGCGGTCGCGCGCCCGCTCCGAGTGGTGCCGCGACAACCCGTCAGAGTTCGACAGAGCTCTGACAAACAAACACCATAGAGGTTATAATTTAAACGGGTTCTGTAAAAACAAAACTTTGTCCAAACTGTTAGTAAAATCATGTGATGGTAGTGAGTGTGTGTTGTCGGGACGACTTTCGAGTGAGTTCCGGTAGTGACGAATAACGGTATAACTATGAAAAGTTTAAACCGCAATAGTTTAAAATTTTGTGTAACATTTATGTTTACAACCTCCGTGCTTCAAAGGGTGTATTCCCGTTCTCCCCGGTGATCGTGTCGCAGTTAAGGGTTGGGAAAGGTAGGACATGATGGGGCATGGTGGGGCAAGTTGTGAAAAAGGATGGGGCAAGGTAGGGAAAGTTGTGAAAAAGGATTGGGCAAGGTAGGGAAAGTTGTGAAAAAGGTTGGCAAGGTAGGGAAAGTTGTAAAAAAGGATGGGGCAAGGTAGGGAAAGTTGTAAAAAAGGATGGGGCAAGGTAGGGAAAGTTGTGAAAAAGGATGGCAAGGTAGGGAAAGTTGTGAAAAAGGTTGGCAAGGTAGGGAAAGTTGTGAAAAAGGATGGGGCAAGGTAGGGAAAGTTGTAAAAAAGGATGGGGCAAGGTAGGGAAAGTTGTGAAAAAGGATGGCAAGGTAGGGAAAGTTGTGAAAAAGGATGAGACAAGGTAGGGCAAGTTGTGAAAAAGGATGGGGCAAGGTGGGATATGATGGGGCAAGGTGGGCCATGATGGGGCAAGTTGGAACAGGATGGGGCAAGGTGGGGCATAATGGGGCAAGGTGAGGCAAGTTGTGGCAGAGATTGGTGCAGTATCATGCCACATCTTGCTAAACCCTCACCTACCCTCAACACACGGTTACCAGGGACAACGGGAATGCACTCAGAATGCACGTTAAGCCGTCGGTCCCGGTTGCTGTCTATGATTACTTGGACAGCGGTCGTTACACAACCATATCAAAGGCCTACTAGTATAGGTACAACCTGCAACTTTGGCCATCTACTAGCAGGAATGGAACTAAAATCTTCAAAGAACAGCATTGAAAATACGCAATAACACGTTGCAGAATCACGGAACCCGAATTAACAAGTAACTAACTAACTAAGTGTTTTTTTTTTGTATTTACTAGTTTATTACACCAAATAGACTAAATATGTTGTGTACACAATCTTTTTACACGACTGCCCAACCAAAAAAGGACTGTAAAGTTTTTAAAGTTCATGTATGTATGTATATATGTGCGTTTTTTTAAAGAGCTGCAACTCGTTAAACACTGAACAGATTCAAATGGGAATCGTATCGGAAGAATCCTTACATTATCCCGAGTGTCATAGGCTAGGCTTTTTAAAAAATTGTATAGCTAACAAGGGAAGTGTTTTAAAATTTCGTATTCTACATAGTTAATTCATTGCACTTATTATGTGTTTTTTTACATAAACTACAAATAGGACTGTTATATTACCTGTTATTGTTAGAGGAGGATGTCTTGGCGGCTGCGGGGGCGGCGGGGGGCGCGGGGGTGGAGGGCGCGGGGGTGCGCGACAGCGAGCGAGACACCGACATCTACACACACACGTTATTGAATGTACTACGGTTTATTATGCACTCACACTGCTATTTTATTATTTTCATTTCGAAAAACAAGAGATTGAAGTAAATGAAAATAAGAAATTGAAAAAATGTCAGCGCCCGCCGGGACTTGAACCCGGGACCGTGGAGTACCGTTCCACTGCTCTGCCAACTGAGCTACCGGCGCCCCGACGTAAGCCGACGAAATCTTCAACCTCTTGGTACTCGTCTCGAAGCGACGACAAGCGACATCTAGTATAAGTTATTTGAAACTAATACTTTTTCAATTTTTTATTTTCATTCATGAAAGTAATATAGCACTGTGAGTGCAAAATAAAACCATAGTACAAGAGATTGAAGATTTGGAAGTGTCAGTCGAGGCGCTGGTAGCTCAGTTGATAGAGCAGTGGGACGGTAACCCACGGTTCCGCGTTGGAGCCTCGGCGGGCGCTAACATTTTTTTTCAAGAAATTTAAAGTTTACAATTGTATGACAAAAAGATTATAATTTATAACTACATGCCAAATCAATCAATAAATAATCGTACTTTGTCAATATATATAAAGGAAATCATGAAGACGCAACAGAAGTTCGTATTCATATCTGCAAGATGGCGCCACGTGACAGATTAGTAGAGAACAATGGGCCTAAAACGCGGTATCGAAGTATTCACCGCGCACCGCATATATTATACAACTTCCAATTCTATCCAGGCGGACCAGTCGGTCCCCTGGACACAACATCCGGCCAGGCGGGTAGCTACCCTTTTCCACGACCCGACCCGACACAACCCGGACCACTCCATTATGCCTACTGGCATTACTCCTGTCACCCGCCATATACCCGTGTCGACAAAAGGGGTTTACACACATGTCTCCGTGCCACACATACCCCTAGATATAAAACCTTAATTATTTACTACGGTGGCTCAGTGCCCCAAAGAGAAGCGTGGCATGGTGTGACTTGGCGGCTCCTGCTCCTGTTGTAGACACAAGTCTCACCTGAGAGCTGCGATGTGAATGCGCCGGCGGCGGGGCGGTGTACTCCTTGTGAGTGGGCGGGTTGGGGGCGGCGGTGGGGGCGGCGCTGGCGTGGCTGGGCGGGGGGGAGGGGGCGATCTCCTGCTCCTGTTGTAGACACAAGTCTCACCTGAGAGCTGCGATGTGAATGCGCCGGCGGCGGGGCGGTGTACTCCTTGTGAGTGGGCGGGTTGGGGGCGGCGGTGGGGGCGGCGCTGGCGTGGCTGGGCGGGGGGGGAGGGGGCGATCTCCTGCTCCTGTTGTAGACACAAGTCTCACCTGAGAGCTGCGATGTGAATGCGCCGGCGGCGGGGCGGTGTACTCCTTGTGAGTGGGCGGGTTGGGGGCGGCGGTGGGGGCGGCGCTGGCGTGGCTGGGCGGGGGGGAGGGGGCGATCTCCTGCTCCTGTTGTAGACACAAGTCTCACCTGAGAGCTGCGATGTGAATGCGCCGGCGGCGGGGCGGTGTACTCCTTGTGAGTGGGCGGGTTGGGGGCGGCGGTGGGGGCGGCGCTGGCGTGGCTGGGCGGGGGGGAGGGGGCGGTCGATCTCCTGCTTCTGTTGTAGACACAAGTCTCACCTGAGAGCTGCGATGTGAATGCGCCGGCGGCGGGGCGGTGTACTCCTTGTGAGTGGGCGGGTTGGGGGCGGCGGTGGGGGCGGCGCTGGCGTGGCTGGGCGGGGGGGAGGGGGCGGCGAGGCGGCGCTCAATCTCCTGCTCCTGTTGTAGTGCGCGGACGAATGCGGTCTTCAGGCGGGCCGTGTGCTCCGCCTGGGAAAGAAGAAAATAGAATAATACTTGAATATAAATACTTTTTTTATCATGCTATAATTTAGATTACGTGTATATGTATTAATTGAATCTTAACACAATATAAGTATACTAAGTGTAAATGACGAGTGTGAGTGTGAAAATTCACTTCAGTATTCATTTCACTTTAAAAGTGAAGGCGAAGAGTGTGTATTTATTTTATTTTGAACACGAAGAGTGTGTATTCATTTCATTTTGAACGCAAAGAGTGTGTATTCATTTAACTTTAAACGCAAACAGAGTGTGTTCAATAAGCTTTGAACGCGAAGAGAGTGTAATTGTTTCACTTTGAACGCAAAGAGTGTGTATTCATTTTACTTTGAACTCGAAGTGTGTATTTATTTCACTTTGAAACCTAAGAGTATGTATTCATTTCACTTGAAAAGAGAAGAGTGTGTATTCATTTCACTTTGAACTCGAAATGTGTATTTATTTTACTTTGAAATTTAAGAGTGTGTATTCATTTCACTTTGAAATCTAAGAGTGTGTATTAATTTTATTTTGAACTCCAAGAGCGTGTATTTATTTCACTTTGAACGCAAAGAGTGTGTATTCATTTCACTTTGAGCGCAAAGAGTGTGTATTCATTTAACTTTGAACGCAAAGAGAGTGTGTTCAATAAACTTTGAACGCTACGAGTGTGTATTCATTTCACTTTGAATGCAAAGAGTGTGTATTCATTTCACTTTGAACGCGGAGAGTGTGTATTCATTTCACTTTGAATGCAAAAGAGTGTGTATTCATTTCACTTTAAACGCGAAGAGTGTGTATTCATTTCACTTTGAACTCGAAGTGTGTATTCATTTAACTTTGAACGCGAAGAGTGTGTATTCATTTCACTTTGAACTCGAAGTGTGTATTCATTTCACTTTGAACGCGAAAAGCGTGTATTTTTTCACTTTGAACGCGAAGAGAGTGTATTTGTTTCACTTTGAACGCGAAGAGAGTGTATTTGTTTCACTTTGAACGCGAAGAGGGTGTATTTGTTTCACTTTGAACGCGAAGAGAGTGTATTTGTTTCACTTTGAACGCGAAGAGAGTGTATTTGTTTCACTTTGAACGCGAAGAGAGTGTATTCATTTCGCTTTCAACGCGAAGAGAGTGTATTTGTTTCACTTTGAACGCGAAGAGAGTGTATTCATTTCACTTTCAACGCGAAGAGAGTGTATTTGTTTCACTTTGAACGCGAAGAGAGTGTATTCATTTCACTTTCAACGCGAAGGAACGCGAAGAGAGTGTATTCATTTCACTTTCAACGCGAAGAGAGTGTATTTGTTTCACTTTGAACGCGAAGAGAGTGTATTCATTTCACTTTCAACGCGAAGAGAGTGTATTTGTTTCACTTTGAACGCGAAGAGAGTGTATTTGTTTCACTTTGAACGCGAAGAGAGTTTATTTGTTTCACTTTGAACGCGAAAAGCGTGTATTTGTTTCACTTTGAACGCGAAGAGAGTGTATTTGTTTCACTTTGAAAGCGAAGAGAGTGTATTTGTTTCACTTTGAACACGAAGAGTATGTATTTATTTCACTTTGAACGCAAAAAGTATGTATTTATTTCACTTTTAACACAAAGAGTGTGTATTTATTTAACTTTGAACACGTAGAGTGTGTATTTATTTCACTTTGAAATCTAAGAGTGTGTTTTCAGTTCACTTTAAACTCGAAGAGTGTGTATTCATTTCACTTTGAACACGTAGAGTGTGTATTTATTTCACTTTGAAATCTAAGAGTGTGTATTCAGTTCACTTTAAACTCGAAGAGTGTGTATTCATTTCACTTTGAAATCTAAGAGTGTATATTCATTTCACTTTGAACGCAAAGAGTGTGTATTTATTTCACTTTTAACACAAAGAGTGTTTATTTATTTCACTTTGAACACGAAGCGTGTGTATTTATTTCACTTTGAAAGCAAAGAGTGTGTATTTATTTCATTTTGAACACGAAATGTGTATTCATTTCACTTTGCAATCTAAGAGTGTGTATTTATTTTATTTTGAACTCCAAGAGCGTGTATTCATTTCCCTTTGAACGCGTAGAGTGAGTATTCATTTCACTTTGAACTCGAATTATGTATATTAACTTAACTTTGAACGCGAATGTGTTTTAATTTCACTTGAACGCGAAGAGTGAGTATTTCTTTCCCTTTGAACTCGAATTATGTATATTAACCTAACTTTGAACGCGAATGTGTTTTGAACACGAAGAGTGTGCTCATTTTAATTTTAGAACTGTTTTTTTTTGTGCGAATGTACTTACTTTGAGTGCGCGCTTCACATTTCCGCTGACGCACAGTTCGCAAAGGCGGCGGCCGGCCGGCAGCGCACTGAAAATACACATTACATAAACTTATTAGTAAACATGATCTGAATCTATATACAGAAGTAAACATACATTACATAAACTTATTAGACAATACATGATTCTAGGCTATACGAAGTAGCTAACTGGGGAACTAATGGCGTCACTCTCGACTTAAGCCTTTTTCTGTGATTGGACGAAAATGTGTCAATGTCAAAGTTCCGTTACTTCTTATTGATGCGTATAGACACAGTCACTCTTGCTGTCATCTGCAATAAGCTTTGAATTTTTTCATTTTCATTTTCATTTTTTTCATTTTTTATACGTGCGGAATAAGAACGGTCCAAAGTCCAAATTGTCTAACTTGTTTATTTTGCACTCACAGTGTTATATTATTTTCATAAATGGAAACAAAAATTTTGAAAATATTGAAACTCAAACTAACTACTACTACTATAGTATTAGTTAAAATATCTTGCACTTGATGTCACTTCTACGTGGCTTTAAGACGAGTTTCAAGAGGATGAAAATTTGGGGGCTCCAGTACAGCGGCTGAACCACAAGTCCCGGGTTTAATCACCGGCCGACGCTATAATTTTTTTAATTTTTCAATATAATTTATGTAGGATCGGTGCATGAACAGCGGCCTTACGATATTGTTCATGTATATTAGGCTTTAGTTTAACATTTTCTATCTCGGTTGTTGTTATCTCGCTTACACTCAAAATTTGAAGATGGCTGCGATAAGACTTATGAACATCGCTTGCGAAAGACTGAAAAATTAATATAAAAGTGTTTTGATAAAGATCTCGTTTCCTTTCCATCACGCAACCCTACATTTATGAATGTGAACATAGTACCTGAAGGTAGGGTCGGCGCGTCGTGCGGGCGCGCGCTCCCAGCGCCACACCGGCGTGAAGTCGCAGCCGCACTGCGCGCACACCGCCGGCACCGACGACCGGGGCATGCTACAATAACAAAACAGTTAGACAATAAAAAAAAACTTTATTTCCACAAATCCTATTTACATACATGTTGGAGGCTTCCCTTTAAGGCGAGTGTACCCGTGAACGACCTCGACAGTGGCGCCACTTCACAAACAAAGTTTTCTCTTTATACAAACAATCTATCAGAATATCCGTTGCGCAAGTTTTTAGTATTTATTATCCTTAAGTAAAATTAGAACCTGCAAACTCAATGAAATATTTGCTATCATTAAAGTTATGGCAATTAATAACAACAGTGGCCGTTTTAGGTACTTTTTTCCATAACTTTAATTGCAGCGAATATTTCATTGAGTGTGAAGGTTGTAATTTTACTAAGGATAACACTAAAAACTTGGGCAACGGATATTCTGATAGATTGTTTGTATAAAGAGAAAAGTTTTTTTGTGACGTGGCGCCACTGTCGAGGTCGTTGACGGGTACACTCGCCTTAAGTAGTTCAAGACACTTTTAGTGGGAAAACTCCGCTCTTCCAGAGTAATTTGAATTTGTCTGACAATGACGGACTGAAAATATTTTCATAAGGCTTTATTCATGGAGTGATATATTCGTCAAGCTTTAAATCCTGTACCCAATATAATCAAAATACAGGCTACAATTTTACAGGTAAAATTCTATGTTCATTACGTAGTCGATTAGCCATTATTATACCAGGAACATGAACCGGCTACGCAATGTATTGAGAATTTCACCTGTAGACTTGTAGCCTGTAGTTTCATAACATAGGCACCTGGTCACAGCACCTCCAACAATCAAGCATGCAGGAAAACCACAGGACACTTTCAATATGTTACCTGTTCAATTTTACAAAATCACAAATTTAGTTTTCTCACTAGCCGTTTTTTGAAGGAACAAATCCGGCGCTGTAAGTAACGTAGTCAATTCAACGCCATCTACAAATTTCTTGGAGTACTAAACTTTTTACGCCGCCATAGACTTTGCCGCAGTAGTTTACAATTTTTGACAGTCATTCCGACTGTCAAAAATTAATTAGTTTCTTCAAATAACGCCCATTGCTTAGAGAATATGAAGGGAAAAGTTTTTTTTATATTATAAATAGATGAATGATATCATACCGGTCCTCGTTGGTGAGATAGTCGACCACGTGCTCCAGCCCCACCAGGTACACGAAGTCCGTGTTGGAGGGGGAGGGGATGAAGTTCATCTCCGGCGGGGGGGGCTTGGGGGGCGGGATCTGAATAACAAAAAAGGTGTTTCAATTTGGCACTTAAAATTGAAAGTAATAAAGACAAGCACCAAGGTAAAGCGTAACTCCAGGAATTAATTTCTTAATACAACTATCTTCTTCAGCTTGCCCGATTATTGTGCCCTGTGATAAGGTATACCTAATATTTATGTATATATTTTATATTATTTACATGTATATATATATATAATTATTACATACATACATACATAAATCACGCCTACATCCCTTACGAGGTAGGCAGAGCGTCAACGACCGTAAAACGGATATTAACACCACGTCTGACAAAAGCTTGAGGGTCAATCAGATAACTGTGTATCACTATAGTGACAGGTTGTCAGCCCATCGCCTAAAATTGCAATACACATCCCTCGAGTCCCTTAGTCGGCTCTTACGACACCCATGGGTAAGAAATGGGGTGATGCTACTCTAAGCCGGCAATCACACGGCGGCACACATATGTATATAATTATTAATTACATATATTAGTGTTCGTCAAACTAGTTTATTATTGAATTTATTTTGCACCTGCCTCGCCCATTTCCACATGCCCTAAGGTAGACTGGTAGATAATGCCCTCGGCATTAAGTCCGCCCATGTAAATTAATTGCATAAAGTTAAATAAATAAAAAATAAAAATAAATAAAGCACCCAACCATTAAGTAATTTGTGGCAGAACGATATGATTCATTCTAAAACTCTTCTCAAGAGTTTTTGTATGTGTTTCAATATTTTTGCTTTTAATTAAATCAACGCCGAATGCCGTGTGATGCCGGCTTCGAATAGCATCACCCCATTTCTTGCCCGTGGGAGTCGTAAGAGGCGACTAAGGGACTCGAGGGTGTGTATTGCAGTTTTAGGCGACAGGCTGACAACCTGTCACTATAGCGATACACGATTTTCCGGATGAGCCTCAAATGTTTGTCAGACGTGGCGTAAATGTCCGTTTTATGCGGCCATTTATGCTCTGCCTACCCTGTAAGGGATTATAGGCGTGATATATGTGTGTGTGTGTATTAAATCAACAAAACATGAAGAAACAATTCAAGATCATCCAAAAGAGATAAATTTATGAACGGTTTTGGAGAAATTGTTTGAACAATCACACAAACTTCTAAGTAAGTACCTGCTCGCCACTAACCAGTCAGATGTAAGTTTTAAAGTCCCGGGGCAAAAAATTGGGCTCAAAATATTACTTACATGCATCAGCCTGTAGCAGTCCACTGCTGGACGTAGGCCTCCCCCAGGGTACGCTCAAAATATTATGTTCTCATTATCGAGAGATTTTATAGACTTATTTTCTCATTATAGAGAGATTTTATAGACTTATTTTCTCATTATAGAGAGATTTTATAACTTTTTTTTTGTCAGGGATCAAGTACATCAAGCGACTTAATTTTTTTTATCATACCTGCAGCAATGTCTTCTCGAGCTGCTTCCGGAGCGCCAGCTTCGCGGCTGCCTGGCGCTGCGCCGGCGTCTGAGTGTCCTCCGAACTACGGGAGCTCGCCTGAGGGAAAAAAAGGGGAATTATTGATCCATTGTCAAATAGGTTAGATAAGGTTGGAATTAGGACCCGTTTCATAATTACTATGATCCATTGTCGAGTAGGTTGGAATTGAGACCCGTTTCATAATTACTATGATCCATTGTCGAGTAGGTTAGATAAGGTTGGAATTGAGACCCGTTTCATAATTACTATGATCCATTGTCGAGTAGGTTAGATAAGGTTGGAATTGAGACCCGTTTCATTATTACTATGATCCATTGTCAAATAGGCTAGATAAGGTTGGAATTGGGACCCGTATCATAATTACTATGATCCATTGTCGAGTAGGTTAGATAAGGTTGGAATTAGGACCCGTTTCATAATTACTATGATCCATTGTCGAGTAGGTTAGATAAGGTTGGAATTGAGACCCGTTTCATAATTACTATGATCCATTGTCAAATAGGCTAGATAAGGTTGGAATTGGGACCCGTATCATAATTACTATGATCCATTGGCGAGTAGGTTAGATAAGGTTGGAATTAGGACCCGTTTCATAGTTACTACATAGTAATACTCTTATTAATTGTTCATTGTAATATGCTATTATCAAGCTGTGTAAATGCGTTTAGGGTATCAGTCTAGTTCTAAACCATTTTGTGTATCCAAAATAGACAATGTTGATTGTTACCTGTTGTAATTACATTACATAACATAAATATACTTTATTGCACAAAAACAAGAAATGGACTTTACCTAATAAAATATAAATATCAACAGCTGAAATGAGTTTTCGGCCAAGTAATGATAAATTTATTTTTTTGAGGTACAATTAATTGCCTTCGGCATGATTGACCCTAAGTACTCAATATCTTTAGACGGGAGTAGACTACGCCGATCCCATAATTCAAAAACCCACCAGAGTTAGATATTACTGGCATAGCCTAATCTTTAATATTTAAACTGATATTTCGCTGAAAACCGACTATGATTGGCTTATTTTAAACTCGAACGAAAGTTTATTGATCCCTCATATAAACTGACGAAAAGAAATGGCTACTAGACAGGGTTATCATAATCTTAATAAATATTTTAATGAAAAACAAAGTCAGCCGCAAATTTATGTTAAGTTAAATTTTGCTATTGTACGTCCGAAATGGGCAAACTGTTGACACTATGAAACTTGTGACAACTTAAGACATAATTTAACAATAAAGTATTTTTATCTTTATCTTTTGACGCAAAACAAATCATGCCGTCACAGATCAGTTTAAATGAGTGTTCAATTAATTTTTGACCGTATGGGTCTTTTCTAGACCTTTTTTAATTCACACCAGATGGCGTTATGTACCTAAAGCTGAAATTTTGACATTTGAGTTACAAAATACATTTCGTCTATTTACTTAAATTTCCCTGAAAAGAAACTGTTTTCAGTTTAGTTCATCCATCTATGTAAACTTGAAGATTAGCTATACAACCCGTTCCCACAGCGATAAAAGTAAGTATAGTTTATGAAACGAGTCCGTATTATGTATAAGTAAATGCGACATCACATTCCCATACTCACTGCGTCGCTCGTGCTACTCGTCACCGACGAGTTATCCTGAGCCGGCTGCTTGTGTTAAACAAATATATGCTTAGCCTTAATGTAACACTGCATTAAGCCAATGAAATAGTTTAGAAGCAATTCTGCTAGATGGCGTGATAAACTAAGTCGTATTAGCTGTCAAACTTTGACAGCTTTTCCAATTCTATTTATGACATGCTACAGTGCCATCTGCCGGATTCGGTTCTTTGGAAAATATTTATTGTCGATTTCACGATTTTCAAAGTTTCGATTTCGATAATTATCGGAACTAAGCCCATAAAGTGTTCATTTTAAAGAGTGTCCAAAAATAAAAGAACCATTTATTTTGATGCAAGGTCCTATTAATTCTGTTCGTAAAATTCTGATTCCGGAAGAAACATAGACATAAATAAAATGAAAATTTGGACCTCTTAAACAAACACATAATTTAAACACTTTTTTATAGTTGGACCATTTTTTTTTATTCGATGCTATGGTTCTTGGTGAAGTTGTTAAGTTTTATTAGTAGAACTTACCCTAAAAGATTTGCTCTGAATTTAAATATACAATACAATCAGTTGCCGTGTGATGCCGGATTAGAATAGCATCACCCTATTTCTTACGCATGGGTGTCGTAAGAGGCGACTAAGGGACTCGAGGGTTAGGTGTGTATCGCAATTTGAGGCGATGGGCTGACAACCTGTCACTATAGTATAGTAATACACAGATATCTGATTAACCCATAAACTTTTGTCAGACGTGGTGTTAGTAACCGTTATACCCCGTAAGGGATTGACAAATATATTTTAGTTGATAAGTTTAGACTGCGTAAATTGTGACATATAATTAGTTTTAGCACGGTCATTTCAAACACAATAATTATATTGTTCCTGAATAAATGAATTGTATTGTTCCTGAATAAATGAATTGTATTGTTCCTGAATAAATTAATTGTATTGTTCCTTAATAAATTAATTGTATTATTCCTGAATAAATGAATTGTATAGTTCCTGAATAAATGAATTGTATTGTTCCTAAATAAATAAATTGTATTGTTCCTGAAAAAATTTACTGTATTCTTCCTAAATAAATGAATTGTATTGTTCCTGAATAAATGCATTGTATTGTTCCTGAATAAATATATTGTATTGTTCCTGAATAAATAAATTGTATTGTTCCTGAATATATGAATTGAATTGTTCCTGAATAAATTAATTGTGTTGAATTGATATAGGCGTGATTTATGTATGCATGTATGTACAATGAGTGATGTACGAGTAGCGCTGTGACAAGCTGTTACCTTGGCAGGTGCGGTGTGCGAGGCGGGCGGCGGCGCGGGGGTGATTGTCACGGATGGGGTGATGCTAGCACCGCCAGATGTAGACGACTGCAATATACAACAAAACAATCCATTATTATGACAACAAATATGGTTCCGTGCTGCGGAGGGCACGTTGAGCCGTCGGTCCCGGTTGCTGTCTATAATTACTTAGACGGCGGTCGTTACACAGCCATGTCAGAGGCCTGCTACTTGTAGTAGGCGGTTGAAAAACTGACACCAGGGTTGATCGGGTCGTTGGACGACTCGGTGTCCCACTCGAAAAAATAAGAATTCATTATTTAACGAGTTTCTAAAAAGTGAAATATAAGTGCAAATATTTCAATGGATGAACCAGACTATGGAAGTTAACAGCTTTCCCAAACGAAAATAAATCGAATTATTAAAAAACAATTGACTTCCCATACAAATTAACCCAGTCGGCTGAACATTTTTAATAAGAAATCCATTTTTTAACCTATGTTCCTTAGGGACAGTTGTTCAGTTTCATATTGAACTACATAAACTTTTTTTTATTCGTTTATTTTTCTTTAGCCTGAAGTTACCCTTAGCAATAAAACGATTGTCAGTATTAATGAATACTTACTTGAGAGCGATACGGTCCCGGTGTCAAAGTGGCGCCACCAGGCAGGCTGGAGGTGCGACGCGACGACACTGAGCCACCGGGGACGATGCTAGCGGTCGCCGCCGTGTTCGAACGCTACCAGAAAAACATATTCAATGTCAGTGATGATCCACAAGATCAAGCTGGCATTAGAAAATAGATAGGTATAATAATTACGTCTTAGTTAGGTACGATTAAGCTGTTTGAATAGTTAGTGGGTGCTGTCTGGTAGGTTATAGATATATAATAGTGTTAATAAGCGAGTCTCGCCAACAAACTGTTTCAGTTTGGCGAGGAATAGTAGATAAGTTTTTTGTTAGTAACTTACCTTAAATAATAAATAATTAATTAAAAACATAATTTGGAATGTCTCATTTCTTTGAACAAGCAATAAATTGGTATTTCTTTATTTCTACGCCTCGGCAAGCGTAGCGTTGGACGCCCGGTGTCTTAAAAAGGTGACTGGTAGCGACTGGATGGTGAAAACGAGAGATTTCCTTATAGCGTACCCTGGGGGAGGCATACGTCCAGCAGTGAAATGTATTGGCTGATGTAAGGAAACAGCTCCAATTCAGGAAACAGAACTTGAATTATTCTATAAACAACATTGAATAGTTCCAGCAACATACTTTATTTTGATTCAGCAGCATTCCCTGTTAATGTGGCATCGTAAACTGCGCTCACTAATCCGCCTGCCAAGCGTGGTTACACAGAATACCCCCGATATTGTTGCCCACGTCCAGCAGTGGACTGTTGTGTCTGTTGGTGCACATACATACGATCATGTTTCTCAATTTCGATCACAGCTCAAGTGGCTCCCAATTCGTTTTCGCAGGAATACTCATATCCTAACTACTCTTTTTAATGTGCTTAATAATCCATCTTCTCCCTCTTACTTGCGTGAGTGTTTTGCGTTCTCGCGCTCACAAGATAAGCCCTGTCGCCCTAATGTCAGGACACAACTTGCAATGCCACGCAGTAAAACCGACTTTTACTCTTTTTCTTTCACTGCCCACGCCGTCAGATTATGGAACTCGCTCCCACACACTGTACGCGATAGCCCATCTATCGCTATCTTTAAAAAACGAGTTAAAGAACATTATCTTTCACTCTCAAATTAATCCGTAGTATGTATATGTATGTTTATATATTTATTCGTATATATATGTATGTTTATATATATATATATATATTTATTATACCTTCCTTTGTTATATATTTTAGATTGAAATTTAGATATATATTCTGTGCACGTCTTATCCGCATATCGTATAATACCATTACTCTTCCCTAGGTCTGCTGTAAGAAATTTCTTATTAGAGATAAGCAGTGCCTGTTGTGTCTGTATTCTTTATGTGTTTTTCTCTTTAATGTTCATGTGTACAATAAATCGTAAATAAATAAATAAAATACCTTGTTCTGGTGCGCCGGTGGCGGCGCGGGAGTGACGGTGACGCCGGGCGGCACCACGCAGCCGCTGCCCGCCAGAGCGGTGCCGGCGGACGACTCCTGATAAACATAAGGAGAATTCATTATTGATTACAAACAAAACCTGGCCAGCCCTGAGGCAGTGGCTTTATTTATACAGGCTGTAAGCGACAGCCCTCAGAATACTTATAGGGCGCATACAGACTATAGAACTGAACAAACAAATTGAATTGGACTTTCCATAGTACAAGCAGTCAGCAGAGTGATTTTGTACGGAAGGTCGATATTTTTTTGTCGTTGCGTGACATATTGTTCCAAGGGAAAGTTGTTCAGTTTCATGGTCTGCATGCACGCTATCAGTATTCGGAAGGCTGACCCTTACACCCTGTATAGTGTGAAATATAACTAGTGACTGATAGCAAAAACTCAAGACGGGCTGGTGATAAGGAACAACTTTCCCCAAGGAACATAGGTTGAAATATGACAACAATATACAGATTTTCCATAGTACCTCAGCTGATCCGCAATTTTGTATGGGAGGACCAATGGGTTTTTCTTATTTCGACCTACGTTCCTTGGGGAAAATTGTTCCCAACACCAGCCTGCCTTGAATTTCACTATCAGTCACTAGTAAAATGTCACCCACTTTTTTTTTTCATTCCGTCCGAGGCCTTTATTCCATCAGGACATTACAAAATTGTTATAAAAAGAAGATTATTGACTTTAGAGTAAATAATGAATATTTTGGTACTACAGTACTGGAATAAAGAAGTAAAGAAAAAAAAATTTGATAAACAAATTTCTTTTTTTTTACACTGACGGATCGTGAAGTCAATAAGTGATAATATTATCCTACATTCAATACAGTTGATTTGATTTAATTACAGAACTAAACCAACTTCACAGTGGACAAACACCGTTTGTTATAAGTTTTTGCGATTTTCAGTCAGAAAGAAAAATATTCAAATCCATTAAGCCTGCGCCGAGCTAAATCCGACCGCCCAGTGGCGCCCTCCCATGTTTTTTAATATTTTCGTAAAATCTAGGACAAACATTAAAAATCTAAGACGGACAAATTGTTGTCGTGTATGATAAGTTTATTTTAAGGTACAACAATAAGCTTTACATTGTTATGCGTCTTTAAAATCACGTCGTGATTTAAAATTTAAAACACAAGAAAAAGCTCATTGTTGTACCTTAAAATAAACTTATCGTATAGGACAACAATTTGTCCGTCTTAGATTTTTAATGTTTGTCCTAGATTTTAAGAAATTATTAAAAAACATGGGAGGGTGCCACTGGGCGGTCGGATTTCGCTCGGCGCAGGCTTAAGGCTTGTACTTCGACGGAAGGAACGAAATTCAAATGAAATTCGGAAGTCATGTCAAAGAGTATATTATAGAGGTGTCACCATTTCATATAATGTTAGTCGAACTGGTACTGATACAATACTTGACGACTAATGGTAGTGCGACTGCCTGCGGCGCTAAGGTTCCGGGTTCGATTCTCGGTGGACTACTCACAAAGTTGATATTATAACTTGGAAGGAATATTAACCTACATTATATCATAAGGACCATATTTTGGAATAAGCTGAACCATTCGCCAAGACTTAGCTGAACGCATAGTATCCATATTCATTATGAACTGTATAAACTGTACTGTATGTTTGTTTGTTATTCTTCCACTTTCAGTACATGAAAAGAATTGGTCTAAAAATAAGGGCTTAATCAGTTCACAAAACACTTATCTTCATAACATCTCAAATCATATTTACAACTTTTTAGTTTTACGTTATTTCAGAAGAAGCAAAGTCATTAAACTAAATTAAGCCAACTTATTAGTTCAGGTTTAAAAATGCAAGTGGTCAGTATCATGTTACGCACTTTGCGCGAACATATTTTTGTTTCGTTTTTGTCCATCCTGGTATTGTACATTTTTTTGCGAACTTCGACATTAAGACACTTTTTTTGGATATTTCTTTGTCATTTTCGTCATTGCGTGCACCTTAAGCGCAACTAATACTGTTAAATTTCAATTTCAATTTTAAACGTTTATTGCATAAATCAGTATACATAGATGTAAGTTCAAAATATAAATAGCAAAAACCAATTAGCGACGGCCATTATATATTCGAGTATGATATTATGATATGATAATATATAAAATAGCGGTCGCATTCTCGCACCGTTCATTAGTTTTTGAACAATATTTGTTGACCATCAGACAAACACAGAGCCGCATGAGTTAAAAATTTCATACCTTCAAACACCTTTTACAATCTTTTTCCTTTAATCACCGACACCAGTTGAATTGCTTCATAGTTAAAAATTAACATACATTTTGGTGGTATCTATTAAAGTAACTAAGACACGTTGAACGCCACGCAAAAATCATGGTGTTTCCATTCAGGCCACGAGGCTCACATGTGACCCCGACCATGCTGTACCATTCAGGCCACGAGACTCACCGTGTGACCCAGCGGTAGGCTTCTGTTCAAACGCACTTTATAGGCCATAGGACATCGGTATCAAACTAAATGGTTAAAACAGTGTGCCGCATGGCCCTGTAGAACAGCCCGGTCAGCTTGGTTCTCGTCTATCGAAAAAGACTTAAAACATATTTGGAAATTTTACCAATCGTTAGGGTCGCTTCAGTGTGCTCCATACAAACTATAAGAAAAACTACGTGATTTGGACTACGTCCAAATTTAAGTTGTGTTTATTTTGCCGTGTGATATCGGCTTAGAATAGCATCACCCCATTTCCTACCCGTGGGCGTCGTAAAGGGCGAAAAAGGGACTCGAGGGTGTGTATTGCAATTTTAGTCGATGGGCTGAAAACCTGTCACTATGGCGATACACAATTTTCAGAATGTCCCTCAAATATTTGTCAGACGTGGCGTAAATGTCTGTTTTTGCGGCCATTTATGCTCTGCCTACCCCGCAAGGGATTATAGGCGTGATATATGTATGTATGTATGTTTATTTTGGATTTCACAATTCCTAAGTTTCGAGCTCTTTACAGGTGTTAGACGTCATTATTTAGAATATAAATTATTTTTGTTTTACTGCCATCTATTTCTTAATTGCCTAGCGTAACGTCCGGGTCATACAGTATGTTGGTTTTGGTTCTTCTGCTGTGTAATCAGCGGAGTCCACGTGATGAGATTCCCCATCCAGTATTACTGTTGAAATTAGGATGTTTTGAATTTCTATGGCTTCTCGTACTTTCCTAGGAATGAATCTCTTCTCTCTCGCTAGGATTGCTGCCTTATCGAATCTGACATAATGGGTGGGGTTATCCATGATATGTTCACACACTGCAGACTGTCTATCACGACGGTTTTTTACATCAGCAATATGTTCTTTTAGACGTGTAGATACATTTCTCTTTGTTTCTACTATGAATGAGAGTCCACAGTTACAAGTCAAGTTTAGAAACACCAGGGTCTTGGAGAGGGATGTTGCATTTGTTGACTGATCTGATGTACTGGCTGATCTTCCTTGGCGGCTTGAAAATGGTCTTGATTAAAGCTCGCTTCAGAATTCTACCGATCTTATCAGTTACTCCCTTCATGTATGGTAAGTATGCTGGTTGTCGTTCGACTGTGGATGGTTTGGCACGGTTTCTGTGACGTTGACGGGGTGGCTTCAGTTATATTCATGGAGTACTCGTCTCACATGCTTGGGCTCATCGTCTAGGTGTTGGACCCCAACACACAGATATAGATACCGCGTGCTCTCTGAAACAAAGAGGTACCAACGGCAGCTAATTGGCTCGGATGATGGTGGGAGTTACCATTTAGGTACCTATCTGTGTGGGTTGGCTTTCTATAAACGGAATGACTGATTGTAACATTTGTGTTTTTAATTATAAGAATATCTAAAAATGCTAATTTATTATTTTGCTATGATTCCATTGTTTTAATAGACGAATTGAATTAAAATGACATAGAAAAGCAGTAACTTGGTCTTGTGGAAGGATGGCGAAGGTGTCGTCTACGTACCTCTTATACATCTTCGGCACAGCCGGAGCTTGCCTTAGGGCTCGATTCTCAAAGTCCTACATAAAGATGTCAGCCATCAATTGTTTGTTTGTATGTAGAACTCATCATTCCACAATAGGTAACCAGATGTTGGGCACCATTCTAAAAGTTCTGCATATTCTATTGCTATGTTATTTTCCCGGAGTTTTCGTTTAACTATTTCGATACAATCCTTGACTGGAATGGCAGTGAAAAGCGATTGGACGTCAAAACTAACCATTACTTCGTTGCTGTTTACTTGCAAGTTTTTGAGTTCTCCGACAAATTAGGTTACGCTAGGCAATTAAGAAATAGATGGCGGTAGAACAAAAATAATTTCTATTCGAAATAATGACGTCTAACACCTTAGTCACCCGTGACCACGAGCTCTGTAAAGAGCTCGAAACGTGTAAAATCTAAAATAAACACAACTTAAATCCGTTTAAAATTGTTTTATTGTGATGAATAATAGTAGTGCAAACTCAAGAAAATATTAATATTGTAACAGTCTAAACACAACTGGACGGAACTGGCAGGCCGGCCGGCAAAGCACATCGCGTGGCGCGTGGGCATGCGGGGGAGGCGAGCGGGGTGGGTCGCATCTTGACCCCGCGGCCCCCGCGGGAGGATTTTGTGATTTCCCTCCGCTAGGGCCACGGGGGACACTAGTGTGCCATTTGTAAATTTACTAACTTTTTGGTAGAATAACGGCTAAGTATTTAATGCACAATGTGTTTCGAAGTATTTGCAATCGATCTACGCTTTAAAACAAAATCGACTAAAATCAAGATAATTAGGATTTTCTGTTGGCCTCAATGCGTGGTCCTTGGTTGGCCCACATGGTGGGCCGCGTGGCGTTCAACGTGTTAAATCGAAGGTGCTTCTAATTGTTTGTTTGACTAAGGTTTTTAATCCATTCCTATCTGGATAATCCTATAATTTTTGGTCTTGAAATTGGTATTTTTAGAAAAGGGATTTATAGCCCTATACAATGTTTGGTATATTTCGGTGTTACCAACGAACCAGGGTGACCACAACCTTTAATATAATGATACCCTCGACCTTCCCGAAATTATAAGTACCTATCTGGAAATTAATTTTAACATTAGTATTGGCATTTTGTTCGGTGACACTCTAGGACTTTCCAGCCAGGTATAAGTCTAGAACCTTTCAACCCAGTGTTACCCTAGCATGAACATCTTGACCCAGTGCCACTCTAGAACCTTTCTACCCCATAACACTAAAAACCTTCCGAATCAATTGATCCCACTCTTGAACTGAAATCTGACAAAAATCTTTTACTACATAAATAATACTTTTGTATACTAGGTACGCAAGTTTCAAGAGATATGGGCGTGATATGTGTATGTAGGTATGTATGTACGTAAGTACATGTACATAATTATTTTTCTCAAACATGCTAGGAAATGTGTTCATTTCTTTCAAAAAAAGAAACTGCGAAGTTTCACATTGTTTGTCACGTCTCAGATCACGCCAGCAAAGTTGTATGGAAATCCTTTGCTGGTGTCCATTAAGATAAATTCGTTATACGCTAAACCCACATAATTTGATTTCAAAATTATCTCGATGACTCTCATAGAAACGGAACGTAATTTTGTATGAAACAGGTAACTAAAGACGAGGCTGTATGATGTGAAGACCCTTGCCTGTCCAGAATTAAAAAAGAAAAGAATGAACTAAACATTTAGTATGGCAGAATATTACCTAATACTGTGCCTTACAGGCGAATTTATTTTAAAAAATTACAATTGGTGGGAAAATTGTAAATTTTTATTTGTTTCGTTGTGTTGTGGTCGCTAGCTAACTTTTATACGAAGTACAATCTTTCATTTCCTAGCCTTTTTTTGAGAAAAGCACTATGTAAGCCTCGGGGAAAATTACTTTGCTTGACTTGTATAATTGAATTCAAACTATACTCGTCCAGCAAAGTCTTATTTTCCATACCTCGACAACAATGTACTAATACTTGCTTTCTTATAATTTGTCCTAAAACTGTGGTTGGTGGTGACCGTATGCGCAGCGCTCCATATATACATTTAAAAATTTCCGCTGCGGTTAAAAAACTGCTTTTGTGCCGCCGTGTCGCCGTCTAGTGTTGCATATAAATCGAACCTTACTACTTCATACTAATCTGCACTAACAACCACGTCATCCTATTATTTGATCGTAAAAATATTTTTAATACCTACGTCTAATCGGTTCACATTTTGCGTTTCGTTCGATGTACTAATCAACGTAGTATTGACATTGGCAAAATTATCCATAGCGGATAGAATGCCGTTGTTGTAGATAGTTGATATATTTTACGGCAAAATTCTAGCTACAATAATTTTTCACGGTCAAAATATCGAACAAATGTACAGTGTGTCGCGTCTGCATCATATTCCGTTTATCTATGATCAATTCCACGTCAGTTTTGACAGCAGAGGAAACACATCAAAACAAAAACCTTTTACTCCCAAGGAAAGCAGCCGGAAACAGTAAGTGTTTTGCTAAATTTCTTAATAACTAAGTTGTTTTGTCAAAAAATAGCCGCCCGGGCGGGTTCAACGTGAAATTGCCATTAATAATCATACTAAGATCAATACAGTTCGATTAGCACTGGCGGAAGAAATCTCTTACGCCACGCTTCATCACTGAAAAATAGAGGTAACTTCAAATTTTAATTTCTCCGTAATTAAATATAAAATGAGATTTTGCGCTGCCCTGGCTTATTCCTCATATCTTGAAGAATAAAAAACAAAATTTTGTTGACAGTGATGTTCCTTAGAATATGTATAAAATGCATTCTCGTAGCTCGTTTTCACCTCACTTCATGGAAGTAGGCCCGTTAAGGAGTATACATTAAGTTCTCAAACCTAAACACTTGCCTAAACCTATGTTCCTTGTTCCTTATCACCAGCCAGTCTTGAGGTTTCGCTATCAGTCACTAGTAAAATTTCACCCTATAACATGGTGTAAAAAAATTAGCTGAGAATATTTTAAGGGGTGAACCAGTACGTGAAACTGAACAACTTTCCCCAAGGAACATAGGTCGAAATATGAAAAAGAAATTGGCCTTCCCATACAAATTATCCCGGCCGGGTAACACACTAAGTATGGGAGGGTCAAATTATTTTTTCATATACCGTCCTATGTTCCTTGGGGAAAGTTGTTCAGTTTCACGAACTGGTTCACCGCTTAAAATATTCTCAGCTAATTTTTTTACACCTTGTATACTAACGGCCCAATGTACCAAGGGGCACTTTTCCGCTTAAATCTACCTACAGCAGGGATGTCAACAAATTGATTTTGCGAACCCGGATTTAAGTGATGCCACACTTAGGTACCATTATGCTATGTTACAGTAAGAAAACAATGAATTACATTATGATTTTAATAATAGTTAGCTTTCTAGGTATTAATTGTTCCGATTTCCTGATACTCAAACGAAAACGCGCGGCGGCAGTACAGTTCGCTGTGACACGAGCGGCACGAGATTCTATGTAGTAGTCGTGTACGTATAGGTCGGTCGGGCGTGTGCATGTGTGAGTGCGCAAACCGGGCGTTAGTATGAAGTTAAACTACTGCTCCTTGGTATAGTGTGCGAATAGCATGTTTTTATAATTACACATTCTGGCACATCGCCGGAAGGTTGCCTGCTTGTCGGTATTTTACAGATTGTACTTCGGAGAGTGTGCTCAAGAGCTTCACGACCTTGTTCCACCAGCTCCCTTCTACCATCGGACATCCAGACGCACCGCCGGATACCATCCGTACCTGGTTGCCATTCCACCAATTCGGACTAAGCGCTTCCAGTCATCATTTATAATGCGCACTGCTAAAGAGTGGAACTCACTTCCTGCGTCTGTGTTTCCAAACGCATACAACCCTAATCTCTTCAAAGTAAGAGTGAACAGGCTTCTTTTGGGTGAGCTCGCTCCATCTTAGACTCTGTCTCTGTCCTATGACCTAGACTAGAGTCAAGAGCAAACCCAAACTTAATTTAAATAAACTGACCTTAGCAGGTGCGGGCGGTTGATGCTGCGACTGGCGTAATTTCCGCAGCAGAACGAGTCTCGTTTCTTCCGCGCGCAATTTCTCGCGCAGCGCGCGTAATTGACGCTCACGCTCCCAAATCTCCGCTGACGATAGCTCCTGTATATAAAAAACACTTTTAGCAAACATTTCAGAGGAATATTAACCACAGGCGGAATGGCGAGCGCAGTGCAGTGTTGTATTCACAGGGCTAAACAAAAAAAGCACTGTCACTTTCCGTTAAATAAGTTTAGAAAAGGACAGTTGATGCCATAGACTATTTTAGTCATGTCATGTCTTAAATAGCCTACGATTTCTGCGCCATTTCGCTAATTTCTTAGTATTTATAAACGTAATATTTTTAATCGCCGCTAAATTTTCACAGATATCGCAAAAAATGTGTGATATCATAGTCAATTCATCTGATTCTATTCTTCTTTAAGCCTATTTGACTGGAAGCGATAGTGCTACTTTTAGTTTGAGATATTAATCTTATATCTTATTATCTTAGTAGATTATTAGTAGTAAATACTTGAAGTAATCACTTATTCCAAAACTACCGAAAATCGACCGATATGCTTTTGGTGGAGATGCATGCACTTGAAGAACGTACCTAATCCGTGCTTTATTATTATTATATTATAAATCTGAGTGTGTGTGTGTGTTTGTTACCTCTTCACGCTGAAACAGCTTGACCGAATTTGATGAAATTTGGAACACAGGTAGAGTATTTGGTACTCAACAGGTAGAGTATGTTCTTCCATTTCCAATAAGTCTTATAGCACGTTCACACCATGCACCGATGTTGCTCGAAATACTCCCGTTGAAGTATCAACGCGAGTGAGTGTTTACACACTGCCGTTATACTCTTCTCGCACCAATATGCGTGAGCGGGATAGCAATACATTCCACACGCGTTCGTGCGGCTGTTCCTTTGACACTCACACGAATAGCCGACACTCTCGGGAGCACGGGAAGTGGCAGCGGCATGACGAGTAGCAGCGCGAGTAACCTGTTCACACACTCGCGCTGCCCACTTCCCTTACTATTTTCCTGCCCATATTGGCATCGTGTGAACGTGCTATTAATAGGTTCTTGGACCAAGTTCCATACAATTTTGCCCACAGGCTTTTAAAACAAAAAATACTTTACCCGATGCGCAGGAACCGGCAATGGCGGTTCGTTCTCTTCATCATCAGACTCATCATCCTCCCTCGGCTCCCTGGTGGGCGGCGAGTCCGGAGGCGCGGGCCCGCTGGGGGTGATGGACACATTCACACCGCCCGCGTTCAGCTTGCTGCTCACGTCTGTGGGAAAACGAGATCTTGCATTGCAGATTAAATTATGTCAGTCGCCTTAAAGAGTGCGTCTCGTTAGACAGATAAGATAATTCTTCATTAAATAAACTTAATTACAAATAGGTACACTTATATGAAATAATTATGAGGCTTAGCCATTTCCTAGACTAATAATTGGAGTTCCTGAATTCCGGTAAACAGCCAGCCAACATAACTATTATTTTATAAAAATTACTATACTATACAATACAATATAAATAAACTTAAATATTATTATACTCGTTGATATTAATTCAGAGGTCGATTTATTTGCAGATATCTTCACGCATCTGAATACAAAATGCCTAGAATTCTGCGTATCTCTATAAGTTAATAATGATCTCATTTTGGGTTTCATTATGTATGTTTTGTATATTTTATGTAAGAATTAAGTTTCTTAAAATGTTGATATTATGTTCCTTGTGCAATATTTTTAGGTTTTACCTGTTCACTGTACATTTTACTAACAATTAATAAAAAAAAATATACAAAAGTTTTGCAAAAGAAGGTAACGCACTATAGGGTGTAACTTTACTTGTGACCGATAGTGAAAACTCAAGACGGACTGGTGATAAGGATCAACTTTCCCCAAGGAACATATGTTGAAATTGGACCCCCCATACAGTTGACGGCTACACTCGCCTTAAAGGCGCTAAATAGAGTTTCAGATATCGTTAGGTTTGCTCGCAAGATGCTTAGAAAATATGTTTTTTGTGTAGTGGCGCCACTGTCGACGCCGTTCACGGGTACACTCGCCTTAAGGATAATACTATAAACTTAGGCAACAGATATTCTAATAGAATCGAATTATAGAATCTCACTTACGTAGGTTTGCTGTAAGAAATTTCTTTTTAGAAATAAGTAAACCTGTTGTGTCTTGCCTCATTGTAAATTGTTCCTGTGTATGTTTTTGTGTACAATAAATTGTTAAATAAATAGATTGTTTATATAAAGAGTTTTTTTTTTGTCAAGTGGCGCCACTGTCGACGCCGTTCACGGGTACACTCGCCTTAACCTTACCTGCGAATGGCGCTATGATGGGCACGTGCGCTTGGGCCGGCTTGCGCGGCCGGCAGCAGGATACACTCCTCAACCTATGTTACCTGCGAATGGCGCGGCGATGGGCACGTGCGCTTGGGCCGGCTTGCGCGGCCGGCAGCAGGATACACTCCTCAACCTATGTTACCTGCGAATGGCGCGGCGATGGGCACGTGCGCTTGGGCCGGCTTGCGCGGCCGGCAGCAGGATACACTCCTCAACCTATGTTACCTGCGAATGGCGCGGCGATGGGCACGTGCGCTTGGGCCGGCTTGCGCGGCCGGCAGCAGGATACACTCCTCAACCTATGTTACCTGCGAATGGCGCGGCGATGGGCACGTGCGCTTGGGCCGGCTTGCGCGGCCGGCAGCAGGATACACTCCTCAACCTATGTTACCTGCGAATGGCGCGGCGATGGGCACGTGCGCTTGGGCCGGCTTGCGCGGCCGGCAGCAGGATACACTCCTCAACCTATGTTACCTGCGAATGGCGCGGCGATGGGCACGTGCGCTTGGGCCGGCTTGCGCGGCCGGCAGCAGGATACACTCCTCAACCTATGTTACCTGCGAATGGCGCGGCGATGGGCACGTGCGCTTGGGCCGGTTTGCGCGGCCGGCAGCAGGATACACTCCTCAACCTATGTTACCTGCGAATGGCGCGGCGATGGGCACGTGCGCTTGGGCCGGCTTGCGCGGCCGGCAGCAGGATACACTCCTCAACCTATGTTACCTGCGAATGGCGCTGCGATGGGCACGTGCGCTTGGGCCGGCTTGCGCGGCCGGCAGCAGGATACACTCCTCAACCTATGTTACCTGCGAATGGCGCTGCGATGGGCACGTGCGCTTGGGCCGGCTTGCGCGGCCGGCAGCAGGATACACTCCTCAACCTATGTTACCTGCGAATGGCGCTGCGATGGGCACGTGCGCTTGGGCCGGCTTGCGCGGCCGGCAGCAGGATACACTCCTCAACCTATGTTACCTGCGAATGGCGCTGCGATGGGCACGTGCGCTTGGGCCGGCTTGCGCGGCCGGCAGCAGGATACACTCCTCAACCTATGTTACCTGCGAATGGCGCGGCGATGGGCACGTGCGCTTGGGCCGGCTTGCGCGGCCGGCAGCAGGATACACTCCTCAACCTATGTTACCTGCGAATGGCGCTGCGATGGGCACGTGCGCTTGGGCCGGCTTGCGCGGCCGGCAGCAGGATACACTCCTCAACCTATGTTACCTGCGAATGGCGCTGCGATGGGCACGTGCGCTTGGGCCGGCTTGCGCGGCCGGCAGCAGGATACACTCCTCAACCTATGTTACCTGCGAATGGCGCGGCGATGGGCACGTGCGCTTGGGCCGGCTTGCGCGGCGGCGCGGCCGGCAGCAGGATACACTCCTCAACCTATGTTACCTGCGAATGGCGCTGCGATGGGCACGTGCGCTTGGGCCGGCTTGCGCGGCGGCGCGGCCGGCAGCAGGATACACTCCTCAACCTATGTTACCTGCGAATGGCGCTGCGATGGGCACGTGCGCTTGGGCCGGCTTGCGCGGCCGGCAGCAGGATACACTCCTCAACCTATGTTACCTGCGAATGGCGCGGCGATGGGCACGTGCGCTTGGGCCGGCTTGCGCGGCGGCGCGGCCGGCAGCAGTACGATGTCGGGGCTCTCCGCGTAGCTGCGCTGCTCGGACCGCGGACGCAGCACGCGCTTCCCGCTTGAACCCTGAGAAGACATAAGCAACCAAATATTAAAAGATGTTAATAAGAAAAGATCTTCCAGCAAGCGATTGGCGAGAAACCACACAAGACCGAGACAAGTGGCGAAATCTCGTATCGGAGGCCAAGACTCACTTTGGATCGTCGAGCCGAGGAAGTAAGTAAGTAATAAGATACCAGCTTAGAATAGCATCACCCCATTTCTTTCCCATGGGTGTCGTAAGAGGCGACCAAGGGACTCGAGGGTGTGTATTGCAATTTTAGGCGATGGGCTGACAACCTGTCACTATGGCGATACACAATTTTCTGAATAACAATTTTCCGGTAGGCAGAGCGTAAAAGGCCGCAAAAAACGGACATTCACGCCACGTCCGACAAACATTTTGAGGGTCATTTGGAAAATTATGTATCGCTATAGTGACAGGTTGTCAGCCCATCGCCTAAAATTGCAATACACACCCTCGAGTCCCTTCGTCGCCTTTTACGACACCCACGGGAAAGAAATGGGGTGATGCTATTCTAAGCCGGCATCACACGGCAAATCCCTTTGATAAAATACCGTTTGATGTCGGCTTATATAGCATCACCCCATTTTTTTCCAGTGGGTGTCGTAAGAGGCGACGAAGGGACTCGAGGGTTAAATGTGTATTGAAATTTTAGGCAATGGGCTGACAACCTGTCACTATGGCGATACACAATTTTACGAATAACCCTCAAATATTTGTCAGACGTGGCGTAAATGTCCTGTTTTTGCGGCCGTTTACGCTCTGTCTACCCCGCAAGGAATTATAGGCGTGATATGTGTATGTTTGTATGTATGTGTTAATAAAATGCCGTTTGATGCCGGCTTAGAATAGCATCCCCCCTATTTCTTTCCCGTGGGTGTCGTAAGAATCGACGAAGGGACTCGAGGGTTACATGTGTATTGCAATTTTAGGCGATGGGCTGACAACCGATCAC
Organism: Tuta absoluta; assembly: GCA_027580185.1. Taxonomy (NCBI): domain Eukaryota; kingdom Metazoa; phylum Arthropoda; class Insecta; order Lepidoptera; family Gelechiidae; genus Tuta; species Tuta absoluta. Next base: position 1,242,935 of record JAQAHW010000052.1, read on the forward strand.
TATAGTGATACGCAATCGACTGAATGACCCTCAAATGTTTGACGTTGAGTTCATGTCCGTTTTTACGGCCATTTACGCTATCTACCCCGCAAGGCATATCGGCGTGATATGTGTTTGTGTACCTACATGCCTATTACTCTATTATTATTAATTCTTATCAAACTTAGCCTAACAAGGTCACAAGAGGTGGTGAGGTCACGACGAAACCACCAAATCATTATGTATAATGATAAGCAAATTGTTAGTAGATTTTTTCTTAGTATTTGATATGTTCTATCATATTTGACTTAGGAACTAGAATACTTTCCATTTGCCTTAAGTTAAATATACTTTACTATAACAGCCACAATAGTCCACTGCTGAACGTGTACCACTCCCCAGTGGCCATACCTAACTCACCACACTTGGTAGACGGGCTTAGAATTTGCCGTGTGATGCCGGCTTAGAATAGCATCACCCCATTTCTTTCCCGTGGGAGTCGTAAGAGGCGACTAAGTGTCTCGAGAGTGTGTATTGCAATTTCAGGCGATGAGCTGACAACCTGTCGCTATGGCGATACACAATTGTCCGAATGACCTTCAAATATTTGTCAGACGCGGCGTAAATGTCCGTTTATTGCGGCCGTTTACGCCCTGCCTACTCAAGGGATTATAGGCGTGATATGTGAGTGTCTACCCAAGTCTGAATAACCAAACTATAAAAAAGAAAAGGTGGCCACAAAGATAGCTATAAATCACTAAGTATTGTAGTAGTTTTACTTCTCAATAGTCAAAACTCTCTTCTTGAACCACAAAATAAACTATTATTATAGCTATGTCTGTGGCCACCTTTATAAGAAAAGTGAAAAAAATATTTTATTTGATACTTACTCTGTCAATCTTTGTTGTTATGTGCAAGAAAGAAAATCAATATATTAGTTTCAAGCTAATCACAAATAATAATAACTTTAAGAAATGTGAAACACTAGAAGAATAAAATCTACACTACTTGCATAAATTATGTGATATATAATAATATATATTTAGTAAGATTTGAAATATAACTCTAACAAGGAGTAACAAGCCAAAAGGTGGTCAAAGTACTCATGAGACTGTACAAGTTTCTAATGGAACATGATTTTTTTATATTTTATTTATCTCTGATACAAAATTGCCGATTCCCTGGTTCATTTACTTTAGGAGGTCTAAATATATGTAAATATTTGGACTCATGTTTGATAGAGAAAGTTGTTCAGTTTCATGAGAATTTGACCTCATTTTGGCTTGTTATACCCTTTTTGTTACTCCCTGTATACGTATTTAGTGAAATGAAGAGTTTTCATAAACATATCATTACCTACAAAATACATTAAAATCACAATAGAACGAAATATTATGTAATTAGTATTGAACTTTAGTTTAGTAGATAAAAAATGAGGATAGGTATAACTTGTGTGAATATCTACAATTTTTAATATAATTGTGGGTTGGCCACAACAAGTTGGCAATTTAATTGTCATGTGGCCAACATGCCAATTAAATTGGACCACACATAGAAAATTATTGGTTGTTTCAATTTCTTTCCCTAGCTGAGCCATACTAAACTTAGCCCATAAACATTTTGATTACCTGGATGTTGAGGTTTAGAATGAAATTATGAAAAAATCATGCAGAATCTGAACATATAAAAGGGACATTTTGTAGCAGTTGAAGGTGACTTACCATCAGCTGCCTAGCCTGTATGTTTGCCCAATTATGCAATAAGAAAAACAAGGTTTACATACAGGGGAATTTCATAGAGCTGTTGAACATAAATTTGCCATAGGTTTAGTGAATTTGACATAGGTTCAAACTTTGATTTGTATTTTTTTACATTACTGTATTTATGTTATGTTACATTATGTAGACTGTGACTATCTGAAAGTTAATCTAGTTTATTCCTGCTTAGAAACAAATCCATTGTATTTATTCATTAGAATAAAAGACTAGAATGAAAGACTTTCTCATATGGATTAAGACTTTTACATAAACTCTTATGTGACGGTAAAGAAGATAATTAGTTTATTTTAAATCTATACATCTATTGTATGTAACATACTCTTAAGATAGAGACTAAACACTATGCATACATCTGTATTTTTTTGCTATATGTTAATTTTTTTGATGAGAATAAATTATTTTTAGATAATATTATAATTTCAAAAGGGTAAGAAAAAACAATTGTTACCGGTGGAGGTGGCTGGGCTGGTGTTATGGTCAGTCCACTGGCTGTCAGCGCTCGGAGCTCACTCAGTTCTGGAGGTAGTGACCTGCACAAACAATGTTATGTTTTTCATTCAAAAATTGTAAATAAATCATGACTTCTTAAATTTTATAAAAGCTTTTTTGACCACTTTTGACAAGGAGTTGACCATTAGAAATAAGGAAATAAATAAATCTGAGTATTTGATTATATGAGAGAACATAATGATAATGTCGACTTTCCGACCGAGTAGTTCAAAGAATCATCTATATTCTTCTTCAATAGTTTCTAAATCTAAATAAACAAACTAATAACAAAAGTTTTAATAAGCGGAATAAAATGATTAGGCTTACCGGACACTCAGGTCCACGGCGGAGTCGTCGACGTCCATTACGAATCACCTGGAGAGCAACGCGTCAATCAAATCAATTGTTTAGCCAAAAATCGATTACACTAAACTAAAACCACAAAATTAGCCGACTTTAGAAACGTTCACACGTGATTCTTATCAAATCTTAGCGCAGCGACACATCGTGACGGGTCACCTAATTACAACACGGCGATAATTATTACAAATATTTATTTAGATCAGATAATTTCGGACAATGCAGTACCCGGTGACAGAACAAGTATTTAGCATAGGGTCATCAATCTTCACCAAAACAAACCGTTAGGAACTGTCTTGCGCAACAACTGCATTAAATAATGTTTGGCATTAAAGTTTTTGTATCAAAGAACAAGCATTCACCTTTATTATTTGTTTTATATGCTAATATTGATAAAAATCAACTTTTTTGCTCCAACATGCGACGTCGATTTTTTTTTCACAGATAACAAAATTGTTTGTTGCGTAAAATAGTGATGTGACGATGACCAAAAACTAAATCGAGAATCGAGACTTCACAATCTGATTTTCATAATCGATTATTCATTCTGAAATACATCATACATGTATTGATATCAGTACATCTATGTCGAGCTGCTTTTTACCCGCGGAAAAATATATTAGCCGGTTATTCCTACGGTAATATACAGTAAAAAACAAATAGTAGATTTGTAGACTTTAAAAAGGCAATAAATAATATTTTTATTTTATTTTTTATTTTTAAATAGAATCGAGAATCGAGCCTTGAAATCGGCTTGAAATATCGGTATTGATGTGTTTTATTGGACACACTTGGATATAAAAAAGTAAAATGTTATATGTTCCTCTATCCTGGGCTCCTGGAAATAAGCGTTTGCAGGATAAAAAATTCAAAGACTAACACAAGTCGCAGATACCATTTCATAGATAGATTGAGTTTCATTTGTGCAACTGTCAATGAACTTTGAAAAGTCAAGTGTACGGCTAAAAAGACTTGCATCTAGGCCAGAAAACCTCTAAAAAAAAAAGGATAAAAAGTACACAGATATTGAGGTTATGTTTCGGTACCTACTTGTTTGTTTGTTGCCTGTTTGATTGTGAAATAGAAACGATAGACCTGAAATGCCTGGACCAGAGCTATTATCAAGTCAAGGGCTTCGTCTAGACGGGCGAAGGCCTAACGAGCTGCGCCGTATCAGGTGTAAACTTGGGGTCTTTACTCAACCTGATGGTAGTGCATATCTTGAGCAGGGGAATACCAAGGTGCTAGCTGCAGTATACGGTCCTCATCAGGTAGACTAGCACTATATTATATATACTATCCATAGGCTATCATAGTATCTTTTACAACAACTTTATTCATATAAAATCTGGCAATTTTAATCCTTCCAATATTTTCTATTTTCAGGCTGCTAAATCAAAAAGTTCAACTGAGGGAGTCGTTGTCAATTGCCAGTACAGTATGGCGACATTTTCTACAGGTGAATGAAAACCTAAATACCACAATTTTTGATTCCACCTTTGGGTAATCTAGTCCGAGAGTCAAATCCATGGTCTTTTTTGTATTTCCTTGGCCATAAGATAATTAATGCATTTTCAGGAGAAAGGAAGAACCGTCCCCGGGGTGACCGCAAGTCCCAGGAAATGTCGATGCACCTGCGACAGGCTCTCACTGCTGGAATCAAGACAGAACTGTACCCTCGATCGCAGATTGACATCTATGTTGAGGTTTTACAGGTGAGCATGCTAAAAATAGGTGATTGGCCTACATACTTATGTATTAAAATCTGTATTTATTTATAATATTATCTATTGTAGTATATTATGATGATATGGTATGATATGACTTAGTATATTTATTAATGTACTTACACTGTCTAATCTTATTTTTATTTTATGTACTACTCTCTTCTTCCCTTTGATTTCTCCTCCACCCAAAGATTGTTTGGTAAAGATCGCTTTCAGCGATAAGGCCGCCTTTGAGCATTTTTAGTTTAAGTTTTCCTGTTATTTATTTGTGTTTTGAATGTGCAATAAAGTGTTTTTACTTACTTACTTACCCATAGTGTACCCTGAGAAGACTTACTTCCAGCAGTGGTCTGCTTAAGGCTGATGTGATCTATTTATGATAATGGGAGTTTTTCTATTGACAGTTCTCTTGATAGTTCTGAATGTCAAACCAGAGGGCGCTGTGCTAAACTGAAATGTTGACGATTCAATATGGCTGGCGTCAGCCATAGTTTTGTCACAGGTTCCATTTCACGTTGTGTTCATTACAAATTAATTATGTTTGTTTGATTTAATACAAAATAAACTTATCGCCTTGCTATTATATTGAGTGTCATACGTGTAAGTTAACAAATAACCAATAATAAATTTAGAATAATTCAATAAACACAAAATAAAGAATAATTTACAAAGTGGTACAGCTTTTGTGTAAAGAAACATTATTTCAATTAAGCTTGGCGCCCTCTACATGGCACTCGAGAATCCCTAGAAAATTTTCCATTAAAATCAAGGATTTTCAGTCTTGCTGGTGTTGCTTGCCTACACAAATTAGCAATCATAGCAAGGAATTACAATAGCATCTCAATCATGACATTTCTATCCATGGTTCCTGTAAAAGTTGACTCAAGGGAATGTGCAACTGTGTTCACTGTGAATGCATCATCTATCTTGCCCTGCACTCATCTTGTAATAGCATGGTAGTACCCCCCAACAAAGGGATGCCCATGTCCAGTAGGTTAATGTAGTTGATTATGATAATGGAAGATAAATAGAGCCTTTAAAGATCAATGATGTAACAATCTGGGCAAGTAATGGCACTACCACAGAATAACCAATAGTATATATTATACATACAGAACGGACACTCACCTCCCCACACCCCAGCCCCCGACCCGCCCTCACCCAAGAAATGTCAAAATGCCAGTGGAGAATTAAGTAGAAACTAGCGCTAGGCTTGTTAAATCCTCTTTGGTAGGTACTATATTTAGTCACAGGTTAGGTATCAAAATCAACCTGCATGCCAACCCTGCACTCACACATCTGCGATCACCCACACATGCACATGTAGAAATGACAGTTGTCTATAAAGAGTCCGTTGTATGGAGTGTCCGAGGTGTGGCACTACTCTCAACTGTCTTTTTTCTGCGATTGGTTGGTAATTTATCAATTAGGTTCTTGTTATTGCACTCAGGCACAGTCACGCTTGCTGCCATAACATAAAATAATTCTTTATTGCACAAAAAACAGAAACACCTAAAAAAAAAAACATACACATATCACGCCTATAACCCCTTGAAGGGCAGAGTGTAAACGGCCGTAAAAACGGACCTTACAGATATACGATGGTCACTTACGACTTCCACAGGCAAGAAATGGGGTGATGTGCTGTTGCCAGCATCACACGGCATTAAAAAACACAAACCAACAGAAACAGTTCCAATAAGTTGTATTTGACAGCTGTCAGGTTAGTTATAATACTATGGCAGAGGGTCCATTTTCCTTTGTTGAAATCTGTTTTAGTACAGAGATGACAGCTGTCAAATACGATTAATTGGAAAGGCGGTACATTTTTTTTTTAATTAGGTAAATACTAACAGGTAACAAACAATCAACATTGTCTATTGTGGCTACAAAAATTGTTTAGAAGTAGACTGATACCCTAAATGTGCCCTAAACCTAAACGCATTAGGTAGCATTCTTTGCCATCTGCAATGATTGAGTTTCTTCCTTCTTAGTCCACTTTCTTCCGTTTCCAGGCGGACGGTGGCGCGTACTGCGCGAGTGTGAACGCCGCCACGCTAGCCCTCATAGACGCGGGCATACCGCTACGCGCGTACGTGTGCGCATGCTCAGCGAGCATGGCCTGGCGAGCCGGCGAACCCACGCCTTTAGGTTCGTACCCCCACAAATTGTAATAACACGTTCACAAATAAGGAATTGAAAAAATGTCAGCGCCCGCCGGGACTTGAACCCGGGACCGCGGGGTACCGGCCCCAATTTTTCTATCTCTTGGTGCTCGTCTCGAAGCTATGTACAAGTGACATCTAGTTAAGATCTATTTTAGTGATTTCCCATCGAAATCATAATAAGTAACTAACTTGGGTTGCCATCTGATTCGACTTTATATATTTGTTAATACACATTTTTATTTCCCAGCTGGTGAGGCATACAATTAAAGTAAGGCCATCCGAACCAGCCAATTATTGGACAGCTGTCATCTCGATACTAAAAGAGATGTCAAAAATGGACCCTCTGCCATAGCATTATCACGAATCTGACAGCTGTCAAATATGGCTTATTGGGATGGCTGTACAGGGATTCGTTCATTGGTTTTTCCGTAATGACAGATGTGATATATCTGGCATTGTGTAATTGTGACAAGTGGATGACCACGTGTTGCAGAAATTTTACTATCACTTTTCTGTAGCCACACAAACTGCGCAACACAGCCCCTAGTCGTGAGACTAGGTCCTCTGAGTTGTGGACTCTCCCTCGGCGTTATGCCACATACCTTACTCACAGACCTAAACTTGACCTACCAAACAAACCTTTCTTGAATGGCAAAATACGACTCAAGAGTTGTGGCGCCAGTGGCTCTGCCACCTTTAAATTATAAAATAAATTAATAATGGCTGTACAAATAAATACATTAATTGATTAGAAAACCCGTTTTCAGTTGACGTGGGGCACGTAGAGGAGGCGGCGGGTGGTGTAGTGTGTACTGCTGCTAGTTTGCCCTCAACAGGTACGTTTAACAAGCTGTTACGTATTTACAGTCACATTACAGTTCAAAATATTAACAGAAGAATACCCACCAACTCTGATTGGTCAAACATAAATCAGTAACTTGAAATAAGAAATAAATATTTTGAGCTTCCATAGTAACTCAAATCAGCTGGCAATTGGCAATTTTGTATGGGTGTAGTATATTAAATATAGTTATAAATAAGGTATGATCTATTAATGTGCCTAATATGTACAGTCGGTTGTAGCACTTATGGCTCCAAAAGAACAGAATTATTTTGATCCACAGTTCATAAATAATAAAAATTTAAACCTATTCTCATAAAAGAAGTCATTTTCTACTAATACATATTCATGTCCAGAAAAAAATATTACTGGGGACAAAAATAATTCAGGTCTTTTGGAGTACCCCTGGTACCTTATGTGCTACAACCGACTGTACGTATAATCATATTTGGTTTGACAATATGATATTCAGTCTTACTCACGCATCTGTTGGTATCATTCATCTCCCCAACACTACACAATGGCGAGACATGGGACGGCCAATTTAATTTTTCAAACGTCGACCTATGTTCCCTGGGGAAAGTTGTTCCTTATCACCAGGCCGATCTGAGTTTTCGCTATCGGTCACTAAGAGTATATTTACCTTGATGATGACAATTAAGAATACCTACTGTTTAATATTCCAGGTAGCATAGCGCTGTTGGAGATGTCACACAGATTGCACATGGATTACTTCGACATAGTGCTCAACCGCGCGCTGCAGGGCTGCCGGGATATCAATGTAAGCTCAGAACCACATTTTGGTTTAATAATGGAGATATACGATTAATTTTAGAAAACTTGCCAAATTTTCGTGACCACCATCACTAGTGGCGACGCCTGTTTCACCTGGGCTACCATGGCTCGTCCCTTTTTGTCCTTGAGGAGCCTTAAATATTGAGGAGTGTGAGATATTTTAGCTTTGAATATTGAGATGTGTGAGGATATTTTAGCTTTGAATATTGAGATGTGTAAGATATTTTAGCTTTAAATATTGAGATTTGCAAGGATATTTTAAGCCTTGAATATTGAGAGTGAGTACATTTTAGCCTTGCATATTGAAGAGTGTGAGATATTTTATCATTGCATATTGAGATATTTTAGTTCTCGAATATTGCGATGTGTGAGAATATTTTAGCCTTGAATATTGAGATGTGTGATAATATTTTAGCCTTGCATATTGAGATGTGTGAGAATATTTTAGTCTTGAATATTGATGTGTGTGAGGTTATTTTAGTCTTGATTGTAATGTGTGAGGATATTGTGGCTTTGAATATTGAAATGTGCGAGGATATTTTAGAGCCTTGAATATTCATATGTGAGGATATTATAGGCTTGAATATATACATGGTGTAAAAAAATTAGCTGAGAATATTTTAAGGGGTGAACCAGTACGTGAAACTGAACAACTTTCCCCAAGGAACATAGGTCGAAATATGAAAAAAAATTGGCCCTCCCATACAAATTATCCCGGCCGGGTAACACACTAAGTATGGGAGGGTCAAATTATTAAAAGTTTCATATTCCGTCCTACGTTCCTTGGGGAAAGTTGTTCAGTTTCACGAACTGGTTCACCCCTTAAAATATTCTCAGCTAATTTTTTACACCTTATATGTATATAATATGTGTATGGATATTTTAGCCATGAGTATTGATATGTGTGAGAATATTATAGGCTTGAATATTGAGATGTGTAAATAAGGATATTTTAGCCATTAATATTCAGCTATTATTTTGTTTCAGATTGTGTTAGACAAAGCTGTAAGAGAACATTTAGCAGAAGGATGGACAAAACAAGATGTTATTACGATATGAAATAAATATTTACAACGATACTGTATTTTTTTTCATGGTTCTTTCTTAGTCTGAGGTAGAAATGCAGTTAATGAAACAAAGTGATTATGTAGACTTACATATTTATTAGAGATCTGAACAAAATAAGATATTAAATTATATGTACAGTCTATGTTAAATCTAACTAAATTAAAGGTAAGTTAATAGGTACACACTGTTTTATTTACGTAGCTTACTGTATTGTAAATAAAAGAAGGATATTTATGGCAAATAAGTGGACGCCGAAATCGGCGCCAGGCGTTGGTTAGTATGTAGCGGAACAAGTTTAAAAAAGGTATTAGGGTCAAATTATACTGAGCGACTCGGTTTTTTTTTTGAGAATTTACAAGGATTTTTTTGCAACAAATTATACTGCGTATCATTTATCTAAATACTCAATTCCTACGTATAATTAGTTGCAAATAAGTTCTTGTAATTTTACGAGAAACGGCCAAGCCGCGCACAATAATCCAACCCCATACCAACTCACTATAGGAATATAACAAAATCAAAATAAATAAACTATCGGATGTAAATATCAGTCCACCCGTCCTGTGTGTATTGCACACATTTTAAAAATAATAAATAAAAAGCAACTTTGAATAAATAAACAGAGTACATATACTTGTACTTCCCGCGTTCAAAGCCCCATCGAGTTAACTTAAAACAATAATAAATATTGCTCCTTTCAAGCCATATTAAGGCGAGTGTAGTCGTGAACCACCTCGACAGTGGCGCCACTTCACAATAAAAAAAATTATATACAAGCAATCTATCAGAATATCCGTTGTCCAAGTTTTAAGTATTATCCTGAAGTAAAATAAGAACCTGCAAACTCAATGAAATATTCGCTGTAATTTTAGTTATGACAAAAAGTGCCTAAAAACGGCCACTTTTGGTATTAATTGCTATAATTACAGCAAATATGAAATTTTATTGAGTTTTTAGGTTTTAATTTTACTTAAGGATAATACTAAAAACTTGAGCAACGGAAATTTTGATAGATTGTTTGTATACAGAGAATTTATTTTTTCGTGAAGAGGCGCCACTGTCGAGGCCGTTCACAACTACACTCGCCTTAAAACGTGACATTATTATTAAAAATAGTACAAAACTATGCACTTTTACCATTATCATCTCTGTGTTAACATAATTGCAACGTTTAGACTCTGCCGACTCACTTCACTCGGCATATTGCACACTTGCAGACGCCATAAGGCCACAAAACATGGTTATACAAAAAATGTATACATCCGTGTTTCGGAGGACACGCATCAAATTGGACACGTTGCTTGGGACATCGCACTGAACTTTCATATAGGACGAATACCGGAAAAATTGTCACCCTACTTTACAAAATTCACAATCAGCTGACTTTGAATAGGAGAGATTTTTTTTTTGCTTTCCTGCATTGGCCCCATAATAACAATTGAATGCATTTCCTCCGAAACACGACGTTTTATCTTATATAATAACACATGCTAAGAGTGTATCTAAGGCACTCACTACATTAAATTACAGTCGTTATCTATATAGAGTAATTCACGATGCGTGAAAGCACATAACAAATAAAATCTGGGCGTACGGTTAGGAAAAAAATACATATAAAATGAAAACAAAAAAAACGTGTTAACTCGTTCACCGTGTAACAAATTTGGTTCAATTCCAAAGGAGACTTAACCTAGTGTATAATACGAATAAATGTTTGTTATACCGTCAGCATATAGCAGCGGCCGGAGTGTGGGGGGTTAGTTCGCGGCCACCGCCGCCGGGCTCGGCTCAGGCTTCACCTCTGAAACAAACATGATTAAATTGAAATTCTTTATTCAATGTAGGATAGTATTATCACTTATTGACGTCACGATCCGTCATAGTTAAAAAATCAAATTTGTATAACACAATTTTCTTTTTCTTATACCAACAAAAGCCGAAAGGATCCCTTGTAAAGAGACCTATTGACAATAAATTGAAACCGTAGTGTCTATTTTGAAAAGTAGGGAAAATGTATTTATAAATCAAATAAAAAAAAAAGATAATTGTAACCCATGGGAGTCGTAAGAGGCGACGAAGGGACTAGAGGGTGTGTATTGCAATTTTAGGCGATGGGCTGACAACCTGTCACTATAGTGATACACAGTTATCTGATTTGGAGGTAAGTAAAACTGAAAAACGAGGATATCTTCGGTAAGAGCTGCACACTAGTGGAACAAGTTACCTCATGATATACGTCACTCTGAGTCACTTGCAGTTGCCATCTTTAAAACTAGACTACACAAGCATCTTCTTGCGAAATCTGTTTGCATTTAACATATAATATTTTTTATCTTATATATTTAGTTGTTTATTTAATATAATATGTATGTTTATATAAAATATCTATTATACATATAATATTTTGTATTTTAGTATGTATGTAAGTATATTAAAAATTATTTGGTAGGTATTAATATTGTTTAGTTAAAACTTAACTTAGTTTAAAAAAGTTACTTAGATTTGTTAAATTAATGTTTTAATGTCTTTTATGTGTTGCCACTGCCATTTACAGTGTGTTTTTCAATGTTTTCTCTTAGTGTGCAGGGTTGCCTGGAAGAGATCGCTTAAAGCGATAAGCCCGCCTTTGCTTATATTGTGTTGTTTGTTTTTGTTCTTGTATATGTTATGATTATTAATGTGAGCAATAAAGTGTTTCTGTCTGTCTGCCTTTTGGCTTTGGCATCTAGTAACGTAGTAAGTTTAAGGCCATCTACGTTCTTGGGATGCTAATTTAATTCTCAGATAGAAAACTAACTATTACAAAAATGAATTAATGTTAAAACGCGGTAATGTTAAGCTCATCGACGATGATAATTTTGCCAAAAAATTATATCAACTACTGTAAAGTTCTGATTTAGAACTTTAATTCTAATACCCTAATTAAAGTTCTAAATCAGAACTTTACAGTGTGACTTTACTGTGAAAATGCTAATACCCTAATGAAAGTTCTAAATCAGAACTTTACAGTGTGACTTTACTGTGAAAATGCTAATACCCTAATTAAAGTTCTAAATCAGAACTTTACAGTGTGACTTTACTGTGAAAATGCTAATACCCTAATTAAAGTTCTAAATCAGAACTTTACAGTGTGACTTTACTGTGAAAATGCTAATACCCTAATGAAAGTTCTAAATCAGAACTTTACAGTGTGACTTTACTGTGAAAATGCTAATACCCTAATTAGTTCTAAATCAGAACTTTACAGTGTGACTTTACTGTGAAAATGCTAATACCCTAATGAAAGTTCTAAATCAGAACTTTACAGTGTGACTTTACTGTGAAAATGCTAATACCCTAATTAAAGTTCTAAATCAGAACTTTACAGTGTGACTTTACTGTGAAAATGCTAATACCCTAATTAAAGTTCTAAATCAGAACTTTACAGTGTAATTTACTGTGAAAATGCTAATACCCTAATTAAATTTCTAAATCAGAACTTTACAGTGTGACTTTACTGTGAAAATGCTAATACCCTAATTAAAGTTCTAAATCAGAACTTTACAGTGTAATTTACTGTGAAAATGCTAATACCCTAATTAAAGTTCTAAATCAGAACTTTACAGTGTAATTTACTGTGAAAATGCTAGTACCCTAATTAAAGTTCTAAATCAGAACTTTACAGTGTAATTTACTGTGAAAATGCTAATACCCTAATTAAAGTTCTAAATCAGAACTTTACAGTGTAATTTACTGTGAAAATGCTAATACCCTAATTAAAGTTCTAAATCAGAACGTTACAATGTAATTTACTGTGAAAATGCTAATACCCTAATTAAAGTTCTAAATCAGAACTTTACAGTGTAATTTACTGTGAAAATGCTAATACCCTAATTAAAGTTCTAAATCAGAACGTTACAATGTAATTTACTGTGAAAATGCTAATACCCTAATTAAAGTTCTAAATCAGAACAATACAGTGTGACTTTACTGTGAAAATGCTAATACCCTAATTAAAGTTCTAAATCAGAACAATACAGTGTGACTTTACTGTGAAAATGCTACTTAGTAGTAATTTACCATTGTTAGTGTTGTTGGTGTGTTGCGGCGAGGGCGCGGAGTCGCTGGTGCTGCCAGACCCCTCCCCAGTCTCACCACCCTCACCACCTTCACCCGACATCACCTGGGGAAAAAAGTTACAAAATAATAGTTGTTCCTTATCACTAGCCCATTCTTTGTTTATCGGTCACTAGTTAAATTTCGATCTTTGTAATATAGGTCGAAATTTTAATATAGGGCCCATGTACTAAAGGACTTATGTAATACAGGGTTATTTTTTATTCACCCCGGAAATTTTACAGGGTGATTCTACTCATGATTCTGCTGTTTTTTTTTTTTCGTGATTTCGCAGGTGACCCCATAACAAAAGTTGTTCAGAATAAAAAATAGCGCTCGGGGTGAATAAAAAATAACCCTGTATAGGTCGATATTTTAAAATAAGACCTATGTAATATATGAAATATATGAATATGACCTATAAACAGGCCGAAACTTTTAAAACAGGACCTAAGTTATATAGGACATATTGGATCTATGTAATATAGGACATATAGGATCTATGCAAAATAGGACATATAGGACCTATGTAATGTAGGGCATATAGGACCTATGTAATGTAGGACATATAGGATCTATGTAATATGAAAACATTTTTTTTTGTGAAGTGGCGCTACTGTCGACGTCGTCCACGGCTACACTCGGCTTAATATAGCTGTCTAAAAAGCTTGTCGCAATACTTAGGTGCACACGAGTCCACAGGGCCCCGCGTGTGTTTTAGTAGAGCATTCATTTACCCACTTTTATAATGTGACCGCAGCTATGACAGCTACAGCACTGCGTTGGGAGTGGGAACTATTTCATAAGTGTGTTACCTCTTCACGCTCAAACGGCTTGAACGATTTGGATGAAATTTGGAACACAGGTAGAGTATAACCCAGAATAACACATAGGCCACTTTTTACCGCGGGACACTACATAGTATAAAGTAAAGTCGCTTCCCGCGCCTGTCCCTGTCTGTTTGTATGTATGCTTAAATCTTCAAAATCACACAACGGACCTGAATGGGGCTTTTTTTTAAAGATATAGTGATTTAAGAGAAAGGTTTTTATGTATGATTTATGTCGGGAGAAGGTCTGTTTCCTGTGGGAAATCGGTTAGCAGCGGGTGAGACCGCTGGGCGGGCTGCTAGTATAGAATATAACCGAAAGGTGACAATTCCTTACGAACATGGTAAGATCAACAAATTCTTTAAAAGAAAGTGCCAATAGTATTTTTATCTGGCGCTAACAGGAACAGCTGATTGGCAAGTTAAGTAGGAAAAGAAAATGTAAATTATGTTGCCTATTTTTGTGGAAAATAACGAACGGACATAGCTCTCAATATAGGAAGGACATTTCCTTTTATATACTCGAAACATCACGCGATTAAAAAATACAGGAATATTATAGTAGTTTATGCAACTGTCGTATAATGGGGGTCATTAGAATGCGAGTGTCTGTTTATCACACGAGGCGCAGCCGAGTGTGATAATAGTTTGACACGAGCATTCTAATGCCTAATTATAGCAGTTGCATACACTATTTTATCTACACTCTCCAAAAAAACTCAGAAACACTTTTCTAAACGTACGCACCGGCCATTGCAAGGCCCGATACAAGGACAAATTCAATACGAGAACGTAATATGGCTTGATATGAATTTTTAAAAATCTATACTTTAGCAGTTGTTTAGATGTGAAGTCTTAACAATAACTTAACTAAACAACTGAACAACATCTGAACAACATCTGAACAACAACTGAACAACATCTGAACAACATCTGAACCACAACTAATCAACATCTGAACAACAACAGAACAAAAACCTATTAAAACAACTGAACAACATCCGAAAAATTACCGTACAACAACAACTGTCAGGTGCGGCGGAAGATAGCGGTTTGAGTATTGGAAAAAAAAACTTCGTTTCATTTCTCAACTTTATCGTATTAAGAGTTTTGTTATTAAGTCATTACGCTTCTGTAATTTATAGTAAACCCTAGTTTTTATAGGCAGAATTCATAAAGTAGGTCATTATGCATCTGTTTTCGAATTCATAATTCGAACATTATGAGACGAGTGTATATAAAAGATTTTTTGTAATATTTTCTTGAGTTTGCGCAACTATTATCTACTCATCACAATAAAACAATGTTAAACGACCACGGGCTCTTAAGAGCACGAAACGTAGGAATTGTAAAATCCAAAATAAATACAACTTAAATCCGTTTAAAATTGTTTTATTGTGATAAGTTTTTTTATGTCAGATTGTGTATCACATAAAGAAAAATTATGATTTCTTTTGTAATGAGTGTCCTTTCATAATCTAGGCCTGTATCATGGAAAATGTAACCTTTACAGATGACTACTGTTCGCAATCGACACAACAATCACATTTATCATAAAAATACATACCTTATTTCTAGGTCTAGGCACTCTGGGCTTGGGACCCTTGGGTTCCTTGGCGGGGTCGAAGTGGCAGTCGAATATCTCGATCAGTTCCTTAATGTCCTCATCTTTCGCATTCACCGTCAGCGCGGCCAACTGCTTCTCTAGACCTGGGGGAATATTTGTACTGTTGTTTATGGAGTTTTGCTTAGAATACCAAAACAATTAAAATAAACAAAAATCAGTGTTAACTCCATACTAAATTAAATGGAATGATCCCAACAAATACCCCTGAGGTACACCTATTATATTTTTTACTTCTCATGGACTTGATATTTTAGGTACTTTTTAACCTGCTTCTTTCTAGTTTTCTTTACAATGTAAGAGCGGAGTTATTCACGGGTATTCTCTATTAGTCTACTTTTATACAATAAAGTTTCGTGACCGACAAAATCAAACGCTACAAACGGAATCTCATTCAACCAACCTGGTAAACTGATCTATAAAATTGGGAGTTCAAACAACTTGATCGTTTAAAATGATTACTAAATTCAGAATAAGAGACTGTTTTTCTATAGACTGGCAAAAATAATTTTATATACACTCGTCTCATAATGTTCGAATTATGAATTCGAAAACAGATGCATAATGACCTACTTTATGCATTCTGCCTATAAAAACTAGGGTTTACTATAAATTACAGAAGCGTAATGACTTAATGACAAAACTCTTAATACGATAAAGTTGAGAAATGAAACGAAGTTTTTTTTTCCAATACTCAAATCGCTATCTTCCGCCGCACCTGACAGTTGTTGTTGTACGGTAATTTTTCGGATGTTGTTCAGTTGTTTTAATAGGTTTTTGTTCTGTTGTTGTTCAGATGTTGATTAGTTGTCGTTCAGATGTTATTCCGATGTTGTTCAGTTGTTGTTCAGTTGTTGTACAGATGTTGTTCAGATGTTGTTCAGATGTTGTTCAGTTGTTGTACAGATGTTGTTCAGTTGTTGTTTCGATGTTGTTCAGATGTTGTTCAGTTGTTGTTCAGATGTTGTTCAGATGTTGTTCAGTTGTTTAGTTAAGTTATTGTTAAGACTCCACATCTAAACAACTGCTAAAGTATAGATTTTTAAAAATTCATATCAAGCCATATTACGTTCTCGTATTGAATTTGTCCTTGTATCGGGCCTTGCAATGGCCGGTGCGTACGTTTAGAAAAGTGTTTCTGAGTTTTTTTGGAGAGTGTAGATAAAATAGTGTATGCAACTGCTATAATTAGGCATTAGAATGCTCGTGTCAAACTATTATCACACTCGGCTGCGCCTCGTGTGATAAACAGACACTCGCATTCTAATGACCCCTATTATACGACAGTTGCATAAACTACTATTATGATTCAGAAAAAAAAAAGTTTGTTTTTCTTGATTTTATCTGTAATCGTTCGGAAGCTGTATCTCATTAGTGGTAATAGTTAGGCAGTTTTGTACTGTTCCGGCTATACAATACAACTATAAATCAGAAAAAAAATACGGGGCTCCCGTACAATAAACGTGACTTTTATACATGGTAAATGTAATCGTTACTATGGTTTCATATGCACTCACTGCCCTATCTTATTTTTCATAAATAAAAATAAGAAATTGAAAAAATTAAATGTACTCTACGGTCCCGGGTTCCAGTCACGGTCTCGGTCCGGGCTTATTTTCGTTTATGATAGATATTGGCCACAATTCGGGATGTACATTTTCCTTACTTGCCTTAAATTAGTGCTGTCATTTTCCGTTAAATAGGTTTAGAAAAGGATAGGAGATATTTTAGTCGTGTCATGTCTTATAATTTCATGCAAAATACGTGTTATTTGTCAAAATAAGGTGACAATCAAAACAATGGCGACTAAATTGACTAGGAAAGGCGAAAAAACCCTTGACGTTTTTAAAAATGACAGGACTTAGATATCTTCTATCCTTTTCTAAACCTATTTGACGGAAAGTGACAGTACTAATTTAAGGCAAGTAAGGAAAATTTAAATCCCGAATTGACCTCATTAGTTTTTATCGCTTAATGGTATACGGCTTACCCTGTAGCTGGTGCTCGTCCCAGGCGCCCTTGAGCTGGTCGTAGAGCAGGCCCGCGTCGGCGAGCAGGCGGCGCAGCTGCGTGACGCGCTTGCGCTCCGGCCGCGCCGACCGCAGCAGCGGCGCGAACACCGGCCGGAACGTGTTCTGTCTGCACGTGCACAGTGCACACATACCGCGTTAATGAGCAACGACAGTGGCAGATTGTTCTGTCTGCACGTGCACGCATACCGCGTTAATGGCCAACGACAGTGGCAGATTGTTCTGTCTGCACGTGCACACATACCGCGTTAAGGCGAGTGTACCCGGCAACTACCTCGACAGTGGTGCCACTTCACAAAAAACCATATTTTCTCTTTATACAAACAATCAATCAGAATATCCATTGCCCAAGTTTTTAGTACTATCATTAAGTAAAATTAGAACCTGCAAACTCAATAAAATATTCGCTGTTATTAAAGTTATGGCAATTAATACCAAAAGTTTTAGATACTCTTTTCCATAACTTTAATTGCAGCGAATATTTCATTGAGTTTGCCCGGTTCTAATTTTACTTAAAGATAATACTAAAAACTTGGGCAACGGATGTTCTGATTGTTTGTACAAAGAGAAAACTACTTGTTTGTTAAGTTGCGCCACTGTCGAGGTCGTTGATGGCTACACTCGCCTTAATGGGCAACGTCGACGACACTAGCGCCGTACAGGAAGAAAATTCACTGCCTGAATATGCAATTGGTTGGAAAATCATACAATTACAATCAATAGCCACTAAGATTATTTAGAACAAAAAAAAATTTAAATACTGTACGATTTAGTTATGTACGTAAAAGTGGCCACTTTAGCAATATCAGCGATAAAATAGAATAATAACGGCGAGCAGACGTTTTTTGCGAGCAGGCCCGCGTCGGCGAGCAGACGGCGGAGCTGCGTGACGCGCTTGCGCTCCGGCCGCGCCGACCGCAGCAGCGGCGCGAACACCGGCCGGAACGTGTTCTGTCTGCACGTGCACAGTGAACACATACCGCGTTAATGGCCAACGACAGTGGCAGATTGTTCTGTCTGCACGTGCACAGTGCACACATACCGCGTTAATGGCCAACGACAGTGGCAGATTGTTCTGTCTGCACGTGCACAGTGCACACATACCGCGTTAATGGCCAACGACAGTGGCAGATTGTTCTGTCTGCACGTGCACAGTGCACACATACCGCGTTAATGAGCAACGAAAGTGGCAGATTGTTCTGTCTGCACGTGCACAGTGCACACATACCGCGTTAATGGCCAACGACAGTGGCAGATTGTTCTGTCTGCACGTGCACAGTGCACACATACCGCGTTAATGGCCAACGACAGTGGCAGATTGTTCTGTCTGCACGTGCACAGTGCACACATACCGCGTTAATGGCCAACGACAGTGGCAGATTGTTCTGTCTGCACGTGCACAGTGCACACATACCGCGTTAATGGCCAACGACAGTGGCAGATTGTTCTGTCTGCACGTGCACAGTGCACACATACCGCGTTAATGGCCAACGACAGTGGCAGATTGTTCTGTCTGCACGTGCACAGTGCACACATACCGCGTTAATGAGCAACGAAAGTGGCAGATTGTTCTGTCTGCACGTGCACAGTGCACACATACCGCGTTAATGGCCAACGACAGTGGCAGATTGTTCTGTCTGCACGTGCACAGTGCACACATACCGCGTTAATGGCCAACGACAGTGGCAGATTGTTCTGTCTGCACGTGCACAGTGCACACATACCGCGTTAAGAGAATCGACTACCGAGCTCTCGTCCATACAAAAAGAGAAAACGTTTTCCTACCCCTAAATGATATCCGATCTCAATGATTTTTTAGAATGTTGTTGACACAGTAAAAAACTAGGTTTATAGTTTTTCTTTTTTTCGAATTTTTCAATTGATTGAAAATTATAGGCGTCTAAAAGTCACTTTTTTATTACAAAATCTTCCTTGAAGTAAAACGTTTGTATTTAAAAAACAAAGTTGTTTTAAGAAAAAATAAAAAGCTATAAACCTAGAATATAATATGCTGAAACGATGGACACCAAAATCAAAACTATTGGATGTGAATTAGTATGTGGGAAACGTTTTCTCCCGAGACGCAAATTTCACCTTAAAAATACCTACAATCAGTCGCGAGCGGCAACGCTCTCTATCGCACTACTACGCGGGGACTTGAGCGCGCGAGCGACAGTATGAGTTTTCTTAAATACCTATTTTTTTGAAATGGCGATGGTATTCTTCCCTCTTAAGGGCGGGGCACACCGGCTCCGTATCCAGCTCTCGTCCGTAGTCACGCACGAACTGATGACGTAGTAATGTATGGGACTGTATGAGATACGGCACACCGCTTGCGTGCAGCACGGAACGGATACGCAACGCAAGCGGTGTGCCGTATCTCATACAATCCTATACATTACAACATCATCAGCTCGTGCGTGACTACGGACGAGAGCTGGATACGGAACGGATACGGAGCCGGTCTGCCCCGCCCTTTAATGGCCAACGACAGTGGCAGATTGTTCTGTCTGCACGTGCACACATACCGCGTTAATGGCCAACGACAGTGGCAGATTAAACAGGTGTATATGGCAAGTGTGGATGGGAACGTCGGAAGGGGAAGAACTCGACGAACGTACTTGGATCAAATCGGGGACGTGCTAAAGAAAGGTCAGGTCAGGTGTACCCTAAACCGACGAGCGTGCATGAAGAGATTGATGAATGTAGAGGAGGCGAAAGAAGTATGCCAGGATCGTAGTAAGTGGAAGGAAGTAGTCTCTGCCTAACCCTCCGGGAAAGAGGCGTGATTTATGTATGTAAGTGGCAAGAAAAAAATCACTGCCTGATTACGCGGTTGGTAAACCATAACGACAATCACTAGTCACAAAGTTCATTACATACATACATAAATCACACCTATATCCCTTTACGGGGTAGGTAGAGCGTTAACCGGATATTAAAACCACATCTGACAAAAGTTTGAGGGTCAATCAGATAATTGTGTATCACTATAATGAAAGCTTGTCAGCCCATCGCCTAAAATTGCAATACACATAGCACATAACCCTTGAGTCCCTTAGTAGCCTCTTACGACACCTATGGGTAAGAAATGGGGTGATGCTATTCTAAGCCAGCATCACACGGTACAGTCTGTCTGCACGTTCAAACATACCGCGTTAATGGGCAACGTCAGCGACACTAGCGCCGTACAGTGAGAAATACTCACTGCCTGGATACGCAACTATTTGTGAAACCATAACGACAATCACTAGCTAGTCACATAGATTATGTAGAATAAAAAAAAAACCTTTGTAGAAACTGTACGATTTAATTATGTACAGTCGGTTGTATTTAGCACATAAGGTAACAGGGGTTCTTAAAAGAACTGAATTATTTTTATACCCAGTTAATACATAATAAAAAATTGAACGTATCCTTATAAGTTATTTTCTTCTAATACATAATAATGTCAAGAAAGAAAATACCGGGGACAAAAGTAATTCAGTTATTTTGAAGTACCTCTGGTACCTTATGTGCTATAACCGACTGTACGTAAAAGTGACCACTTTTAGTAATATTGGCAATAAAATAGAATAATAACGGAAATAGATCGCGTCACATTGGAGAAAAAACCGAAAAAAAGATCGCGTCACATTGGAGAAAAAACGGAAAAATAGATCGCGTCAGACAAGAGAAAAACGGCAAGTGGATCGTGTCAGACAAAAGAAAGAACTTTATATCACACATTTTCTTTGTAATGCATTAGTAAATAAATTTGATTGTTACGGTAAAATTCCTTAAGAGGCCGTACATGAAATTGCGCCGGGCGAAAGTAGGTAATTAGTATTAGAACGCGTCATCGTGCAGCCGAGCGGCGGCGATATGCAGACCCAGCGGCGGACGGCAGCGTATAGTTCGATCAATCAGTTTTGATCCTATTTATAGTTTTTTGTGGCAATTGTATGAAAAAGTTTTAAATTATTGCGTACCTACTAAGAATTTTTGGAATTTGTGGACCTGATTAATTACCGACTACTATTCAGGGGTGTTGGGGTGTGATTAATCTGTACTTACCTTTATGTATGTTTATCAGTCATGTTTTTATTGTTTTCAATTTGAATGGATAAGCCTGAGGGGTCAAAATATGACTTCCATATACACTTTAAATTGGAGCGAAGATCACGTACAGTCGGTTGTAGCACATAAGGTACCAGGGGTACTCTAAAAGAACTCAATTATTTTTGTCCCCAGTTAATACATAATAAAAAATTTTAGTTATTCTCATAAAAGAAGTGATTTTCTACTAATAAATATTAATTTGAAGAAAAAAAATATTGCTGGGGACAAAAATAAATCAGTTCTTTTGGAGTACCCCTGGTACCTAATGTGCTATAACCGACTGTACATTACACTAGTTTTTATTTCACTTCAATACATGCAGTATTTCGCAAGTTATGACGAAGAGAAGTTTTACCCCAATTTTGAATTTCCGAGATTACGCGCGCTAAGACTGTGACGTCACGGCTCGGCTTGGGACAACTCGCGACCACAACACAGCGCGCTGCACGTTTCGGTGATTTTGTTTCGATTTTCTTCGTTCTTTCAAAGAAATACTTTATATGGTGTTTATGTGTATGTTATATAAGTGTAATGAGTAAAATGGAAGCAGGATTTGTGAAAGGTCAGTCGGACAATCTGCCAAAATTGATAGTTTGATGGTGGCCCAATATTTCATGATGAATAAAGATTTTACCGCTGCCGAAATTCGTGGACTAACAATGAAAAGGTATGTAATATGTAAGCATTACCTCAACTGAATCATAGTGGTTTTTTTTTAGTACCTACAAACCTACTATGGGCGGTGATAAAAATACTTTCACTCGCGTGTTCATTACCATCCTGCCTGAAGTACCTACCCGTAAGGTTCCTAGTTGTACCTACTCCCTCAACTCAATCAAAATGTGTGTGATAAAAAATACTAGATAAGGAACCTAGGTACCTACAGTTTGCGCTCGTTAAAACCTACCTATGGGTTTCCATGCGTTTCTACCTACTCGCCGTGGAACTGGCGGGTGCATGTGCGTCCATCCTGAAGTAGGTACCACGGCGGCGGCCTCCTTGACAAGGAGGCGCACACGCATACCTACTCTAGCCAACTGTTATACCTACAGTGTGGGTCAAGGAGGCGCATGTCTACTCCACGCATCTACCTAAAGGTACCCCTTTTATTCACCTACACACACTCGCCTGTACCATTGCAAGTAGAGTAGGTACGACAAGGTGGTACCTACATAACATAGGTAGGTACTTCAGCAATCAGGATGCCCAAGTAATCTAAGTACGTGAGTACGTCCATATGTAGGTAGGTATACTTTAACATTAGTTTCTGCCACCGGCGGCCGTCGAAGTTCTGCTTGGTAATCTTGGTAGTCTTCACAGCAGTAGTGCGCTACAGTTTTAGGGCCTATTGAATCAACTCTTTTCACATAAAAGAAGAGTTTATTTGGTGTTTTAACCGTGGAGTTTAAACATTGCGGCACAATACAGTATTTCCCTGGGTTTTTATTTTATAATATTTAATTATAAAATAAAAACCCGAGCGACTGCGAGCATAAGCGCGACTGCCGAATGACTCGAGCCGTGACGTCATCGGCTAGTCAGCGCCCGCCCGCGTTTTTAAAAACTTTCGCCCGAAACTACACACTTTGAACTTTAATGTCTCGGCCATTTTTTAAGATATGAAAAAGTAAAAACAAAGTTTTTCTCGTAATTTTTTTGTAGATTTATTAGACATAAAAGGAAAACGCACCATGGTTATCCATTGTAATTATACTATAGTAGTTTTCAAATTTGTTTTTTGGCATAAATAAAAAATCTTATTTATTCACTATTACATATTTATTTTAAAAACTTGTGTCTCTTAGCACCATTGATCGATTTTTTCGCGAGTCGACGATTTCTGGAAGTAAGCAAGAGTAAAGAAATCATCATCCCTTTCAATGAATGCAGTTTTAATTTCATAATCAGGGCCAGTCCAGACACCAAACAGGCAGTATTATTTTTTTTGGTTATGTGTAACTGACCCTGTACTTGGTAATACCAATTGTGGTTTTAATTCGAGACTATTTTACATTCTTCTTTATCATTTTTATTAGTCATCTTTTTAGCGCTTTTATTTTATTTTTATATTGTTATGTTATGAGCTTCTAAATGGTCGCACTATAATTCCGCCTGTGACGCGTGATCTACTGTCCTCTACGCGCGCGAACGACACACATTCGTAATTTTGTATGTGTGCGTGAGTGTGACGCAGCAGGCTACACGTCCTTCTCCCAAGAGCGCGGCGCGCGGTCTGCCGAAACAGCATTTGCGCTCCCGTATATAATTGATAATTCCGAAGAACTTTAAAATATTCGATGAATTTCATAAAATACATATTTGCAATTTTTTTTATAGCAAATGTGTTAGCATGAATCTATTTTTCAATGTGTAAATTGATTTTTTTTAAAACGTGTAGTATTGTACGAGAAATCCGACGCTGTATACGTTTAAAATTTCTTCAAAATAGGGCCATTTTACCGTAGTTTTTCTTTGAATTTTTGAATAAAATTACTAAAAACTCCTCGGCCAATTTTTAGCACTTTTCATTGTCTTTATTGCTGTATACTTTATAAACCACTCCATATTTTAAAATTCATGTAAACAATAATGATACGAACGTCCGCAAGGAAACAATTTAAAACACGTCTCAAGTTATTAACTATAAAACAAACTGAACAATCAAAATCAATAATTTGTCTGGGCCAATTTTTAGATATTGAATTAATCTTCAATAAAACATATCATAACACATTGTTAGTTATTCTGTTTTTTTAAACTAGGTCCTACAGAATTAAAGAAACAAGACAAAATGACTCAAAAATATGTACGGCCTCTTAATCTTATATTATTATGCCATAATTGTCTCTACTAAGCACTGTCAGTACTATGTGCAAGTGCAATGTCCCAAATGTAACAAAAGACACCACATTCTTTTGCAACTTTTGGGTACCAGAGGTAAGGTAGGTTGGCCTAAGACAGGATTTTCAACGGTAGTCAGGAAAAAACATCATTCGATAAGACTGGTGTTTAAATATGCCTAATAAAGTGATTGCTCCCAAATCCAAAAGCATGATTATGTATGCCAAAATTAAACCAAATGGCGTTTGAAGAAATTAACTCTTTCTGTATGTTCAATGCGAATAAAAGTATCTTATCTTATGGGATCTTTGCCGTGTGATGCCGGCTCAGAATAGCATCACCCCATTTCTTTCCCGTGGGAGTCGTAAGAGGCGACTAAGGGACTCGAGGGTGTGTATTGCAATTTTAGGCGATGGACTGTCACTATAGCGATACACAATCTTCCGAATGACCCTCAAACATTTGTCAGACGTGGTGTAAATTTCAGTTTTTTGCGGCTGTTTACGCTCTGCCTACCCCAAGGGATTTTAGGCGTGATATGTGTGTGTGTGTATCGTATGGGAAAGTTTAGAGATGTTACCTCTCGAGCAATGTCTTGAGCTGCGCGAGCGCATCCAGCTCGGTGTGCACGGGGCGCGCCCACTGCCGAGCCGTCTCCACCATGTCCGCCGACGCAGCCCCCGGGGCTCCCTCGCCGCCCGCGCCCACCTCCTGCTGCTCACCTACAACAATCACCTCTTCTAATTAATTACTGGCTGACTGGCAAGGTGTAACCTATGCGTGTTTTCAAGTCTATTTTGTCTACTAATCTAGTTATAAGACGTTCTCTTCTTCTTCAACCCGTTGCCACCCAATGCTGAGTGTAGGTCTCCTCCAATGTTCTCCACTTCTGACGATCAAGGGCCTGTCCTATCCAGTTCTTCCCAACAACTTTGACGATGTCGTCCGTCCATCTAGCCGGCTGTCGTCCCACGTTCCGTCTTCCCTCTCTCGGTCGCCACTCCAACACCTTCCTTCCCCATCTGCCATCCATTCCTCGGCATATGTGACCCGCTATAAGACGTTACTAACCAAATATTGACCAAATATGTTGTCTGATCAATAATATATAATAATAATTTATACAGCTCCTAATCTCTCACCTAGGCCCCGATTCTCATATTTTGGGTCATTACGAATTCCAGCAAATTCAAAGAATATAAATGAAAGAGATCATAGCGAGATAATACACTGATCAAAGTGATCAAACTATGATTGGTAGGTTGTTTCATCGGTTGATGTTTATTTATTTAGTAAGTCGACTTGTGATTGTTTTATTTAATCAGTTTGTTTATTTAGTCGAATGGTTTTCTTAATGCCCCCGTGTGATGCCGGCTTAGAATAGCATCACCCCATTTCTTTCCAGTGGGTGTCGTAAGAAGCGACTAAGGGACTCGAGGGTGTGTATTGCAATTCGAGGCGATGGGCTGACAACCTGTCACTATGGCGATATACAATTTTCCTAATGACCCTCAAATGTTTGTCAGACGTGGCGTTGTGTGTTTATTTAGTAAGAATTTAGTTAGTTAAATTAGTCGGTAGGTCCATTTCATTAGTTGGCTTATTTAGTGAGTCAGTTCATTTTAATTGGTTCGTTTCATACAGTTGATTGGTTTATTCTATTGGTTGGTTTGTTTACTTGTCTTATTTAGTCAGAATTTGGTAAGTTAAATTAGGTGGTTTATTTAGTGAGTAAATTGTTTCGTTTATTTAGTTAATTGGTTTATTACGTGGTTTGTTTACTTAGTTATTTGGTTGGTTTATTTAGTTCACCACACGTACCCTGCGCCAAATGCTGCACGATGCGGTAAGCAGCGGCCGCCCTGTCGCGCGCGCTGTCCACCGCGAGCGAGTCCGCGTCAAGCAGCACTCTGGCCAGCACGCGCAGCGAGACCGACTTGACAGTGTTATTTGGTTGCTTTATTAAGTTATTTGGTTGGTTTATTCAGTTATTTGGTTGGTTTATTTACATTGGTTAGTTTATTGAGTTATTTGGTTGGTTTATTTAGATTGGTTTATTTATTTAGTTAGTTTATTAAGATTGGTTTGTTTACTTGGTTATTTGGTTGGTTTATTTAGTTATTTGGTTTGTTTACTTAGTTATTTGGTTGGTTTATTTAGTTATTTGGTTGGTTTATTTAGATTGGTTGGTTTATTTAGTTATTTGGTTGGTTTATTTAGTTATTTGGTTGGTTTATTTAGATTGGTTGGTTTATTTAGTTATTTGGTTGGTTTATTTAGTTCATGTAACGTACCCTGCGCCAAATGCTGCACGATGCGGTACGCAGCGGCCGCCCTGTCGCGCGCGCTGTCCACCGCGAGCGAGTCCGCGTCCAGCAGGACTCTGGCCAGCACTCGCAACGAGACAGATTTGACAGTCGCCTTGCACTTGTCGGCGGCGAGTGCGTAGCTGTCCGTGAAGCCAGCCACGATGCCCTTGAAGCGGTCTAGCAGCTTGTACCTGAGGGTAGAAAAATAAATAAATTACCAGGACAAATAGCACAGCGTCATATAGCCCCAAACTAAGCCAAGCTTGTACTATGAGAACTAGATAACTAATATGAATACTTACTTAAATACTTAAGTACTACTAAATACATATTATATAAAGCAAACAACCAGACTGAACAAATATTTGAATATTTATGTATTAAATAACGTTGATATTTCGGATTGGGAAACTACAATGAGGCCAGCTTCATTTATGATAACGATATGATCCAGATCAATCATGTAGACCATATTTCAACGATCTGCATATCTTGCCTTTGCCCTGTCTTTACATTTTGGAGATCGCTATTTTTGTCAAGCAGCATCCTAGTTTATTCAAACGGGCAAGTGATGTGTCTTGCCGCCAGAATATGAGATTTCCTAATATGCTCGTACTTGGCACAGTCCCTAGATGCATGCGATATCAGAAAAACTGTTTAGCAATGTGTGTGAAGATATTTAATAAAATACCACAACCATTAAAAGACCGACCGATTAACCAATTTAAACGGCAGCTGCGTAAATGGTTGTTAGAACACGGTTTCTACTCTATTTTGGAATTTTATTATTTTAAGGAGTAATTTGTTCCTAATGTTACTAGTTATATTAGGATCAGTTCAGTTCCTAATGTTACTTATCATTCTATGATGAAAAAATTATTTTGTGGTTAGAATTTGTTTATATAATTTTGTTAATAATATTTAATTGTTTGTTTTGTTTAATATTAAGAATTTAAGAAAATAATTGTTGACATTGAGATTGATTTAATTTATTTTACCTTTGTTACTGACATGATTGTACTTTTAATTTTGCATGCTATTCTTGAATGGCTAAACAAGCGATCTTTCTTAAACCCATTGTACACCTGCATTTTTTTGTAAATACCTTGTTTAAAAGCAATTAATGATTTGATTTTGACTTTATGGCAGAGGGTCGGTAGTTGACATCTATTTTAGGACGGCGCTGATAGCTGTCAAGTCGGGCTTATTAAAATTCCCTTATTCGTACAAGACCCATCCATTACCCTATTTTTTACCTCTGCCAATGTTAAGTTTGTAAAATTGGCTGTATAGCTCGAAAGCTTAATGCAATATAAAAAATTTTCGCCAAATTAATGATTTGAAGGTACATTCAGAACTATCGAATATTATCTTAAGATTCAGATATGTCAAAGATTTAAAAGAACAAAACGCTTACAAAAATAAATTATTCTCAAAACACAACACCACCATTGTTTTGATAAATGAGATGTTCGAAATTCAAACACTTTTCTCTAGCCAGTGACAAAAAACTACTTTTGCCTACTCGATTCACGCGGCAAAACTGTAATTTTCAAGCTGAAGAGGTGAAAAAGGAATCTCCTTTTGTCTCTCTCTCTCTCTCTCTCTCTCTCTCTCTCTCTCTCTCTCTCTCTCTCTCTCACTCCACATACCTGGTGAGTGCCTCCAACAGCATGGTGGGCGACAGGCGGCGAGGCTCGTGGTAGATAAGGATGACACTGCCATCGCCCTTCTCCTTCTCCAGCCAGTCGAGGAAGTCGGTCAGGGCGGACACTTCAGACTTTGTCTTCAGGATCTGTAAATATGTACAAATTGAATCAAGTTTCTAGGCTGCGTCCTCCAGAATATCTTTTTTTTTTTATAAAGTATGGGTTTGCTCTTGACTCTAGTCTAGGTCATAGTACAGAGACAGAGTCTAAGATGGAGCGAGCTCACCCAGAAGGCACTGGCACTCCCACACACTGACGGAACGCAGCAAGCTACTTGGCGCCAGACTTCGGTGGGATGGTGGTCGCGAGTGGTGGTCTTCTGTTTATTGTCTTTCCGAATGAGCGAAAGGTGTTCATGATAAAGTTTGGATTATAGTGTTTTAGAGTCTATGTGTGTGTGTGTGTGTGTGTGTGTGTGTGTGTGTGTGTGTGTGTGTGTGTGTCACCTTATGTGTGTTGGTGTCTTTGAGCATCCGGTAGCGGCCGACGGTGACCACTCTTACGTTGTGCCGCCGCCGAGCGCCCGGGTTTAGGTTGCGTGTGTGTGTTACCTTGTGTGTGTTGGTGTCTTTGAGCATCCGGTAGCGGCCGACGGTGACCACTCTCACGTTGTGCCGCCGCCGAGCGCCCGTGTTCAGGTTGTGTGTGTGTGTGTTACCTTGTGTGTGTTGGTGTCTTTGAGCATCCGGTAGCGGCCGACGGTGACCACTCTCACGTTGTGCCGCCGCCGAGCGCCCGTGTTCAGGTTGTGTGTGTGTGTGTTACCTTGTGTGTGTTGGTGTCTTTGAGCATCCGGTAGCGGCCGACGGTGACCACTCTCCACGTTGTGCCGCCGCCGAGCGCCCGGGTTCAGCTTGTGTGTGTGTGTGTTACCTTGTGTGTGTTGGTGTCTTTGAGCATCCGGTAGCGGCCGACGGTGACCACTCTCACGTTGTGCCGCCGCCGAGCGCCCGGGTTTAGGTCCCCGTACGGCATTATGTATTGCGAGTACGTACTACTGGGCGTATACGCGGCTATCTGGCATATCTGAGGAGAAACATGAAACAGACTAAGACGAGAGTTTTACAGAGTCATTTCTTCCAACGAAACTAGTTTCTTTTTTTCATTTAGAATAATTAGAATAATGTAAAATAAAATAATTCAGCAGATTGGATAAAACAAACAATAAAGAATTGAAATTTAAATTATTTAAAGATTATTCCAATCCAATCCAACAGGATCCAATTTAATGAATAGAATAATAACCATAACCACCTACTGGTGGAATCTTTGGCGATAAGTTTATTTTTGTTGTATCTAACTACTGTTATTATTCAAGCTGTCAGTTTCCCAAATAAAACAAAAATTAAAAATTTAAAAAATCTCTAAATAAGACGACATAAAAATCGCTAATAAAAAGCAAAATTGAAGTGCATCATGTCTAGGGTTTCCAGCCAGCTCTCTGCATTAAGAATGTAAGAGGTTATAAATGTTTTCCTAACATTACCTCATCAATGAGCCTGCGTCCGGTCGTGTCCATATCCCAACCAACCAGCGAGTACTTGCCAGGCGGCAGGCCGGCGGGCTTCTCCGCCAGCGCGGGGGGCAGCTCCCCCGGACCCACCTCGGGGCTTTCGGGGGCGCCAGAAGAGCCCCCGTTCAATTTGACGTCCGACACCATGTCCATTAAAGCTTCTTACTACCTGTGGAGAAATGATATCAAGTAAAATACTTTTTACAAGTAGGTATGTAATTTTTGAAAATTTTGCAAGTTGCGACTTTCGCATTACCAGTGGCGACGCCTCTTCCATATGGGCTACCGCAGCTCGTTCCTTGCCCGCCAATTTTGTAAGTGTATTTTAATGCCAGTAACGCGTGGCACGGCTCCATACATAGGTATGTAATAGAATATTAACAGTGGTACTATGGCTAAATAACACCTATTATTTTCTGTCGTACGGCATGATGTTGTCCCTCTTAATGTAGTTTATTTACATTACTTTAAATACCTACTTGGATAGAGTATAGTTACGCTGGCTTTGTATCAAAAATGGCAAAAAATGGTTCTAAAGGTTCAAGACTGTGGTTAGCTTAAGGAACGTGAAATTTATACCTACATGCTTAAATTTTACTAGTAACTACTGAAAACTCCAGATGGACTGGTGATACAAGATATCTTTCGCGAGAAACATAGGTGGAAATTAACTATTAGAGGCCAGCCCAGCGGTTTCCCCCGCTGCTAACCGTTTTCTCATGGAAATCAGATTTCTCGTGGTAAAAAGTAGCGTATGTTACTCAGAGATGTCGTATAATGGTAAAAGAATTTATGAAATCGCTCCAGTATTTTCGGAGTTAATATACAAACAAACTACAACAAATCTTTCCTTTTTTTATTATTAGTGTAAGGGATAAACCCATAGTTGCTGCCGGCATGATAGGGACATTTGAGCCAGACACACTTCAAGTTGGGCTTAGATGATGGGTACAATGGGTAGTTTTGAATGCCGTGTAGGGGAATAGTAAGGGAAGTGGGCAGCGCGATCATGTAAACAGGATACTCGCGCTGCTACTCGTCATGCCGCTGCCACTTCCCGTGCTTTTCTCCGCGAAAGTCAAAGGAACCGCAGTACGAGCGCGAGTGGAATGTATTGCTCTCTCGCTTACTCGTGTCGTTGCGAGAAGAGTATGACGGCAGTCGTCAATCCAAACTCTTTATTAAGAGCATGGATATCAAAAGGACGCGCAACCTTCTGCAAATAAGCAGGAAAAATACAAAGCGAAATTATAGGACTATTGACGAGACACTAATCTCAATAGACACCTATATACTATGAAATTAAAAGACGCCCCATCATGCCCCAGTGCGGACAGGAAGAAAGAAGCTTCCACTACTTAGCGGAATGTCCAAGCTACTCGCTGTCAAGATGGGAATATCTAGGTAATGACAAGCTTGATGAAAGAGATTTAGTCAACATATTTCTACAGGGCAACAAGATTCAAGGAGGTGACGCTGCCGGTGCACCAGTGAACCCAGTGCCCTGTGCCTGGGAATAGGATGAAATAGTTCCCGCCTAGCGGAGCTGATCATTCGTCTGCAAGCTCCGCAGACGTCACAACCAGAGGAAGAAGATGACAGCAGCGTGTCAACACTCACTCGCGTTGATACTTCCGCGGAAGTATTTCGGGAAATATTCGCGGCAACGGCAGGAGCATGGTGTCTATGCAGCATAAGTTATAACTCCGTGTTTCATAAATTTTTATTGTAATTGATTTTGTATTTATTTACTTAGTATGCCTATTACTATTAGTCAGTGTTTAGTAATTAGCGTAATAATCACACTTGTAGATAAACTAATTGTTTTCCAATTATTTATTTATGCACTTAAACTCAAAACTGATATCATTTATTTATCTCGTAAAGGATCATGCCCATTTTTGGGCCTGCTTTGTCGCATGCGTCAAGATGATACTAATATTAAAATTAATATTATAATTAATCTACGTCCTCTTGCTACTTGAAAGTATGTTTTAAACCCGGGATTTTATTTATTACATAATTGGATCTTGCTTTGATTGGCCATGAAACACAGCATGTTTTTTCCCTTAGTTTTTTCCTGTCAGAGGGTAGTAAACTCTTTTTTGTACATGTATAGTTCCTTTTTGTTCTTTTCCTTTGACTTGTGTCTTTGACGTTGATTGACTTTTGGTGTTTTTCTTTCTTTAGTTTTGCTTTAGTTTCTTTAGACATTGGCAGAACTGTCCTTTGCTGACAGAGGCCATTTAAAAAAAAAGAATAGAATAGAATAGAATTGGATTGTATTTTGTCTTTTCCTGAAATAATTTTCATTGAAATTACTGACGAAAACGGCTAATAAACAATACGTGGGCCAATATGACCTTGCCAATAACATTTGATTGGCGAAATCGGTGTATTCCTTCCGAATTCCCCTAAATCAGCAACCACATATCGTGAAGTGTCTTCTCCTCGAATGGTTGACCTATTGCGGTCTTGGATATCTCCAACTCAGGTATTTATTTAGACAATATGAAAGACTACATGATTACTTTAATTCAATCACCCTTGATAGTTATGCCCCTATACCTAGTATACAACCTAAGCGGCTGGTATCTACTAGATGGCAAAAACTGGATTATTATAGACCACGGAGACAGTTTAATAATAAATTCCTTTATGGTGATTGATAGCAACATAATTTATTATTTATGCATTTCAGGTCTCAAGAATGCAACGTGCGTGCCTCCTGTTATAGGGCTGCGACAAGGCAAATGGAACGAGGACAACAACACGACTTGAATCGCCCCAATATGGAAGACGCTAATATTCCAGAGCCACCTCCACTCCCACCACCGGTTCACCAAGCAGTTCCTCAAGCAGTTGTACCAAAAATTACATCTTCTGTGTATAGGTGTGCTGCTAACAAATCTGGCCACTGCGTATTCGTCAATTGTTTCGAACCTGAACGTGCCCTCCGAAGCACATGCTTTCTTACGGATATTCAGGTGCAGCATGCACTGTTCTGTGTGTGTGTGCTCTGGGGGCTAGGAATGATTAACTTTTTATTTAAGGTAAAATAATATTATTATGTGTGCCTCGGCAGGCATAGCGTTGGACGCTCTCCAGCCAAATGAACCAATGTCGACTGGGTAGTGACTAGATAATTAAAACAATATTTTTGCATTATTTGTTGTATTTTATTTCCTCTTCTTTCAATTTATACCTACTTACAACTGAGGAGGTTAGGAACAAAAGGTGTCATTTTATTTTTTTGCAACTTAGTAGGTAACATGTAGCTTGTGTTAGGCACAAAAGGTGACTTTCTACTAGGTCCACCACATAACAGAGGTGCACCAAAAATGACACCTTTTGTTCCTCAACTGCAACAACTGTGCTATCCACTCCATCCCGCTCAATATGAATTAGTAAGTGGTCATTGAGGTATTATATAAAGAGATGACACCACTCACCACCAAGGAGTTCCATTCAATTGCGGTGTTTAGGCCGCAAATCACTCAGTTGCTTGCTAGTTCTGGAGCGCGATAGTTGTGATTGTTTAGAGTTTTTCTTGGCACGAAAACACGCGAAAACTTGCTCAAAATGCCAACATGCGTATTAAGTTATTGCACCAATAGTTCAAGTAATACAGCAAAGTGCAAAGGAATAACTTTTCACCGGTGAATAATTAAATAATAATTTTGAAACTTCAGCCGAGAATAATATTTGGCGGAGACGCCATGTTGTTGCATTTTACATAGACTAAAAATTCAGACGTGTCATTGTCTGCGTAACAAAATGTAACAACTTAGATAGAAGGTGACGATTATTTTTATGCCGAAATACACAATATTTAGAAAATAACTGACTGAAATAATAAAAAGATGACGAAAACTTTGAACTTTTGAAAATGCAACACAAGCTTCAAAGATCATAGTAGGGTATATTTCAGGATATGTATCCGTTCTCTGGCAAAAACTTTGAAGTGTGGAGAGTGTGTGGATGGTTTATTTACGACTAATAAACTGCCTCATCACAAACTAGAGGTAATAACTTTGAAAGATATGGGTGGTTTATGTTATTCTTCTGAAGATGTGTATCAAATATACGTATGTACAGAGAAGGTAATACGCCATTTGATAAAAACTAGTGGTGGCACATATCTTCTTTCAAAATATAATTGCACATATATTACAATGAATACACTGAAATTATTCACTGACAAAGAGGTATTTAGTTGCTTAATTTAACATTCGCTCGATCAACCTTCCACACTGAATCATAGGATTCATCTTATTCGAGCAATAAATCATAAATATACGAGAATCCGCTTAAACCACGAAGCAAAAATGAGCAATGATTATTTCTCTGAGCGACAAAAACTGACGAAACTGATATTATTTTAAGGAAAATAATTAATACTGCAAATTAATTAATTTTAGGTAGTTACTCGTATGATGTAAATAATGAATGAAAATATGTACATAAACAGGGTATAAAAATATTAGCTGCAAATATTTAAAGGGGTGAACCAGCCCATTAAACTGAACAACTTTCCTCAAGAAACATAGGTCGAAATATGATAAAAATATTTTCGGACCTCCCATACAAATTGACCAAGTCACTGGCACATTTTGTATGAGAGGTACATTTTTTTTCATATTTCGACCTATGTTCCTTGGGGAAAGTTGTTCAGTTTCATGGGCTGGTTCTCCCCTTTAAAGTTTTTACAGCTAATATTTTTACACCAAATAACTATAATAAACAAGAAATAAATGTAAATTTATTTACTTATTAAACGAGTTTATTTATTTTCCTTTACTCCAAAATTTATTTTCGTTTATTTCATTTCATTTATTATAACTACTGTAATTTAAAGTAAAATTCATGATCAACTAGCCGCAGTAAGTCTTTCTCCACCAATAGCGCCTAAAATGTGACATCTGCGCATTGACGCTGCATCTATGACTAATTAGTCCCCGTTGCCATGGTAACTGTCACCGGCCCGGCTCACAGATGTTGCTCCGTTTGACAACTCTATATATAATACCTCAATGTAAGTGGTAGTAAAAATAGTAGTCTTCGTCACTGGGGCTCGGGAGGGATTTCAGTGAGTGCTGTGTTTTGGAATGGTCTACCTCTAGAAGTAGAATCTACAGTATGTCCAGACCAGACGAGTTTCCCTGCCGTGATCTTTAAGGAACTCACTAGTTCACAAGAATTCAATCTAATGATTCTTGTTTACCTTCCGAATTATTAGGGTCAGTAATATAAACCTTAGGTAAGTATAAACACCATAGAAATCTCACCAGCTAGGCGAATGGCCTAGCAACTTCATGTCGATGATAAATACTCGTGTAAAATGACAGCAAATATGGGGACCTACATTTCTAGGTTATGTTACAATTTGATGAATTACTTTGAACTCCGGGTTTTTAACATAAAAATAATAACAGGAGGTAAATAAGAAGTTAATTATAAACCGTTTGAAACTACTTCTGCCTTGACGCAAATCTGGCCTGGAGTCCCTTACTCGGTGGGCATGATCCTTTAAATGGAAAACTCAATTGCTTTATCTATTGATACTCACACATGTCAAGTTTATGCTATGTTTTATGAAATGATAGAGAGATAAAATTACTGCCGTGCCGTGTGATGCCGGCTTCGAATAGCATCCACTCATTTCTTTCCCGTGGGAGTCGTAAGAGGCGACGAATGGACTCGATTGTGTGTATAGCAATTTTAGGCGATGTGCTGACAACCTGCCACTATGGCGATACACAATTTTCCGAATGCCCCTCAAACGTTAGTCAGACGTGGCGTAAATATCCCGTTTTTTGTAGCCGTTTACGCTCTGCCCACCCCGCAAGGGATAAAGGCGTGATATATGTATGTTTGTATGAAATTACTAATGCTTGACGAGTGTTCCATTCATTGCTATGT
Source organism: Tuta absoluta (assembly GCA_027580185.1). NCBI lineage: Eukaryota > Metazoa > Arthropoda > Insecta > Lepidoptera > Gelechiidae > Tuta > Tuta absoluta. The sequence goes on from JAQAHW010000052.1 coordinate 1,279,113, forward strand.
AATTTGTATACAAAAGGAATAAAAATACAAACATACACATATCACGCCTATTATCCCATGCGGGGTAGCAGAGCGTAAACGGCCGCAAAAACGGACATTTACGCCACGTCTGACATATATTTGAGGGTCATTCGGAAAATTGTGTATCACCATAGTGACACGTTGTCAGCCCATCGCCTACAATTGCAATACACACCCTCAAGTCCCTTAGTCGCCTCTTACGATTCCCACGGGAAAGAAATGGGGTGATGCTATTCTAAGCCGGCATCACACGGCATACGGCATGGAATTAAAATATTAGACTCCAATTAGGATACTATCTTTGCAACAGCAAATTAAAATTATCAAAACCAGAGTAACCAAAAGACTTTACTGTGACCAATAATATCAACTGCAGATAACATGCCCTAAGTATCTTATACAAAGTTGTTACTGCAGCTGATTAGAGTTAATATAGCCCAGTATAGTCAACTCAGTTTTTTATTTTTGGCTTAACAGTTTCTGGACCATTAGCCAAACCCAATTTATTATTTTGTGTCATTTTAGGTATATGCTAACAGGCTTACGTTTGCAGTGGATGAAAACAACTCAAACTGGGTTTTACAATGTGTTTACTTTCACATCTATAGACAATATTGGTATCTACACTAATATTAGAAAGAGGAAAGATTTGAATGAAGGAAAGTATTTTATAGACTCTTTCGAAAATTAATTTAATAATAATCAAAAATAAACGCCAGCTTAAAAAATTACCCAAAACAACACAATCATAGAAAAAATAAGCAAGTTTAGAATTTAAGCCAGTTATGCCCTAAAATAATGCACAACTGTACTGGACTACTAGGGTGGTTTTTGTTTGTGTACTTCAAACATATTAATCATGTTTCTTATCACCAGGCTTCCCTTAGTTTCCAGTATAATTTTATTACTAGTTTATTTTTATTAATAGTCAAATAACAATTTTATTTCACTAACAAGGACTTAATCACACATCAACTTTAGTGTATACCTAGTTAGTGCATTGTGTGGGTAGATAGTTACTAATCAAAGAAGATAAAATGCAACATTCAAGGTTGAATAGTGTTAGTGATATGCAACAAACACAAATTTTATCTATTATTATTAAAGTGGATTTGAAGCCTAGCACACTAATCTTACGTAATTATATAAGGAGTAAAAAAAAATGCATTTATTTCAAGGGGTAAACCTCCCCATGAAACTAAGCAACTTTCCCCAAGGCACATAGGTCAAAATATGAAAATAAATCCCATACAAAAAGTTCCAGCCGAATGGATCAATTTGTATAGAAAGTCCTTTTTTTAATATATTTTTACATCTTGCACATGCAAAGTAGTCAATTTTGTTTTGACAAATACCTACCTAATGCTTATTTTTCCAATAAATTACAATATTTATGAGTGAATATGTTTGACCTATGATTACATTTACAGTCCTAAAAGGGCTTTGAATAAACATTAAGGGTCATAAATTAGACAGATTGGAATGGAAAGTATTGGAAAGTTGGCAATAAAGATATAAATACCAGCGGCTATTGCCCTTAGCTTACTAAGATTAAACTAGCTTATCAAAGATAGTCAAATTGATATTGATTGTGTGTTAGGTAGATAAGTAGCCAGAATAAATAATATGAATGAATTGCATAAAAACTGCAGAATTTACACTTATTACTCTGAAGAATAGATTTGTCTCGAAAAATATACTCCAACCTATGTTGACATAAATTTGTGGGACCTTTCGAAATTGGCTAGATGTCTATAAGTAGTCAAAATAATCTGATAATTGGTTCCAAAGATTGGTCTAGTTTGCCTCATTCTAACTTGATAGTGTAGTCAGTTGTTCAGGAGGTGCCACAACTAATGTACTTCATAAGTGCAACAATATGAAGGTAGAAATGAAAGTTTAATCGAAAATCCACGTTGCCGAAACACAAAGCTCATGGGATAAAATAAGGTTAATGCACTATACACAACATGCCGACAAAAAACCGGCGACTAAAAATAATCGATCATGATCAGAAGAAAACAAAATACACAAGAAGCCATAACTGCAGCTCCTATGCATGCGACAAACAACCTCACCTGGCCAAAGTTTAATGAAATGCGTTCGTTTATTCTAGATGACGCCCGAAATAGCCGGAAAATAAGGAATAATCAGAATTTAGGACACGTGGCTGCCTTTTTTCGAGACTTTCAGCCCCACCCCAGCACGTCAAATTAAATCTCCCTACGATACTCACGAGTACAAACTGACGGTGAAAAAGTGTTGATGATAAACAATATCCTTTGCCGGCAGACGCTTTGGGGCGTCCAGGAAACACTGCAAAGTAAAATAATTTATAAAAATATCACAAAATCTCAGCACGTGTGCGGCGGCCCGCAATAGCGAACGAGTGTTGTGTTGTTATCGATTAAATCGATAATCATGTTTATAGTGAAGTAAGGTTATGTGATTCACTTCAAATATTTACAAGTTATAAGTGTGGAGAGTATAAATTAGGAAACTCGATAAAAAGTAATTTTTTGCTATGCAAACATGTTTGAAGACGCTGAAATAGAAGTCAAAATAGAATTTTATCGATACCAACTGATTGTTTTTTGGGGCCGCACTAAGCGCAGTGTGCAAAGGGCGAATTGATGCGTTCATAACACATATTTTCGGAATTATTTTCCCTAAGCCAATTATACTGAAACAAACTACATATTAAACTAATTTCTTAATCAAATTCACTTTCTTCTACAACACAAAAATGTTATAACCTTTTCATGAAATTGATAAGCGCAATTTCCTTTGATTAGTCAAATTATCACTTTCAACTAAATCCAGCAGAAGCGACAGATTTTTTCTTGAGTGACACCAAAATGACACTGCTATTTTGAACTTTCAATTTTCACCGATTTTTCACGAAAAATTCTATTTTTGAATAGATATTTTCTTGATTAGCCAGTAATTAAAATTTATAACTCATTGAACGCAGCCAGAATAAATGTCACTTTTGACAGCAAGAGTGCTTGCGTTCAAAAACTCAGATTCAGGCAAAATTACATACCCGAATCCAACAAAATTTTGGGAATCCAGTAAATCCTATCACAAATATTTAATAAAACTTATTCAGCATGTTAAAGCAAATTGTATGATATAAAAAAATGCAAGTCCTGTACTATAAAAACTTGAAACTTTGCTGTTGCTGAATATCCCAAGTTTTTCTTTTACAAAATTTGAGCAGCTTTTGAAGTTTCTGTCTTTTTGAACGAACTTTCATGGTTCGTTCGGTTTTGGTGTCGTAAAATTCCTGTATTTTCTTGATTTTACTGAAAATATAAATGAAAAATAGATTATGGCCGATACTATAGAACATTATCGTAATCAAGTAGCTTTGGCACGAACAGAAATAAAAAATCTAAGGTAATTTTGCTAAGAATAATATAATGATATTTAGCTAATTATGTTGCGATTTACATTGTACAGTAATAATACATATTTTCTTCGTAGGCAACAGCTTGCTTCTCTTAAACAAGAACATACAAAGGAGATTAAGTTCATTAAGTCTGCTCTGACCGAGCTAAGATGTTCCAGTTGTGCCGGACAAGGTAAAAACAGTGTTGAATATTACACAGTCAGTCAGTCACAACAATCTACTGCTGGAAATGGACCTCCCCTAATAGGGGGGGTGTTGCCATACTCACCAGGCTTGTTAAGTGGATTGGCAAGATGTTGCATTCTCTGGGAATGCTGCTGCCCATTCCCTGGATAAATTAATCCCTTTGTCACTTTTTATGGCACGAAAAATAGTATAAGTCAGTACTTGAGTATCAGCTTCAAATCTGCATTGAAATATTATCTATTCCAGCCACAACCTTGGTTCCTCAGGCAAACCATGACAGCCAAGCTTCAACGTCCAGTCAGAACGCTGGCATATCATACCAACCGATTGGAGTGGTCGAAACAAGTTTTCAGAATAAGAGAGGAGTTCCACGCCAACCGTCAGTTATGTCTAAAGCTAAGGGTACTGTAGTACTGAACACAAGTGTGTTTAACAACCCTGACCATGCTCTGAGTGGTTTGCAAGAGTTCTCGCATATGTGGTGAGTTTATAATCTCACTAGTGACCTGCCTTGTGGCTTCATGCGCCGCCTACAGGTTCCCTTTGGCAATTAGATCTATTCCTGGCTAGTATTATAAATGGGGTGTAAGGGACAGCCCTCCAAATACGCATTGGGTGCATTCAGACCATGAAACTGAACAACTTTCCCCTAGAAACATATGTCAGGAAATTACAAAAAAATCTCAACCTGTCATACAAAATCACAATCAGCTGACTGCATTTACTATGGGAAGTCAACATTTTTGTGACATTACCTGAAATATTTTTTGATGGGAAGTTGTTTAGTTTCATAGTCTGAATGCACCCAATGCATATTCGGAGGGCTGTCCTTACTACACCCCATATATAAACTTTCCTCTTATTCTATCTAGTGAAAAAAAATTGCATGTTTTTAAAGATCTGAGCATTCTTTAGAACACAGGGTATGGATGATAGACAGACGGAGCAACATTATTGTTGTGTGGTATTGGTGTTTAAATTTGCTGATTAGAATACAAAAAGTACACAAAATGAGTTTTAAAAAGGGTGGAAAATATATCTGGTTGCTTTAAGACGATTATGAATAAGTTGATAAAACTTATGGCGAAACTGATACCTAAATCTATGCTGTGCTAGCTTAAAATAATAATTATCAATGAGGTTTAGTCCTTACTAGTAACCCATGCTAACAGTCATTGCCCTTTATAGGTACACAATCTTATCTTATCTTTCATTGTAAATTGTTGTATCTTTCCAAAGCACAAAGTTGCTATCTTATTTCTTAATGTCTAGATAGATTGTTTGATTGAAAATTGAAAAATACAATCTATTAAATATGCTTCAGTGATGTGTTAATAATATTTTTATCAATAAATGAATTATGTCTTGGACAGAGAGACTTACTTATTTAGATCGCCATTGCAATTATTGATTGTTAATGTTTTTTTTTTATTATCATAAAGTCGCGAATTTCTTCAGAGATATTTGTTTATACAAAAGTTTCCTAACATATGTCTGCCACGAAATTGAGAGACATTTGCCTATATACAAAAGTTTCCCTACATATTTCTTCCACAAAATTGTGAGACAACCTTTTGGGTGGAGGAGAAAGAAAAGATATACAGTAAAGTATTAAAGTACCTCTAAAAATAATTTGCCGTGTGATGCCGGCTTAGAATAGCATCACCCTATTTATTTCCCGTGGGAGTCGTAAGAGGCGACTAAGGGACTCGAGGGTGTGTATTGTAATTTTAGGCGATGGGCTGACAACCTGTCACTATAGCGATACACAATTTTCCGAATAACTCTCAAACATTTGTCAGACGTGGTGTAAATGGCCTTTTTTGCGGCCGTTTACGCTCTGCCTACCCTGCAAGGGATTATAGGCGTGAAATGTGTATGTGTAAAAATAATCTTTGATGTTTCTTCCTAACAGGATAATATTCCACTTCCACGCGACCGAAAGCAACAGCGTCCCCGCTAAAGTGGCGCCACCTAGACTAGGCGGCGAGCGGCGCGGCGTGCTGTCCACGCGGTCGCCACATAGACCGTGCCCCATCGGACTGTCGCTCGTCAAGATACAGAGCATTGAAGGTAACATGCAATTAAAAACAAACAACATTAATAGCTCTGCTAATGAATTGAAAATGAAATTACACTATTCATTATGTGCCGTGTGATGCCGGCTTAGAATAGCATCACTCCATTTCTTACCCATGGGTGTCGTAAGAGGCGACTAAGGGACTCGAGGGTTAGATGTGTATTGCAATTTTAGGCGATGGGCTGACAACCCGTTACTATAGTGATACACAGTTAGCTATGGTTTACCCTCAAACTTTTGTCAAACATGGTGTTTACGTCCGTTAACGCTCTGCCTACCCCGTAAGGGCGTGATTTATGTATGTATGTATGTATGTACTATTCATTATAGGATAGTAATATCACTTGTTGACGTCATGATGCGTCATTGTAAAAAAAGAAATTGATATAACACATTTTGTAATTTTAATAACATATTTGAATTTATATATTGTTTTATATTATTAATTTATATAACATATTTATGTTTTTTATAGTATTTATATGGTATTTATGTAAGATTGTTTATCTATTCATGTAGCTTCAATTATTTATATGCAATTTATAATATTTTACAGAGTTAGTTATTCATTTATTTAGTTAAATTCATTTCGTATGCGCCTTTGCGACAAAAATTGTATATATTTTTTCTGTGTATTTTTGTGCAGTAAAGAATATTTATTATTTGTTTTGCAACAATTTTGTAAAAGAAAAAAGAGCCTAAATAGCCATAAAAACAATCATTTATGCCACGTCTGATAAACATTTGCGTCATTCAGAAAATTGTGTATCACTATAGTGACAGTTTGTCAGCTCATCGCCTAAAATTACAATACACATGTAACCCTCAATTCCCTTAGTCGCCTCTTACGACACCCACGGGACTGAAATGGGGTAATGCTATTCTAAGCCGGCATCACACGATAAACTGTATGAATACAAATAACAAAATTGAATTCAATAGCTGATTTGGAATATTTCACGTCTACTTTGCATTCTATCCCACTTCTGATATTCACGTGCCGCGGTTTTCTAGGCAACAAGGTCCATTTCCTGGGCGTGGACATGGTCTCCGGCACCCCAGTGCTGGACATCAAGCCGTACATCCCTCAGTACGACTACCCGGCGGTGTTTGGAGCCTCCATGTCTCTGGAGCGGCCACCCACTGAGGGGATCAGTGACGCGACTGATGCTCTGCAAGGATTGAGTGTGGATGACGACGGATATGATACTAGGAGGTGAGATTTGAAACAAAAATATTTAGAAGAGAATAGAAAGCATTTATTTCAGTGCAACACAAAACTTAAAAGTATAGTAAATATAAACCGGACTTATTGTTATTATTATTATAAAGTAAAGTATTACACCAAAAAAGGCAACCGCTCAGCATTGTGCTGTAGCATAATATAATGGTGGTATCCTATTTGTACTGTGCAGCACCAGCTAGACATACATATATCACGCCGTTATCCCTTGCGGGGTAGGCAGAGCGTAAACAGTAATAAAAATTTACGGTTTTAATTTCCACTTAACCTTATGAATAAAGGAAACCATGCCATCACTCTACCAACTCAGGTCTTAGCAGCAGTCGAAATTCTTTAATTTATTAGTGTGATTGCAAAAACCTTGATAACATTAACATATTATTTGAAACATTCTTTGTTAACTTTTAAGTTTTTATATTGGGTGTATGGGACAGCTCTCCGAATACTGATAGGGTGCATTCAGACCATGAAACTGAACAACTTTCCCCTAGAAACATACGTCAAAAACGACAAAAAAAACTACCTCCCATACAAAATCACGATCAGCTGACTGCATTTACTATGGGAAGTAAAATAAAAAATACGTTACGTTAATTCCTGAAATATTTTCTTACGAAAAGTTGTTCAGTTTCATGGTCTCAATGCACCCTATCAGTATTCGAAGAGCTGTCCCTTACACCCCTGTAATGTACAAAGTTTAGTTTTTAATACATTTGGGAAGCCTAAGCAAGCTATCAACGCCATGTTTGTTTCAGCCTAAGCCCACGTTTGACGCACCCAATGAGAATCGACACCAATCAGAGTCCCATCTCGCGATCGCCACAAGAGAATACCTCACCGAACCTACAAAACGACTTAGTCGCCCTCGCATCCCCTTCCCCCCACTCCCCTCCCAGCACTGACCTTCCAGTCAGGTCCCCTGTATCACGACCAGACTTCGAAAGGGGCGCCCCAGACGGCCAGGAAAGATTCACGCCCCCACAGTCCGGTAATTCCATACAAGGCGTGCGAATAGCACCCTGGATCTCTGACCCTCCAACGCCGACATACGAAGTCAGGTTCACAGAGGATGTCGACGACAGATTAGTGGAACTGATCGGTGACAGAGCGCCGGGATTCAAGAGCAACATACAGAGTCTCCTCTCTGAGGATCCGAGGTCGAATTACGTTCGGACGAGGTATCCCGACCACGAGTACAGTTGTGTTTTAGAGGATTTGTCTATCAGTTGCGTGTTTGATTCCAATTCGTCTGTGTGTACGATTGTTGCAGTGAGAAGTGCTGAGGATATGCAGACTTGATGTTTGCTTTGCGTAGTGAGATCGCTTTTTGTCTAATAGCACGTTCACAGTATGCATCTGCTCCTGCCGCTGTCGCGAATATTGCTCGAAATACTTCCGCGGAAGTAAAACTCTTCTCCCGCCAATATGAGTGACCGAAATAGCAATACATTCCACTCGCGATCGTGCTGCCGTTCCTTTGACTCGCGCACGAGGCGCCGATACTCTCGGGAGCACGGGAAGTGGCAGCGGCATGACGAGTAGCAGCGCGAGTAACCTGTTCGCACACTCGCGCTGCCCACTTCTCTTACTATTTCTATGCCCATATTGGCATTGCGTGAACGTGCTATAAACTGAATCTAAACTATCCTGTCATGTATAGAGTGTGAGGGAATGACTGTACAAACTTTCAGGGCTTGTTCTAGACGCGAAACTGAACAACTTTTATTAGTACCATTATCGAAATAGATCGAATCCATTATGCCGGCTTAGAATAGCTTCACCCCATTTCTTTCCCGCGGGTGTCGTAAGAGCCGACTCGAGGGTCATGAGTATTACAATTTTAGGCGACAGGTTAACAACCTATCACTATAGTGACGATTTTCCTGAAATGCGCACTGCTAAAGAGTGGAACTCACTTCCTGCGTCTGTGTTTCCAAACGCATACAACCCTAATCTCTTCAAAGTGAGAGTGAACAGGCTTCTTCTGGGTGAGCTCGCTCCATCTTAGACTCTGTCTCTGTCCTATGACCTGGACTAGAGTCAAGAGCAAACCCATCCCAAATCTTAAAAAAAACAGCCCTCAAATATTTGTCAGACGTGGCGATAGCTAACGCTCTGCCTACCCCACAAGAGATAAGGCGTGATATGTGTATGTATATCGAAATATGATGCAAAGAAATTTTGCCCTACCATACTTTTGACGCTGCTTGAGTAATTTTGTATTCAAGGACCATATTTTTCGTTTATCGAAAAAAATTAGGAAAAAGTGAACTAATATTTTTTTCATAGGTTGCTATGATATTTCTTATACTGAAGCACAAAACCGCCTCCAAATATCACGCCAGTTCTTTTTCCGCACATACTCTTTATTATTATACTAGCAGCCCGCCCAGCGGTTTCACCCGCTGCTAACAATTTTCCCCCGGGAATAAGACAGTTTAATATAGCCTATGATCATCAGGGATAATGTAGGATTCTAAAAATCTTAACTTCAATTTGAAACAAATATCGTTTTCAGATGGTGGTGGCGTAAAGTTACATGCCGTGTGATTAACCTGGCCAGCCCCATGGCAGTGCCTTAATTTGATTTTTTTTTATCCCGCCCGAGCCGGTTTTCTATTAGGTCATAACAAAATTGTAATAAAAAAAAGAAAATTGTGTGATACAAATTTCTTTTTTTAGAATGACGGTTCATGACGTCAATAATAATGTGATAATACTATCCTACCTTGAATAAATAATTCCAATTTCAATTAACGGTAAAAGATTTTTTTTAATGGGCCCAGTAGTTTCGGAGAATATTCAATTCAAACACACAATAAAAAAAATCTGTTTCTAATATTAGTGTAGATTATATTATTATTATTATTATTTTAGTGTGATGCCGGCTTAGAATAGCATCACCCGATTTCTTTCCCGTGGGAGTCGTAGGAGGCGACTAAGGAACTTGAGGGTGTGTACCTATTGCAATTTTAGGCGATGGGTTGACAACCTGTCACTATGGCGATACACAATTTTCCGAATGACCCTCAAACATATGTCAGACGTGGCGTAAATGTCCGTTTTTGCGGCCGTTTACGCTCTGCCTACCCCGCAAGGGATAATAGGCGTGATATGGGTATGTATGTATTATTTTAGTGTAGATTTTTTGAATGCATTATTTAATGTTTTTTGTCGTCTTTTTTATACCGAGTAAAGGACAGCCCTTCGAATACTGATAGGGTGCATGAAACATAAAACTGGACAACTTTCCCCTTGAAACATATGTCAGGAAACGCCAAAAAATTACCTTCCATACAAAATCACAATCAGCTGACTGCATTCACTATGGGAAGTCAGTTTTTTACGTTTCCTGAAATATGTTCCTAGGGGAAAGTTGTTCAGTTTCATGGTCTGCATGTACCCTATCAGTGTTCGGAAGGCTTTCCCTGACACTCTTTAATACAGTAATGATTAAATGTAATCATTACACTGGTATGAATAATGTGGCGTAGTTTGTAATTTTTTTAATGAAAAAATAGTTATTGTGGCATAACTGTAATAGTTAGACATATGGTATCGCGGACATTATTATAGATATTGATGTCCTCTATAAAACTGTAGTACATCACTTTGCTCTATTGTCAATAATTTCCACAGCGTACGCGATATAAGATATTTTTTTGGTAAATTTTTTACATGTTGGGTTACATTATCGAAATTTTCACGCGGATCCCTATTTTTTTCTCGTATAAAATATAGCCTATGTTCATCAGGAATAATGTAGGATTCTAATGGTAAAAGAATTTTTTAAATCGGGCCAGTAGTTTCGGAGCCTATTCGATGCAAACAAACAAACAAACAAACATACAAACAAACAATCAAATCTTTCCTCTTTATAATATTAGTGTAGATAGAATTCATTCATTCATTCATATAATATATCACGCCTATATCCCTAGCGGGGTAGGCAAAGCGTAAACGGCCGAAAAACGGTAATTTACGCCACATCGGACATATATTTGAGGGTCATTCGGAAAATTGTGTATCGCTATAGTGACAGGTTGTCAGCCCATCGCCTAGAATTGCAATACACACCCTCAAGTCCCTTAGTCGCCTCATACGACACCCACGATACCCACGGGAAAGAAATGGGGTGATGCTATTCTAAGCCGGCATCACACGGCAACACGGTGTGTATAGAATCCGTACTAATATAATAAATCTGAGAGTTTGTGTGTGTGGATGTATTACCTCTTCACGGTCAAACGGCTGGACCGATTTGAATGGAATTTGGGACACAGTTGAGTATAACCTGGAATAACACATGGGCTACTTTTTACCGCAGGAAAACAACTATTACTACGGGAAAATGAGTGGTGAAACCGCTGGGCGGAAATCTAGTACGACATGAAAGTTGGTACAGGAATTTCCCTAACATAATGTACAGTAACGCTAACGGTTATTAAGTTATTCATTAACTCAAAAGAAAACTAATGTATTACGTTGGTTAGTTTTTGAGTAAAACCAAGCATTCGGTGTGCTGTGCAACTTCTCAAGTCTATTGTTTACGAAAATATTTATTCAGGTTAGTTTGCCGTAAATTATAATAAGGCTTCACATGATTGAAATGTCGGTAAACAAATCAATACTTGTAATTTTAACGTATTTTTAGGTGACAACATTTTCGCTTTAGCAAAAGTGACGAGCGAAAATGCTTTTACAGCACCAAAAAATAATGTATTTTGTAAATAGGGAGTTTTCTTTTTGAGAATTTAAAATAAGTTTAGTATTCCAAGAACTCTGTAGATGGCGTTGAACTGACTACGTTACTAGATGCCAAAGCCAAAAGGCAAGAAATTAAAAATAATTGTTATTACCGAATCTATCCTCGTTTTCCGCGGTTTGTTATTAATAAATACTCTGTCTTGTTTGTACGTTATTTTCGTTGTAGATTTCGTTAATATGCAGGGAAAACCATGAAAGTAAATATTTTTGTGATGCGAGGGATGTAACAATTATTTGTTACGTTACGTTTTACTATCTCGTACATCTAAGTGAAAAACTCATAAAATTGTGACGTAAGTTAGTAAGGAACGGACCTTACTTTAACGTACCAAGTACAGCGCCATCTATCCAGCGACTAGGGAGGAGATAAAAAAAGGAATACTATAGCAATCATTCATGGAAGCCACATATATACTTACAATACCTATTTATTTTTTGAACTTATGATTTAAAATATAAGGTGAAATTTTGATATGTGACTGATACTGAAAACAGATGGACTGGTGTATGTCGAAATACTTATAGCAAAAATATTTGGAACTTCCATAGTAACTCAAATCAGCGGCAATTTTGTATGTGAGGTATATTTTTTTCTTATTTCGACCTATGTTCCTTGGCGACTGTTGTTCATTACCAGCCCGTCTTGAGTTTTCGCTATCAGTCACTAGTAAATTTCACCCTATATACAATACCAATTTATTTTTACAACATAAATGAATTGAAATATAATTTGCATTAAAACACTTGTTAATATATTGATGTTTATTATGAAAATATTATATTTTATTACATCTTCAATAGCATAAAAATAACAGTATAAATGCATTTAACAGGTTGATATACTATTTCATTTATAAAATACTGATTAATATATAACAGATAAAATGTTTTAGAAAATTTCATCTTTTCTTATAAAATAACACATGTTTTCCTGATCCGAGTTTGCCAAGAGAATTCAATACCTTTAGCTCCATGAATCGCAACTTCACTACTCCCAACATGATCGTTTTGATATGTTCATTTGCCTCCCATATAGCGACAGACGCAGGGCTCCAATCTTCACCATTGATACTGTAACGGTATTGGACTTCCAATAATGTGCCAATTCCACCATCAACACGAGGATAATACTCCATCTTGTCAACTTCATACACTTCTCCTAAATCAAACTTGAGCTCTATAAATTTTCCTTTTTCAGGAGAACATTCTTCGCCAAGTTTAGTTTGCCATATGCTTGTAGAATCTCCGTCAGTCAGATTACATACATCTTTATCACAAGGTAGATTGCAAGTGACTTTTACGCCTTTAATCAAATTCTTATCGTCAGCTACGACAGTAGCAGTAGGCTTGAAGACAGGAGTCTTGTAGAATATTACCTGACGACCAGACACAAAGCCGCCGATTGCATCGAAAACAATCCATTCGACATATCTCATCTGCTTTCCGTTCAGAACGACTTTCTTAGTTTTGCAATCTTGATTCCAAACGATGGGATCAGACCATTCACTCCAGTTTACGTCATCAACGGAATATCTGTATTGAATCATTAATATTGTACCGTTACCTGCATCTGTGCGGGGGTGGTATTCCATCTTATCGACCTCATACACATGCCCCAAATCGAACTTTACTTTTTCAGTTTTGCCATGTACAGAGTCTACTTGATGGGGCTTGTCCCATTTCGAATGCCACATAGACTTCATGTCTCCATCAGTGAGTTTGAAAACCTCTTGTCCTGGCTCGCAAGGAATGCTACATGTGACCTTTACGCCTATAATAGCGTTTTTATAAGGGTCTTCGACTTCGACAGCATCCACAAAGTCACTCCATTCTGACACGCCTTCGTCGTTGACTGATCGAACCCTAAACACGTGGTTAGAGTTCTGTTTGATATCCATAAAACTAAATGAGGTTCCAATGATGTTGGTGAATACGGTTCCGTCTCTTTCTATTTCATAGTAAATTGCTTCTTGTACAGGTTGCCACAACAGTGTTATAGATGTCTTCACTGTTAAAGCAGTCAAGTTTGATGGTGCTTCCAACGAGTTATTCAAATTCGTATTGCTGCCAAAAACTTTGCCTTGGTTTGTGTAATCTTTAACTTTCAAATGTATATCATTTTCAGTGACATCAATTCGAGCAATTTTTATAAGCAAGAATGTTTGCTTCCTAATTTCTCTAATACTTGGTACATCGTTCAAGAACGGATTGATGGTATAATCTTTCGTACAGAGGAACACGTTTTCGCTGTTATCGAAATCATCCTGCGTAACAACTTTGGTAAGTTGCACATGCTCTCCGTTGATTGCTGCTTTGATATACTTAACATCTTCCGACGTCATGATTCGGAGCACAGTTGTCCTCTCTTTGACCATGCCTTTATAATATCCCTTAGTTTTATGTATGTTGATAAACAAGTCTCCCTTTTGGTTTGATTTGGGACCGTGAACTTTGATTTCAGTAGATGCTGACTGTTTCTTCAAATAATCTACACTAATACCATCATCTTCATAAACTTCGAATTTTGTCTCTCCGTTGGGGTAAATTAGGAAAATCCTGTTATTTCTTTGAATCTCATACGGATTGTTGTTTGGGTTTACCATGGGAATAATAGCACCTTCTTTGACGAATATCGGTATCTTCCACAAGGGAGCATTTATGTTGTTCCATATCTTTCCGCCCTGATACCCTTCTCCTGTGAAGAAGTCTAACCAAACTTGGTTGGGATCTGGTAAATAGATTCCATCGCGTATAGATCCATCAAAATATCCTTTCTGTTGATAGATTGGGGCTACTAAAATGCTTGGGCCCCACATGAATTGATATTGAGAATCTAGCGTGTGTGCAGGTATTTCATTCGGGTACTCCAAAAACATAGCTCGTATCATTGGAAGTCCGTGTATAGACTCGTGGCCTATGGTGTAGTTGTATGGTAGTATCATTGACTTCATTTTCAAATATGCCCTGTTGATCAACGTAGTTTCCTTATCGAAGGTAAAAGGCGTCTTCGGGATGTTTCCCCAACCATCCATATTTAGTTGCAACGGTGTGAATGTCTTCCATTGATAATCTCTGACGTACACACTTCTGCTCTTTCCCCCGTAAATGCCATCCATATCTGAACCCACAATCGGCTGCCCAGATAAACCGGATCCTATGTAAGTAGGAATGTGAAAGCGAATATACTCCCACTGTCCGCCTGTCTGGTCACCACTCCAGATTCCTGAATATCTTTGAGTGCCTCCCCAACCATCAACCATTATAATCAGTGGTCTGTGTGTCGTTGTCTTCATGAATATTTTTGTGGCATTGTCGACAGCATTCAATCCAAAAGAGTAACCTGCTCCAATCCATGCTACATCACATTTTAGAGCGACCACGCCAGCTACTCCTACTTCTTTGGCTAGGTCGCGTTCTCCTTTAATGGGGTTTGCAGGGTCTTTCGGTTCCAGTTGTGATTCCGTCCATAAGGCAACTTCTACGCCGTTACTTCTAGCGTACTCTGCAAACTCTCTCAGATTTTCTATGTCTCCATCTAGCGAATCTGTTTGTCCATAACCAGAACCGTAGCCATCGTTCGGAATAAACCAACCAAGTGGAACGTCGTGTTTCTTGTATCTGTCAATCATCGCTCTCGCTGAAAATTGATAGTTGTCTTTTTCTCCGTTAAGGGATTCTAGTATTCCATCCCTGTCGCCTATTTCATTCGGTTTATAGCTTTTGTAATAATAACCATCTTCGAATAGTACAGCGCGTGGAGTACCTGGGGCTACCTTAACCCAATAATCGCGGTTAAAAGCATTCAAATGTGCTTCGTAGAATGCATATTCAGGCATGAGAAGTGGTTTCCCAGTCAGTTCAAAGTAATCTGCCAGAATATCTTTAGGCAGTGGATTTATGAAGAAAAAGGCGTCGAAATCGTCTCCCTTGTGCATTGTCTTGATTTTGTCCGGTTTATGAGACCCAAAATCGTATCTGCCCGGTTGCCAGGTGTGTCTCAAAATCCCGTAACCGTATGTAGACCAGTAGAAAGGGTTTGGGGAGGTCACCCCGCCATCAACCCAGTTGTTTGTATTTTCGACGTGTATGAGTTCTCCTTTGTGAGTGAATCTTCCATTTTGCATGCCGCCGCCGAAGAAATACTCGTTTTCATGTTGAACAAGTTTCTGTGTTGATTTGCCTTCGCCGTAGGACAACGGCTTTGCCTCGCTGAATACTTCTTTGTTTGTTCTTTTATCAAATACCGACATCGTTCCCAATGTTTTATCAAATTGAATATGTATCTTATTCGTATGAATCACAAAGGATTTATGATGTTCCTTCAAGTGAGATTTTTCAAAAGAAGTTAAATCGTAATCGGATACTTTCTTCGCAGTTATCTTTGCCACGTCGCCAGGGTTGATAGGTTCTGGATAGTCCGGGAACTTTCCTGTTGGCGACATGAAGTATTTGAACACATGGTTGTTGAGAATGTTTACCTTTGCCTGTTCTCCAGTTTCATATTGTATCAGATACTCAGTTGGTGTCTTTGTAATGGCATTGATTCCTCCAAGAGTTTTCTTTGAATTCGTCCCTTGGTCGACCTCCATTGCACTGCTGATACTGACACTGTAACAGAAAGACATGAGTAAAAAAAAGTGAATGTAGACAAAATCACATTTGTATACTTAAATGAGGGAAAAACCTGAAAAACCATAGACCGCAACCGGAACCAACGGCTTAATGTCCGAAGCACGGAACCACTTTTATTTTCGGTCAATCAGGTGGTCCAGCCTGCAATGTCTTAACCAGACTGGGAACAAATTCACAAAGTGATTAATTTTAACTTTATAACTGCCCCACCGGGAATCGAACCCGGAACCTTTGCGTCGTAGTCAGTCGTCGACAATGACGTAATCACAAAGTAATAGAATGCCTTACATTATTAATAAAAATGTATTATATATTCTTCATAAAGTCCTGCTTCCCACAAAGGAGCCCTGACTTATTAATTGCCTCAAATAGTTGCACCAGGTATTTATACAAGTCGGCTTCTTTGTGTGGTATCACAAATAATGTATTGGCAGGTTTCTATTTGGAGGTGATTATTATCTTGATCAAATATTACAGACAAGGCACAAATAATGATGTACTTCTTGATACTATGGTTTATTTTGCACTCACAGTGCTATATTATTCTCATAAATGAAAGAAAGAATTTAGAAAACTGTAAGCGTCGCATCGGACGGAATTTGAAGCCGGGAGCTATGGAGTACCGTACCACTGAGCTACCGGCGGCGCCCCGAACGAATCCTTCCAAATTTTCAACCTCTTGATATGATACTAGTCTTGAAGCGACGTACAAGCGACATCTAGTGTATTTTTTTAAAACCAATACTATGGTTAGTCATCAATTACCGGTAGGACGGTACTCCACAGGTCCCGGGTTCAAATCCCGGCCGACGCAAAAAAATACAATTTCTTATTTTCATGTAGATACTTCTTGGTGTGGTGTCGGTAAGTACCTGGTTCATAAATACATTTTATATCAATGCCGTGTGATGCCAGCTTAGAATAGCATCACCCCATTTCTTGCCCGTGGAAGTCGTAAGAGGCGAGTTAGGGACTCGAGGGTGTATTGTAATTTTAGGCGATGGGCTGACAACCTGTCACTATGGCGATACACAATTTTCCGAATGACCCACAAATATTTGTCTGACGTGGCGTACCTAAATGTCCGTTTTTTGCGGCCGTTTCCGCTCTGCCTAACCCGCAAGGTATTATAGGCGTGATATATGCATAGAGGTATTATGTAGTACGTTAGTACATAATACCTCTATGGATATATGTATGTATTTATATCAATAACGATCTACCGAGCTTAGTATGCATATGCAGGTACTAATGTCACAAATTACGTGCGGCGCGCGGCTAATACCTAACTTAACCTTCTACCTACTTCTTATTAATGGTTCTAGAGAACTTATCTATTGATTTTTAAATTTAAATGCATTGCCTGAATGTAATCGAATAGGTTGTTTCACGGTTGGTTGGATGAATGATTTTGTCGTAAGTATTAAGTATTTATAAAATAAATCGTGAAAAGGCAATAAAGATAAGGATAAAATACTCCTTTCTTACCCAGGCCAAGCGAATGTTTCAGAAAGACCTTACAAACAGCCAAAATGAAGCCGAGGAAAACAAATTTATTGCGACGAACTTCTCATAGCTTCATTCTAGTTGTGCGTACCTACCCCCTGCAACATTCCCTTGTTTACCCTAAGTTTTACCTATTCAACGATTCATCAATGGTAATTCCTTTTTAATATCTGTTATTATTAGCTCTATCAGCTAAGCTGGGGAAATGCTTCGGGATCTCAGGAAGTCCGGAATGAGATTATCCGCCAGTAGACCAAAACGTGTTGCAGAATAAAGTAGCAGTGGGCTGGGCACATATTACATAGAGAAGGCAGCTGGTAGGTAGTAACTGGAAATCGGTAGATCGTGCATAAGGCCTACCGGCCTACTTCCAGCAGTGGACTGCATAATAGGCTGATGTGATGATGATTATTAGGTGTAATGCATGCATTTGTGGGCGTAACAACTTTCACACGAAGCCAAGGAATAAATAATAAAATTTATTACGTAATTCACTTTTTTGTTACGAAGTGAAAGAAACCTTTGCTTTTCAAGACAAAGAAAGAACAAAGAATTTGCCGCCCCCAGGGTAGTTGTTCAAAGGAAGTTGATTGGTAAACAGTAAACACTTTGGGTAAACATAAATCAAGTACATGTTCATTATTCAATATTTGATTTATGACAGTTCTTTATCAATAATATTAAGTTCAATAATATTTACCTGATAGAAGTTTTCTTTATCTTTATTTACTTTCCCAGCAATCGGCAATTATCAAATACGTCCGCCGTAAAATTTGTTTTTTGCTTTGTTGGCTGATGTCCGGTTTACCAGGAACCCAAGGGTTGCCAGTTATCAGATGTCTTTTCCTAACGACAAAAATCTGAGCATGTTGACCAAAATACATTACATTTACTATACGTCATCGGTCATGGTGACCGCGCGCATGGATAACTTTTTGGTAACGCGATTACGCGACAGTCGAGCCGGGTCTTTTCCTATAACGACGAGAGTGAAAGGTTTATCCGTTGAGTAGAATGCAACAAATTCACTTGCTCAGAAGAAAGACATTTCTCGTATGTCTGGCAGCCCTATCGAGTTCGTTCTCTGCGTTTTTTTATGACATCGATAACGTAGTATCGATATTTACAATCGATCGACTAAAAAAACACTATAATGCGTTTTGTATGCTTAAATTAGACGCAATCCAAAAGATAAAAACAGAAACACTGAAAATCTCCGTAGAGCGCTTTTTCACTTAGTAATTTAGATGATGATTGTTGCGTGCAAAACAAGCCAAACATAACTACTTTGACGTGTTTGACGTTTGCTTTTCTGAATTTTGAACTATCATCTCAAATTCTTTGATTACTCAAATCATATAAAACTGCATAAAATATAAGCTTCAAAGTAAATATATTCAATAAAGGTAAGAAAAAACATTACTATCTCTTTTTTGTATAGTTTCACAGAATATTACAGTCGCCGAAACCGCTTGGTCATTGTAACCTAACCTAAGCCGGTGATATTTCGTTGTTTTACAGATGTTTCTCACCCGTTCGGAATATGACCGCGGTGTCAACACCTTCAGCCCGGAAGGAAGGCTGTTCCAAGTCGAATATGCCATTGAAGCCATCAAACTGGGGTCTACAGCCATCGGAATTAGCACGTCTGAAGGCGTCGTTTTGGCAGTCGAGAAGAGAATCACCTCTCCATTGATGGAGTCTACAACTATTGAGAAGATCGTGGAAGTGGATCGTCACATTGCTTGTGCTGTTTCAGGGCTGATGGCTGATTCTAGGTAAAGTTGGATTGTTAATGTGTCAAGTCATCAAAACATACAGCTTGGGTTTTCGAGAATACTTCTACACGATAAGGTGCGTTGGGGTAACATCGAACGAGGTGTAAGATCGTACAAGTGGAATATTTGGCGAACTAAGCCATATTTTTTATTACCGGCAACATTGTGCACAACGCCATTTTGTTGTTGATCGATTGTCAGTTCTCGCTAGTCGCTGCGATGTGATGGACGTGTGTTTCGTGGCAAGAAACAAAACAAGGTAAATTTTCTATTTTTTTCGTCTGTCCGATCTTTCCCTAAAATTTTTGATTGCGTTTTTCTGTGAAAATATGCCTTTTTTTGTTAATTTGTAAAAATAATTCTAAGTTTTCAATAGTTATAAAAGCATATACATGATCAAAATAGGCCTAGTATTACTATTGGCAAAGATTCGGTGTTCCCCCTGGCAGGTAAAGACCGGATAAAATTATCCGCTCTTGACCCGTTACAAAAATGGAAGTGGTTGTCAAACTTTTTTGAGTCATAAATATTTTTTGGTCAATTTAATTATTTTTGTCAGTATAATATAATATAAGAAGAAGTAATAAATGTTACGTATTTCTAGAATAAATGCGAAGTAAATAAAACGTGATTTATTTTTCACACATTCGTTTCATTTATAAGAACAAACAACACACTGATTCCACCACAACGGAAAATCCACAATTCTGTTCTTAATAGTTTATCGAGCAAAATACTCCAAATAGAGTAATAACACTATTACACCTAACACTATTTGGAGTATATTGCTCGATAGCCCCGTCGTCCCCTAGTGTGCCCTCGCTCCACTCTGCTGTACCCGCTGCTCCACTTAACTGTAGCTGATGTGATTTTTATTTTATTTAATGACATTGTTGGTGAGGTGGTTCTAGTGGTCCTCATAGGTTACTAGAACTTCCTGACTGACACGTCACATCATATCCCACCCAAAAAAGAAACTATCCGATCTTCCCCGAAATAACACAAAACAGTTTGAGAAACACAGAATCACCAAATTTCAGCCTGAGGGGCAAGACCGGATGCCCAAACTCAAAAAATATAATAAACAATTGGAACATCTATGTCTTTTAAATAATCAAAGATTTTATTTCTATACGTGTTAGTACGGAAAAGGTCGGATAAATTCCTGCTACAGACTTTGGTCTACGTGTAATAGAGGTGGTTTTAAAAGTACGTCCGAACTTACCCCTTTACAGCAAAATTTTTATCATGCTCTGAAAAAAGTATAACGTGACTTTGCACAAGTGCAAAACGCCAAGTATTGAGTTTTAAAACAAAAACGATATTCAAGGTGAAGCTCCGTTTTATTGTCAATTATTTACTCTGTATTTCATCAATTTTGCGTTCATGGATGTCGAATAAATCAAGTTTTAGGAATAGTCCTCAAACTAGTCGAAAATCCGTCCGAAGTTACCCCAACGCGCCTTACTATTCTAATTTTTCCAGCTGGTCAAGTAATGCACCTATTATTAAACCAAAAGAATAGTTTTTATGGGTTTTCTTATTATTTCCAACCTCTAAGAAGGATACTTCTCTAAGATTTTCTATGATTCCCCATCTGAGCCTTTCCCTAAGTTCCTCTTCTTTTTATTTTTATGTACTGTTAGTTTTCCAAAGAAATCCAATACAGAATGTTTTAGGCTGCTTTGGGTAACTTTATTAACCTAATGTTATGAAAACACTTAGAAGACCCTAGGTCTGCTGTAAGAGATTTATTATTTTAAATAAGCTGACCTGTTGTGTATTGTTCTATATGTTATATCCTCTGTTGCATTGTGTACAATAAACAGTTAAATAGCACCGTCAGTGAACTTTTTTAATATCACACTGGACAATTGGTGCAAAAATAATAAAGACTTTCTAAACAAAAATATGCATGTGTGTGTGTGTGATTAAATAAATAAAAATACATTATGAATTAACAAAACCAACACTGCAAGGACTTATCAGCATGTATTCCTGCGTTTCCTATAAATAATAATGAATAAGATGTACTTTATCTCATATTTTGCAGAACATTAGTAGAACGCGCACGGGTGGAAGCTCAAAACCACTGGTTTGTCTACAACGAGCGTATGAGCGTAGAGTCGTGTGCTCAGGCCGTGAGCAACCTGGCTATTCAGTTTGGAGATAGTGACGATGACAGCGGCACTGCCATGTCTCGGCCGTTCGGTGTAGCTGTTATGTTTGCAGGTGAGTATTTGAAATGAATAGCAAAAAGTTATTGAAGAGGAAATAGAAAAAAGTATTTAGCTACTAAATAATGATTTTCCAAGCAAACTAAAATAGTTATAAACCCATTAAAAATTTCTAAAATCAATTTTTGTACTGAAACAATTCCTCTCTGAGAATTTATTTCCATAGTTGCATTATTAAAGGGGAAAAATGTCAATACCCTTGTACCCCCAGTGTACTTCATTCTTAGGTACTATAAGCAGCCTAATAACCTACCCATTTAATTATGGGAATTACTGGGAAGATACTTATGCTGTTCATTCTTATATTTGATTTCAGGTAGCATATAAATTTCAAAAGAAAGTCAATGATTCACACTTCTCAATAGATTATTAAACCCACCTCCAAAAAAGGTTATTAAACCAACTAATTGCTTAATAAAATGTTGAGGATCTTAACAACAAAATCTTCATTAGTAACTGATTAAAAAAGTGATCCCTTAAATAACTAAGGGACTCTAGGGTAGGGTGTGTATTGTGTATTATGGCGACACACAATTTTCCGAATGTTCCTCAAATATTTGTTAAATGTGGCGTAAATTACCGTTTTGCGGCCGTGTACGTTTTGCCTACCCCGCCAAGGGATTATAGGCGTAATATATGTAGATAAATGTCACATAATGTTGTGTTGTCCAAACTTCTTCTTCTTCATAAGTGATAATGCTATCCTACATTGAATAAAGTTATTTCATTTTCATTTCATTTCATTTTCATTCATTTTCATTTTTCATCGTATCCTCATGACTGAGGGACGTGACTTTTCTGGGCTTTAATCGTCACCAGCTTCCTCCAAACTTCTCTGTCGTGAGCCATGTGTACGGCCGCCTGTAAGGTGGTGTGAGTGGCGTCTTGTACTGTATCACTCCAACATGATGGTGCTCGTCCTCTATTCCTTGTACCTTCAACACGGCCTGTTATAAGGATCCTCTCTAGGCTGTCCAAACTAAGCCATCCCCGGTTTGTTGCAGGTATTGACGAGAAAGGTCCCCAGTTGTTCCACATGGACCCCAGTGGCACGTTTGTCCAGTATGATGCCAAGGCCATCGGCTCCGGCAGTGAGGGAGCCCAGCAAAGCTTGAAGGTATGATTAAATTAATCTTCTTCTTCTTCCTCGGGTTGGGAAGTCTGCGGAGCTCGCAGACGGGTGATCAGCTCCGTTAGGCGGGAACCATTTCACCCAATTCCCAGGTTTGGGGTTTGATGAAATTAATACACACACACATTTCAATTTCAATTTCAATAGCCTTTTATTACTTAATAGTTTTTACAATTTTGCATGCGATTTATAATTATAATTCATTTACATTATATTATTTACACAATAAAGAAACATATATTTTTTTATCGGATTAAATTAAGTTTTTTTTTCACTTTCAAAGTCTCATCGTCATGCTTTTGTGAATGTGCTTAAAAATTGGTTCATTCAGTCTGCCTGACCGGCATAGGCCTCCTCCATTTCCTTCCATGTCTTTCTATCTTGTGCTTTCCTCATCCACTTACACATATCACGCCTATAATCCCTTGCGGGGTAGGCAGAGCGTAAACAGCCGCAAAAAACAGCTAATTACACCACGTCTGACAAATGTTTGAGGGTCATTCAGAAAATTGTATATTGTTATAGTGACAGGTTGTCAGAGTTGTCATAGTATAAAGTAAAGTCGCTCCCCGCGTCTGTCCCTATGTCTGTTTGTACGTTTGCTTAAATCTTCAAAAACACCCAACGCATCTGTTGTTTTTTAATGATTTATGTCGGGAGAAGGTCTGTTTCCCGTGGGAAATCGGTTAGCAGTGGGTGAAACCACTGGGTAAGCCGCTAGTTTGTTATAAAAATTGCTCTTCATCGCATGTTTAAGTCCATTGAATTTCATTTTTTCGTTTGTGTGTAAAACGTCCCACCATAAACTGACATTCAGTTTTATCGAGTCCATTGATTTTTGTAACATTACATTTGACAGTATTCTCTTGTTATCCTCACAGGAACAATACCACAAGTCCATGACATTGAAAGAAGCCATCAAATCAGCTCTGACCATCCTTAAGCAGGTGATGGAGGAGAAACTCTCGGGTAAGCTCCCACTGTTTAAAAAAACTACACTGTGTCCAAGTAGGTATGGAAAAGAATCTCTCTCTTTTCGTGTGGGACACCGAGTCGTTCAACGACCCGATGAACCCTGGTGTCAGAGTTTTTTTTCAACCGCCTACAACTAGTCTGACTGAAAAGAATGTATAAAGTACTATGGCTGGGTAAGAGGTATTTTAAGACAACATTATGTCTTTGCAGTACAATTATATTTATGTATTTATGAATCTCTATAAGTTAAAAAAGACCTCATTTTGGTTTTCATTAAGTATGTTTTATATGTTTGGTAAGTATTATATTTTTTAATATGTTTATATTATGTTCCTTGTTCAGTATTTTTAGGTTTTACCTGTTCACTGTACATCGTACTAATAAATAATAATAATAAAATGTTATGTAATGTTACATAATGGCCTCAATTCGGGATATAAATTCTCTTAACTTACTTTAAATTAGAGCTGTCACTTTCCGTCAAATAGTACTTGAAGTACAATACAAATCTATTGTTGCAAAATTCGACCTGAGCGAAGTGGTTAAGAAAAGTATAAGAGATATTTTAGTCACGTCATGTCTTATAATTTGACGCAAAATACGTGTTATCTGTCACAATAAGGCGAAGATGAAAACAATGGCGACTAAATTGACTAAAAGTTGCGAAGAACCTATTAACATTTTTAAACATGACGTGAGTTATACCTATCCTTTTCTAAACCTATTTGAAGGAAAGGGACAGCACTAATTTAAGGTAAGTGAAGAGAATTTATATCTCAAATTGAGGGCAATGTTGTCCCTCTTTATCTAGTTTGTTTACATTATATTAAATACGTATGTGGACAGAGCATAGAGGCTTGGATAACAAAGTGCGTGTATTCCATATTCTATTCCATACATACATATATTACGCCTTTATCCCTTGCGGGTTAGGCAGAGCGGTAACGGGCGCAAAAATACTGTCGCTATAGCCACGTATGACAAATATTTTAGAGCAGTTTCAGATTAATCGTGTATCACTAAAGTGACAGGTTGTCAGTCCATCGCCTAAAACTGCGATACACATGTTACCCTCGAGTCCTTTAAACACCTCTCACGATACTCACGGGAAAGAAATGGGATTCTATTCTAAGCACACATACATACACATATCACGCCTATTATCTCTAGCGGGGTAGGCAGAGCGTTAACGACCGCAAAAACGGACATTTACGCCACGTCTGACATATATTTGAGGGTCATTCAGAAAATTGTGTTTCGCCGTAGTTACAGGTTGTCAGCCCATCGCCTAAAATTGCAATACACACCCTCGAGTCCCTTGGTCGATTCTTACGACTCCCACGGGAAAGAAATTGGGTGATGCAATTCATCACACGGCACACAGTTGTTGTAAAATAAAAATAAACTAATGACCCGTTTCATGTTCCAGAGAATAATGTGGAGGTGGTGACCATGACCCCGGACGGTCTCTTCAAGATGTTCTCCCGGGACCAGCTCGCTGAGGTCATCAAAGACATACCCTGAGTAGACCGTTGTGTTTACCTGGTTTGGAACTGTAACATGTTGTAGTGATTTGGTAATAAAACTTTATAAGGTCATGTGATATTCAGTGCAAATATTTTCACGGTGTGTTCTATTTGAAACTAAACAACTTTGCTGGGTAATATTCCTGCAAAATATGACAAAAAATGAAAGGGACTTTCTATACAAGAATGTTTAAAAAAATTGTCACTAAGTATTGCGAGGTAAAAATAAAAATGAAAATGAAATTACTTTATTCAATGTAGAATAGTATTATCACTTATTGACGTCATGATCCGTCATTGTAAAAAAAAGATATTTGTATAAGTAACACAGTTTTCTTTTTTTTTATAACAATTTTGTAGGTATTGTCCTACCTAATAGAAAACCGGCTCGGGCGGGATATAAAAATAAAAAGGTCCATATGTCGAAATTTGCTAAGAAAACTAAAGCTTATAATAACAGTTGTTCAGTTTTGCGAGTAAAACACATATGAAACTATTTACACTGAATTTAAAATGACATTTTATATGAGGAATGCAATATTTTTGAACTTTTAGTATTTTTGTAGATCTAAAGAAACTGAGGTCCTAACATACAGCCTTGCGAGACTCCCAGAGATCCATTCCCTGAGTAACAAGTGGCCTATGTCAATTGCCAGCCTTGCAGGATTTAACCCCCAGCGGTACCCTTTGGGTACGTGGGTACCGGTATACCGATGATGGGTACAGATTGCTACGCGAGTTCCCACGTACCCAGCGCCTTAATAAGGCCTTATTACCCATTACGATTACTAATAATTTTCAAAAATAAAGTATACAAAAATGCAATTTTAATTTGACCTTATTAAGATCTTAAACAAGAAGTATTGCATCCTTAATTTATATTGAATCACCACAACATCTCAACTATTTCAAACCAGTCTTAAGTAATGTTGCAGTAATATTTGAAGTATGTTGTATTTAGTACTGTACATTTTCTGATTTACATAAGTGAATTATTTAGACTTGTTTTATCGTCTTTGGTATTATATTTTTATATGTATTCATTTATATAATACTAGCGAACCGCCCAGCGGTTTCACCCGCCGCTAACCGTTTTCCTGAAGGAACAATGCATTTCGCGATAAATGGATCACTCTCATCTACTGTAAAACCGTATTAAAATCCGTTGCGTACTTTTAAAGATCTAAGCGTGCAAAGACACGGAAAGCGACTTTATTTTATACTATGTATAGAAGTGATTATTTTTATGTACTACTATCAGTAAAAAAAAGTATATAGTGTATTTAAATGTATGTAGTAAATACAGTTTCTTTGTAATATTACTTGTATGCGGTTAAGGATCTTGATATTTTTAATAAAATCTATGTAAAACTTGTGTATTAGTTTGTATACCTGTACTTATATAGAATGTAGTTCTTTTTTCGTGTGGGAAACCGAGTCAGAGTTTTTCACCGTAGGCGTACTAGCCTCTGACATGGTTGTCTAACGTTTGCCGTCTAAGTAATCATAATCAATCATATCATTATATCATCATCAGCAACCGGGACCGGCAACTTAACGTGCCCTCTGAAGCATGGAGAATATAGTAAATAGATCATATATTATTGTAGAGTAAAAGAGTAATGCAGAAAGTAATTAGAGTTTGACTTAGTTAATAATTGTATCTATATATTTATCACACTCTAATATTTGTGTGCCGTGTGATGCCGGCTTAGAGTAGCATCACCCCAGTTTTACCCGTCGGTGTAGTAAAAAGTTACTTAGGGCTAAACCAGTCCAGGGAATGGGCAGCAGCGTTCCCTGTGAATGTTACATCTTGCACCGCGCTCGCCAATCCGCCTGCCAAGTACGGTGAGTATGGCCTATGTCCAGCTGTGGACTGTTGTGGCTGTTAATGATACTCTTTTATATACATTTTTTTAAAATAATATATATACGAGGTGTAAGGGGACAGCCCTCCGAAGACTGATAGTTATAGGGTGCATTCAGACCATGAAACTGAACAACTTTCCCCTAGAATATGTTTCTACCGCGGATAGAAACAACAAAAAAATTTACTTCCCATACAAAATCACAATCAGCTTACTGCAATTACTATGGGAAGTCAAAAATATTTTGACATTTCCTGAAATATTTTCTAGTGGGAAGTTGTTCAGTTTCATGGTCTGAATGCACCCTATAAGTATTCGGAGGGCTGTCCCTTACACCCTGTATATATAAAGTAGTGTGGGAAAACCACACACGACTCGCGATCATCTAAACACCTATTAAGTCAATCTGAGTAACTGTCCAACGACCCAATCTTCTTCTTTTCATGTGGGACACGGAGTCGTCCAACGACCCAATGAACCCTGGTGTCAAAGGATTTTCAATCACCTACTAGTTAGTAGCTTTGACATGGTTGTGTAACGACCGTCGTCTAAGAAATCATGGACAGCAGCCGAGACCGACGGCTTAGCGTACCCTCCGAAGCACGGAACCATCTTTCTTTTCGGACAATCGGGTGGTGGCCTAACCAGACTGAAAACAAATTCACGAAGTGATGAATATCACCTTTGAGAGTGCGCCATCGGGAATCGAACCCGGAACTTTTGCGTCGCAGGCAGTCGCAATACCACTGCACCACATCGGCCGTCAAAGTAACCTATAAAGTAATATACCTAAATGATGTAAATTGACAACAGAGCCCCGTGATGCCGGCTTAGAATAGCATCACCCCATTTCTTTCCCGTGGGAGTCGTAAGAGGCGACTAAGGGACTCGAGGGTGCGTATTGCAATTTTAGGCGATGGGCTGACAACCTGTCACTATGGCGATACACAAATTTCCGCATGACCCTCAAATATATGTCAGACGTGGCGTAAATGTCCGTTTTTGCTGCTGTTTACACCCTGCCTACTCCGCAAGGGATAATAGGCGCTAGTTAATACCTGCGATTGTTAGCGCTTGGTGAAACACCATGTTTAATTAACTTTGACAAAAAACACTTGTACTCGTTTCACAGTTTTATTGCGGGGTAATCAGTTTTGTTACGCTTAAGATTATTTTTGAATTTGGGTTACCTTCACATAAAACGGTGAAACGAGTACAAGTGTTTTTTGAGAAAATTAATTGCGCAGTGGTATTTCGATTCCCGGTGGGGTACATAAAGGTAATAATTATCACTTTGTGAATTTGTTTCCAGTCTGGTTAGGTCACCACCCGATTGTCCGAAAAGAAAGATGGTTCTGTGCTTAGGAAGGTACGTTAAGCCGTCGGTCCCGGATGCTGTCTATGATTACTTAGACGGCGGTCGTTACACAACCATGTTCGTTTGACAACAGATGATTGCCGAGATGCCCGAGTTGCAGTGGAGCGAGAATAGCTCAAAGAATGCCATACAAGAGCTCAGCAAACTGAGACTCGGCCGCCAGACCGTCTGAACTAAGCATATTTTCAAGCCATCCTACACATTTAAGGTGAGTGTAGCCGTCAAAGACCTCGACTGTGGCGACACTTCACTAAAAAAAAGTTTGTTATTAAGTATGTGTTTGCTCTTAACTCTAGTCTAGGTCATAGGACAGAGACAGAGTCTAAGATGGAGCGAGCTCACCCAGAAGAAGCCTGTTCACTCTCACTTTGAAGAGATTAGGGTTGTATGCGTTTGGAAACACAGACGCAGGTAGTGAGTTCCACTCTTTAGCAGTGCGCATTATAAATGATGACTGGAAGCGCTTAGTCCGAATTGGTGGAATGGCAACCAGGGTATTCTGTTTATACAAACTATCTATCAGAATATCTGTTGCCCAAGTTTTTAGTATTATCCTTATATCCGCAGTTAAAATTATGGAAAAAAGTACTTAAAAACGGCCACTTTTAGTATTTATTGCCATTACTTTAAATACATCGAATATTTAATTGAATTTGCAGGTTTCTAATTTTACTTTAGGATAATTAAAAAACTTGGGCATCGGATATTCTGATAGATTTTTTGTATAAAGCAGTATAAAGAGAAAACTTCATTTTTGTGAAGGGGTGCCACTGTCGAGGTAGTTCAAGACTACACTCGCCTTAAGCTGTAAAAAAATGCTGCGAATATTTTAATAGGTGTTTCTGGCTGTAAATCTGAACAGTAATGTCAGAGAGAGATGTGGAAATAGAATTATATCGGTGTTAATTGATTTCGGACTTATGTAACGTTTATATTAAATAATGTTGTTGTCGAATTTCAATTTCCGTGTCAAGAATGTATGTTTTTATGGGAGAGCCAATTCTTTCATATTTTGACCTATGTTCAGTCGGTTATAGCACATAAGGTAACAGGGGTACTCCAAAAGAACTGAATTATTTATATTCCCAGTTAATACATAATCAAAACTTAAACTTATTCTCATAAAAGAAGTAATTTTCTACTAAAACATATTCATGTCAAGAAAAAAATATAGCTAAGGACAAAAATAATTCAGCTCTTTTGGAGTACCCCTGGTACCTTATGTGCTATAACCGACTGTACATTGAGGAAAGTTGTTCGGTTTTATTGATCATAGAATATTTGCAGCAATTTTTCTACACCATGGTTTTATTCATTTGAAGAACAATAATTTGTTATTTAATGTCTCAATATAGAACATAACATGAAAACGAATTTGTTTTTAATTTTAACATTTTGACTGCCGAAGTCATGAAATACCGAAGTGGGGTTCATTCTCCAGTCATCCTGTAGTGACAGCCAATGATAGGTACTTTTTTTCGTGTGGGTCACCGAGTCGTCCAACGACCCAATGAACCTTGGGTGTCAGCTTTTCAACCGCCTACTACTAGAAGTAGGCCTCTGACATGGTTGTGTAACGACCGCCACCGGGTCCGACGGCTTAACGTGTCCTCCGAAGCACTAAACCATCTTTCTTTTCGGACAATCAGGTGGTTCAGCCTGCAATATCCTAACCAGACTGGGAACAAATTCGATTGCTATACATATCAACCCGGAACCTTTGCGTCGCAGGCAGTCGCACTACCACTGCGTCACATCGGCCGTCAATTAGTACTGCTCTGGCTGTCATTACTGGATGACTAGAGGTGATCGTAAAATGAAAAGTAGGAAAAGAACGTTTAAATTTTTTATTAGAATATAAAGAGAAGTATAAAAATCATGACGACTTACGAACTAATAAATGCTTTTAGTTGAGCTAACACATTTAACTTTGATCACAACATGATTGTTACGCTTAATGTATTTGTTTACGATTTATGAAGAGTTCTAATTTTATTTTACGACAGGTAACTAACTATACTTACCGTGTGATGCCGGCCTAGAATAGCATCACCCCATTTCTTTACCGTGTGATGCCGGCCTAGAATAGCATCACCCCATTTCTTACTCATGGGTGTCGTAAGAGGCGACTAAGGGACTCGAGGGTGTGTATTGCAATTTTAGGCGATTGGCTGACAACCTGTCACTATGGTGATACACAGCTATCTGATTGACCCTCAAACTTTTGTCAGACGTGGTGTTAATATCCGTTTTACGGCCGTTAACGCTCTGCCTACCCCGTAAGGGATATGGGCGTGATTTATGTATGTATGTATGTATGTAACTAACTATACTGCCATAGTCGTTACAATGACTTATACAGGTAACATAGCTTTTTTGGTTTTGACACATTTTAAGATTCTTTAGTCTGACTAGAGAAATCCTAAAATTAAGAATACAGATAAAAACCAGTAAAACTTTTAAACTTGCAAAATTTTGAAGTGCAGGCAGGACTTTAAAAATTTTGCAAGTTTTTAAACATTGTATACCTAACACGGAAAGTGTTTTAAAATTTGTTATTCATCCAGTAAAACCTCTTCAAAACTGGTACATTAAATTCAATTCCTTACCAGTATTTAGCCAAATATGGCACTAAGTCTTCAGGATCCACAGTAGGTGCCAACCTTTCCACGGGGACGCCATTTTTGTCTATAATAAACTTGGAAAAGTTCCATTTAATGAAATCTCCTATCGTCCCACTTTGAGAGCGTTTTAAAAACTTCCACAACGGATGCGCGTTCTCACCGTTCACTTCAACTTTTTGGAACAAATCGAATTTCACTCCGCGGTCTTTGGCAAAGTTGAATATAGCTTCTGGCCCTCCGGGTTCCTGTAATTGGAAATTCGAAATTATTTTTAGGCAAGAATACATGGTATTTCTTATAAAAATGAAATCTTATTTTCTTTTACAATATTTCAATTTTAAAGGAGGTGAACCAGCCTATGAAACTGGCCAACTTTATCCAAGGGACATAGGTCAAATAAATAAAAAACTTAACCTCCCATACAAAATGTTCCAGCCAACCAGGTCAGTTTGTATTTTTTTCTCATATTTCGACCTATGTTCCTAGGGGAAAGTTGTTTAGTTTCATAGGCTGGTTTACACAAAAAAATATTTGCAGCATATATTTTTCCGCTGTGTGGTGCTGGCTTAGAATAGCATCACCCCAATTCTACCCGTGGGTGTCTTAAAAAGCGACTAAGGGATAATCGTCCAGGGAACGGGCAGCAGCGTTCCCTGCAAATGCAACATCTTGCACTGCGCTTGCCAATCCGCCTGCCAAGCGTGGTGAGTATGGCAATACCACACCAATAGAAGGAGGCCCATGTTTAGCAGTGGATGATTGTAGCTGCGTATGTGTATGAATGTGTATAAAATAATATTGTGTGTTGTCAGCCCATCGCCTAAAATTGCATTACATTACACACCCTCGAGTCCCTTAGTCGCCTCTTACGACTCCCACGGGAAAGAAAAGGTGTGATGCTATTCTCAGCCGGCATCACACGGTAAATGTGACGGCCGATGTGGCGCAGTGGTAGTGCGGCTGCCTGCGACTCAAAGGTTCCGGGTTCGATTCTCGGTGGGACACTCACGATAGTTGATGTTTATCACTTTGTGAATTTGTTACCGGTCTTGTTAGGACATTGCAGGGTGAACAAACTGATTGTCCAAAAAAATTAGGTTCCGTGTTTCGGAGGGCACGTTAAGCCGTCGGTCCCGGTTGCTGTCTATGATTATATTACTTAGACGGCGATCGTAACACAACCATGTCAGAGGCCTACTAGTAGTAGAAGGCGGTTGAAAAACTCCTACACAAAAAGAGAGAAGAGATCACGCGGTAAATATATTTATACAACCTGTATAAAGTGTGAAACATTACCTGCCCACCGAACTGATTGCAAGGGAACGCCAATATACGTAGTCCTTTGTCCACACTGTATCTCTCGTATAGCTCGTTTAGTTGTTTGTAGTTGTTTTGTGTGAGGCCGCACTGCGACGCGACGTTGACTATGACGGCGACGTGTCCTCTGTAACGGTCTAGTGTCACCTTTTTACCGTGTATGTCTGTGACGGTGAACTCGTAGATTGTTTTGGCTGTCTCCCAGATTGGAGGTTCTAGTTTTTGTTTTGTTGACCTGTGAGAAAGTTATAATTAAATAGGGATACATTATTTATTCTGTGAATGCACTATCTTGCACTGAGGTCGCCATAACGTCCAGATACGTAGTTATATTTATTTGGGCTTCAGAAGTGCGTCGGACCTCTAACATATTCCTATTTGAGCATAAGAAGTACGTCGATATATTTGGGCTTCAGAAGTACGTCGGTATATTTGGGCTTCAGAAGTACGTCGGTATATTTGGGCTTCAGAAGTACGTCGGTATATTTGGGCTTCAGAAGTACGTCGGGACCCTAACATATTCCTATTTGAGCATTAGAAGGACGTCGATATATTTGGGCTTCAGAAGTACGTCGGTATATTTGGGCTTTAGAAGTACATCGGGATCCTAACATATTCCTATTTGAGCATTAGAAGGACGTCGATATATTTGGGCTTCAGAAGTACGTCGGTATATTTGAGCTTCAGAAGTACGTCGGTATATTTGGGCTTCAGAAGTACGTCGGTATATTTGGGCTTTAGAAGTACATCGGGATCCTAACATATTCCTATTTGAGCATTAGAAGGACGTCGATATATTTAGGCTTCAGAAGTACGTAGGGTCCCTAACATATTCCTATTTGAGCATAAGAAGTACGTCGGTATATTTGAGCTTCAGAAGTACGTCAGTATATTCGGGCTTCAGAAGTACGTCGGTATATTTGGGCTTCAGAAGTACGTCGGTATATTTGAGCTTCAGAAGTACGTCGGTATATTTGGGCTTCAGAAGTACGTCGGGACCCTAACATATTCCTATTTGAGCATTAAAAGTACGTTGATATATTTGGGCTTCATAAGTACGTCGGTATATTTGGGCTTCAGAAGTACGTCGGGCCTCTAACATATTCCTATTTGAGCGTAAGAAGTACATACATACATAAATCACGCCCATATCCCTTACGGGGTAGGCAGAACGTTAACGGCCGTAAAACGGATATTAACACCACGTCTGACAAAAGTTTGAGGGTCAATCAGATAGCTGTGTATCACTATAGTGACAGGTTGTCAGCCCATTGCCTAAAATTGCAATACACACCCTTGAGTCCTTTAGTCGCCTCTTACGACACCCATGAGTAAGAAATGGGGTGATGCTATTCTAGGCCGGCATCACACGGTAATCTTACGACACCCATGAGTAAGAAATAAGAAGTACGTCGGTATATTTGGGCTTCAGAAGTACGAGAGTATATTTGGGCTTCAGAAGAACGTCGGTACCCTAACATATTCCAATTTGAGCATAAAACGTACGTCGATATAATTGAGCTTCAGACGTTCGTCGAGATACTCACCCATTTCTATTTGATTTGAAAAATTACGTACACATATTCCTATTTGAGCATAAGAAGCACTTGTACATACTTGGAACTGTCATATTCAAATTTAAACATAAATCTAAGTCTAAATACTCAATGAGAGTCAGAAATACGTCATTCTACTCACTTATTCCCATGAAACTCCAAGAACTTTCCAACTGCCTCGAAGATATCATCAGCTAGTATGTCGGGCATCTCCATCGCTGCAAAATGGCCGCCATCTTCCACAGCCGTCGATTGAAGGTAGTTTGTGTATTTTTGCTTCAAAACTATGTCGGGCGTGTAGATTATGTCGTGTTTGAATTTGATACAAGCAGTCGGTACCGGGGTTGGGATTCTGGAAATGATTAATTTGTTGAATTAAAAATAATTATGACTTTAAAACGGGACAACTTTGTAATCAGCGCGATATCATACTATGGCGGATGCGGGAGTTTTGCCAATAGACAGAATGGAGGGTTCCAGGTGGTGTCGGGAAAAGGGTAGCTACCCGCCTGGCCGGGTGTGTTTTTTTATCCCGCCCGAGCCGGTTTTCTATTAGGACAATACAAAATTGTTATAAAAAAAAGAAAATTGCGTTATGCAAATTTCTTTTTTTTACAATGACCGATCATGACGTCAATAAGTGATAATACTATCCTACATTTAATAAAGTTATTTCATTTTCATTTGTTGTGTCCAGGGGACCGACTGGTCCTCCTGGATAGAATTGGAAGTTGTATATATGCGTTGCGCGGTGAGACACTTCGATACCGCGTTTCAGGCTCTTTGTTTCTGTACACATCTGTCACGTGGCGCCATCTTGTAGATATGTTGGAACTTCTGTTGCGTCTTGCTTGCTCGCCGATCGCTGCTGCCCATTCCTTGGATGATTATCCTTTAGTCGCTTTTTACAATACCCATGGATTATCTCCTCACTTTATGCCTTCTCGCTACCCTAGGTCTGCTGTAAGTCCTTTGTGTTATATTGTGTACAATAAACGGTTAAATAAATGGATAGAATTAGGATGATGCTAATTGAAGACTACGACAACGAAGTAGAAGAGAATCTAAATAGCAGACGGCAATGTGTTAATGAAAGGTTAAATAAAATGTATCTTACCCATCCATCTGCAAAGCTAAATTGTTCACGGCCTCCTTATAGACCCTCATTGACGTTGTGATGCTATTGCTGGCCCAGTAGATCATCACATTGTCCAGCAGTTGGTTCAGCGAGAACTTCTGGAGCAGGTTCCCGTCGGCCGCCTCCAGGTGTTGGGGGTTGGTCCAGGTGGAGAACTTCTCCAGAATGTAGGCGGCTAGACCTGCGGGGGAGTCTGTCAGCGCTACGCCTGGGAAATGACACAATTATGTTCTAGTTGAGTAATCCTTCTCTTCTGTATTCTTTGATTATTTAAAAGTAAAAAAAACGGCTAAGTGCGAGTTAAACTCGCCCACTGAGGGTTCCATTACAAGCTCATCAATCCCTTTCAAATGATATCCTACCCTCAATTGTTCTTTACGTCAATCATACTTCTTAACGCTCTCATTTGTATTGCATTTATTCTACTTTCATGCTTTTTCTGCCATACCCAACTTTCACTCCCGTACATAAGTGTCGGAACTAACACCCCTCTATGCACAGCCAGACAAGCCTTATCAGAGACTTTCTGGCTGTTCATAAAAGTGTGCAACGCTCCATTCACCATGTTGCCGGCATTCACCCTTCTTTCGATGTCACTTTCACACTTTCCATCTGATGTGAACATGGAGCCCAAATACACAAACTCTTTCACTTGTTCCACCCTCTCTTCTTCTATCATAATTTTACACTCTGTCATATTTTCCTCTTTCTCAAAAACCATTGCTTTCGTCTTACTTACATTCACTTTCATTCCTTTCTTTTTTAAAGCCTCTGTCATAATATTTACCATCTCCTGCAACCCTTCAGCCGACGACGCAAGGATAACTTGGTCGTCAGCATAGAGAAGACATTTGACGAGTAAACCATTCATTCTCAGACCACATTCACTCTCTTTCAAATCCGCCAAACAACTATCCATGAATAGATTGAACAGCCACGGTGACGCAACACATCCCTGTCTAACACCTTTCTCGATGTTAAAAAGTTCACTGTACGCCCCGTTTATCCTGACACAAGCACTGGAATCCTTATATAAGGATTTCAGTGCTCGTATCAAGATACTGCTCACCCCATGCATGGATAGTGCCGACCACAATTCATTCCTCACCACTCTGTCATAGGCCTTTTCCAAATTCACGAATGCGCAATAGACTTTCTGGTTTTTGGCCAGGAATTTTTCAGCTATGCAGCGCAAGGAAAAGACCTGATCCGTACATCCCATCCCCTTACGAAATCCTGCCTGAGCATCCCATACTTTCTCATCCGTTTCCTTCATCACTCTTTCAATCAACACCTTTGCATACAGTTTGCCGACGACACTGAGGAGGCTTATACCGCGGTAATTTTTGCAGTCCAGCTGTGACCCTTTTCCTTTATATAATGGCACTATTACAGCCTTGCACCAAATCAGTTGGCACTCGACCGCTTCTCCAACAAAGGTTAAAAAGGAGGTACAGCTGACTAGCCACAACGCCTTCGCCAGCCTTCAGCATTTCGCGCGACACTCTATCATACCCTGCAGCTTTACCAGATTTCATACTTTTTAACGCTTTCATAATCTCATCCATTTCAATCTCATTTTCGTTCTCAATTTCATTCACTTCTGCAGTAGTTATTTCTTGCGCTAGATCTTCTTTCTCAAATAAGCTTTCAAAATATTCCTTCCATCTTTTCAACACACATTCCTCACCTTTTATTACACTACCATCCTGGCTTCGAATCCTACTCAACTCGGACGACGTGGTTTTACTTCGAGCTGTCCTTATGGATTTCCAGAAAACTTTCAAGTTGGAACGAAAGTTTTCCGATAGCCTCCTGTCAAATTCATCCTTATTCTTATCTTTCATTTTATCAACAGTCTTTTTAACTACATCCTTCACACTTTTATACTCCTTTCTTGCTTTCTCTACATCTTCATCCGTCGCTTTTAACATTCTTCGGTTAGCTTTGGTAGCTAACCAATCCAACCATGCTTTCTTCTTCTTCTGCACAACTTCCTGTACCTCTTTGGTAATTGAGTGACAGGATAAGGAATAGCGTGATAAGGGAACGTTGTGGTATAAAAGAAGACGTAGTGACTGGTGTAGAAAAGGGTATGCTTAGATGGTTTGGTCATGTAGAGAGGATGAATGAAAGAAGATTAACGAAACAGGTGTATATGGCAAGTGTGGATGGGAACGTCGGAAGGGGAAGACCTCGACGAACGTACCTTGATCAAATCGGGGACGTGCTAAAGAAAGGTCAGGTCAAGAGTACCCTAAACCGACGAGCATGCATGAAGAGATTGATGAATGTGGAGGAGGCGAAAGAAGTATGCCAGGATCGTAGTAAGTGGAAGGAAGTAGTCTCTGCCTACCCCTCCGGGAAAGAGGCGTGATTTATGTATGTATGTATGTATGTAATTGTTCTTTTTTGGCACACAAAAAATATACGGTATATAAGGGACAGCCCTCCGAATACTGATAGGGTGCATTCAGACCATGAAACAG
Source organism: Tuta absoluta (assembly GCA_027580185.1). Lineage (NCBI taxonomy): Eukaryota > Metazoa > Arthropoda > Insecta > Lepidoptera > Gelechiidae > Tuta > Tuta absoluta. Next base: position 1,316,984 of record JAQAHW010000052.1, read on the forward strand.
AGCAACTTTCCCCTAAAAACATGTGTCAGGAAACGACAAAAAAGAATCGACCTCCCATACAAAATTTACACAATCAGCATGATACTCCAGACTGCATTTATACTCCGTTTATTTAAGAATGACTTGTCAACTGTCAGTTACATACAAAGTTTGTTTACATGACTAGTCCTTCTCGAATAAACGGACTATACTATGGGAAGTATTTTTTTTTTTGGATGAAATATTCATTTATGCACCCTATCAGTATTGGGCTAACCCTTACATCCTGTACATACATACCGATAGTATCAGGTTTGGTGGCCTGCATGTGTGTGAACCCTGACTCCTGGAGAAGGAAGGCGAGGTGGTCCGTGAGCGGTGCCAGGCGCGCCGCCAGCTCCGGCCGCTCCACCACCCAGGAGGGGAACACGGACCCTGGTCGGAAGACAATCATGCATATACTACACCTGCATAGAACGAGCTCTATAGCTATTGCAGACTTAGAGAGGAACGTGAGATATTGGCATCAATTCGGGATATAAATTTTCCTTACTTGCCTTAAATTAGTGCTGTCACTTTCTATCAAATATGTTTAGAAAAGGATAGGAGATATCTGAGTCCTGTCATTTTTAAAAACGTCAATGGTTTTTTCGCCTTTTCTAGACAATTTAGTCGCCGTTGTTTTGATCGTCGCCTTATTTTGACAGATAACACGTATTTTGCATGAAATTATAAGACATGACACGACTAAAATATCTCCTATCCTTTTCTAAACCTATTTAACGGAAAATGACAGCACTAATTTAAGGCAAGTAAGGAGAATGTACATCCCGAATTGTGGCCGATTCTCTAAAGTTACCACAAATTAGTGCTGTCACTTTCTGTCAAATAGGTTAAGAAAAGGATGGGTACGGTCATGTTTAAAAATATCAATGGGATCTTCGCAATTTCTAGTCAATTTTGACGTGTTTTCATCGTCGCCTTATTTTGACAGCTTACACGTCTTTTGCGTCAAATTATAAAACATGACATGACTTAAATATCTTCTATCCTTTTCTAAAACTATTTGACGGAAAGTGATAGCACTAATTTACGGTAAGTTTAGAGAATTTATATCCCAAATTGAGGGCATTGTTTACATTTAAAATAAACGGGATGAATAATTCATGTCAATCACTTATCCCCTTGGGAGTAATACACGCAACGCAACTATCATTCAGGGAATGGGCAGCAGCAGTCCCTGTGAATGCGACATCTTCTACTGCGCTCGCCAATCCGCATGCCAATCGTGGTGATTATGGCAATACCCCCAAATATGGGGAGGCCTATATCCAGTAGCGGACTGTTGAAGTAAAAGACAACTTAGGAAATGTCTCGAGGAGGCCTACGTCAGAGAACAAATCCTAGTATAATACTCTGCCTAGATAAACTCTATGAAAAGGCTAAGAGACATATTGTAATAGTTTGGTGAGGTGTATATGTAATTTTCTACAAAAATAAAATATCAATGGTTGCAAACGCTAACACGGCCGTTTCTATTTGAGGGTCATTCGGAATATTCTATGGCCTAAAATTGCAATACACACCCTCGAGTCCCTAAGTCGCTTCTTACGACTGCCACGACTCCCTTCTACCTTTTTTTTCCCCTCTACAAATTTTTTAAATAACTAATCATGTCTATCAGGTGTCCTATCATGTTACTTCTTCATTTATCTATTGTATTGTATTGAGTAACGTTCTTTTCTGTCACAAACTGAAGAACTTCCTCGTTCGTCTTCATTTCTGTCCATTCCTCACATACCAATTAAATAACAAAACAGTGCACGCTTCTGCATCACAAGCGGGATGCTAGTGTGGTCATTCAGAAAATTGTGTATCGCCATAGTGACAGGTTGTCAATTCGTAGCCTAAAATTGCAATACACCCTAAGTCGCCTCTTACGTCTCTTATAACTCCTTTGAGTCCCTTAGTCGCCTCTTACTCCTTTTTTGTCGCCTCTTACGACTCTCTCTAGTAGTCGCCTCTAAAGACACCCTCGTAGGTGTCCCTTAGTCGCCTCTTACTCCTTTTTTGTCGCCTCTTACGACTCTCTCTAGTAGTCGCCTCTAAAGACACCCTCGTAGGTGTCCCTTAGTCGCCTCTTACTCCTTTTTTGTCGCCTCTTACGACTCTCTCTAGTAGTCGCCTCTAAAGACACCCTCGTAGGTGTCCCTTAGTCGCCTCTTACACCTTTTTTGTCGCCTCTTACGACTCTCTCTAGTAGTCGCCTCTAAAGACACCCTCGTAGGTGTCCCTTAGTCGCCTCTTACGACTCCCACGCATCCTTTTGTCGCCTCTTACGACTCTCTCTAGTAGTCGCCTCTAAAGACACCCTCGTAGGTGTCCCTTAGTCGCCTCTTACGACTCCCACGCATCCTTTTGTCGCCTCTTACGACTCCCACGCATCCTTTTGTCGCCTCTTACGACTCTCTCTAGTAGTCGCCTCTAAAGACACCCTCGTAGGTGTCCCTTAGTCGCCTCTTACACCTTTTTTGTCGCCTCTTACGACTCTCTCTAGTAGTCGCCTCTAAAGACACCCTCGTAGGTGTCCCTTAGTCGCCTCTTACTCCTTTTTTGTCGCCTCTTACGACTCTCTCTAGTAGTCGCCTCTAAAGACACCCTCGTAGGTGTCCCTTAGTCGCCTCTTACACCTTTTTTGTCGCCTCTTACGACTCTCTCTAGTAGTCGCCTCTAAAGACACCCTCGTAGGTGTCCCTTAGTCGCCTCTTACGACTCCCACGCATCCTTTTGTCGCCTCTTACGACTCTCTCTAGTAGTCGCCTCTAAAGACACCCTCGTAGGTGTCCCTTAGTCGCCTCTTACGACTCCCACGCATCCTTTTGTCGCCTCTTACGACTCCCACGCATCCTTTTGTCGCCTCTTACGACTCTCTCTAGTAGTCGCCTCTAAAGACACCCTCGTAGGTGTCCCTTAGTCGCCTCTTACACCTTTTTTGTCGCCTCTTACGACTCTCTCTAGTAGTCGCCTCTAAAGACACCCTCGTAGGTGTCCCTTAGTCGCCTCTTACGACTCCCACGCATCCTTTTGTCGCCTCTTACGACTCTCTCTAGTAGTCGCCTCTAAAGACACCCTCGTAGGTGTCCCTTAGTCGCCTCTTACGACTCCCACGCATCCTTTTGTCGCCTCTTACGACTCCCACGCATCCTTTTGTCGCCTCTTACGACTCTCTCTAGTAGTCGCCTCTAAAGACACCCTCGTAGGTGTCCCTTAGTCGCCTCTTATGACTCCCACGCGTCCTTTTGTCGCCTCTTACGACTCTCTCTAGTAGTCGCCTCTAAAGACACCCTCGTAGGTGTCCCTTATTCGCCTCTTATGACTCCCACGCGTCCTTTTGTCACCTCTTACGACTCCCACGGTAAAGAAATACACTTACCTATTAAATAATAGAACATTGCTTGCTTGTGAATGACAAGCGGCGTGCTAGTGTGGAGCCCTAGCACAGTAGTTGGGAGCAGTGTTGCCATGCTAGACCCCACCGCATGACCGACATCGCCGCCGTGTATGTAGTACCCCTTGTAGCCGATGCGTTGCATTAGATTATGCATGACAACAGCCATTTGGACTGGGCCTAGGCCGGAGCGAATTGCGCCCTGAAAAATACATAGTAATACATACATAAATCACACCTATATGCCCTACGGGGTAAGCAGAGCGTTAACGGCAGTAAAACGGATATTAACACCACGTCTGACAAAATGTTGAGGGTCAATCAGATAACTGTGTATCACTATAGTGACAGGTTGTCAGCCCATCGCCTAAAATTGCAATACACAACCCTCGAGTCCCTTAGTCGCTTCTTACGACACCCATGGGTAACAAATGGGGTGATGCTATTCTAAGCCGGCATCACACGGCAATACAACATAGTAATAGAATAGCATTACCCCATTTATTGCACTATAGGCCGGAGCGAACTGCGCCCTGAAAAAAATACATGTGGGGTGTAAGGGACAGCCCTCAGAATACTGATAGGGGTGCATGTAGATTATAAAACCGAACAACTTTCCCCTAGGAACATATGTCAGGAAACGACAAAACCGTGTGATGCCGGCTTAGAATAGCGCCACCCCATTTCTTGTCCGTGGGAGTCGTAAGAGGCGACTAAGGGAATCGAGGGTGTGTATTGCAATTTTGGGCTGACAACCTGTCACTATGGCGACACACAAATTTCCGAATGACCCTCAAACGTTTGTCAGACGTGGCGTAAATGACCGTTTTTTCGGCTGTTTACGCTCTGCCTACCCCGCAAGGGATAATAGGCGTGATATGTGTATGTATGTATGTAGAATTGGAATTCCTGTATCTTAGGTAAACAGCTAGCCAACATAACTATTATTTTATAAAATGACTTGCTTGCTTGCTCACTACCTGCGTCTGTGTTTCCAAACGCATACAACCCCAATCTCTTCAAAGTAAGAGTGAACAGGCTTCTTCTGGGTGAGCTCACTCCATCTTAGACTCTGTCTCTGTCCTATGACCTAGACTAGAGTCAAGAGCAAACCCATCCTTAATAAAAAATAACTATACCATACAATAAAATATATATAAACAAACTTTACAACAACAAAACTGACTACATAGTATTGCTAAATAATTAATTATTAATATATCACGCCTATAATCCCTTACGGGGTAGAGCAGAGCGTAAACGGCTGTAAAAAAACGGACATTTACGCCATGTCTGACAAACATTAGAGGGCCATTTGGAATATTGTGTATCACCATAGTGACAAGTCGTCAGCCTAACGCCTAAATTGGCAATACATACCCTCGAGTCCCTTAGTCGCCTCTTACGAAACCCACGGGAAAGAAATGTGGTGATGTTATTCTAAGCCGGCATCACACGGCACGGAAAAAGCAGTAAAAGACCGTGTGATGCCGACTTAGACTAGCATTACCCCATTTGTTGTACTATGGTTTATAATTATTGATGTCGCTTCGTGACGAGTACCAAGAGATTGGAAATTTGGAAAAGTCAGTCGAGGCACCGGTTGCTCAGTGGCAGAGCGGCGGGACGGTATCTACAGGTCCTGGGTTCAATCCCCGGCCGTCGCTAACATTTTTAAATTTTGTATTTCATTAACTATTACATATTTTATGTCTTAACGGCAACTGCGCGTTGAGAGAGTAAAGATGTGGTTTTGCCAATAGTACAGAATATAATGTTACATTCTCACTATGCACTTGCTCCTGCCGCGATTATTGCTCAAAATACTTCCGCGGAGGTATCAACGTGAGTGAGTGTTCACACACTGCCGTTATACTCTTCTCGCGCTAATATGAGTGAGTGAGATAGCATTACATTCCACTCGCGTTCGTGCTGCCGTTCCTTTGACTCGCGCACGAAAAGCCAACAATCGAGAAAGCACGGGAAGTGGCAGCGGCATGACAAGTAGCAGCGCGAGTAACCTGTTTATAACATGCACAAATAAAGAAAGAATCCCGAAATGGTCATATTGTTGTTTGTCACTATTTTCTTCTCCTTTTCTTGTGGGATACCGCGTCATCCAACGACTTGATAAACCCTGGCGTCAGAGTTTTTCACCCACCTACTACGTTAACGTGCCTTTTGAAGCATTCCCATCTTTCTTTTCGGACAATCAGTTTCCTATGCTATCATTGTACAACTACAATTGTACAGGCGAAAAAGTGGCAACATCCTGCCAAAATTAATATTTAAATAGCAACACTGATGAAAATTACAACTACAGGCGTAGATTTCCATTGACAAACCATAGTTTAGATTTTACTTTTAAAAACACAATCGAGCAAGTATTTACAGGTGTTCATCAAAAGATTTGTATTTTTTTATTTATTACAACTGTAAATTACAGGTCGTCTGACCTAGGTAATTATTTTACAAGTGCAAGATTTCTGCAAATCTATTCAATATGTTCAAACAAAAGTACTCAAAATTCGTTCCTTGCTAAATTATTTTGCTCGAGGCGTTAAATAAAACAAAATGTTATAGTCAATTGTGGATTAAGGATCTTATTATTATTATTTCACAACAGTATAGTAAGTTGATCGTGTGATGCCGGCTTAGAATAGCATCACCCCATTTCTTACCCATGGGTGTCGTAAGAGGCCACTAAGGGACTCGAGGGTTAGATGTGTATTGCAATTTTAGGCGATGGGCTGACAACCTGTCACTATGGTGATACACAGTTATCTGATTGACCCTCAAACTTTTGTCAGACGCGGTGTTAATATCCTAGTAACGGCCGTTAACGCTCTGCCTACTCCGTAAGGGATATAGGCGTGATTTATGTATGTATGTAGTATAGTAAGTAAGTTTTAACGTACTCCATCAATAATATGATTTTGTGACTGTAGAAAAAATAATCTTTTTATCTATCTATATAATGTTACAATCTCGGGATATTTTACCTACGCGACTTACCTCTGAGTACCCGAAGCCGGGCAGACTGGGCACGATCACATCAAACGCAAACTTGTACCCGTCCCGCGGTGTAATCAGCTTCGGAATGATCTCGTAGTACTCTCTGAAGGACCCCGGCCACCCGTGCAGCATTAGCAGAGGCACCACCTGGATATACAATTGTTTTCACCTAACAAAGAATAGGCTTTTGTGTGCAATAGTAGTTTGCAACTGTCATATAATGGGGGTCATTGGAATGCGAGTGTCTTTTTATCACACGAGGCGCAGAAGATAATAGTTTGACACGAGCGTTCTAATGCCTACCTAATTACCTAGGCCTATTTTATCTACACTCCAAAAAAACTCAGTTTAACACTTTTCCAAATGTCCGCACCGGCGATTGCAAGGCCCTATACAAAGTCAAATTCAATGTGAGAACGTAATTCTTTACTTTAGCAGTTGTTCAGATGTGGAGTCTCAACAATAACTTAACTATACATGTTTAATTTAGCGTTGCTATGCTGGGGAATCAGTTAGGTATTAATGACGGTCTATGAATGCGGCGCGGTGCTCGATCGCACGCGTCGCTCTAGGCGTGTGTTGTCCCTTTCTCACTCGCAGGGCGAGACTGGCGACGTGCGCGCAGAGCGCCTGACGGCGCCGAGCGGTGGTTTCGGCGCCGCGCAGTTAGTCTCTCAAAACCGCTCGGGCAAGCGTATTGTGTTTTGTACGGATTTCCCGCCACGAGTTTTGTGATGCCGTGTGTAATGGACGATTCAATTTGAGATCGCGCGTGTTGATGCATCGTATTATTGCGGTTCTCCTGGGTTATACTAGAATACCAGGCTTAGTGATTGTTGGATGTCTCGACGTCTTCCACGTGAGCGTCGCGTTGAATAGGCATCAAGTGGCCATTTTGGCCCGCGTTTGTACGGCCCAAATTCGGGTTGGGTCACGCGTAATGACTAATATCAAAGTGGAATACGAACAGAATCTGTGAGTGGTTTGAAGTGAATAACGCGCCAAGGCTGTATTGGAATGCTGGGTGTCGATATCTTTTCCACCCAGCCCTGTAAGTACCCACGGAATTCCTCTTTGATCCATTCCCTGTACTTCCTTTCTCCGTTGGGTATTTTATGCATTTGGACCGGCACGTTGACTGTAAGTGTAAACCTGTTTATTCGTGTTAATGGTGTGTTCCCTTAGTCATATTTGTCGTACCATATCATTGTGACTCCTTAGTACGAATTGCGGAATTCGTGGGGTGATATAATTTGGAGGTACTTACTTATAATCTAGTGCTAATACGTGCAACGTAACGCCAAATACCGGTAATAATAGGCGAAATTAGTATTACGTTTTGGTTGCATAACATATAAAGGCCACCACACATCTGATGAACATTGGGTACACGTGAATTAATTTGGGTACAAAATTTTGTTATTGTGAATTTTGGTTTTGATGCCCACAGACATTATTAGTGTTTAGTATTTATTAGCTTTAGGTATTTCTAGCACCGCGATACCGCGGTCGTTGTCACATATCGATTTCAGCTGTAAATTTGTATTTTCCACTGCGCAGGCTGGGGTCGATTGTGATCAATTTTTGGTAGCAGAGCGTGGTTCCGTAAAGGCCACTAGATTTAAGATTTTAGTATTAAGTTTTCAAAATACCCACATAAAAACAAAAATATATATTTTTCGTTTTTATTGTAATTATATTGTGTGCTCTGTGTGTATTATCCTAACGGTAGGATCAGGGCCGATTGATTATTATTGTTTTTTATTATAAGGTTCGGTGTACTTTAGGTTGGTACCATGGCTCCCTCACTTACTACGTGTAAGGTAAAGATTAAGACGCATCTGACATGGTTTGCGTGTACAAAGGCGATGGTCGGTCGCGGTGACCGACAGGATGCGCTCCTTGCTGGTGCGAAACAGGTTGAAGCGCGGATCATTGAGGTGTCAGAGTACTACGCTGCTTGCATGGAGTTCTTTGAGGCAACGCCTGATGAGGCGGCCCAGCGTACGGTCACAGCAAATGTGGAGCAGTGTTTCGAGCTGGCACAGGAGATAGAGCAGGCGGCTGCTACTATCATAAGATGCCGCGCGGGGGAACCGGACCCACATCATGGTCCACGGGGACCAGGGCTACAAGTGCCCTTGCCGCCGGTGGCGGTTCCGGTTTTCAAGGGTGATTACGCTGACTGGACTAGATTCCAGGATTTGTTTGACAGCGTAATCCATAACCGCACTGATTTGGCGCCGGCTTATAAAATGGCCCAATTGATGGCGAAGCTGGAGGGTGAGCCCCACGAGGTAGTAAAGCATCTCCCAGTCGATGATGCCAGCTATGAGACGGCTCGCAGCTTGCTGATCGAGAGATACAGCAACAAACGTCTCATAGTTGACAGACTGCTAGAGCAGTGGCTCACCTTGCCGACCATCACCCGGGCCACGGACCTCCGGGTCAGGATCCTCAACCCTGTCTGCGTTGCAGTGAACGCTCTTGAGAGACAGGGGATGCCGGTGTCCGGTTATGATTACGTCCTAGTTCACACGCTGCTACGCCGACTGCCGAGCGATATGGCCGCTCGTTTTGAGCAGTCACACGGAGGCAAGACATCTGCTTACCTCCCGACCTTCGAGGAACTGAAGTCCTTCCTCGAGGCCGAGTGCAGGCGTATGGATGCCCAATTTGGGGAGACGCCTCATACGGAGTCTGCGGCCGCTCGCCGCCCGGAACGGCCGGGCACACAGGCGCGAGACGGCAAGAGTAGGCCACCCAGGCGATACAATGTCGCTAAATTGGATTTAGGGTGTGCCTACTGCGGAGAGGCGGGGCATCAGGTGGCTGCGTGTGAGGAGTTTGCTGCACAACGGGTGCAGAAACGTCGTGGTGTGGCACAGCAACGGCGTTGGTGCTTCAGATGCCTGGGGCCGCATCTGGTGCGAGAGTGCCCCTCAAGCACCAACTGTAGGTGCTGTCAGGGTGCCCATCATCAGCTCCTCTGCATGAACCGCAGCGGAGACTACAGTGGCAGAGCTGACGCGGGTCAGCGAACGGAGTCTGCCCAGCACGGACGGGAGCAACGCTCCCCACCCCCTCCAAGGAGAAGTCCTCCTCCACCGAGGTTTCAGGGACGAGGTCAGGGACATCAGCAGGTGATGTCCCCTTCGCCACAGGCGTGGAGACCACCACGGCAGCAGGTGCCGGAACGGGGTAGGTGGTCACAGGGCAACGGTCAGGGGCACCCATCACAGGTACGTGATGCTACGGGCGGGTGCCACCATCAGGACGCCAGGCAGCACCAGGGTCAGTACATGCAGTACTCGACGGGCGTGAGCAACATGGCTCACGACCCACGCATGCCTCTGCCCTTGGCTGAGAACCCGCGGTTGCAGGAGCATTCGCGATACGCGCGTCTGCCGCAGGGATATTACAGGTTGCCGGCCATGGCGTACATGACCAGACCTCCCTACCATCAGGAGTGGGACCCACTCACAGGTGTACGGAGAGGAGGGACTCCCCCGCAGGACGCGGACACGCCGCGCTTAGATTCCTGCTAGGTAATTGCCGCCTACACGCCAGCTTCGGCCCCCCGTCCAATCACGGTATTGTTGCCAACGGCTCGGATTTGGGTATGGGGATACGGTGGCCGTAGTATACAGGTAAGAGCCTTACTGGATACAGGGGCTCAGGGCTGTATTTTGTCTAGTGGGCTGGTGAGTAGGCTAGGCTTAAACATGAAGCCCTCAATGGATGGGGCTGTAGGTATAGGAGGTTTAGATGTGCCTGACGTTCGGGGTCAGGTGAACTTCGAGTTCACATTAGGTAGCACACGCACAGGGGTCAGCTATCATGCCCCAGCAGTGGTGCTGGATGAAGTGGTAGGGAAGCTCCCTCAGGTTCGGTTACCGTCAACGGTACGAGGGTTGACCACGGGCTTAGAGTTAGCTGATCCTGACTTTGACACTCCCGGTACGGTGGACGTTCTTCTCGGGTCAGATGTCCTCGGGAGAATTTGGTGTGGCAGAAAACGTGTACTTCAGCAAACTGGTTTGGTGGCCGTGGATACCACAGGGGGGTATGTTATTTTTGGCCCAGTTTGGAGATCTCAGGACCTACCAGAGGGCGATACGGTGCTCTATGGTAGTGTGTTGTCGGAGGTGCTGCAGAGGTTTTGGGAGTCTGAGGAGCCACCCACAGCGGATAGACGGAAGCCAGAGGATGACGAGTGCGATCTGTTCTATCAATACAACACTGCACGAAGTTCGTCAGGTAGGTTTGTTACCAGGCTGCCATTTCTCCCAAACCGCCCCTCCTTAGGTAGTTCGCGACAGATCGCGGAACGGAGACTACTGGCTATGGAGAGAAAGATGAAGCGAGATGCAGCACTTCGGCAGAAGTATATCGAATTCATGAGGGAGTACCTGGAGTTAGGCCACATGTCGGTGTCCAGCATAGATTGGAGGTGTGTCGAGCATTACTATATACCACACCTGGCTGTTTTGAAGTCACCGGAGGCGAAGATACGGGTAGTGTTTGACGGTTCTGCTCCTACATCGAATGGTGTGTCTGTGAACCAGTGTCTGCACGCGGGTCCCAAGTTGAACCGGGACATTGTGGACATCCTCACAGATTTTCGGTTGCACCAAGTAGCGTTCGTCGCAGACGTCAAAATGATGTTTCGCCAAACAATTATACACCCGGATGACCGTCGGTACCAGCTGATTTTGTGGCGTGAGAGCCCAGACGAGCTGATGGTCACTTATGAGCTCAACACGGTAACGTATGGGTTGAAACCAAGTCCCTATTTGGCAGTACGTACGCTGAGAGAGTTGGCCGCACAGGAAAGGGTAAGATTCCCTCGAGCCGCAGCAGTACTGGATCGCGACGTCTACGTGGATGACATCTGCACGGGTGCAGATAGCGTGCAACAGGCACTACTCCTACGAGACGAGCTGATCGCGATCATGGAGTCCGGAGGTTATGAGTTGCGGAAATGGTTGTCCAGCTGTCCAGAGCTCCTGGCCGGTTTACCAGGTGAGTTTCAGCAGGACCCGCACCTTTTTGAGAACCCGGACAACCCAAATACGTTGAGCATCCTAGGGGTGCAGTATAGGCCAACGCATGATGTCTTCACGTATCAGATTGAGCCAGACCTGTTGCAGAAGACCTGGACGAAGCGGTCGGTATTGTCGACGATCGCCAGAACGTTCGATCCTAACGGGTGGATCGCACCGGTGACGTTCATGGCGAAGTGCTTCCTGCAAAGGTTGTGGCTAGCGAACATGGGTTGGGACGACCAGCTCTCCGGAGAGCTGTTGAATGATTGGTCAAAGTTTGTAACCACCTTACCAGGGATTGTACGCATCGCGATACCTCGCAAGTTACTCCCGTCGGCGGGATGTAAGGCGACCCTACATGGGTTTTGTGACGCCTCGGAGCGAGGGTACGCGGCAGCTGTCTATTTGCGGACAGTCAGTTCAACGGGAACTGTAGATGTGCGTCTGGTTATGGCCAAGAGTAAGGTGGCTCCAGTTAGGACAAGATGGACCATTCCAAAGTTGGAATTGGCGGGAGCAGCGCTTCTCACGCGCTTGCTACATCATGTCGCTAGTAATTTGCGCGGTACCATCAACTTAGATGAAACGGTGTACGCATGGACCGACAGTAGGATAGTTCTGTGTTGGTTACAGACGTCGGTGCATACACTTGAGGTTTTTGTGGCAAATCGGGTGTCACAGATCAAGGGATCGGAAACTCCGTTGGTGTGGAGACATGTACCGGGAGAATGGAACCCAGCGGACTGCGCCTCACGTGGATGTAGGGCCCCTGAATTGGTAGGTCACTCACTGTGGTGGGGACCTCAGTGGCTGACTGGATCGCCTGAGGAATGGCCATTCAATGAGTGCGGAGCGCCACTTGGGCCACCTGATCGAGGTTTGCGAGTGAACGTGGGGCAGATCGTACCAAAGCCAAGTGCGGCTTGCTTGCTGGAACGATACAGCTCCCTCGACAAACTTCTAGGTGTGACGGGTTGGATCAAACGGTTCGTGTCTAACTGTAGGAAACCTCAAGCAGAACGGAACTTAGCACCTGTCCTCTCGCCTGCGGAACGGAATGCGGCTCTAGGTATATTGGTTAGGGTCGTCCAGGCGGAACATTTTGAGGAGGAGGTCAGGCTGCTCAGGGATGGTCGTGGAAAGCTGAAGGGAGGTCTTGTGCGCCTCAACCCGTTCGTGGATGAGCTTGGTATGCTCCGGGTTGGAGGTAGACTTCGGAACGCTAACCTGCCCTTTTCAGCACGCCATCCGCTGTTACTCCCAAAGAAAGGACCTTTGGTAGAGCTTTTAGTTAGGGATCGTCATGAGAAGAACTCGCATGCGGGCTGCAATGCCCTTTTGGCTATTCTGCAGCGCGAGTTTTGGATCTTGTCAGGACGACGTACGGTACGGAGCATTGTGTTTCGGTGCTTGCCTTGCTATCGGTTGAAGGCAGCCACAATGCAACCTCAGATGGGAGACCTCCCACCGGACCGGGTGACGGAAGCCTGGACGTTTGCGGGTGTGGGAACGGACTTTGCGGGGCCTTTTATGGTTAAAGCATCACGCCTTCGCAACGCGAAGTCAATCAAGGCGTATTTGTGCGTGTTTGTGTGCCTAGCAACCAAGGCCGTCCATTTGGAACTCGTGGCCGACCTCACTACGGAGGCTTTCATAGCAGCTTTGGATAGATTTGTGTCGCGAAGAGGGCGACCAGCGCTGATTAGGTCGGACTGTGGTACCAACTTTAAGGGCGCTGATAGGTGTATGAAAGAAATTGTAACGTTTTTAACGGAAAACGAGGAAGCTATCGGCACGAGCCTCTCCCGTCAGGGCATCAACTGGGTGTTCGATCCACCAGGATGCCCCCACTGGGGTGGTATCTTTGAAGCGGTTGTAAAGTCCGCCAAGACGCATTTGATGCGCGTTATAGGTTTAACGATATTAACCTTTGAGGAGCTAGCGACCGTGTTTTGTAAAATTGAGGCTGTACTCAATTCACGTCCTTTGTGTCCGCTTAGCTCAGATCCTAATGATCTTGAGGCCCTGACACCAGGGCATTTTTTGATTGGCCGACCACTTAACGCCTTGCCAGAATACCCCTACACGGAGGTTAATAGCAATCGTTTGTCGCGTTATGAGTTGTTGCAGCAAATGTCTCAGAATTTTTGGAAGCGATGGTCGCTTGAGTATTTGCACATTCTGCAGCAACGCCTTAAGTGGACGGACAGAACCGAACCCCCTCGCATCGGAGATCTCGTTTTGGTTAAGGATGCCAACCTGCCGCCACTGCGTTGGCGCAGAGGGCGCATTCTCAACTTGTTCCCAGGTAGTGATGGCACTCCTCGAGTCGCGACAGTTCAAGTAGGGGACTCGGTTCTTAAGCGAGCAGTAGCAACGCTATCCCGTCTACCAAGTGAATAGGCCTAAGGGATTCGGCCTAGGGCGGGTGAATGTTTAATTTAGCGTTGCTATGCTGGGGAATCAGTTAGGTATTAATGACGGTCTATGAATGCGGCGCGGTGCTCGATCGCACGCGTCGCTCTAGGCGTGTGTTGTCCCTTTCTCACTCGCAGGGCGAGACTGGCGACGTGCGCGCAGAGCGCCTGACGGCGCCGAGCGGTGGTTTCGGCGCCGCGCAGTTAGTCTCTCAAAACCGCTCGGGCAAGCGTATTGTGTTTTGTACGGATTTCCCGCCACGAGTTTTGTGATGCCGTGTGTAATGGACGATTCAATTTGAGATCGCGCGTGTTGATGCATCGTATTATTGCGGTTCTCCTGGGTTATACTAGAATACCAGGCTTAGTGATTGTTGGATGTCTCGACGTCTTCCACGTGAGCGTCGCGTTGAATAGGCATCAAGTGGCCATTTTGGCCCGCGTTTGTACGGCCCAAATTCGGGTTGGGTCACGCGTAATGACTAATATCAAAGTGGAATACGAACAGAATCTGTGAGTGGTTTGAAGTGAATAACGCGCCAAGGCTGTATTGGAATGCTGGGTGTCGATATCTTTTCCACCCAGCCCTGTAAGTACCCACGGAATTCCTCTTTGATCCATTCCCTGTACTTCCTTTCTCCGTTGGGTATTTTATGCATTTGGACCGGCACGTTGACTGTAAGTGTAAACCTGTTTATTCGTGTTAATGGTGTGTTCCCTTAGTCATATTTGTCGTACCATATCATTGTGACTCCTTAGTACGAATTGCGGAATTCGTGGGGTGATATAATTTGGAGGTACTTACTTATAATCTAGTGCTAATACGTGCAACGTAACGCCAAATACCGGTAATAATAGGCGAAATTAGTATTACGTTTTGGTTGCATAACATATAAAGGCCACCACACATCTGATGAACATTGGGTACACGTGAATTAATTTGGGTACAAAATTTTGTTATTGTGAATTTTGGTTTTGATGCCCACAGACATTATTAGTGTTTAGTATTTATTAGCTTTAGGTATTTCTAGCACCGCGATACCGCGGTCGTTGTCACATATCGATTTCAGCTGTAAATTTGTATTTTCCACTGCGCAGGCTGGGGTCGATTGTGATCAATACAACTGAACAACATCTAAACAACAACTGGAACAACATCTGAAAAACAACTGAACAACATTTGTCAACATCTGAACAACAACTGAACAACATCGGTACAACAACTAAACAACATCTGAACAACCTAATAAAACAACGGAATAACAACCGATCCATTACCATACAACAACTGACAGGTGCGGCGGAAGATGGCGATTTGAGTATTGGCAAAAAAAGAACTTCGTTTCATTTCTCAACTTTATCGAAGTAAGAGCGTTCTCATTAAGGCATTACGCGTCTGTAATTTCCATAAAACTGTAATTTCTATAGGCAGAATGCATAAAGCAAGTCTTTATACATCTGTTTTCGAATTCATAATTCGAACATTATGAGACGAGTGTAGATAAAATTATTTAAAGCGTTTAAAACAATGGGTCCTTGGGGCCAATTAGCTAAAGAATTTATTAAAGACCTCTCAAGGTGTCTCATTGAGGCAAAGGGAGACCCAAGAATTTTTTAATATTTAATAATTTAGGCTAAAGAATTAGCTTGGCCATCCAAAGAGGCAATGCTGCCAGTCTTTTGGGAACTTTGCCTCTGTGCGCCGCTCTGGGAGAAATATTTTATTTATAGAGTTTAAGATAAAAATATTGAAAATAAATAAAAATCCATTCTTGATTTTTTATATTATCTTTTGTATTCTGTATTTATAGCGTTTATTCAAGTTACCACTTTTTTTTATTCATAAATCTCGCACTGCTCTGTTTTCTATACTTTCACCTCCAGCCAAAGGTTGACTGGAACATATCGCTTGAAGCAATAAGGCCGCCTTCGCGCATATTTGCTTCTTGTTATTTTTGTGGAAAATAGTTTTTTAGTGACATACTTACTAAGTATATTTACCTTCTAATACATACATACATTTATCACGTCTATGAAATCCCTTGCATGGGTGATAGCAACTGTATTCTAACGGCCATTAACGCCCTGCCTACCCCGCAAGGGATAAAGGCGTGATATTTTTCCATTGTTAATGATTACTTATTACTCACTGTAACTCCACTATCCTCAGCAGGCCGGACCCTCATAAAATGTATATCCAACCCCTGTATCTTCGTCTTGTAATGATTGTATCTGTTAAGGTAGTCCTCTCGCTCCCGAAAGTTATACTTGTTCTTCCAATAGTCGAGTATTTGTGTGAGGTATATTGTGTTGAAGCCGTATGTTGAGCCGGAGTCTTCTAAAGGTGGTGTGAAGGGACGTTGGTGAAGGAGGCGCTCTCGGAGATCGTTTACCATCTGTGGATTTATAGATAAAAATATTTTAGTTAAAAAACTTTGAAGCAAGCTTTAAATGATAATTCAACTCAATGCTTTATTATTTTCATGAATGAAAATAAGAAATTAAAAAAGAATGTTAGCGCCCGCCGGGATTTGGACCCGGGACTGTGGGGTACCGTCCCACTGCCCTGCCAACTGAGCTACCGGCGCCCCGACGGACACTTCCAAATTTCCAAACTCGAAATGACTTACAAGCGACCACTAGTATACGTTACTGTAACAATACTATGGAGAGTAGATCATAGTATTGTTACAGTAACAAGTTCTTAGATATTATAATAGTGGATGGTCTTGCATCAATTTTGTCTATGGTCCTCTTTGAATTTAAAATAATGATGACAAATATATTCACACAGCGCCACCTAGCCCCAAATTAGACAAAGCTTGCACTATGGGCACTTGATAGCTGATATTATTCTTAAATACTTTTGTTGTAAATAAATACATATTATTAATAAAAAACACCCAGACTAAACAAAAACATTTAAAAATTGCATACTTAAACATACACATATCGCGCCTATTATCCCTTGCGGGGTAGGCAGACCGTAAGCGGCCGCAAGTACATTTACGCCACGTCTGACATATATTTGAGAGTCATTCGGAAATTGTGTATCGCCATAGTGACAGGTTGCCCATCGCCTAAAATTGCAATTCACACACCCTCGAGTCCCTTAGTTACCTCTTACGACTCCGACGGGAATGAAATGGGATGATGCTATTCTAAGCCGGCATCACACGACATAAAAAACATCTAGATCATCTAGGCATTTCAAAATTGACTTAACAAATATTTGTGTCTTGTGGTGATCGACACTAAAGTAAAGGAGAAGATTAATGCTGTGTCATATCAAGAGGTCAAGTCGCTGGCAGAAGATAGAAAAAATGGCAATTACTCCACCGACTAGAGACAAGCTCTTAAATATCAATGAATGTGGAGATTGCACCCACGACCCTCGGCGTAGTAGGCAGGTGTACTATCCATTACCTCTAGGGTTTCTCTTCGAGAGTTCTCGAAGCGAGAATTCCCGGGAAATTTTGGTTTATTCGAGACGAGAAAAAAGTGGTCGAGAAATCGAGAAATTCGGTCAAAAATTATAAAAACTTAATAACGCGCTTCTTGTACTTGCACACGGCATTAAGCTAGTCTGATTGTTATTTTAATTCCTAATTGAAAAACTATCTTTTAATGTTACATAATTGAAAACTAAACACCAGCAAAACAAAAGCAATGAGCAATAGCCAAAAGAGACCAATTAACATCAATGGCAAAAGAATTGAGTATGTCGACAATTATGTATATCTCGGTAAACAAATTTCGTTTTCAAAAACCAGCAACGAAGAAGAAGTTTTGAGAAGATCCAATTTAGCATGGAAAAAATTCTGGGCTTTAAAAGAAATACTCAAAGGAGACTACAGCATATCCATAAAAAAGATTGTACATGACACCTGCCTTCTACCATGCCTCTTATATGCATCTCAAACGTGGGTATATACAAAAAAAGTTGAAGACAAAATTAGAACAACACAACGAGCAATGGAAAGAAGCATAACAAATATTAAAAAAATTGATAAAATAAGACACACTAAGATCAGAGAAAAGACCAAAATCACTGACGCTCTCACACATGCCCTTAAACTAAAGTGGAAGTGGGCTGGACATGTAGCTCGCCTTCCTGACAGGAGATGGACTATTAAAACCACCACTTGGGCTGGCCCAGCTGGCAAGAGAAGTGTAGGGAGGCCCTACAAACGCTGGTCAGATGACATCGCTCAAGCGGCAGGCAAAAAGTGGCCAGAAATTGCTAAAGACAGACAGAAGTGGCAAGATTTGGAGGAGGCCTTCACCCAAATAGGGATCCAAGAAGAAGCTCACAACACTAATGATAATTAACACTATAATAAGATTTAACTAACCATACTAACAAATAAAATACCAATCATGTTGCATAAGTTTTTATATTTTATTTTATTTTTCTTGGAAATAAAAAGGCTTATTATTATTATTATTAATTGAAAAGTTTGTGGTACAGAAAGAGACAAAAGCAAATTATTTAGTATGTAAAGTTCTAAGTTTTATTGTACTGACTGACATGATTAGAATAAGATTATTAATTATTTATTAGGTTCTGGCAAATGCTTTTGAATGCTTTTGAATAAGATTATTAACTATAAATAATTAATAATCTTATTCAAAACTGTCCATTTATAACAAAATTTTGAATGGTTGATTGATACAAAGAAATTAAGGTACCTAGGTTACTCGTAATTGTTAAGTTAGTCTGATCTGATTGTAATTTTGTATACAGATTGTAGTAAATTAAATTTACTAAAGTAAATTTTTAGTACTGTCGAAGACTTAGCATAAATACAAAATCCACGTCCTGCCAGTTGGGCCGCGGTCCCCGAGCTGAACACCTCGCTCGGCGGGAATTCCCCTTTTCCATCATGCAGCATTGAGCCTACTGGCCACAACCATCAATCATCCTTACAGTACTTAATGTAAGGTATAGGTTTTATTATGGTGTCATGATGGATGGCATTGTTTTTAGAAGATATTTCTTTTGTTTTTCCAAAGAAAAAGACTATTTTATTTAATCCTAATTGTTTGTAGACCTAATGATTAAAAGATCTCACTAGAGTTTAATTTGTTCGCTTGGTTAAAGTTTTGTTGATTAATAAATGTAAAAAATGTTGTTTAATATTGCTTAAAAAGCGTAGTTTTATTGTTAAACCGCAATCATAAAAAAGAAAAAAAAATCTCGACAACCCGAGAATTCCCGGGAAATAGTTGTCGAGAATTCTCGTGCTCCGAGAAATGAAAAAGGTCGAGAAATGAGAATCCCTAATTACCTCGTACGCTATCAGGCCAGTTGATTGACTTACCACATCATCAAACTTGATCTCAAACGGTCTGATGGAAGTGTCCGGCTTGGTTTCCAGCGGGTACGAGCCCCACCACTGCTCAAAGTCTATCTGTGGCACGTCCGGGTGTGACGTCATTTCCTCATATATGACGTATGCCAGCACAACCATCGCCGAAGATAATAATAACATGTATAGGGAACGCCGTGCCTGGAAATGTTCAAGAGTATTTTGTCTTATTTTCTTTATTCAATGAAAAATCTATACAAGATATTTGCACCACTAGGCGGGAACTATTTCATCCAAAATAATATATAATACTAGCCAAACCATTTTTCCGCGGGAATAAGACTTTAAATATAGCCTATGTCTATTAGGAATCATGTAGGATTTTAATTGTGAAAGATTTTTTAAATCATAGGTTCAGTAATTTCGAAGTTAATTCAATTTGAGAACAATCAACTCTTTCCTCTTTAAAATATTACTGTAGTAATAAAACACCTGCTTTGGTTTGTTTACAAACAAATAAGTATCTATCCTTATGAACTATAGTAACATTATGCGAAACTTACAAAGATGAAAGATTTTAGCTTCTGATGTATTTTCTTATCTGCCTTTTTAGGTGGCGAGCCGGCACTCGCGTCTTCCTCTTTCTCACTCATAATTATAAATTAATTATCAGTTCTCTGAAACAAATAACAAGATACAATAAAATATTGACCAACGGTGCTACCGGCAGACATGGGTTATTGAAATGAAGTTCTAGCTCTGTCTGTATACTTATACTTGAATATATATCTGTATACCAATACTTACATTCTTCAATTATTATTTTCTGTTCGAAATAATAAGATAGAGATACCGAAACTTGCGAACCTGCGAACTTCACCGTTTTGTTTTGACAGATCCGGGATCGATCGGGAACCAGCACTGCACGACATTGATTATGCACATCAATCTTTTGCCCGACACTGTATTGTACAACATGAATGTTTCAAGTTCAAGTTACAAGTTTTTATTTGCATTACCATAATATGGTTACATAGATCTTAAACGTTCAGCATGTAGCACCTCGTAGAGACACCGCAAATTGTTTTGGTAGCAACAATCATATTCGGTAACAAAAATATTGCTATACTATTTGTATTGCCATTGATATAGGTAAATGTGTACAACACAGTCGTTGGAGTCTAACTAATAATTCCGTGGGGGGTAGGCAGAGCGTAAACGGCTGCAAAAAACTGACATTTACGCCAAGTCTGACAAATGTTGGAAGGTCATTCGGAAAATTGTGTATCGCCATAGTGACAGGTTGTCAGCCCATCGCCTAAAATTGCAATACACACCCTCAAGTCTCTTAGTCGCCTCCTACGACTCCCACGGGAAAGAAATCGGGTGATGCTATTCTAAGCCGGCATCACACTAAAATAATAATTATATAATCTACACTAATATTAGAAATAGGTTTTTTATTGTTTGTTTGAATTGAATAGGCTTCGAAACTACTGGACCGATTTAATTATTTTTTTACCATTAATTGAAATTGAAATTCTTTATTCAATTTAGGATAGTATTATCACTTATTGACGTCATGAACCGTCATTCTAACTAAAGAAATTTGTATCACACAATTTTCTTTTTTTTATTACAATTTTGTTATGACCTAATAGAAAACCGGCTCGGGCGGGATAAAAATAAATAAAAATAAAGGCACTGCCATGGGGCTGGCCAGGTTAATCACAAGGCATGTAACTTTACGCCACCACCATCTGAAAACGATATTTGTTTCAAATTGATGTCAAGATTTTTTGAATCCTACATTATCCCTGATGAACATAAAATAGCTAATGGCAACCTGGATGGTCAGTTGCTTGACAAATTATTCCACAGTTATTTAGCGTGCCAGCCACTAACAATAATGTGTCACAGAACAGTCCTCTACTGAGAATGTCAAAGAATTATAACCAAGTCTGTTCTCACCTAGACATATTCAACTGCAATATAAATTGTTTTAAAACTACATTGAATAAGATTGTTTCTACATTTAACCCCACTCTGTTTTAATGGTTATTTTTTGTCTTGTATCATTTTTTTATATATAATGTTGTAATTTAATTTATTGTATTTTTAAGTATTATTTTGATTGTTAACTGCCTTGCTTTTTAAACGAATGCTGTGTACAATTTTCATAGGATTTCAGTTTTAAAATGCTACACTAGATGTAAAGATGTGTATGTAATTTCTCATTCTGTTATCTGTTATTGTACCTAATAAAATAAAATAATAAAATAACATAGGCTATATTAAACTGTCTTATTCCCGGGGGGAAATTGTTAGCGGCGGGTGAAACCGCTGGGCGGGCTGCTAGTAATATATAATATAGCGTTAATATAGGTGTGATTTACGAGGTGTAACTGACAGCCTTCCGAATACCGATAGAATGCATGCAGACTATTATACTGAACAACTATATATTGTAATATATAGTTGTCTATACAGGGTTATTTTTTAGTCAGTGCGCAAACTTATACCATGATATCAGAATCGTTAATAGGACATTTTAGGCAAATAAAAAAATATGTTTTATTTTTATTATTTTTTTATTTTTGTCTACCTCATAAAAAATAAATCATGGACACACTACTTATCAATCGGGGGTGCGTGAAAATGGCAACAGCGCACACGCAGCGCACCCTTCAGTCAGTTTCAGTTCTCGCTTTGATTCCGTCGCGGGCGGGCGCGCACCTGCGTGACACTACTTTTCCCGCCGATCCCAAATTGATTTCGCGATGTCGAATTTTACGTTTCGCGAGTTTTACGAAATGGTGCGTTCGTACTTTTTAAGTGGGGAAAATACCCGAGTAGCCCAATGAATGTACGCGGACGAAAGTTTACCTCGACTGCGTAATGCTGGCGTTGTGGACCCTCGTTTACCGAACCCAAGAACATTCCTCAACGTTATGCAGCGGCTGTTGGATCACGGGCAGTTGACGGTAAGTAAATGTTAAATAAACGACTATTGTACTTAGCTACAATAGCTACCTACTGCCTACGCCTACCTAGTGTTCTAGGTAAACTTTTCATTTTGACGGTCCTAAGCCCGTAAAAGTATGAAGGGAAAATTGGAATCATCTTTTTAAAGGCTCAGCTACACAAGACCGGCGCGCGATAGCCGCGTTCCGGCCATACGTTTTTTTTATGAATGCCCGATCAAATCACACCCTGTTATTTTTGTGTGAGTAGACCTTTTTTAATCTTTATTCCTAAATAACCACTCAAGGTTAGTTCACACTGACGTAGTAGCAACATTTTAGTGGCCTAATCAACTTTGACTGTCATACTTTACTGAATTTTTCGCTCCACTCTCATAAGCGCACAAAATTGACGTTTACTTTACTTTAAAAGCAGTTGTACTTTAAGGATAATTCGGTTAAAATCATCGAAGGGCAGGCACGCACAACAATAGCTACCTCATATCATCAGTGTACATAAAGCTTTCTAGCAGTGCAGATGAATTTCCCGCCACGCCGTGCCGGCGGCGGCGGCGCGGCGCAAGCGGCCGGCGGCGCCGGCGTCAGATTTCTCCTAAAAATTTAATCGTTGGCGCCACTATGTCTGGCGCTGTAAGACGCGGTGACTAATCGCGACGTTGTCAAACCATCACAACCTCTGTTGTATGCAGGTTGTGTAGGCTTTTTAGGTACTATCAGCAACGGCTCCAGTTGCCATTAAAGTCTTTACTGGTTATTTTTAAAGAATATTAGAAAAACCTTTTCAATGTTGATCTTTTAAAATGGGTATCAATCTTTTCTGATTATTCTTGTTAACTGTAAGAAAAACCATTCTTAAGTTGATCACGTAGATGGTTACTCGAGGTGCTATACAATCCCGAGTTACCGTTATGGATTAAACATTTACATGTCTTGCTTATGCTAGTAGTAGCTGCTAATTCTTAACCAAACTGGGAAAAATCCAACTACGTGATTAACAAAATAATCTTGTCTCTCCGCATAAACTAGAAACAGGGACCATCAAATCAAGAGACCAACTTTCTAACCACTACACCACGGAGGCAGTTTAAGTGTAGGTACTTGTGAGATAGGTACTTAGTTGTTGTAGGTATCACCCGCACGCATCCCGGTACGGTACCAATAGCGGTCATTAACCTGGACTGGTCATTGACCTGTGCTGTAGGTAGAAGCTAGAACACAGTCAGCTGATAGGTATAACAGGGCCGCGCGCGACGTTGCCATATCGAAAGATAGCTAGTGAACCTAATAGGGTGTTCCACACTTACGTACGATCCTGGGATATGTTTAAGTGCGATTATTTCAATTTTTTTGTTCTAAGTCAGGTGTAAAAAATAAATACATATTTTCCAAAATTTGATAACCATTACGTATGTTGAAGCTGCGCACTGACTAAAAAATAATCCTGTATAGTGTAATAATATATTGGACCTTCCATACAAAATCACGATCAGCTGACTGCATTTACTATGCGAAGTCCTTTGAAATTTTTTGACCTTCCCTGTTTTTTTTAATGGAAAGTTGTTCAGTTACATGGTCTGAATGCACCTGACACCCTGTATGTATGTATCTATCTAGTTCTCCACAAGTTTAAATTACAAACCACCAGCGAAGCGTCGAATCCAATATCATAACGAATGAAAATAATAAACGAATTATTGAACTGTGAAACGAATGTGCAAAAATAAATCCGGCTGAATGGAGGCTGTCACAATGTGGCGCCGCGCCGCAGCCCGCAATCCCCCGCGTTAATTGAACTTGCGGGGCCAATATGGATCGCTACCTTTTTTAATTTTTCCACTGTAGCGCCGCGCTAGATATTGGTTTCAGAGTCAGGGTTGCATGCGTGTTTAAACATTTTAAATAAATAAATAAAATAAAAAGATCTTTATTTACCAACAAACACAAATTGTACAGATAAAAGCTTTAAAAAATAAAAGTAAAAGTTGGTAAAAGTACCTTTGTCTCATAAAGTTCTGATTACAAACTCGAAAACAGTTGTATAAAGACCTGCTTTGTGCATTCTGCCTGTAGAATTATATTTTGTTCACAAGCGAAGTAACATAACGTCTTAAGAATGTTGTAAGCCTTTCGATAAAATTGAGAAATAAAACGAAGTGTTCTATGCCAATACTTAAATTTGCCGCTATCAGATGTTGTTGTATGGTTGTCGTTCGATTATTGTTCAGTTGTTGTTCTGATGTTGTTCAATTGTTGTTGTTCAGCTTTTTGCCCGTTGTAGGTCTGGTGTTGTTAAGCTTTTGTTCAACTGTTGTTCAGCTGGACACAAGACACACATATTTGTTAAGTCAATTTTGGATATTTGTGTTTAGTTTGAGTATTTCCTATGTATAGTATGAATATACAAAAATAAAGTACCTAAGTATTATTATTAGTATTAACATCAGCTATTTAGTTCTGGTAGTACAAGCTTTGCTAAGTTTAAGGCTTGATGGCGCTGTGTGAATTGTCCAATTTATATTTATTTTAAAATTATATGTAAATCTGCTTAAATTACAGTAGTTTGAGTGGAGCATTATTCCAACTTTGCCAACACATCTATTTCTTACATCGATATATTTACTCTTATCACTTCATCACTAAGAAAGAGTGCGGCAAATTCAAATTAATATAAAAGCCAGCACTAAAATTTTTAAAACTGTTGAAGTTTATTACTGTTTGTCATCTTCACTACAAAAACATGCAAGTTTGTTTGCACATTGAAAATGCTTTAAATTCATGTAGCAGTCTTTATAAATATTACAACAATTTCAGCAGCAGTACCAGCCGGCAGCCCTGTGATCTTCCCGCCCACCACGCTTTCATCGCGCTATCACGGCTCTCAGCAGTGTCACCGTTTTCCCATTTTTCCCTCACCCCACCGCGTTAATCCCATACAGCCTAAAATAGCTTCCTCGCACACAATTCCCAACTCTACTCCCGCCATTTTGGCAGAGCCGTGTTCCAATTTCAAATGTAACGGCTTTATTTACGGCGTTTTCGTTTCACGCAGAGGCTTAGCGATGCGGTTTTTCGATTGAAATCCTCTTTTGTGCTGGCAGCCGAATTTAACATTTTAACAGCGTTTAATAATTGCGTTTTTGTGAGCGTAATTTTCGATAGTTCGGCTGCCAATGAGAAGATAATTAAACTGTACGCAATTTTAAATGAGAGATAATTTAATTTCGGTCTGGTAACGAGACTGTTTCGGGTATGATAAGTGCGAGTATTCCCAGGGGCTTATAAATTGTATCCTGTCTGTCATTATCACGACTGATTTTCCAATTGTAGTTACTTTCTGTGATATGAGGACTTTTGTTTAGTATTAATATGACCAATTAAATATTTAATAGACACATTTAAGCAGACTAGGTATACACCTACTTGTAGGTATGAGACCACGGTAAGTGACCATACAAAAAGAGGCGTGTAATAAATAACTTTTAAAATGTATGGTCTGTATATTTTCTGACAACAAATGGGTTGGCTGGAAGAGATCTCTTCTTAAGAGATAAGCTCGCCTTTGCTACTTATTTTATTGTAAATCTTTTATTTATTTTGTGCAATAAAGGATATAATGTCATCTTAGTAGAAATTCCATTCAAAGCGTCCAATTTTAACATCTTTAATCCTATGGCCCGATGGCGTAGTGGATAGTACCCCTGCCTGCTACGCCGAGGGTTGTGGCACAGTATAATTAAGTTGTGGTTTCAATCCCCACAATACACAAATATTAGTTAAGTAAATGTTTCGAATATTTGTGTTTAGTCTGGGTGTTTTCTATGTAAATTGAGTATTTATTTGAATAAAAATAAAGTATTATCAGCTATCTACTTCCCATAGCACAAGCTTTGGGGCTAGAAGTCCCTATGTGAATAGTCCAAGATATTTATTTATTTCAATGCTTTCAATAAATAACTTTACTTAAAATAAACGCTTACCAAAATTGGAACGTATAATCTACCTCCATCCACCGAGGCAAGCCTCGCCGTCCAAATAATAAGAGGGGTTTAATTTCACAGCTCTACTAAACCGTAGTAAGACGGCGCCTGGGCGAAGCTGATAGGCTGCTGGGTGTCGCAGGGTGACAGGGTGTCACCCCGTCTCAGGGGGTTCAGCTGAACTGTTCGCCAAAGATTATGTACGGCCGAGGACTGCTGCCGTCCGTAGGGAGGCACTTGTAGGAGTTTCACATAGGTAGCTAAAGGTAAAGCAAGGTATGTACTTAAGGATCTATCTTTACCTAGGGCGCGTTCAATGGACCATCGGATAATATATCTTTCGTCGCTCTTTTATACTTTGACAGTTCGTAAAACCACGTTTTGGAGCGGATGGTGCATGGTAGAAAATTTCTCCTGACTGGCGTGCTAGAACGCGGTTTTATGACTTGTCATCGGAAAAAAAAAAACTGACTAGGAGAAACAGCATGAACGTGCCCCTGGATAAGTAGAGTAGTGTAAAGGTCGGTACAGTCAAGATCAGGCTGGGTTAGACAGTTTGGACTTTGGACCGTTCTTACGTTGCGCGCATGAGACTTTTAAGACTTAGATTGTTAGATCGAGTGTCTAATCGGACTTGAGCTTGACTGTACCTAAGTATACGTACCTAGCGGTATTGAGATTAGTAAGAATAAAAATTTAAAGTAAGTAGGTAATTGTATCCACAATAGACAATGTTGATTGTTACCTGTTAACTTATAAAAAAAATTGTTGGTAGGTTCCATAAATTTTTGAGGATGGAAAGTAATTACTTTACGTGCCTACTTTCATTTACTTTTACAGATGTTCTTAATAAAGCAACGAGTATTATACGGGTGTACCGGATTGGAATCCGCCCGCTTAGGAAGGTACGTTACGGAAAAGGTTACTAGAAATAGGTCAGTTACGGAATTTTGAATTGTTTGAATATAACCTCAAAGAATTTTCACGCAATTGCAAGTAGTTGACGGGTGGCCTTCGAACGCATAAATTTTTTACTCCCATTTGCATGACTCAGTCTACATATAGTTAATTTGTGGGGCATGGTAAGTATGTTGATGACCTTGTAGCGACCTCTGGGAGCTACGACAAGAAGCTCACTCAAAGTGGTTCACGAGCAAGCAAGACGCAACAGAAGTTCCAACATAGCTGCAAGATGGCGCCACGTGACAGAACAAAGAGCCTGAAACGCGGTATCGAAGTGTTTCACCACGCAACGCATATATACAACTTCCAATTCTATCCAGGTGGACCAGTCGGTCCCCTGGCCACAACACCCGGCCAGGCGGGTAGCTACCCTTTTCCCGACACCACCTGGAACCCTCCATTCTGCCTATTGGCATCACTCCTGTCACCCGCCATAACCTAAAAGGAAATTACAGATTTAGGGTTCAGTTCAGTAGTTATTAGATTAACTTTAACTTAATCCACATAATTAGATTAGAACTATATATATATAGTTTTTTTTATAAGGGAAACCAACAATTAATCAATCAGATTATGATACACATGTACATTTTCAAACGTACCTAACCAATTATAGGTATCCACGACTTCAAGATTCAAACGTGTTGCTTATTTTAAGTATGTAAAGTTTTAGCATATTCTAATTTATGCAATGAAATTGATTGAGAAAAAGAGAAAAAAACAGTTTACAAATACAAAAAAAACATGACTAAGTATTTAAAGTAAATAATTTTTCATTTTGATTTGTCTTTTAAACAATAGGTAATCTGTTAGTGCAGTCAAGGTTAGGTTTTTGAATAAACTTACAGCTGATCCGTGTATGCTGGATTAATAACGTTCGCCAGTTAAAAGTTTAAAACATAAAAATTATGAAAAGATTTTCATTTAAAACTATAGAACGCCAATAAAGTAAATACTGTGTTCCTCCTCAATTTTGTTATACGTAACAATATGGTTATTTTTTTCATATGTTTTTCAATGCGTTGGGGAAGAAAATTATGCCTAATAATTTATGCCAAATTAAAGTTATGCGAACATATGTGTACGCCAAAGTCAGTAAGTATGCGTTTTTAAAATAGGACATTTATTTGAATACCAAATCAAAACACTTCCCGTGTGTTATTGGCATCAAAATGCACTTGCATAATTCGCGGGCAAGGGATAAGCCGCGGTACCCGAGTTGAAGGAGGCGCTACAAGTGATGGCGAAAGTCGCAGGTTCAAATCCTGCTCGCGGTAGAAAATTGTGCCAGTTTTCTAAAAAAAGGACATAAGAAAACTTGTCAAATACAAACTGACATGTCGCCATATACGGATACGGGGTGTAAGCTATGAAACTGAACAACTTTCTCCTAGAGTATGTTTTTAATATAATGTAAGTATATTGTTCTGAAATAAACTTGATACTTGGAACTAGAAACAATGTTAGGAAACGTATTTTTTGATTGAAAACAATGGAAGCTCCTGAAATATTTTGTATGAAAATATTGAACCAACCGTCTTAATCACTATTTAGGATGGCGTCAAAACACTTACTTTTAAATTAACTTTCCGTTTAACAAATTCTCACTTTTGATATTTTGAAAAACTTATAACGAGGTTTTTAGTATTTTTGGACTATAGTTTTAAACATACAACTTAAGTATTTTATTTAATGACCCAGGGAAGTACCAATTTAAATTTAAAGTATTTAACCGAAACCTCCACCAAATTCTCTGTTACCGAGGGCGGGCGGGCGACAGGGCGACACCGTTGAATAGGCGAGCGCAGGGCGGGTCCTTGAGCGATACGATAACGTCACACAGGCTTAGCGGGCCGGCGGTTACCAGCCTGCTCTAGATGGGGATTTGCACGTTATTGGGAACACAGGGCTGTGACAAACAAGTGAACACAAAGTAATATAAATTTGCAAAAAAAAACCACATTTTTTGTAATGATTAAGTCGGTACTCGGTATAATAATTTAAGTAAGTACCTACTTATGCTGTGTGATGCGGCTAATAATAGCATCACCCCATTTCTTTCCCGCGTGTGCCGAAAAAGGCGAGTAACACACGATTTTTCTGAAACGACCATCAAATATCTGTCAGACGTAGCGATATCGACCGTATTTTACGGCGGTTAACAGAGCGTCTACCCCGAGGGATAAAAGCGTGTTACGTGTATGTACCTAATTACTTACGTCCAAGCAATTCAGATACGATAACGATGAATTTTTGATATTTTATAAGTCCTTTCACTTTCGAATGTTAACGTAGGTACTTTGATGTTGTTACGAGTAAAATAAAAGATATGTCTGTAAGTAGTAAACCTTGCTAGCATTTCTAATTAGGCTTTAAAATAATTAGTAATTTAATGATTATTTGTTGAATTCAGAAGCCGAACTTTCTAACAGATAGACACACATTTTAGTTAATTAGCCGGGCTTATCGCGATAGTGTTAGTTTTTTTTGAGGTGAATTAATTATACACGATTTACCTTTTTCAATCTACCCGCGATCACAGCTGATGTTACTCAATTGAAACGTCGAGATCCAGGTAAATCGTTTATATTTATCTCAAAACTATCGCGATAAACCCGGTTAGGTGGTTCACTCACTTGTCGTTCCGTTTTCTAACACAACTTAACGCATGCGAAACGAATCGAATCTGTTAGACGAAAGGAAATTGCGAATTCCAATCTGTTAGCACCATAAACCCACCGTAGCCGTATTTGTATGGCAATAAGACTGGAATTCGCAATTTCCTTTCATCTGACAGACGCATGCGTTGGGTGGCGTTAAAAAACGGAACGATAGACGACAAGTGATTGAACCGCCTTAATCAACTAAAATCGCAAGTGGTTAAAAAGTTAGGTAAATTAAGGGCCGAGGACGGAATTAAGACGGCATTTTTATTTTATTTTATAGTTCTGGACTCTATGATTTTAGCCCCGGGGCTATGAAAATCTACACCTGGCTGTATGGTAGGGAGCAGGAGCTCACCCGGATGGTGGGGAGCAGAAGCTGCACCCGGATTAAGGCGGCATGACATGAAGGAGCACAAAAAGCACCCGCATTTCAACACCAAAGTAAATACTTATTAATAATTTATTTCGCAAGGTGACAACCCTGGCGTGTTCGTTACGTGGCAGCCTCTCCGAGGCATCAGATAACGTGTTCCAAGTTTAATTGGATTTCGAAGTTTCCGCGCCAACCGTCAGCCTTGCCGCCATGCCGCCCGCGCTGCGCTCTGATTGGACCTCGCAAAGACATTGTTATCGTACGGAGCTAGGGTTGTGTCAGGCGTCGGTAAGGCTAGGGCTGTACTTTGAAGCTTCTGTAACATTGAAAACGAAACAAAACGCAAGGGCTAAGCTATAGAAACTGCTGAAAGAAAGTATGTTTTTGCGCCAACCGTGAGGTCAGTCTTTCCGTCAAATGTAGTTAAAGAAATTGTGTTAGGCAAAAAATGCAGTTAAGGCTAGCTATAGACTGTTAAAGGCTGCCGAACCTGAATGATGTAAGGGGTTTTTAATCTATTAAGATGAACGTCCACTTGTCAGAGCCGTTCGGGCCGTACGTGCAGTGCGCACAGCCGCATCGCATCGAATCATTTTGCCAATGGAGTACTTTCCTTTGGCAAAATGATTCTTTCCTTTCCTATATGTAATAATGGGTAATCTTTCAGGCAATTTTGCCATTTCATGTGTAAAGGTGAGTATCTAGTCTAGATCGCCCGAAAAGGAACGGACGACTAAAATGGATAAACATTGGACGGTACATCACCAAAAGGAACGGAAACCAGTCTGCTAAGTTGTAATAAGAGAGTACGTAATTGAGACATTGAATTTTGCTGACGTCATCAGCGGAGCATCAGCCCTGCCAGTGTGACCATATTTAAAGTTATGTATGTATGTATGTATTAACTTTATTGTAC
This sequence comes from Tuta absoluta, assembly GCA_027580185.1. Lineage (NCBI taxonomy): Eukaryota > Metazoa > Arthropoda > Insecta > Lepidoptera > Gelechiidae > Tuta > Tuta absoluta. The sequence goes on from JAQAHW010000052.1 coordinate 1,348,082, forward strand.
CACAAAACAAATTTACATGATCAGTAAAGGATGGAATAAAACAGGAGGCACAAAGGCGGACTTATCCCACAAATCAATCAATCAATCAATCAATCAATATTTTATTTGCTAAAAACACATGTACAGGGTTTTAAGATCTTAAAATTAGTATTAGTTTCAATGTGTCTGACCAACTAAGTCAGTATGCAAATTTTACATTGGGTAGGTACATATTATAACGTAAAGGGATCTCTTCCAGTCAACCTTTGAGAGACTCAGAGGATATGTTATTTGCAGGTAAACTACGGTACTTTAGAAAGGTGATAAAATAAATGATAATAAGAATGCTTACTCTTTAACTAATATACATAAATAATATTAAATAATAAATAAATACACCTTAGTTGATAATAGATAATAACAAATATACATATAAATTTATATACATAAATAAATATCATGTGCCCTACAAATTGTCTATGTCACCCAGATCATAACCCCAAACTTTCCTGATGTTGGATTTGAACATCTTCACATTAATGCTGTTCCTCACCTCTGCAGGTAAGCCATTCCACAAGCGCGCAGCATGGACAGTGAAAGACTTTTTAAATGTTGTAGAGGAGCATACCGTCATCTGAAGCAAAAGATCACCATAGGAGCGTAGACGAGGTGCCGCAACATTAAACGCAAACCTCTCACGCAGGTACTGAGGTGCGGCAGGATTCGTTAGCACATTGAAGAGGAGTGAAAGTGTGTGTAGGTCTCTGCGACGACGTATTGGCAGCCACTTCAAGCGCTCCCTGTACTCGGTAATGTGGTCGAACTTACGCAACCCAAAAACAAAGCGAATGCATTGGTTCTGGAGCCGCTCCATCTTACTAAGATGTTCTTCAGTGAGGTCGAGATATGCGACATCACCGTAGTCCAAAAGAGGCAATAGGAGTGCCTGAGCGAGCATAATTTTTGTCTGGAGAGGAAGAAAGTTCTGCAGCCTTAAAAGTGAGTGAAGGGATGCGTACACTCTTCGGCTAACCTCAGTCAGCTGTTCCGTCCAGGTTAAAGTCTGGTCGATAAATATTCCGAGATTCTTTACTTTGGTTGAAAAAGGAATGGGAGAGCCGTTAAGAAAAACCTCAGGAATAGGATTCAGCCTTAGTTATTATACTAGCTACTCCGTTATAATCTGCCAAAATAGGCTCTCTTCTTATATTTAAGAGCTTAGATAGGCTTCTGACAGATTCTGATATATTTTGCTTTTCAATCTGTTAAACTTCTTCTATAAAAAAATCTGCTTTAAATGGTCACACCTGGCTGCAGTGTCCGCATAGTAATGATTTTGCCATCAGCATCGGTTAGGGAATTCGTCATTCTGCGGCGATGATGGGGCGAGTAAGAACCTCATTCAAAGAATACAATAAATAATAAATAATGCTATGGCAGAAGGTCTATTTTCATTTTTTGACAACTCCTTTACTATAGAACTTACAGCTGTCAAATCGGGCTTATTAAATTAGATGTCTTTACTTTTAAGACTTCTTTTCTTATGCTTATAATTATGACCAACATTGGCTTCAATTCGGGATAACAAATAATCTCTTAAACCTACCTTAAATTGGCGCTGTCACTTTCCATCAAACAGGTTTTAATAAGGGTTGGAAATATCTAAGTCCTGTCATGTTTAAAAATGAATTCTTCGCCATTTCTAGTCAGTATAGTCGCGATTGTTTTAATCGTCGCCTTAGCTGGACAGATAACGCGAATTTTACGTCAAATTATAAACGAACCTTCTTTATGCAAGGTCCTGCCCGCGCTTGAAAATTTTGCATGTTTTCAAAAATGGTATACCTAGCACGGGAAGTGTTTTCAAATTTAGTATTCAATGAAACAACCTATTATGACGGGAAGTGGCAGCGTCACAGCGCTAATTTAAAGTAACATAAATGAGAATTGTTATCCCAAATTTAGGCCATTATAAATGTCATTAGTGCTGTGACGATGATGAAAGAAATAACGAATTCCTTATCTCAGATTAGACCAAGCCGAGGATGTGTGGCAACACTGAACACGCGTACTATCTCTTCTCTACGCATTACCATCGCCGCATCCGGCCCAGTTCGCAGGCGGAACTAATAAGAGATGGCAACACCGCAACCTTGTCTAGCACACGACTTAGTTAGCCTAATCTAAATGCTTTTGGTTTTTTTATTCTTGGCTTTTGTTTCATTTGGTTATGTAATTATTCTTCTTCTGAGCCGATCTGCCAATTTCCATTGGTCTAGCTGTCTACCGGTCTGCGTTGGTATCAGAATTCGGAGGTCCCTTTATTCCTATTGGGTCACAAAGTTGACTTTGTGCGATTGTTTCCAGTTGGACAGAATTTAAAAAATGTAGAAAGTTCGAGAAAAGGAAGGATCACAAAGGATTACTTTATCAATCGCCCCAAGTCTATAAATAAACTGCTGATACTTTTCTACTTACCTGATATCTGAATTGTATAATACTTCACCGTGTTCGTTGCATTAAGATACAGTTGCTTAATTTCGCCAGAGGCAGGTAAGCCGCGGTGGCCCAATTGGTAAGAGGTGGTGTGAATTTTCAAAAGTTGTCTTAAGATAACATATTAAAGACTGCTGCATAGATACTTTACATACATACATCGGTCTAAAACTCTAATACGGGTCTCCCACTATGACAGACAGACCGACTGTATATTTGTCGCAATCGTCTGTCAGACGAAAGGAAATTTCGAATTCCCATGCAAAAAACGAATAACATGGCACACTGTAACGCATGCGATTTAAACAAGGTGTTGACAGACGCATCCGTCAGTCCGTCATAGTGTGGTATTCGCATAAAAAAGACTAAGTAGAATACCAAATTTTTAAAACACTTCCCGTGTTAGGTATACAATTTTTGAAAACTTGCAATTTATTTTTTTCCTGGCCGCACTCGAAAATTTTGCAAGTTTAAAAAAAAAAGACTAAGTAAATAAAATAACGAAACATGTCAAAATCTTAGCCACGCGCGCTAACCACATACCTACTGTTTCATTTTAACTGATTGTAAGTGGGGCTAAATAAAAGAAGGCCAAGTGCGAGTCGGACTCGACCACCAAGGGTTCCGTAGCAAGCACACCAGCCCTTCCATGGTCCACAATAATAATAATACAACACTTGAACTACATCTACAACTACAAAAATTTCGTTCTTTTTTGGCTACCTAATAAAACATAAGTATAATTTGAAATTTAAAAATTTTAGGTTTTTCCGAAACTTGTACTTCTAATCGAAGCTACTTACCAAATTTACCCTAGGAATTTCGATTCCCTTGAGAGCAATAACACGTGTTTTAGACACCCGTATAATTTGTTTAACGTTCAGTTAAGAGCTTGTTTAATGCAGCTGAATCTGAATAAAGCCTTAATTTAAACTCAATATCTCTACGTGTTCCCGAGAAAAAGGGTCGTGACAGACCGACGGACGGACAACAAAGTGATCCTAAAAGGGTTCCAACTTTTTTCCTTTTGAGGTACGGGATCCTAAAAATGTGGTTAATAAATAGTCTAGCGGTTAGTAAAAAGAATTCGTACATGGTACTTGGGAAATACCTAGAGCAAAAGGTTTTGAATCAAATATTTAAATCCAATAGATATAGGATATAATAGGTAATTTAATTAATTTATAGAACGTACTATTCAATTCAGTGCAAATATTGTTAGGGTGAGTTCTACTCATAAAACTGAACAACTTTTCCCAATAACCCGTTCCAATCCGAATATCCGATCCATATCCGAATGCAAAAACAGCAGCTAAAACTGCAGAGACCAGCCCAAAAAAAAAAACAGCTAGCAGCATTCTTCGGCAAAGTTTTATCAATCATTCACGCAGTCAGTCAATCAGTTCTTATAGCACGTTCACACTATGCACCTGCTCCTGCCGCCGCCGCGAATATTGCTCGAAATACTTCCGCGGAAGTATCAACGCGAGTGAATGTTCACACACTGCCGTTATACTCTTCTCGCGCTAATATGAGTCAGCGAGATAGCAATACATTGCATTCGCGTTCGTGATGCCGTTTCTTTGACTCGCGCACGAGGCGCCGACACTCTCGGGAGCACGGGAAGTGGCAGCGGCATGACGAGTCGCAGCGCGAGTAATCTGTTTACATACTCGCGCTGCCCACTTTCCTTACTATTTCTCTGCCCATATTGACATAGTGTGAACGTGCTATTACATTCCTTTTATTTCACATGAATGTAGGTCGTGCTCGTGTCTACTCAACCGTTGCTAGTAATTTCAGTAATTTATTGGATCAGTCGAAGTAATTCCCCGTGATGTGATGATTGAAGTCAGTGAGTAAATAAAGTAGGTATGTAGGCTTAAGGTGCTATTCCGAACAGAGCGGCCGACGGCCGACGGCCGACAGCATATGCCGCCGCGGCACTACTGGTTCGTATGGGATACTATCCGAACCGAGCGGCCGACTGCACATGCCGCGGCGGCCGACGTCTGCCGCTCGGTTCGGATAGTATCCCATACAAATCCATACGACCCAGTAGTGCCGCGGCGGCCAAGGTCGGCCGCGACGCGACGGCATATGCTGTCGGCCGGCTCGGCCGTCGGCCGCTCGGTTCGGAATAGTACCTTCATACATACCTACATATTTCACGGCTATATAGTATGTGACTATGTAGTATGTAGGCAGAGTGTAAACAGCCGTGAAAAACGGACAGTTACGCCACGTCTGACAAACATTTGAGAGGAGGTAATTCAGAAAATTGTATTTTACCATAGTGACAGGTTGTAAAATTGCAAATATTGCAATACACATTTAATTCAAGGCTCTGATCTGATTCACCTGAAAAGTTTGTCCCTTTCATTCCTTAGTCCCGTACGGAACCCTTTGTGCGCGAGTCCGACTCTCACTTAGCCGCTTTTTTTATCTAGACCCGTCCAGTGCCTAATCTGCGAATCGGTAACAGATTTACAGACTTACTTTCGCAATTAATAAGTTTTATAACTAGATTAATGTACACTTAGATAGATAAATTGAAGTTTTTTAAAAGTAGCTGACCTACCGTACAGCGGTTCTTCTACTTAAGGGATTCGGCCTAGGGCGGGTGAATGTTTAATTTAGCGTTGCTATGCTGGGGTAAGTTAGGTATTAATGACGGTCTATGAATGCGCCGCGATTTCGCACGCGTCGCTCTGGGCGTGTGTTGTCCCTTTCTCACTCGCAGGGCGAGACTGGCGACGTGCGCGCAGACCGCCTGACGGCGCCAAGCGGTGATTTCTGCACCGCAGTCAGTCACTCAAAACCGTTCGGACGAGAACGTATTGTGTTTGTACGGATTTCCCGCCACGCGTTTTGTGATGCCGCGTGTAATGGACGATTCAATTTGAGATCGCGCGTGTTGATGCATCGTATTATTGCGGTTCTCCTGGGTTATACTAGAATACCAGGCTTAGTGATTGTTGGATGTCTCGACGTCTTCCACGTGAGCGTCGCGTTGAATAGGCATCAAGTGGCCATATCGGCTCGCGTTTTGTACGGCCCTAATTCGTGTTGGGTCACGCGTAATGACTAATATCAAAGTGAAATACGAACAGAAGCTGTGAGTGATTTGAAGTGAATAACGCGCCAAGGCTGTAGTGGAATGCTGGGTGTCGATATCTTTTCCACCCAGCCCTGTAAGTACCCACGGAATTCCCCATTTGATCCATTCCCTGAATTTCCTTTCTCCGTTGGGTATTTTATGCATTTGGACCGGCACGTTGACTGTAAGTGGTAAACCTAGTTGTCTTAGTGTAAAACTGTTTATTCGTGTTAATGGTGTGTTCCCTTTAGTCATATTTGTTGTACCATATCATTGTGACTCCTTAGTACGAATTGCGGAATTCGTGGGGTGATATAATTTGGAGGTACTTACCTACTTATAATCTAGTGCTAATACGTGTGACGTAACGCCAGATCGGCAGACGGTATTTACTACCGACTTGAGTTATGTAAAGGTCAGAACACATCATTTGCCAATTTCACTCAACTTAGTTAATTAAGTTAAATAGATTTAGGTTCACGTTTAATTCATAGTATGCGCTGCTATATTGTGCAGCGTATGCTATTTAGCGCTGCGTAACGCGGCCATTGTCTACCTTCAGTTGAACTTCTGGTATTTTACTAGAAATTTACCTGTGTAAATCGCTTCCACTGCGGGAGTTTAGCTTGGAATTAGACAGGTACCCAAAAAATCAAACAATAGAAAAGTAATGTTATCTTGGAATTCCAAGAACGGCAGGGCGCCGCGGCAGGGCGTCAGAACCTACAGAAATAAGCTTCTGCCGCCATTACAATGCGATGTCACCCCTAAATATCAACAATTGGATAGGACACCAAAAATAACTTTTTATTTGTGTTCAGTTATTATTAATTAATTTTCATCCAAAATGTATAAAAAAATTCACACTTTCTCAAAATCTTAAATCAAGTACAGGGGTCCAACAGTTTTGGTGCCTTAACAAGAAATACTAAGGTAGATGAGTCCTATTAGAATAAAGCACTTTTTGGTTTGGCCGACACTTTAACTTTTACATTTTTTGGGTACCTACCGAATACCGATGCAGCATAATACCTACTAATAAGTACATTATGGTGACAAAAAACGTTTATGTTCTGGCAATTATTTCATTCATTTTAGTTAATTCGTTTAATCGAAAATGTATGAAAAGATAGATTTTTAAATGTGTATAAAATCAAGTACAGTGGTGCTACAGTTTTGGTGCCATAATAAGAAATGCTAAGGTGGAGAAGTCCTATTAGAATAAAGCACTTTTTTGTTTTGGCCGGCACTTTTACATTTGGACCAAAATGGATGATGTCCTTTAGGCCATTATAAATCTCATTAGTGCTGTGACGATGATGAAAGAAATAACGAATTCCTTATCTCAGATTAGACCAAGCCGAGGATGTGTGGCAACACTGAACACGCGTACTATCTCTTCTCTACGCATTACCATCGCCGCATCCGGCCCAGTTCGCAGGCGGAACTAATAAGAGATGGCAACACCGCAACCTTGTCTAGCACACGACTTAGTTAGCCTAATCTAAATGCTTTTGGTTTTTTTATTCTTGGCTTTTGTTTCATTTGGTTATGTAATTATTCTTCTTCTGAGCCGATCTGCCAATTTCCATTGGTCTAGCTGTCTACCGGTCTGCGTTGGTATCAGAATTCGGAGGTCCCTTTATTCCTATTGGGTCACAAAGTTGACTTTGTGCGATTGTTTCCAGTTGGACAGAATTTAAAAAATGTAGAAAGTTCGAGACAAGACCCTCACAAAGGATTACTTTATCAATCGCCCCAAGTCTATAAATAAACTGCTGATACTTTTCTACTTACTTGATATCTGAATTGTATAATACTTCACCGTGTTCGTTGCATTAAGGGCGCGTTCTACCGAAGCTTTAGGTATTTCACACGTCCAGGCGATTTGCGTTCGCGTTACGCGCGAGCCTTTTTGAAATGAACTTCGGTGACCTTTGGCGGCGGGCTAGAACGCCACAGTATAGAAAAATGAATAAGTCTAAAGTAAATTTAGTTCTAATTCCTTTTTTAAGGTAAGTAGGTAGGTATATTATAGGTATTGAAATGAAAGCGGTCAGGTCTTGTAGCAGGCCTCTTTCACTCTATGTACTTGCTATTTACTTGCACGCGATAAGTGCCTACTAGACTGGAGGAAAATTCGCAATAACTGTTCTAGTTTCCAAGTTAGTTATTTGTCACTTCATACATACATACATAAATCACGCTTATATCCCTTACGGGGTAGGCAGAGCGTTAACGGCCGTAAAACGGATATTAACACCACGTCTGACAAAAGTTTGAGGATCAGATAACTGTGTATTACTATAGTGACAGGTTGTCAGCCCATCGCCAAAAATTGCAATACACATAGTAACTGCTAACCTAACCTAACCCTCGAGTCCCTTAGTCGCCTCTTACGACACCAATGGGGTGATGCTATTCTAAGCCGGCATCACACTTCATATGCGATAGCTAAAACACGTATCGTTGGATTTGGCATGATCTCCTGATGATGGGTTAGCCTGTTTTAATTTCAAAAAATGGTACACTATGACGTCACAAAGATGGCGGCTTTACCATTTAGTTTTAAGCAAATATCTCGAGTTTTATTTCACTGTTTTGAACATATGACTTATAAATTTAAAGGGATTAAAACGTTTACTATTTCTATATAACAAAAAACATAAATATGTTTTTCTATATTTCTCATATATTCTTAATTTTTTTTCTTCTATACGCACTGAGTTTGACATGCCAAACTTAAAGAAATTCAATTAGCTATTTAACAATGTATCAAAATTAGACCTTTAGTAATTAAAAGAAAATTTATAACGGTTTTTGTAAAATAGGTATCACGCCCAGTAAGTCAAAATTAGTGGAATGGCAACCAGGTATGAATGGTATCCGGCGGTGCATCTGGATGTCCGATGGTAGAAGGGAGCTGGTGGAACAAGGACGTGAAGCTCTTGGGCACACTCTCCAAAGTACAATCTGAAAAAACCGACAAGCAGGCAACCTTGCGGTGATGTGCCAGGCTATGTAGCTTGGTGTCCACCAGTTTTATATCGCCTATGAGCCTCTTGGTTCTGCGTTCCACCGAGTCAAGAGTGGCAAGTTAGTATTTGGCTGAGCCATCCCAAAAGTGACTGCAATACTCCATGCAGGGTCGGACTTGTGCTATGTTAAGAGTTAAAAGCTGTCCAGGCGTAAAGTATCGCTTCACTCTATCCAGGATGCCCAGCTTCTAAGCCGCCGTTTGAGCCTTGTACTCGATGGTCGCGCCGAAGTTTAGATTTGATGTCAACTCCATGCCTAGAATCTCAAGCCTATGAGTGATAGGGACAGAAGTTGTGTATCGACCGCCGTCTAAGTAATCGTAGACGGCAACCGACGACGGTTTAATGTGCTCTCCGAATCACGGAACCATCTTTCTTACGAATAAACAGGTGGTTCAGCTTGCAATATCCTATGAAGACTGGAAACAATTTTACAACGTGATAATATCAACTTTGTGATAGCCCTACCAAGAATCAAACCCGGAACGGAACCTTTGCGCTGCAGGCATTTGCACTACCACTTAGCTACTTTGGCCGCCAGTTTGAAAAGTTATCTTTGCATACAATAGTAAGATTAGTAAGTACCCATGTAAAACCATTTTATTGCCTATTATTGGTTCCGATTTCTATGTCCATTACCAACTGCTGCTTTATTGCTGGAATAAAAGTCTTCTTGAAGCCGTCACTGGCGTTCCCACTCTTATATTTTGGAAGCTCAACATGGCATAATCTTCACGGACCCTAAGCCTATTTAGATACCTATTTTACCGAAACAGTTATAACTTTTGTTTTTATTACTAAAAGCCTAATATGTATACATTGTTGAATAGCTAATTAAATTTCCTAGAGTTTGGCATATTCAACTGTGTAAGTATAGAAAAAAAAACATATTAATAATTAAGTATATATGCGAGATATATATAAAAAATAGTTTTTAAGTTATAAAAATAATGTTTCATCGTTTTAAACCATTTAAAATGATACGCCATATGTTCAAATCAGATAAATATAACTCAATTTTATTTGCATTTATTTAATTTTATTCTGTCCTATGACCTAGACTAGAGTCAAGAGCAAACCCATCATTAATAAAAAAAAAAACTAAATTGTAAAGCCGCCATCTTTGTGACGTCATAGATACCTAGTGTACCATTTGTTTAAATTAACTCAGACTGATCAATCATCAGGACATTATGACGAATCAAACGGTAAGTGTTTTAGCTATTACGTACGAAGTGACGACGACTTTTCCTAAAATCAGGTCGTTCGTCCATACTATACCGGGCGGCCCCAAGAACTTTTCAGCAAAAGTCTTTTATAAAAGACCATGGGTGACCGGAGGTTAAAATTTTGTTAAACTTGTTTTTAGGTATAAAAACATTTTTCAATTATTATTATTTTGTAATAATTGTTGTTTTTGATTATCATTCCATCGATAATCAATAACTTCGATATCTGGTAAAATAGAATAGCAAATTTTAAAACATTTCCCGTGTTAGGTATGACATTTTTGAAAACTTGCAAATCAATTATTTTTTTTGATAGCGCATGAAAATTTTGCAAGTTAAAAAAAAACTGTTGGGATTTCAATATTTCTCTGCTACATATAATACAACACCTTCCACTGCTTTCACCAACCTGCCTACCAAGCGTACGGTGAGCATGGTAAACACCCTCTTATACCAGGAGACCTATGTCCAGCAGTGGACAGTTGTGGTTGTTGATGTTGTTAATATCGAAATATTACAGGTCCCTTTTTAAAAAGTTAGAATATCTAGTAGCCGCCCTTAGTTTTTCTTTCCGTTGTTGTACTGCATTAATTATACTGTGGCGCTAAAAGGGTGACAAATAAATCGAAAAATCAAATCACGTCGCACGTCGAGTAGAGCACCAGCACAGGTCCAGCCTCCGTAAGCGCCACCGCGCGACTGATGAAGCCCGCGGAGCCGCGCCCCTCGCCTTTTTGTAGGTATTTAGACATCATAAATCATAAAGTAGTTCTACAACATTCAACTCATCGATTTTTACTAGATAATTGATTTATCTAAAGGGTTATATAAAAATTATCTCAATAAAATTAATATTTTAAGCTTAATATCGAAATGAAATTTTGAATTGAGGCAACTTTGGCATTTTTTTCTATCGAGCGAATTTTATCTGATTGTGTAATTGAAATCGAATTTTACTCTGTTAGATCCTCAACTGCAACATATATTTTATTCAAAATTTTTCGACTCTTTTTTACTGAGTGATATCGTTTTGAAAAACGGAATTTGAGGTATAAGGTGCTCTTAAGATACAGTTGCTTAATTTCGCCAGAGGCAGGTAAGCCGCGGTGGCCCAATTGGTAAGAGGTGGTGTGAATTTTCAAAAGTTGTCTTAAGATAACATATTATATTATTAGACTGCTGTATAGATACTTTACATACATACATCGGTCTAAAACTCTAATACGGGTCTCCCACTATGACAGACAGACCGACTGTATATTTGTCGCAATCGTCTGTCAGACGAAAGAAAATTTCGAATTCCCATCCCATGCAAAAAACGAATAACATGGCACACTGTAACGCATGCGATTTAAACAAGGTGTTGACAGACGCATCCGTCAGTCCGTCATAGTGTGGTATTCGCATAAAAAAGACTAAGTAGAATACCAAATTTTTAAAACACTTCCCGTGTTAGGTATACAATTTTTGAAAACTTGCAATTTTTTTTTCCTGGCCGCACTCGAAAATTTTGCAAGTTAAAAAAAAAGACTAAGTAAATAAAATAACGAAACATGTCAAAATCTTAGCCACGCGCGCTAACCACATACCTACTGTTTCATTGTAACTGAGTGTAAGTGGGGCTAAATAAAAGAAGGCCAAGTGCGAGTCGGACTCGACCACCAAGGGTTCCGTAGCAAGCACACCAAGCCCTTCCATGGTCCACAATAATAATACTACAACACTTGAACTACATCTACAACTACAAAAATTACGTTCTTTTTTGGCTACTTAATAAAACATAAGTATTATTTGAAATTTTAAAATTTTTAGGTTTTTACTAAACTTGTACTTCTAAACGAAGCTACTTGCCAAATTTCAGTACCCTAGGAATTTCGATTCCCTTGAGAGGGTCAATAACACGTGTTTTAGACACCCGTATAATTTGTTTAACGTTCAGTTAAGAGCTTGTTTAATGCAGCTGAATCTAAATAAAGCCTTAATTTACACTCAATATCTCTACGTGTTCCCGAGAAAAAAGGTCGTGGCAGACGGACGGACAACAAAGTAATCCTAAAAGGGTTCCGACTTTATTCCTTTTGAGGTACGGGACCCTAAAAATGTGGTTAATAAATAGTCTAGCGGTTAGTAAAAAGAATTCGTACATGGTATTTGGGAAATACCTAGAGCAAAAGGTTTTGAATCAAATATTGAAATCCAATAGATATAGGATATAATGGGTAATTTAATTAATTTATATAACGTACCTACTATTCAATTCAGTGCAAATATTTTAGGGTGAGATCTACTCATAAAACCGAACAACTTTTCCCAATAACCTCCTCCAGAATCGAACCAGACACATCCATCCATATCCGAATGCAAAAATTGCAGAGACCTACCGAAAAAAAAACACATTTATAGATTGTACTTCGGAGAGTGTGCCCAAAAGCTTCACGACCTTGTTCCACCAGCTCCCTTCTACCATCGGACATCCAGACGCACCGCCGGATACCATCCGTACCTGGTTGCCATTCCACCAATTCGGACTAAGCGCTTCCAGTCATCATTTATAATGCGCACTGCTAAAGAGTGGAACTCACTACCTGCGTCTGTGTTTCCAAACGCATACAACCCTAATCTCTTCAAAGTAAGAGTGAACAGGAGTAGCAGCGCGAGTAACCTGTTTACATACCCGCGCTGCCTACTTTCCTTACTATTTCCCTGCCCATATTGACATAGTGTGAACGTGCTATTACATTCCTTTAATTCACATGAATGTAGGTCGTGCTCGTGTCTACTCAACCGTAGTTAGTAATTTCAGTAATTTATTGGATCAGTCGAAGTAATTCCCCGTGATATGATGATTGAAGCCAGTGAGTAAATAAAGTAGGTATGTAGGCTTATACATACTTACATATTTCACGACTATATAGTATGGAGGCAAAGTGTAAACAGCCGTAAAAAACGGACAGTTATGCCACGTCTGACAAACATTTGATAGGAGGTAATTCAGAAAATTGTATATCACCATAGTGACAGGTTGTAAAATTGCAAATATTGCAATACACATTTAATTTAAGGCCCTGATCTGATTCACCTGAAAAGTTTGTCCCTTTCATTCCTTAGTCCCGTACGGAACCCTTTGTGCGCGAGTCCGACTCTCACTTAGCCGCTTTTTTTATCTAGACCCGTCCAGTGTCTAATCTGCGAATCGGTAACAGATTTACAGACTTACTTTCGCAATTAATAAGTGTTATAACTAGATTAATGTACACTTAGATAGATAAATTGAAGTTCTTTAAAATTAGCTGACCTACCGTACAGCGGTTCTCCTACTTATCGTCCGTCGTTACGTATTTTTAACGCACCGTAATGCATGCGTCTGTCAGACGAAAGGAATTTGCGAATATCGATCTTATTTCCGTACAAATACGGCTACAGTGAGTAATTGATGCTTCCTTTTTTTAAACTAGAAATACATTTGGCAAGTAGGTACATGGTAATGACGTTTTAAACTTCTCGCCAAACTAAAAAGTTTGTTGTCGAGTATCGCTCGGTTACAATTTATACCTACGAAAGCATGCATATACTATAGACATAACGTAATACAGTAAGTACTAGTAAATTGAAATTAATCTAATAGAAAAGTAATGAAATATATCTATTCGTTTAAAAGTAATTAAAAATTAAAGGTAATACCTACTTCAGCAGCCTTGCGGCCGATGTGGCGCGGTGGTAGTGCAACTGCCTGCGGCGCAAGGGTTCCGGGTTCGATTCTCTGTGGGACACTCACAAAGTTGCTATTTATTACTTTGTGATTTTGTTCTCGGTCTGGTTAGGAAATTGCAGGGTGAACCAACTTATTGTCCGAAAAGAAATGGTTCCGTGCTTCGGAGGGCACGCTGAGCCGTCGGTCCCGGTTGCTGTCTATGATTACTTAGACGGCGGTCGTAACACAACCATGTCAGAGGCCTACTAGTGGTAGCAGGCGATTGAAAAACTCTGACATCAGGGTTCATCGGGTCGTTGGACTACTCCGTGTCCCATACGAAAAGAGACAGAGCAGCCTTAAAAATCAAGTGAAGTCATCATTCTGTGAAGTCGTTTGATAGCATCGTAGACGTATTTGTATGGAATTCGCAATTTCCTTTCGTCTGACAGACGCATGCGTTACGTCAAAAATACGCAGCGACGGACGACAAGTGTGAGAACCGCCTTACGCAATCTTAATTAATCCGTGCGCGCAGATATTAAATAACATTCACTATGTTAAGAATCAGTATACAGGGTGAAATTTTACTAGTGACCGATAATGAAAACTTAAGACGGGCTGGTGATAAGGAACAACTTTTCCCAAGAAACTTAGGTCGAAGTACAAATCCGTACTAATATTATAAATCTGAGAGTTTGTGCGTGTGTGTGTGTATGTATGTATGTTTGTTACCTCTTCACGCTCAAACGGCTTGACCGATTTGGATGAAATTTGGAACACAGGTAGAGTATAACCCGGAAAAACAAACTTTTTACCGTGGGAAAACAACTATTACCACGGGAAAATGAGTGGCAGCGGGTGAAACCGCTGGGCGGAAATTTAGTAATTAATATTTTGGATCTCCCATAAAAAAATGCCAATCAGCTGATTTGAGTTACTATGGAAACCCAAAATATTTTTTCATGTTTTGACTTATGTTTCTTGGGGAAAGTTTTTCAGTTTCATGGGCTGCTTCATTCCTTGTAGTACTTTTCCTTACGCCCTGTATATGTAACTAGCTGTTACCCGCGGCGTTGTCCGCATAAATTGTGATAGAAACTCTATTATGTGTTAATCTACATGGTGTAAAAAAATTAGCTGAGAATATTTTAAGGGGGGAACCAGTACGTGAAACTGAACAACTTTCCCCAAGGAACATAGGTCGAAATATGAAAAAATAATTTGACCCTCCCATACAAATTATCCCGGCCGGGTAACACACTAAGTATGGGAGGGTCAAATTATTTTTTCATATTTCGACCTATGTTCCTTGGGGAAAGTTGTTCAGTTTCACGTACTGGTTCACCCCTTAAAATATTCTTAGCTAATTTTTTTACACCTTATATATTACCTACCTTTTATATGTGTGCCAAATTTCATTACCATCGGTTCTGTAGTTTTCGCGTGAAGAAGTAACAAACAAACATAGTACAAACTTTTGCATTTATAATATTAGTATTAGTAGAATAGTAGGATTACGTATTTTATATTCTTGTGTTCGATCACGTACCTCTCATCATTCACCTTAATCATAGATAATTTGATTTTGTGGCGCAGTGGTAGTGCAACTGCCTGCGGCGCAAAGGTTCCGGGTACGATTCCCGGTGGGGACAAAATTGATATGATCACGTTGTCAATTTGTTCCCAGTCAGGATATTGCAGGCTGAACAACCTTATTAAAAGTTAAACACGCTCTGCCTGCCCCGTTAGGGATATAGGCGTGATTTATGTATGTAGACACCATGTAAAGTAAGTAGGTAGCTGTATTACAAAATAAGTAGATAGCTGTTTTCAAATAGCCAGCAATGGCTTAGCTACAATAGATAGCTGTATAAAATTTTTTTAATTTCAGTGTTGCCGTGTGATGCCGGCTTAGAATTATCTTATCATAACCCTAATTCTCAATCAGTCAGTCAGACAATCATCCAGGGAATGGGCAGCATCGTTCCATGTGAATGCAACCTCTTGCACTGCGCTCGCCAATCCGCCTGCCAAGCGTGGGGGCCTATGTCCAGCAGTGGACTGTTTTGTAGACTTGTGGCTGGTAGTAATATATACATAAAACTCCGTTCATTTAAGAATTACCTATAATGTAAACAAACTTTGTATGTAACTGACAGTCGCGATCTGTCAGATTCATACAAAGTTTGTTTACATTATAGGTAATTCTTAAATGAACGGAGTTTACATACATATATCGCGGGGTAGGCAGACATGTACGCCACGTCAGACATATATTTGAGGGTCATTCGGAAAATTGTGTATCGCCATAGTGACAAGTTGTCCATCGATTAAAATTGCAATACACATCCTCGAGTCAATTAGTCGCCTCTTACGACTCCCACGGGAACGAAATGGGATGATGCTATTCTAAGCCGGCATCACACGGTCAAATAACACGGACAAACGTAATCAAATGTATAATGCCGATAACTGTTCGAAAGATGCTATTACGCTATAAATTCTGAACAACTTCCGACTGAGGTGTTACATTTTAACACTGATAAGTAATAATTTACCACTTAACAAGGTATGTGGCAATAATACTGGCGATAATAATTTGTTAAACGGTGATTACACTAGTCTGAATACCGTGCATGGTTTGGTATGCATTGCTGGTTATTATACAGGGTGTAAGGGACAGCCCTCCGAATACTGATAGCTGCATTCAGACCATGAAACTGAACGACATTCCATAAAAAAAAAACCAGGAAACGTGAATAAAAATTTGACTTTCCATACTAAATACAGTCAGCTGATCGTAATTTTGTATGGGATGTCGACAATTTTTTGTCGTTTCCTGACATAATATGTTCCTTGAGAAAAGTTGTTCGGTTTCATGGTCTGCTGTCCCTTACACACTGTATAGGGTGAAATTTTATTTTACGGTGATAAGGAACAACTTTCCTCAAGGAACATAAGTTGAATTATGACAAAAATAATCTGAGGTTCCATTGTGACTAAAAACAGATGATCGGCAATTTGTATGGGGGGCCAATTTTTTTTTCGTATTTCGTCCTAAGTTCCTTGGGGAAAGTTTTTCCTTATCATATCACCAGCCCGTTGAGATTTCGCTCGGTCTTCTATCGGTCACTAGTAAAATTTCACTCCAAATAGGTGTCATTTCAATAGGGAGCTTCTTTTTATTTATTTTTAAACGTTAGTTACGTTTAATGACTGCTACATTACTCGCATCACAAAAATATTTACTTTCATAGATTTTCCCTGCGTATTAACAAAGACAAAGTACAAACAAAACGGAGTATTAATTAATAACAAAGCGCGAAAAACGAGGATAGATTCGAAAAGATTTTTTTTTCATGCTTCTTGGCTTTGGCATTGTAACATAGTCAGTTCAACGCCATCTACAGAGTTCTTGGTATACTAAACTTTTTCAATTCTCAAAATGAAACCTTCTTTTTAACTCAAAATAACCAGCAATGTAGGGGGAGGCCTACGTCCAGCAGTGGACTGAAATAGGCTGATGTCTGTATGTAACCAGCAATGTAAGCCAGACCATGTACGGTATTCAGGAACAATGTAATAGGAGTCTTACTTCTAAATTGCAGAAGCTATTTCAGTTAGATAACAAATAGTTATGCGCTATTGACCGTAGGAATACTGGAATAGAAAAAAGTGAATAGGTATTTGGCAGATATTTGGTTAACATATCAATCAAAGTCTACTACTATGCCAGTCAATGGGATAAATATGGGATATAATTATCTTAACCTCTTCGCTCGGTCAAATTTCGCAGCTATGAGATTTGTATGAGTTTAGATAGTGCTGTGCTGCCCCTTTCCGTCAAACAGGTTTTTAAAAGGATAGGAGTCCTACTAGATTTCCGCCCAGCGCTTTCACCCGCTGCCAATCATTTTCCCGTGGTAATAGTTGTTTTCCTGCGGTAAAAAGCTTATGTTACTCTACTTGTGTTCCAAATTTCATCCAAGTCGGTCAAGCCGTTTGAGCATGAAGAGGTAACAAACATACATACATACACACACACAAACTCTCAGATTATACATTTGTACGGATCATGTTTAAAATGTCACATTGTTTCTTCGCAACTCCATTATTTTCATGGTAGCCTTATGTTGACAGATAACACGTATCTTGCGTCAAATTATAAGCCATGATATGACTTAGATATATCCTATCCATAACGAAACCTATTTGACAGAAAGTGACAGCACAAATTTAAGGTATGTTAAGAGAATTTATATCCCAATGAGTGATTATAAGAGATGCACCGTCTATGGTTTTGATCGGCTTCCGACTAATCGGCTTATGGCTAGTGTAGTTGTGAACGACCTCGACAGTGGCGCCATTTTACAAAAAAAATATATACAAACAATCTGTCAGAATGCCCGTTGCTCAAGTTCTTAGGTAAAATTTAAACACGCAAATTCAATAAAATATTCGCTGTAATTAAAGTTATGGCTAAAACGGTAACTTTGGTATAAATTTCCATCACTCCAAAGTTATGGAAAAAGTGCCTAAAAACGGGCACTTTTGGTATTATTCGCCATAACTTTAATTACAGAGAATATTTTATTGAGTTTACGGGTTCTTATTTTACATACGGCTAATACTCAAAACTTGGGCATCGGACATTCTGATTGATTGTTGGTATAAAGAGAAAACTTTTTTTTGTGAAGTGGCGCCACCGTCGAGGTCGATGACGGCTACACTCGCCTGTCATGCCGCTGGTAGCGACTGGATGGCGAATTCGAGAGATCGTGCCCTATGGCGTACCCTGGGGGAGGCCTACGTCCAGCAGTGGACTGCAATATGCTGATGTATGCAGATACGAATGATAATATAAAGATCGGTATGTAGCTCGCATTTACAATCTGTTGCTAATAACCAAATTCATTCGAATACTTTTCAAAATTGTGCAACATTCTAAGCACTCGCGATCACTTTCACTCATTTTAAGTATTATTATCGCGATAGTATTTAGGTAAATATTAGTAATTTACCTGTGTCTCAACGTTTCAACACAGTTTCATGTATTGTGGTCGCGGGTTGACACAGGTAAATTACTAATAATATTTACCTAAATACTATCGCGATAGACCCGGTCTAATACTTAAAATGTGTGCAACATTCGTTTATGATTAATTAATATAATCGCCAAATTATACTTACTTTGTTCTAGATTATTGATTTATCGTAAAGAAATATGGAAGTAATTAATTTAAAAGGATTATGTGGTTTCGATATTGGATGTCAAGGTAGCATTAAATAAGGTGGTTTTCCCACTTGTCATCCGTCGTCGCTGCGTTTTTTTATTGGTATCGCAACGGATGCGTCTGTCAGACGGTAGGAAATTGCGTATTCCGATCCTTTTTCCCGTACAAATACGGCTTCAGCGCGTTTACGGTGCGTAACGGATGCGTCCGTATTTGTATGGGAATAAGATTGGAATTCGCAATTCCTTTTCGCCTGACAGACGCATGCGTTACAGCGATGGTTCTCCTGGTGAACCCAAGCTCCCCACAAATTAGTCAGGTGTAGATTTCAAAGCCCCGGGGCTAAATTTGCAGAGTCTAGCTTTAAAAAAAACTACACAGCGATGGACGACCAGTGGAAGAACCGCCTTACTTTGGTAAACCTGTCGCAGCTTCGTTTTCTTTTTCGACAAGTTACAGGAGAGTAGGCTGCGGTGGTATGGACACGTAAAGAGAAGACCTCCTGAATATATAGGCAACAAAGTAGCCAATCTAAACACCCGGGGGATCCGAAGAAGAGGAAGACCGAAGACCAGGTGGTTAGACGTCATCCGGAAGGACATGAGTTCCTGCGATGTGACTGAGGAAGATACGTCCAACAGAGCGAAGTGGAGAGAGAAGACCAGAAAGGCAGACCCCACCATCAGATGGGAATAATCATTGCCAAGGAGAGAGAGAGCTTTTCACCTCTTCTGTTTTCTATATTCATTAGTTCCATTACACTTCCACTCACTTCTTCCTATCATTTGTATGCAGACGACCTCCAAATTTATACACAAGCACCACTCTCTGGCCTTCCAGGCGCGATTGACAACACTAACAGAGACCTTAAGAGCATTGCTGACTGGAGTCAGTCCCATGGACTGAAGGTGAATCCAACCAAAACACAGACCATTATCATTGGTAGCCCCTGGTATGTGTCTCGAATCGACTATGTTTCGTTGCCATTGATTACTTTTAATGGTACGCCCATACCGTTTAGCCACAAGGTTAAGAACCTAGGCGTTATTTTTGATAATTGTTTCTCGTGGAAACCTCATGTTTCGGAGGTGAGCAGGAAGGTGTTCGCCGCGTACGGTTCGTTGAAAAAGCTGAGGAATCTTTTGCCGACCAAAACAAAAATTTCTTTAGCACATTCCCTTCTTTTGCCGATACTGGATTATGCAGACGTTTGCTATCCTGACTTAACTGTTGAACTGCTAAACAAGCTCGAGCGTCTGCAGAATCTTTGTATTCGATATATCTTCGGTCTGCGGAAGTATGACCACGTCTCTTCATACCGATCCCAGCTGGAGTGGTTACCCATTTCCCGTAGGCGGGACTGCCATATCCTTTCCATCCTTTTCTCCGTTCTCTCCAATCCCAAAACTCCTCCCTACCTTAAAGAGCGCTTCATATTTCAATCGTCGACCTTGCCTCGTAATTTGCGTGCTAGCGATAGCATGAAGCTCAACCTTCCTCCGCACAAGACCGACTTCTACGCAAACTCTTTCACGGTGCGAGCGATCAAGTTGTGGAATTGTTTGCCTGAAGATGTTCGCCGTGCTCCTTCCCTTGAAACTTTCAAAATTCAAATAAAAAACTTTATTTATCGGAAATTAATGCATAATTTTCTTTTATTAGTTATTTTATAATAATAATCGTGCTGTCTTCTGTTGTTTTCTTTTCCTCTTTATACTATTGTATTATCCTGACTTCCATAGTTTAGGTATATGTATTAGTTTATTATAATATTATTTAAATATATATTAGTATATTCATTGTTTTGTTTACACTATTATATATGTATTAATGTGTAAAATTGTTTAAGTAGTATATTTTGTGTATTTTAGTGCTCGTAGGTAATATTTGCACTATCCCGCTTCCAATGTCGCACTCTCTTTTTCACCCTAAGGTTGCCTGGTAGAGAATGCTACCTAGCATTAAGGCCGCCTGGTTGTACTGTTTCTTTTATTTGTGTTTATCTACTGTTGTATTATTTATTTAATGTGCAATAAAGAATTTTGTTATGTTATGTTATGTTATGTTGCTATTATGTAAAACAAAAATGTTATACAGGGTGTTAGAAAAAAAATTGCGTTCCTTTAAGGCGAGTGTAGTGTAGTAGAACGGCCTCGACAGTGGCGCCACTTCACAAAAAGAAACTCTATAGAAACGATCTATCAAAATGTCCGTTGCTAAAGTTTTTAGTACCTATTATCCTTAAGTAAAAATTAGAATCTACAAACTCAATGAAATATTCGCTGTAATTAAAGTTATGGCAATTAATACCAAAAGTAGGCTTGTAGATTGTACTGTGTTTTTTTCTAATGTAATTTATTTTTGTGTGCAATAAAGTATATTACAATAATTTGTAACAGATTTCCGCCCAGCAGTTTCCCCCGCTGCCACTCACTTTCCCGTGGTAATGATTGTTTTCCCGCGGTAAAAAGTGCCCTATGTGTTATTCCGGGTTATACTCTACCTGTCTTCCAAATTTCATCTAAATCGGTCAAGCCGTTTGAGCGTGAAGAGGTAACAAACATACATACACACACACAAGCTCTCAGATTTATAATATTAGTACGGATCATAGAATAGCAACAGCCTGTATATATGTAGAGCAAAAGCGTAAAAAAAAAAACTAAACATGTGTGTCCTACTTATTAAATAAAATGTCTCTCACTTACATAAAATTGTAAGCGTAGTGTACTCGTAATTTAGATTACTATGTAGGCCAAAGTATTTGCTGGCATTGAAACTATATTAAGCCATTGAATCCGTAGTTACGATTTATGTAGAGCACAAATGTTTAGTTTTTTCTTTTTTACGCTTTTGCTCTACATATACAGGTTGTTGTTATTCTATGATTACAAATTTTACTAACATACATTATTAACAGCCACAGCAGTCTAGCGCTGGACATAAATAAATAAATATTCTGGACAGTTCACACGGCGCCATCTAGCACCAAACTAAGCATAATGCAATGCATAAAGCATAGCTATGTCATCGAGACAAACCTTTATGAGGTTTATCGAAGGCATTTGACTGGTTTGTATGTTTATGTATACTATGTTTAAATAAATAAATAAAAAAAAAAAAAATTGTACTATGGAAACTAAATAGCTGATATTATTACTTATATACTTCTTTTTTGCACGTAAACACATATTATACACCCAGACTAAACACAAATATACGAAAAATATACCTTACAAATATTTGTGTCTTGTGAGGATCGAACTTACGACCCTCGGGTGTCGAATAAGGCGACTGAGAGATAAATTTATCCTGGAAATGAGCTGCAGCGTTCCATGTGAAAGTAGTATCTTGCACTGCGCTCGCCGATCCACCAGCGAAGCGTAGTGAGTATGGCAATATCATGGCCCATGTTTTGTTCTTACAATAATCAGAATTTCAGGCCAAGGATACCAAATGGTTGCGTTAGGTTGAAAAATTGTCGATACATACCGAAATCTAGCACCCTAATGAAAGTGAATGCAATCAATTTGCCACTTTGAAATGTTGCGTTTATCCAATGGTCCTCTACATTTTGATTCTCATAGTTCGCCACTTATGAGTGGATTTCTCAAGCGAAAATTTTTCATGTCCTCGCTGAAAACGAGGTGACGCTTTGCAGATATGACTATGATATTTTTTTTCAAAATATAAGACACTTGTTCTGATATGAAGCCATATAAATTATGGTTCGACAGTTATTATGTTTTTAGAAAAAAAATAGTAAGTGTCGAATTTCAATGTTCGGTGGCTTGTCCCCAATCCGTTTTTCACAACATATTCATCTCTCAGGAAAATTATGTCCAACATATTAAGGAAAATTAATTTTGATTATGTTAAGGATAAGTGACCCTACGAGAAATTATAAAAAATTGAATTTTTAGACGAAAAGTTTATGAACTATGTCAAAACTAGATTTGTCCCAGCAAAAATAGCAATATCGGTGGCAATTTTGTTTCGACGCTCCCTGCTCACACTGTTGATTATATCCAGACCTAAAACCCCTCCCCCGCTAGGATCAGCCGAGCACTCACGCGCAGTGTGAACGGTTGTGCACTACCTCATTGCGTCTTCCCGACAAAAATGTTAGTAAACTATTTCCGTTTACTCGGAATCAAAATTTTGCAATTTCGGTGCTCGGGATTAAAATGTTTCCTCAAAGTTTAAAAATATTACAGTAATGCATTCTAAATAGCCTTTAGGTACACTTTTGAGATTTAAGTTGCAAACTGGAATAACCTTGATACTTTTGTATATTTTTTAAATAAATGACTAATTTTCAATTTCGGTGGGCACATTTCGGTGGCTTTTATGGCTGCTAGAAGCCCACCGAAATTGCAAAGCTCCACCGAATTTGCTCAATTAATACAAATTACAAACATATTTAGAAATATCACGCTTTCCACTCCTTGCGGGGTATAAAGATCGAAAAAGCCTGTAAAATGCGGTCCCTTTAGGTCGTTTGTTGGACAAAATATTGCGGTTATTTCAGAAAAACTAAAATCTGCGTCGTAAAAGAAGACTAAGGGATAAATTCATTTAGGGGAATGGACAACAACGTTCCCTCTGAATGCAAAATTTTGTACTTCGCTTGCCTATCCGCCAGCCGAGCGTGTAGAGGATGGCAATACTCCTGATAAGGGGAGGCCCATGTCCAGCAATTAATTTTTGAACTAGCCCGGCGATCCCTCGTGGCCCTCCAGCCCGGTGCACCCACGAGGTCCTACCGCACGGCGATCCCTCGTGGCCCTCCAGCCCGGCCATCCCTAGTGGCCCTCCAGCCCGGCGCTCCCGCGAGGTCCTACCGCACGGCGATCCCTCATGGCCCTCCAGCCCGGCCATCCCTCGTGGCCCTCCAATCCGGCGCTCCCGCGAGGTCCTACTGCACGGCGATCCCTCATGGCCCTCCAGCCCGGCGATCCATCGTGGCCCTCCAGCCCGGCGCTCCCGCGAGGTCCTACTGCACGGCGATCCCTCGTTAGTAAGGATGCGTTTGCTCTTGACTCTTGTCTAGGTCATAGAACAGAGACAGAGTCTAAGATGGAGCGAGCTCACCCAGAAGATGCCTGTTCACTTTTACTTTGAAGAGATTAGGATTGTATGCGTTTGGAAACACAGACGCAGGCAGTGAGTTCCACTCTTAAGCGCATTATTAATGATGACTGGAAGCGCTTAGTCCGAATTGGTGGGATGTCCGATGGTAGAAGGGAGCTGGTGAAACAAGGTCGTGAAGCTCTTGAGCACACTCTCCGAAGTACAATCTGTAAAAAACCGACAAACAGGCAACCTTGCGACGATGTGCCAGCCTATGTAGCTTGGAGTCCACCAGTTTTTTGTCGCCTATGAGCCTCTTGGCCCTGCGTTCCACCGAGTCAAGAGCGGCAAGTTGGTATTTGGCTGAACCATACTAAAGAGACTGCAATACTCCATGCTGGATCAGACTTGTGCTTTGTAAAGAGTTAAAAGCTGTCCAGGCGTAAAGTATCCCTTAAGTATATTCAGAATGCCCAGCTTCTTAGCCGTCGTTTGAGCTTTGTACTCGATGGTCGCGCCGAAGTTTAGATTTGATGTCAACTCCATACCTAGAAGCTCAAGCCTGTCAGTGACAGAGACAGATGTACCCCGAAAAGTAGGTGTCCAGTCGAAAGGACTCCTTTTTGCAGTGAAAAGACACGCCTGTGTTTTGGTGGCGTTGAATGAGACCAGATTGTCGTCGCCCTATTGGGAGACTAGACTTAAGGTCAGATCTGTTCGCTCTAACATGGCCTTTCTTAACGAACGTATTTCATCCCCACTGATTCTTGCACCTGTCAAGTATCTCTCTGAAACGGTACTAGAGTCATTTTCAACAACTGCATATTTTTGTCAATTTCGGTGGATTTTTTAATTTTCTGCATTTTTGATGTTTTTTGTTGCTGTATAGCAAAAGATACTCATTTTGAATATAATATATTAACAGGGAAATATGTAACAATAGTATTTGGTGAGTTATTTGCGTCACCGAAATTGCCTTGTCACCGAAATTGAATTCATGCCACCGAAATTGGGTTTGTGCCACCGAAGTTGCAATTGTGCCTCAGATCCTCCAATGCTGAAATCTGATGGATCGCTGGCTCACTCTGCAAGTGAGAAAGCCCTGTTTGCAAGCAACTCACGTCTGGACGCTGGCATCAAGCAACCACCTACTGTACCTCGTTGCGATTCTTCGATGTCGGAGATCGCAGTACACACTAAATAGGTTCGAAAAGTATTGTGCAGTCTAGACGTGAACCCTGATGGCATACCAGCGAGAGTGTTAAGAATTTGTGCGCCTGAACTGTCTCCTGTGCTCACACGCTTGTTCCGCCTCTCTCTTTAAGAAAGAACGGTGCCGGGGGCCTGGAAGCTTGCTAATGTGCAACCAGTTCCCAAAAAGTGCGACCGTGCTGACTCTGCTCATTACCGTCCAATTGCCATTACCTCCATCCTATGCAAGGTCAAGGAGAGGGTACTTAACTAGCGGTCTACTGGTGATCTTCTTATGTATGTCACGCACTGCTGGGGCGAAGCCGTCGAGAAGAACGGCGAAGCACTTGCCGTTCCACTCGATATCTCGAAGGCCCTTGACAGGGTCTGGCATGCAAGTCTGCTCAGTAAGCTTCCTGCTTATGGCATCCCAGCTGATTTTTGTACTTGGATTACAGACTTCCATAATGAACGGTTCATCAGAGTAGTCGTTGATGGCTGCGCTCCGACCTTATTTCCTCAGGGGTCTGTTCTCTCCGCAACTTTCTTCCTGCTGCACATCAATGACCTCCTTCAGCACGGTATTGTTGGATACGCAGATGATAGTACCGTTTCAGAGAGATACTTGACAGGTGCAAGAATCAGTGGGGATGAAATACGTTCGTTAAGAAAGGCCATGTTAGAGCGAACAGATCTGACCTTAAGTCTAGTCTCCCAATAGGGCGACGACAATCTGGTCTCATTCAACGCCACCAAAACACAGGCGTGTCTTTTCACTGCAAAAAGGAGTCCTTTCGACTGGACACCTACTTTTCGGGGTACATCTGTCTCTGTCACTGACAGGCTTGAGCTTCTAGGTATGGAGTTGACATCAAATCTAAACTTCGGCGCGACCATCGAGTACAAAGCTCAAACGACGGCTAAGAAGCTGGGCATTCTGAATATACTTAAGGGATACTTTACGCCTGGACAGCTTTTAACTCTTTACAAAGCACAAGTCTGATCCAGCATGGAGTATTGCAGTCTCTTTAGTATGGTTCAGCCAAATACCAACTTGCCGCTCTTGACTCGGTGGAACGCAGGGCCAAGAGGCTCATAGGCGACAAAAAACTGGTGGACTCCAAGCTACATAGGCTGGCACATCGTCGCAAGGTTGCCTGTTTGTCGGTTTTTTACAGATTGTACTTCGGAGAGTGTGCTCAAGAGCTTCACGACCTTGTTTCACCAGCTCCCTTCTACCATCGGACATCCCACCAATTCGGACTAAGCGCTTCCAGTCATCATTAATAATGCGCTTAAGAGTGGAACTCACTGCCTGCGTCTGTGTTTCCAAACGCATACAATCCTAATCTCTTCAAAGTAAAAGTGAACAGGCATCTTCTGGGTGAGCTCGCTCCATCTTAGACTCTGTCTCTGTTCTATGACCTAGACAAGAGTCAAGAGCAAACGCATCCTTACTAACGAGGGATCGCCGTGCAGTAGGACCTCGCGGGAGCGCCGGGCTGGAGGGCCACGATGGATCGCCGGGCTGGAGGGCCATGAGGGATCGCCGTGCAGTAGGACCTCGCGGGAGCGCCGGATTGGAGGGCCACGAGGGATGGCCGGGCTGGAGGGCCATGAGGGATCGCCGTGCGGTAGGACCTCGCGGGAGCGCCGGGCTGGAGGGCCACTAGGGATGGCCGGGCTGGAGGGCCACGAGGGATCGCCGTGCGGTAGGACCTCGTGGGTGCACCGGGCTGGAGGGCCACGAGGGATCGCCGGGCTAGTTCAAAAATTAATTGCTGGACATGGGCCTCCCCTTATCAGGAGTATTGCCATCCTCTACACGCTCGGCTGGCGGATAGGCAAGCGAAGTACAAAATTTTGCATTCAGAGGGAACGTTGTTGTCCATTCCCCTAAATGAATTTATCCCTTAGTCTTCTTTTACGACGCAGATTTTAGTTTTTCTGAAATAACCGCAATATTTTGTCCAACAAACGACCTAAAGGGACCGCATTTTACAGGCTTTTTCGATCTTTATACCCCGCAAGGAGTGAAAGCGTGATATTTCTAAATATGTTTGTAATTTGTATTAATTGAGCAAATTCGGTGGAGCTTTGCAATTTCGGTGGGCTTCTAGCAGCCATAAAAGCCACCGAAATGTGCCCACCGAAATTGAAAATTAGTCATTTATTTAAAAAATATACAAAAGTATCAAGGTTATTCCAGTTTGCAACTTAAATCTCAAAAGTGTACCTAAAGGCTATTTAGAATGCATTACTGTAATATTTTTAAACTTTGAGGAAACATTTTAATCCCGAGCACCGAAATTGCAAAATTTTGATTCCGAGTAAACGGAAATAGTTTACTAACATTTTTGTCGGGAAGACGCAATGAGGTAGTGCACAACCGTTCACACTGCGCGTGAGTGCTCGGCTGATCCTAGCGGGGGAGGGGTTTTAGGTCTGGATATAATCAACAGTGTGAGCAGGGAGCGTCGAAACAAAATTGCCACCGATATTGCTATTTTTGCTGGGACAAATCTAGTTTTGACATAGTTCATAAACTTTTCGTCTAAAAATTCAATTTTTTATAATTTCTCGTAGGGTCACTTATCCTTAACATAATCAAAATTAATTTTCCTTAATATGTTGGACATAATTTTCCTGAGAGATGAATATGTTGTGAAAAACGGATTGGGGACAAGCCACCGAACATTGAAATTCGACACTTACTATTTTTTTTCTAAAAACATAATAACTGTCGAACCATAATTTATATGGCTTCATATCAGAACAAGTGTCTTATATTTTGAAAAAAAATATCATAGTCATATCTGCAAAGCGTCACCTCGTTTTCAGCGAGGACATGAAAAATTTTCGCTTGAGAAATCCACTCACTATCATCTGCGTATCCAACAATACCGTGCTGAAGGAGGTCATTGATGTGCAGCAGGAAGAAAGTTGCGGAGAGAACAGACCCCTGAGGAAATAAGGTCGGAGCGCAGCCATCAACGACTACTCTGATGAACCGTTCATTATGGAAGTCTGTAATCCAAGTACAAAAATCAGCTGGGATGCCATAAGCAGGAAGCTTACTGAGCAGACTTGCATGCCAGACCCTGTCAAGGGCCTTCGAGATATCGAGTGGAACGGCAAGTGCTTCGCCGTTCTTCTCGACGGCTTCGCCCCAGCAGTGCGTGACATACATAAGAAGATCACCAGTAGACCGCTAGTTAAGTACCCTCTCCTTGACCTTGCATAGGATGGAGGTAATGGCAATTGGACGGTAATGAGCAGAGTCAGCACGGTCGCACTTTTTGGGAACTGGTTGCACATTAGCAAGCTTCCAGGCCCCCGGCACCGTTCTTTCTTAAAGAGAGAGGCGGAACAAGCGTGTGAGCACAGGAGACAGTTCAGGCGCACAAATTCTTAACACTCTCGCTGGTATGCCATCAGGGTTCACGTCTAGACTGCACAATACTTTTCGAACCTATTTAGTGTGTACTGCGATCTCCGACATCGAAGAATCGCAACGAGGTACAGTAGGTGGTTGCTTGATGCCAGCGTCCAGACGTGAGTTGCTTGCAAACAGGGCTTTCTCACTTGCAGAGTGAGCCAGCGATCCATCAGATTTCAGCATTGGAGGATCTGAGGCACAATTGCAACTTCGGTGGCACAAACCCAATTTCGGTGGCATGAATTCAATTTCGGTGACAAGGCAATTTCGGTGACGCAAATAACTCACCAAATACTATTGTTACATATTTCCCTGTTAATATATTATATTCAAAATGAGTATCTTTTGCTATACAGCAACAAAAAACATCAAAAATGCAGAAAATTAAAAAATCCACCGAAATTGACAAAAATATGCAGTTGTTGAAAATGACTCATATACATACTAATGAAAAAATTGCTCAAAACAATAATTATTCAACGGTGAGAACCCGTTTAAATTATAACTATGGATAGCTATACTTGACTGACCCAATGGCGTAGCGGATAGTACCCCTGCCTTCTACGCCGAGGGTCGTGATTCGATCCCCACAAGACTTAACAAAATTTTACAGCGTCCGATACTGAAAACAGAGAACGGTTTGGTAATACGGATCAATTTCCCTTAAGTAACAAAAATACTTTGAGCTTCCATAGTAACTCAAATCAGCTGATTGGCAATGTTGTATGGGAGATTTAAAAAAAACGTATTTCGACCTACGTTCCTTGGAGAAAGTGCTTCCTTATCACGAGCCCGTCTGAAGTTTTCGTTATCGGTCAATCACTTGTAAAATTTCACATTTTATACCGATCTAACGATAATAACTAAAAAACCATGTCAGAGGCCTACTAGTAATAGTTTAAAAACTCTCTTACACCAAACTTCATTGGGTCGTTCATCGACTCGTCCCACGCGAAAAGAAGCGGTGTGTGGGAGAACTTGGTACTAAAAACATTCGACAATTTATTTAAAGATGTGCCAATCTACTTTCAGGTTTACTCTCATTTCAAAATGGCCGTCGCGTCGCAATCTACGGAATGCAGTAAGCTCGTTACCAAATTTATTACAAACACACTTAATTAAATTTACATATGTTATTTTATTTTATACACGAAGATCTTATATTTATTTAAATTCATGTAGGTACTTACCCATTTATTTTTTATTTGCTTTTTGAATTGTAACCGAACTTATTTGGAACTCGGCTATTGGCTAATTTGTACAGAGGTGGCAAAAAAAGATGGCAGATTAATGTAAAAAAAGTTTTCCTCATAGAGCCAGTGCCATCAAAAATGGCACATTGACATGCTAAACGTTATTACAATTAGTTTTACGAATTGTAATCCTTATAATGGCGAACTTGAAATGTCAATTTGAAGTAAGTGGGAAACGCTGGCTGGGTTTAAAGCACGCGTCGAAGTCTTTTGTCCAGCAGAAGCATTATTATAAAGCGCGCCGTGTAGTAGCGCGCTCTATGTACCAATAAGTACTATTAGCAGTATTATTTATATATTATTATCAGGAGTTTTTTTGTTGACAGTTCTGTTGATAGTTCTGAATGTCTAACCAGAGGGCGCTGTGCTCAATTGAAATTTTGACGTTTCAATATGGCTGGCGGTAGCGATAGTTTTGTGACAGGTTCCGTTTCACGTTGTGTTCGTTACTAAAACCTTAATTTATAATCAGATAGACTAAACTGACAGCTAAGAACAGCCTTATTTTTTTTAAATGTTGCCAGCGTAAGTCTAGTGTTGTGGTTTGACTCATTCATTGTATTCATTGAACTGTTGTGAGATGATTCCTCGATGGAGTTTTATTTGTAAATAAATATGCATAATAAATACTTGACTCTCGGTCACGTAAAAGAGTATCTATACGTTACTTTACGTTTATACACAACTTTTCGTTTTGTTCAAAGAAATTAACAATGAATAGTATTGTAATTTAAAATGTAAGGTAAAATACTTTACTACTTATGTTATCATTTGCGTCCAAATAAACATTTGAAGTGACCTTGGTTGTAGCCAAGAAAACTAACCGCTGAGAAGCGACACTCGTTCCCCTCTCTGGCATTTACCCCGCCCCGTTTTGTACGAATGGCGAATGTTGTCCCCCGTGTTTCTTTGAATGGATATTTTGTTACTTTAAAGCGGTCGGCCTAGAGTAACAAAAGATCCATTAAAAAAAGCTTACCAAAAAAAGCTGTCGATGACCTCGCTGCATCTTACGGTGTCACCATCTTAAGACTGCCCCCTTACCACTGTGAGCTGAATCCCATAAAATTAGTATGGGCACAGGTTAAGGGGCATGTCGCCAGAAATAATAAAAGTTTTGAAATGGCCGACTTGAAACAATTAATCAATGAAGGGCTGCAGATGGTGACACCGCAACGGTGGTCGAGTTGTATTGATCATGTTATAAAGGAAGAGAGCAAAATGATGCAACTCGACCACCTCATTGATGACGTTACAGAAAGCTTTATAATTAATGTCACAGACTCAGACTCTGATACGGATTCATCACAAATAAATAGTGATTAAGAGAATTTCTTTATTTTTACATTTACCTGAATGAACATGCATATTTCTCTATATAATGTATATGTATTAGTTTATTGTAATATAAGGTATGTAGTAGTTTACTCATATTGTTATTTATGTAAAATATGTAGGTGTTATTGTATATGTATTTTATATAACCGTAAAAGCACTATCCCGCATCTCAAATCTACTCTCCTTTACCCTAAGGTTGTCTGGTAGAAATAACTACCTAGCTATAAGGCCGCCTATATTGTACTCTTTCTTTTCTTTATGTATGTCCATTTCTTGTTTTTGTGCAATAAAGTATATTTATGTTATGTTATGTTACCTTTTCCACCAGATTTAAAAAAATGGGTAGGTAGCTTAAATAGAAGACTGTAACATTAACCCATATGGTAAACAAATTGTATAACTTAATTTGCTGCTGTGGTGAACCTAGTAAATAAATTCAAATCCTCTGACGATAACAACAAAAACGTATTGTTGTCGGTCATCAGACAAGAAATAAACATGAAGTTAGTTTGTTTAGAAAAAAGTAGTATGTTAGTCTTTTAGGCGAATTTATGTATGAAAATTGAAATTAACAAAATTTATTTTCAAAAAGATTCTATCACACTATTCGAATCATGATCATTAGAGTACAACACTATTTTATTTTTATTTTTAAATACAATAACGTGGCAACCCACCAAATGTCATTTTAGTCTATCTGATTATAAAACAAGGTTTAATTAATTCTGTTAGTTTTATTTGCTACAAAATAAACTTGTTGTCTTGCAATTATATTGCGTGTCGTTCATGTAAACTAAAAGCAATAACAAAATTTAGAACAATTCAATAAACACAAAATAAAGAATAATTTGTAAAGTGGTACAGTTTTCGTGTAAAGAAACGTTATTTCAATCAAACTCAGCACCCTTTACATGACAGTCATGAAAATCTAGAAAATTGCCCATTCAGTTAACCGGAGCTTTTTTTCATATTCAGGTTTTGAAGCGTCTTAACAGTTCAGCAAAGTAAACATATATTTTATTAAATATACATCACATTTCGTGAAATTATAAATTAATAAGGGCTGCAGCAGACCAAACGTACCTTATTGCGACCGACAGCTCGAGCACTTTTCATAGAAATTCAAAATGGAACCTTACATTTTTGAAAGAGAGGTGACATTGCCTAGAATGACAAACGCCGCCGGCAACGGTGTAATTTTTCACAACAGGCGCATATTCCCATCACAATCTTTATTACTTCACTTCACTTCAACAGCCACAACAGTCCACTGCTGGACATGGGCCTCCCCCAATTGGGGAGTATTTTCATAGCCACCGCACTTGGCAAGCGGCCTAATCCAAATAGTCATACTTACATACGTTTAACAAGCATTTCGATTTGTGCGTAATCTCCTTTTTCTTTTTCGTGTGGGAAACTGAGTACTACTAGTAGTAGGCCTCAGACATAGTTGTGTAACGACCGCCGTCTAAGTAAACGTAGCCAGCAACCGGGACAAACGGCTTAACGTCCCCTCCGAAGCACGGAACCATTTTTCTTTTCGGACAATCAGTTGGTTCAGCTTGCAATGCCCTAACCAGACTGGAAACAAATTCACAAAGTAATAAATATCAATTTTCTGAGTCCCCACCGAGAAACGAACCCAGAACCTTTGCGTCGCAGGCAGTCGCACTACCACTGCGCCACATCGGCCGTCAATATTTCGTGGGCTTAGTGTTACTACTGGCACATTTCAATTTTTTTTTCTACCATTTTCAGTTGCGGCAATACGACACTGACATTCAGTCATAACTTGTGGCGGTGTCGGCCACTGTTGCAAAACTGGCTGACATGACAGCTGAAATGACAGCTGTTCAAAAATAAAAAGTATTAAAAATAATCGATAGACGATGTTGGACATCTGGGGGACATATTTGTTGTAGAGTTTGATTTTTATTCATTTCGTGTGGGACATCAAGTCCTCCAGCGAACCAATGAACGTCAATAACACGTATTTTACGTCAAACTTTAGGACTTGACAAGACTAAGATATCTTATTTTAACACGTTCGTTGCGTTATGAGGTAGAAAAAGCCACATGCGTGTCTTCTTCCTGTTGCGGCGCACAAAAACCCCCAAATCTCACTCTGTGCGGGGAGCTGCTCCATTGGTATTTCTTTAGGTGTGACAGAGACAAATATACATTTTTGCTTCTCTCGTGAAGTCTATGTTAGTGGCACATGTATTTGTTAATGAGGTTGAAAAGGTCTCATACGCACTGAAGGTAAATTATTCACGTTCAGTGCGGATTGAGGTTTTAATTGCCTCATGAATTGTAGGCCTCACAGACGCACGGAGCGGGGCGCGGGCAGCGCGGGCGCCGGTCGTCTTATTTTAGTGACGCGCTAACTTTCGATAAGGGAGCACGCCGCGTTTCGCTACCACTCTTTTCCGGGTGAGCTCCTGCTCCCCACCATACAGTCAGGTGTAGATTAACAGCCCCGGGGCTAAAAGTCGTAGGGTCCACAACAAAAAAAAAAAATTCTCAACCACTAGCCCGCTCATATCACATTTTTTCTGTGTTTACTTTTTGTTGTACCTGCTACGTATAAATTATATAAACAATGGAAAGTTCAGGCAAAAAAACGTTGCAGAATGAAACTTCTCATTTTGAATTTTTTAATTTTTCTTATATTAAAAAAAATATTACTTTTTGCGGCCAGTGTGAAAAATCTCTTTGTTTGCCCTGTTTCAATGAAAAACATCTTGATTAAGCATTTAATTTTTCTTCAAATAAAAATATTATGATTATCGTAACTTGCAACTTTCTTTTGTTCCCATCACTAGTCGATATACAAACCAAACTTTCTTTCAGTGCGTTATGAGGCAGAATAGATGACATATTTTATTTATTTATTTATTCAAAAACGAAATGTCGTAAACGCTGGCGAAGCTAGAATTCAACGAAGTATATATCTAAGTTTACACACGTCAAAAATCAATAACATAGAATCATTGTTGACCTGTATAAGAGGTTTTTTTTAAAAACCAACTTTCTGAGGCCGAAAAAGTCTCATACGCACTGAAAAGAAGTTCAACGTTGGCCCAGAAAGGCCTCATCCGCACTGTCTGAAAGTCCTTACAAAATAGCGCCGCTGTGAACGTGTTAAAGTGACAGGACTAATTTAAGGTAAGTCAAGAGAATTTACATCCCGAATCGAGGCCGGCTGATATTCACTACTAAACGAATATAAACTTTATTTTCAATAAGAAAATCAAAGGCTTCAATTCGGGATATAAATTATCTTATCTTACTTTAAATTAGTGCTGTCACTTTCCGTCAAATAGGCTTAGAAAAAGATAGGAGATATTTTAGTCGTAATAATTTCATGCAAAATACGTGTTATCTGTAAATAAGGCGACGATCAAAACAATGGCGACTAAATTGATTATAAAAGGCGAAAAAACCGTTGACGTTTTTAATAATGACAGGACTAAGATATCTCCTATCCTTTTCTAAACCTATTTGACGGAAAGTGACAGCACTAATTTAAGGCCAGTAAAGAGAATTTATATCACGAATTGAGTTATATTTTTTTATATCTGGTTTACATTTGCTGTTGAAGACGGCTAGCGTAGCAATTCGCTAATTGTTTGTCGGCTTTTATAATTAATTACGATAAAGTAGACTGTTTATTAATATTACTTAGCAAAAGGATACAGTAATATGTATATAAGAAAGTAAATAACATAAAATGACATACGTACAACATATATTACGCCTATTGTGGGGTAGGCAGAGCGTAAAAGGCCGTAAAAATCGGGCATTTACGCCACGTCTGACAATTTAAGAGGGTCATTACTGTCATTAGAATAATTGTGTATCGGCATCGTGACAGGTTGCCCTCCTATCGCCTAAAATTCCAATACACATAAATGGGGTGATGCTATCCTAAGCCGACATTACACGGCATAGTGAAGTTGTAGCATTCTGCTACAATTACTACCATTTTTCTAAATATTTCCTGAAATCCATTTTATTTTATCAATTTGTTTGTTTACTTTCTTGATGTTATGTCAACCTCTCAAAGTTGACGGCTATCTATACATCATAGAGCCGCGTAGCTTTCTACTAAAAAGTTATTATACATTGATCTACCTCTTCGTATTTTCTGACCTCCTGGTACTTGTATCTAAATTTACTACGCCTGGCACTCTCCCTCTCCCTCTCCCTCCGGAGGAACTGAGGTCCCGAGCCCTCCAGCGTGCCTCGGAGCCATCCTCATAACCACCTCATCATCAAGCTAACATGAGATGCCAACAGATCTCCATGGACAGCGACGACTGGTCACTGACAAGTTCCATGATCTCAAAATGACGGCTGACGAGGTCGACGATCGTCGAAGATTCTAGAACCGAAGAGGATGACGATCGAAATGAAGAGCGCGATCGTCATCGAAGCTTCTGGAAATGAACATGACTATCGAAATGAAGACTGTGACAGTCAGCGTCAGACGAGGGTATAAAAGCCACGTCAAGCAGCTAGGGGATCAGTTTGGTCTGGACTCTAAGTTGTGATCTCGAAGACTCCCAGTATAGTCTCTCACTGAGTAACCACTGTAACAGTCTATTTTAGTCCTAAAAGTCTCCCCTCAAGTGACGGAAGCTTAAAAGTCTCCCCTCAAGCGCCTACGCCTCGTCGGATTGAAGATACAGCTGCTGCGAAGACGCTCCTCGCGCTGGACGCGCCGCCGTTACCTTCTGTGTGAGTGGCCAGGTTATAATTTTGGTTTTCGTATCAGGAGGTGGTTATCTGTTAATTCTTTAATAAAGCCTTATCGTTTACGTTCCCTCTTTTACTCCCTCGGCCCCTCACTTAGCGTGCGGGCGCGAGGCTTGCTAGGGTGCCTACACACAGGACACTCTACCCACACTTACTCACTCACGCCCTCCGGGGTCACAGGCACTCGTGTTCGCGAGACCACTCTACAAATACTTAGCTATAAGTATTCACCTGCGGTTACCTTGGCTCCCTGAGCGCCGGTGCCTCTCGGAGCCTAGATAACACGACAAAGTGAATATATCTAAACACCGGACCGACAATCTCAGGTGTATTAAAAGCTAATTATTCTCCGTACCTACGTAGATCTAGTTTGATACGTTACGTAACGCAAACGTACGCGTTACGTAACACGCGGCTGGATGGGTGACCGCGAGCGCATTCCGATCTTAGACAGGTGGAGAAAAAAAATACATTTTGTTTATTCATATTAAAGTATGATCTGTATGATGGGTTCCGGACAAGTTATAAATGTAAAAGTATAATTTTCATATTATATATAGTGCCGTGTGATGCCGGCTTAGAGTGCCGTGATGCATGCTTAGAATAGCATCACCCCATTTCTAGCTCTTGGGAGACTAAGAGGCGTCTAAAGGACTCGAGGGTATGTATTGCAATTTTAGGCGATGGGCTGACAACCTGTCACTATGGCGATACACAATTTTCCGGATGACCCTCAATGTTTGTCAGACGTGGCGTAAATGTCCGTTCTATGCGGCCGTTTACGCTCTGCCTACCACGCAAGGGATTATAGGCGTGATGTATGTATGTAAAACTATAACCAAATTAGTGCAAAAAAGTTAGAGTCGCTTTTAGGTATTGTATAATACCTTTCTATACAATTTAACGCTGTCAAAAAGCTCAAACCACGTCTAATATTTTTTGTAATAAGACCTGAAATTTTATTGTAATAGGCATAAAGTAACACTGCAATTTTTTAACTAAACGTTTATCTAAAGTGGGTGTAAGTTGCCTACTTAAAGTGCAATTCGTATGCTAAGTGAGGTTTAACATTTTGTATGCGGAATTCTAACAGAAATCACATTATTGTAGCATAGCCTACTTACTTAAGCTACACTTGAAAAACAAAATAAAATTTTGGGGTTCCATAATCAAATAATATAGGAGATCTCTCTCGAGTCGGTAGTATGTGTGGTGAAATTTTACTATTGACCGATTTATTAACAAGGAACAACTTTCCCAAGGGCATTTTTTTAATTTTTCGGCTTATGTTCCTTGGATAAAGTTGTTCCTTATCACCAGCCCAGCCCGTCTTGACTTTTGGTCATAGTCACTAGTAAAACTTTCCCCAAAAAAGGAGTAAGTAATTGAAGTTACTCCACCGACAAGAGTTTGACTCTTAAATTTGAAAAAGAAGAAAAGGGTTAAGTCGACTCTAGGGACCTAAAGTTTTAGTAAAGTTTGTTTCAATGGAAGTTATCATCCATTTATACCTTAATCTAAAATTACCTATGGATATTTTAACAAATACAGCAACCACAACAAAAAAAGTTAGAACGCGTGTTTAAATAAAAACTCCATACAAAAAC
Organism: Tuta absoluta; assembly: GCA_027580185.1. NCBI lineage: Eukaryota > Metazoa > Arthropoda > Insecta > Lepidoptera > Gelechiidae > Tuta > Tuta absoluta. The sequence goes on from JAQAHW010000052.1 coordinate 1,385,514, forward strand.
ACCGTTAAATCGCGCATGTTTGCCTTATTTGTGGTGAGTTACTAAGTTTTTTCGTAAAAGCTGCGGAACCTTTATCACAACACTTACGCTCATTCTTGACTTTGGTTGTTTTTTTATTGCGAATACGATAGTACACATCTTTTACTGGTGTATTATATTGAGACCTTAAGTATTGTCAAATGCCTAAATTCGCGTTAATATAAGTCAAATACTTAAAAAACTAGTCATTGAATCAGTAAAGAAAAAATATGGCGCGTTATTAAAAAAATGGTAAGACACGCATTAAGACGCTGTCTATCTACACATTTTTTCCATACGATTTTACGTTGTCAAACGACTAAGACATTGTTTTTTTTTGTTATACTATACTAGATTGGTTTTCAAGTAACATTACAAGGCTTAGAATATAGATAGATAGATAGATGAACACTTTATTGCTTACAACATACACAACAGAAACAAAACAATACAGAAAACTTAAGACTAAAAGTAAGCAAAGGCGGCCTTATCGCTTGCAGGGATCTCTTCCAGGCAACCTTTACATTAACATAGATACAAAAATTACAAGATTTGCAAGTAGTTGCATAAGCAAATTATCAGTCAAATTATTAAATTTAATAACAACACTTATATACTAAGTACATTTACAATCATACATAACTACATACATATATACATACATACATACATACATGCAAATATATACAAATATGATTAAAAATAAATATATATTTAAATTAAAGATATATATTATAAAATACATACCTACATAAAAAAATATAAATACACACATGACAATGGACATTTAAATACTTACTGATTTCAAAAGGAAATAATTGTGCAATTTCGATTTAAATATAGCAGGAGATTTAGAGTGACGGATTTCAGACGGCAACTCATTCCACAAATGCGAAGCTTTGGAGACAAACGATTCCCTGGAGAATATCATCACCCCTTTTCTTTATCGTGGATGTGAGGCGACTAAGGGGCTCGAGGGTTACATGTGTCACAATTTTCTGAATGACCTTCAAATGTTTGTCAGACGTGGCGTAAATGTTCGCTTTCTACAGCCGTTCACGCTCTGCCTACCCCTGTATGTATAAACACTTCTGCAACAAAAAAACTGAAAAAAGCAAAACTGATTCATTTCTAGGATGGAATTCGAACTCGCAACATTTTATTAATTCAAAGTCAGAGCACACGTCGAACTCATCTCTAATGTAGAGCAACAATGTCGCAATGGCGCAGTAGTTAGTGCCTCGATGACCCATTCGCACCTCGCACTCGGAAATACAAACGCAATGCGGCTCTTAGGCCGGGCGCACTAGGGATGTGCCGTCTCGTAATATTCCCAAAATAAACTTTCCGGGAACATTCCAAATTGCTGGGAACGTGTCGAGAAATGCCGTGTGATGCCGGCTTAGAATAGCATCACCCCATTTCTTGCCCGTGGGAGTCGTAAGAGGCGACTAAGGGACTCGAGGGTGTGTATTGCAGTTTTAGGCGATGGGCTGACAACCTGTCACTATGGCGACACACGATTTTCCGGATGACCCTAAAATTTTTGTCAGACGTGGCGTAAATGTCCGTTTTATGCGGCCATTTATGCTCTGCCTACCCCGCAAGTGATTATAGGCGTGATATGTGTGTGTGTGTGTGTGTGTCGAGAAAATAATTAAAATTACTACGCTCTCTATTCAAATTGTTAACTGTTTCCAGTTCCCTGTTCCTAGTTCCAATAGAAATATTCCCGGGCACGTGGGAATGGAAACAGACAGCTATTTGTTACAGTTTTGACATAACATAACAAAATTCTGTATTGCACATTAAAGAAATAATACAACAATAGATCAACACAGATTAAAGAAACAGTAAGACAAGGCGGCTTTAATGCTAGGTAGCATTCTCTACCAGGCAACCTTAGTTTTATTATATGACATATGAATAGAGGTATAATGCTTGTAAATTATTATGTTTGTTTACTATACAAGTAATTTTCTGTTGTGTGTATGCCGGATATTGTTTTGAAAATATAGGTCATTTAAAAATACTATGTTCCCTATTTCTTTTGTCACATTTTCCTGAAATTTTGAGGACGTGACGTCACTTTTTTTGTAATGTATTAAAATGCCGTTGCCTGCATAAAGAAAAAGTGAATCATAGAGAACACAATTCTCAGTCACGATTTTTTTTCTAACTATGGCAAAAGCACAATTTCATATTTAGGTTATGAGGCGTCATACAAAGGTCATTAAGGGTGAAGATATTTGATTAATTAATTAGTTTATTATGGTAATCAGGAGTTATTGTAAAAAAGTTTTAAGTTTCGAAAAAGTTTTGAGATTTTTCTTTTAATCTTAGCTTACTTAGGATTTGGAATGTTCCCGGGCACCGGGAAGTTTCTTTTGGGAATATATCCACCCGAAGAGTAATCCTTACAGCAGCACATCCCTATCTAGATCTAGAATGGAACAGGGGGAATAGAGCCCCTTTTCGTGTGCGGTGGTCCTATTTAGTTAAGTGTAGATTTTAAAGTCCCAGAGCTAAAATTGTAGAACCCAGCCCTAAAAAAACACCATTTAGTTGCGTTCACAGGCTCTAGCGGAGCGTTTTACTTCTAAAGGCCGACTCAGACGTAGGTACGCTAAACGTGTGGGCTGCACGTTTGAGCGCCTATTAGTACAAAGACTACCCGCGAATCCTCGCGCGCGCTGGTTAAATGCCTTTAGAACTAAGTATCACGCGCTCAGCACGCGTATAAATCCAAATCCATGTAAAGTTTACAGACCAATTTGACGTTTGTGACAACTGTACAGAGAAATGACAATTATAAACTGTTGTCACTAACATCAAATTGATCCGATGGAGTGGAACCTACTATACTACCAATACGCCCCCACATGACAACCTCCCAAATGGCTCCCCAAGAGAATTGCAATACTACATTTGCATGAAAGATGTCCGAAGAACTCAGGTTGTTGGACCTAAGAAACTGGTCCGAATGATAGCTGAACCGAAATACCCTACTCCGAAAATGAGATGACAAACTATACACTGACCTCAATGCGGGATATAAATTCTCTTAACTTACCTTAAATTTGTGCCGTCACTTTCCGTCGAATAGGTTTAGAAAAGGATAGGTCATTTCATGTCTTATAATTTGACGCAAAATACGTGCTATCTGTCAAAATAAGGCGACCATGAAAACAATGGCCTCAATTCGGGATATAAAGTCTCTAATCTTACCTTAAATTATTGCTGTCACTTTCCATCAAATAGGTTTAGAAAAGGATAGGAGATATTTTAGTCGTGTCGTGTCTTATAATTTCATACAAAATACGTGTTATCTGTCAAAGTAGGGCGACGATCAAACAATGGCGAGTTAATTGACTAGAAAAGGCGAACAAACCATTGAAGTATTTAAAAATGACAGGACTTAGATATCTCCTATCCTCTTCTAAACCTATTTGACGGAGAGTGACAGCACTAAATTAAGGCAAGTAAGGAGAATTTATTTCCCGAATTGACGGCAATGGCAGCTAAATTGATTAGAAACCGTGCAGAACTTGATATTTTTTTGATAGATATCTCCTATCCTTTCAAACAAGTTTCAAACCTATATTTATTTGGTGCAATAAAGTTATTACATACATACATACCTATTTGACAGAAAGTGACAGCACTAATTTTAGGTAAGACAAGAGAATTTATATCCCGAATTGAGGGCAATGTGCCCTTTTTCTGTCGTTCTCAAGAATGTGTCAATGTCAAAGTTCAGTTACTATTGATGCGTTTAGGTACAGTTGCGACTGCTGCCATCCTTTATTTATTTAACCATTTATTGTACACAAAAACATACATAGGAACAATTTACAATGAGACAAGACACAACAGGTTTACTTATTTCTAAAAAGAAATTTCTTACAGCAAACCTACATAAGAGACATTCTATAATTCGAGACGCGGATATGACTTATGACCTTAATAGGTAACCTTTTTTTTCCCCATATTGGTATGGCCAGGCCAATCGATAAAAGTATCGGTTGGCAAATACAAATACATGCAATATGCCGTGTGATGCCGGCTTAGAATAGCATCGGAGTCGTAAGAGGCGACTAAGGGACTCGAGTGTGTGTATTGCATTTTAGGCGATGGGCTGACAACCCATCACTACGGCTATGCACAATTTTTCGAATGAGTGATGTGTGTATGTATGTATGTATGTAATACAATGCATGCCGTGTGATTAACCTGGCCAGCCCCGAGGCTGTGCGTTTATTTTAATTTTTTTATCCCGCCCGAGCCGGTTTTCTATTAGGACATTACAAAATTGTTATAAGCTTAAGAAAATTGTGTCATACAATTTTTTTACAATGACGGTACATGACGTCAATCAGTGATAGATAATACTATCCTCACATCCTACATTGAATCAAATTGAATAAAGTAATTTCACTTTAATTTTAAGAACCACAAACCTAGAATCATTTAAAAGTCTTCAAGTATCTTATATTTTAAAATAACAATTTATTTATTTTATTTTATTTATTTTGGAAAACCAACAGCTATTGTAACATTTTACACACCAATAGTAAAGCCAGAAAGCCAATTACAGGTTTTCACCACTAGATAATTGAGTAGATATAAAAAGCATTCACATAAACACTAACACCAAAAAGCACACAACACATAAGTTTCTTTTTTGACGCCATCTTTTAAACTGTTTAATTCAGCATTATGACGTCATTCTCATTTTCAAAAAGTAGTTCGATTGACTTGTAGGAAAATACCGTAGCCAAGGCATGAAATCTGACACCAGCAGAAGATCGGTCCAGTTTCAGTCACAATTAATCCATGTCATTATCAAACACATGTTCAATACAACCATTCACCTTAGTAGGAGTAGTGGTAGAGTATATAACGCAGGCAAAGGAGGGCAGCTGCATACAGCCAGTCTTCGCCAGTGGTCGGAGACGCATAGCAACATGAAGATTCTGGTGAGTTAGAAAAAAATAATAATTTGAAAAAAGAACACTGAGTCGGAATAATAAGAAAATTATAATTTGAAAAAGGAAAGTCAATTAGTGCAGTGCTAGTGATGTGACAAGTGATTATTCGGGATTTTTGGAAAGTGCGGTCGAGAGGATTTTTGGAAATTCAAAATTTGTGAATTCAGTGTGAATTTTTAAAGTTCATTTCAGTGAATAATATTGGAAGTGCTATGTTTGGAAAATTTAAAGATATCAAGAATCCTCTCGACTCTACTTTTTAAATAGTGCTTAAATTTTACTTTCATTACATCAATTAAGATTATCTAAGTTCAAATGCACCTCGTATTTAAAACAATCAAGTTACTTACGCCGTCCCTATAAAACCTGTTTACAAAACTGTCCCTCCATAAACCATACTTTTACTGCTCGCGTTATAAGACTTCCTGTTTTATAAGTGCATACAGGAACCAACTGGCCAGTGACTCGCATGCCAGCTACTGTCTCGCGAACTGGTTTAATTTTCCCGCTTTCCCGCTAGTGAGAGTGACGAAAACCGAGTAATAGCTGTAAATAACAGCTCCCGGGTAACAGTTACGTGTGCGCTGTAATTAGAAACGGAAACAGCATAATTGCTGAGATTATTTGAGTCGCACACATAATACTTGTTACTGGAGCATGTAAGAGCTTATTCTCGGAAAGTACTGACTGACAGAAAAAAATGGGAACTAATACAGAATTGCATATCTGTATTACTAACAAACTTTAAACACATCCTTTGTACACGCCAAATTGTTCTAAAAAGCCAAGTTCAGACTCGCGCACATAAGGTTTCGTACCACTATGTATAAAAATCACGTTTGTTGTATGGGAGCCCCCTTAAATATGTTTTTTTAGTATTCGTCATTATTTTATTATTATTGTAGCAACTTAATTACATGTTATGTGAAAATTTCAACTGTCTACCTATAACCATTTATGAAATACGCACTCCGAACAATTAAAGGTAAAATCGAGCAGAAAATAAGTTTTTATGAATAGTACTATTATATTTTTATCGAAAGTGGCGTATGTGAAAATTGTAACTCTCTAACTATCACAGTTTATAAAATACAACCAGACGGACAGAAGCGAAGTCTCAGTAATAGGGTCCCATCTTGACCCTTAGGGTACGGACCCTTATTGTGTACCTAATATCTAAATAAAAAATCGCAAACCGGATGCGGAAACAAGAATATAACCAACACATGCATTTTTGTGACACAAAAATTATCTATTGTTATTATCATCATATTCAACAAATAAAGTTCTAACGGTTTACAATGCCTGAATCAATCCAACAACATATAACTTTAAAGATGTTGAAACGTGCACATTAGTACTTTCTACAATTTAAGATGACGATGATATGTTAAAGTTTATGTCACTAGGTCATATATAATGCTATGTCATCGCATCTTAAGAAGATTTGAACCTCGTTTTGTGACCTGACCTGACTGACCTATGGTGAATTAATTTTGGTGATCTTTGAATTTACAACATTTTTATGTAGAGCTCATAAATGTTGACGATTTACATAATTATTACAATAATGAATTAATTATATCATTAATTATACTGAGTTACTTAATTGAATCTGGCATCCTTATATTATGAAATACATTTCGTCTGTTGCGGAAAAAAGATTAAAGAGAAAAGCCATTATTTTATCAAGTGGTTGCAACTTATTTAGTTTATTCATAATTATTTTTAATAACATCACTACATATTTGATCACATTAAGAAATATTTTTTTTGACGCAGCATGGTTAGGTTCGTTAGGAAGCTAGCCGTGTGATGCCGGCCTAGAATTAGCCGTGTGATGCCGGCCTAGAATTAGCCGTGTGATGCCGGCCTAGAATAGCCGTGTGATGCCGGCCTAGAATTAGCCGTGTGATGCCGGCCTAGAATTAGCCGTGTGATGCCGGCCTAGAATAGCCGTGTGATGCCGGCCTAGAATAAGCCGTGTGATGCCGGGCTAGAATTAGCCGTGTGATGCCGGCCTAGAATTAGCCGTGTGATGCCGGCCTAGAATTAGCCGTGTGATGCCGGCCTAGAATAGCCGTGTGATGCCGGCCTAGAATAAGCCGTGTGATGCCGGCCTAGAATTAGCCGTGTGATGCCGGCCTAGAATAGCACCACCCCATTTCTTACCTATGGGTGTCGTAAAAAGCGACTACGGGACTCGAGGGTTAGATGTGTTTTGCAATAATAGGTGATGGGCTGACAACCTGTCACTATAGTAATACACAGTTATCTGATTGATCCTCAAACTTTTGTCAGACGTGGTGTTAATATCCGTTCTACGGCCGTTAACACTCTGCCTACCCCGTAAGGGATATAGGCGTGATTTATGTATGTATGTATGTATATTTCGTACTAATTGTATTACTAGTATTATATTTTTTGCACCTTCCCGTTCTTTCCACATGCCCTAAGGTAGACTGGTAGATAATGTACACTGTTTTGTGCATAAAATGCAATAAATAAATAGTTTATTGAGAGATGTAAGTGTTTATTTGTTGACCATACAAAGCCTGTATTTATGAATGCAGAGCTTAGCCAGTGAAAGTGATCTCGACCGAGGAAAATCAAAATACACCGGGTCTGAGATAACGTCTTACGCATAGTTTCCTTATTACAAGTTATTAATAGTTAGATTAATGGATTATATGTCTATTTTATGTGGCATCCATACATATCCTTTGCGGGGTAGGCAGAGCATTAACGGCCGTAAAAATATGGTCGCTAACACTGCGTTTGACAAATATTTGAGAGCCGTTTCAGAAAAATCTTGTATCACTAGTGACAACCTGACACTACATATAGTGTCAGGTTGTCACCCTGTCGCCTAAAATTTTAATACACGTTTAACCCTTGAGTCCCTTAGTCGTATCCCGTGGTCGTATCTGAAGACACCCGCGGGAAAAAAATAGGGTGATGAACGCGTGGTGAATGCGTAGGCTGACTTTAGCACAAACACGCGGTAAACACGCGCACAGCACGCGTAATATACGTCTAAATCCACTCTAACACAACACTATATTTGGCACGCGACAAAATTCTCCAACTTCGCGGAAGATATAAATATTAATATTATGTATTGAGGATGTTTGTTTACATAACTAGTGATGTATGGAGTAACATGTGAAATTTTAATGTAAGTAGCTAATTTAAATGCCTGCCTCGTTTCATACAGATTTGTAGGTTAGTAGATATTTCGTTTAGATCAGAATAATAGATGAATACATATATTAGTGATCTGGGTAGATGAATGATAAGGAAAGATTATAAGTTAAACTTGATGAAAAGGACTATTCTAATTTTCCTTACAGATACATACCGATATAATTCTTAATATACGCCTTGTGATGCCAGCTTAGAATAGCATCACCCTATTTCTTTACCACGGGTGTCGTAAGAAGCGGCTTAGGTACCGTGTTATAACAAAAAAGTAAGACGCGCTTTAAGACCGTATGTTTAAAATTCGATTTGACGCTGTCAAAAAGTTTAACTTTTTTGTAATTACACCATATGGAACTTTATAGGATTTCATGTGCATTACAATTTTAGGTGACAGGCTGACAATCTGTCAACATTTGTCTGGCTCTCAACTATGGATCAGACATGACGATAGCGACCGTATTTAACGACCGTCAACATGCTCTGCCTACCCCGCAAGGGATAAAAGCATGATATGCGTATGTGTATGTATGTAGATTCTTAATTACCTTACAGACCAATAAAGGTCTCTAAGAGTATGTGAGTATGGTTAAAATCAACGTGCCTTTCGAAACAATAAAAACTCAAGGTCGTCAAATTAAAACAAAGAAATTAAACCTCAAAAACTATTACTTTCATTGTTCCAGTATGTTCATATTAAAACGGCCACTTAGCCACAGAGTAACGCAATGCACGTGATTGTAAACGCAATTACAATTGAAACTGGGTTAATTACTCTATGCCTAGTTGCCGTTAAAAAATTGCAAATCGTGATTGTCCATTTTTTGTGCGGCAATTTTTGTAAGTTCTTGGGTTTTTTGGACGCAGATATGTGATTTTACGGCTGAGAGTTTTTGGGTCAATGTGTAATTGTTTTAGTTTTACGTATAGTTGCTAAATAGTTGCATTCAAAGTAGTTTTTTTTATGGCATAATATCGTTATATTTTTCAAGACTTTTCAGCTATTTAAAATGCAGTAGGTACGTACATTCAAAGTGCAATAAAAGAACGCGACTGTTCTCATTTCAAATCCCGATAAACAAGATAAATTTAACCAATCGATAACCATTCGATATTCGAAATTGAAATCGAAAGTAACAGCCCTGACGCCCTGTTGCACGTTTAACAGCTTATCTGGCCAGTTACTTAAACTAACTGTTACGAAATGATGCTAATATTATTATTGATCGTATTGATTATAGGTGATTGCACTTTAATGTATAATAGTCAATCTATTCTGAATTATAATGGTGGAGTGATAAATGTTGGCTGAAATAATTTGCAGAACGCACCGCCGGCATTTTGTTATGATAAGTTTTGATAAAATGAGATGTTCGAAATAGATAGGTAACTTTGTTTGAAAACTTGCAAAATTTTCAAGCGCGGGCTGGATTAATTTAGATGGATAAATTGTATAGCTAACACGGAGTGTTTTGATAAATTTGGTATTCAAGATAGGTAGCTATTACTTAATTTAGTTTTTTTTTTTCCTGTAAATAACCTAGTATTAATTCATTTGAAAACATAACATTTAAGTTTTGAATACTTAACTTCGTTTAGGTACTTAATAATTTGATTGTAAGTGCTTATCAACTTACCTACCAATGTATAATAAATTTTAATATTTTTATTAACTTTTAGATAGAAAAATATTTAATGTCATATTCAAACACTGATGCTTGCAAGAGCAAAAGACATTAAAGAAAAAATATTGAAAAAAAAAATCGTTCCTTAAAAAATTGCCGATCAGCTGATTTTAGTAACTTTTTTTATTATTTATTTATTTATCATTTAGTTTATCACAGCCTAAGGTGTTAGTGATAAACTAAAAGCTAACTATAATAATATTTTTGACATATTTCAACCTATGTTCATCATTGGGGAAAGTTGTTCCTTATCACCAGCCCGTCTTGAGATTTCGCGATCGGTCACGAGAAAATTATTAATGATCAATATTATTTATTATGGGAAGCACTTTACTCAAAGTTATTAACAGTTAATAAACTACTTATCATATTCGATCGTCTCATTAGCGAAGACTGACGGCCGATGTGGCGCAGTGGTAGTGCGACTGCTTGCGACGCAAAGGTTCCGGGTTCGATTCTCGGTAGGGCACTCACAAATTTGACAATTATCACTTTGTGAATTTGTTTCCGGTCTGGCATGGACATTGCAGGCTGAACCACCTAATTGTTCGAAAAGAAAGATGGATCCGTGCTTCGGAGGGCACGTTGAGCTGTCGGTCCCGGTTGCTGTCTGCGATTACTTGTCAACCATGTCAGAGGCCTACTACTTGTAGTAGGCGGTTGAAATACTCTCGACACCAGGGTTAATCGGGTCGTTGGACGACTCGGTGTCCCACACGAAAAGAAGAAGTCTCATTAGCATTTTCCGTAATATGTTGACGAGTTTTCGTAACACTCGTAACTATTAACGTATCCACTTGGCCGTAGTATGTCGTAATAGCACTTACCGCGTTATACTGCCCACGAGTATAACCAGGTAACTGACGGTAGCCACGGCCAATTAATTCTTAATTACTGTTAGATCATTATTTTGATCCAATTCTGTGTGTCAGTTTTGGAACGTAACTGCAATCTTTAGTTAATGTTCGTTAATGCTCTCGTTTGTCGTATGATGCTGGCGTAGGATAGCATCACCTCAATACTAACCTTGGGTGTCGTAAAGAGTGACTGAGTGATTAATTTATCCAGGGAATGGGTTGCAGCGTTCCCTATGAAAGCGCCTGCTGCTATCTGCAATAAGCCTTGTGCGTTTCTCCCTATTTAATTATTCGTTCAATTACATGCTAAAATGACGCTTAGTTCCTAAAATATGAAAACAAAGTATATTCCTGTCTAAAAACGCCGTAAAATACATTGATCAATCTGAGCTTGGTACATAATAACAGATTCAGAATTAGCTGACAGACAGACAGAAACACTTTATTGCTCACATTAATAATTATAACATAATATACAAGAACAAAAACAAACAACACAATATAAGCAAAGGCGGCCTTATCGCTTTAAGCGATCTCTTCCAGGCAACCCTGCACACTAAGAGAAAACATTGAAAAAACACACTGTAAATAGCAGTGGCAACACATAAAATACATGACATCAATTTTAGCTGAGTAGGTGTTCTGTCAGAATTGAGGTCATTCAAGATTTGAAACTTAGAAATCTCGTAATGAGCATAAACGTTATTTCTATGCATTCTTTGGAATATACCTAACGTATCGATGTCTTGATTAAAACATATCACAAAAACATCTTAGTTTCTTACAAGAATAAATAAAAACAAACTTTTAATACAATCGTAAGTATCACTAATTGAGTAATTATAAATGACATTAAAAGATGAATATGTATGAAAGTTGTAAAAAAGTAACAATTGATCAGACAATAGCAGAACCGACAATCAAAAGCTTTAGACAATGCTAGTGAGAATTTTACCTATTTCTTACAAAGTTAGATAAGTTTTAAGTAAGTAGTTAGAAAGCGAGAAGATTTATGTAGAAACGTGACCGCTTCAAGGAACCAAATAATGGACATTATTTTACAAAATGGCGCCTTGCTATCTCAGAGAGAGGAAAGCTATAGAGGGAACTTTACGAACATCAAGATTGAAGCTATGGAGAACTTGTCACAATCAGATTAGAGCGCTCTAATATAAAAAAGTTGGTGAATAAAAATGCGCACTGTTTACTGCACAAAAAAAATAAAATTATTACACTTTCTCTTTGTATGGGGCACTGAGACGACGAACGACCCGATGATTCCTGATGTTGGAGTTTTTAAACTGCCTACTACTACTTAGTAATCCTTTGGTATAGTTTTTTCTATACTGACTAAATAACATTCTTATACTCACCAAAAAGTATTTTGTGTTATTGTAAATTTTCTCAATTTTGATTATGATGAAAGAGGTCGAGAATTTGACAACAGCAGCCGTGACTGCGGTAGCTCAGATGGCAGAGCAGTGGCTTGGTACTCCACAGTCTTGGGGTTTTGGGTTCAGGTCCCAGCCGCTGTCATTATTTTTTGGGGTATTATTTTAATTTAAGATTGTAATGAGTTTTCCGTGGCCTCATTCTGGTTGTATGAAGAATCCTTTTGAAATATTCTCTTGATCTGAGCTTGCTGTCAATCAAAACGTGTAAATTGTACCCTGTACCTCCTTCTTAGGTGTTACATCATTGTTTCGTAACTTTACTGCATTTATTTTAGAACTTGATTTATTGAACTATAATTTTCAGTTTAATTATATCATAGCCACATTATAGCACAGAGATAACCAGCGTTTTATAATTGTCTGAACCGTCATGCGTAATAATAATCAGGTAACGGTAGCTCAGGCTATGCTGGTTATTCAACAAATCCATAAGAGAAATGGAAACTGAACACTGTTGGAACAAACTGCTTTAAACTGCACATAATATCCCGAAAAATAATGATGAAGAAAACCTAGTTACGGTTTTCATAAATGAAATTTAGAGATAGAATAATATCGACTGCGGCCGGGGCTTCAACCTGGGACCTTGGAATACCGTTCCATCGCTCTACCAACTGAGCTACCGCAGTCCTTGGCGGTTCCCCTTTTAGTACTAGTCTCGAAGTCGTACAGTGAAATCTAGTATACGTTTTTCAAACAATAGTTACTAACATATTAGAGTAAGAATAAAAATGACAAATAAAGCCAGTTACGGTCTTCCTATTGTCCATTGTATGTTGTTGACGCTAATGACACGTGTCTCTCTTGTCCACAGGTTGTTTTAGTAGCCTCCCTGGCCGTGGTGGCCTTTGCCAGCGAGGAGAAAGGCGCACCGAAAAAAGCGGCAGAAGAAGACAAGAAGCAAGACAAACGAGGCATCCATGACTTCGGTCACGGCTTCGGCGGCGGCGGCGGCGGCTACGGGGGACACGAGGAGATCAGCTATGGCGGAGGACACGACTTCGGAGGACACGAGTCTCTGAGCTCCGGCGGCCATGAAAGCTCTGGAGGCTACGGCGGCAGCTACGGTGGCGGCCACGGGGAATGGCAGCCCATCTCCCACGGAGAGTCCCACGGCCACCATCACCACACTGAACACGTCAAGCACGTTGAGGTCATCAAAAAGGTCCCCGTACCGTACACCGTCGAGAAACACGTCCCGTACACAGTTGAGAAGAAAGTTCCTTACGAAGTCAAGGTGCCCTACCCTCAGCCTTACACTGTCGAAAAGAAGGTCCCAGTCACTGTTAAGGAGTACGTCAAATACCCTGTATACGTGCCAGAGCCCTACACAGTTGAGAAGAAGGTGCCCTATGAAGTCAAGGTCCCCGTTGACAAGCCCTACGAAGTGAAAATCAAAGTGCCAACTCCTTACACCGTCGAAAAGAAGGTCCCTTACGAAGTCAAGGTCCCATACCCTCAGCCCTACACCGTCGAGAAGAAGGTCCCCTACCCAGTCAAATACGAAGTCAAAGTACCCCAGCCCTACGAAGTTATCAAGAAGGTGCCTTACGAAGTGAAGGTCCCAGTCGACAAGCCCTACAACGTGTACGTGCCCAAACCCTACCCGGTACCAGTTGAGAAGCCTTACCCAGTCACTGTGCACAAGCCAGTGCCTTACGAAGTGAAGGTTCCGGTCGACAAACCCTACAAGGTCGAGGTGGAGAAACCCTACCCAGTCCACATCAAAGTGCCAGTGCCGAAACCCTACGACGTGTACAAGAAGGTGCCTTACACGGTCGAGAAGAAAGTGCCTTATGAGGTGAAGGTGCCCATTGACAAGCCGTACCCCGTTTACAAAGAGGTTCCGTTCCCGCTCGTCAAGGAGGTGCCTTACCCAGTGAAGGTCCACGTTCCCTACGTCATCAAACAGGAGCAGGAGCACCACCAGCACCACGAGCACCAGCATCACGGCTGGCACTGAACTCAGTAGTTCATATCTCACCCCAGTACCTTATAGGTTAAGTTCCAAATGTGATCATTTAGTATTCTAGTGTATGTATACTGCTAAATTGTTTTTGGCGCTCTCTGGTACGGATGAGGGTCCATTAAGTGGGTTGAAAAGTCGACCCGATGAACCCTGGCGGCTACGTCCATCACCGCATAGCATTGTCCACAATGCGCGGACAGACCAGTTGTGTATATATTAGTGATCTGTTATTACTTTTTTAGCTTTATATTGCTTTGTTTTAAATATATAACTTGTCAGAGTATGAAAATACTTTGATTTGAGGCTGATTTAAATAAAAAAATGTGTGAAATGTTCGTATTGTTTTCTTTGGTTATGTTAACAGCCATAAGAGTCCACTACTGGACACAAGGCTCCCCCCATTGTACTCATCACGCATGCCAGGCGGATGGGCAAGCGCAGTACAAGATGTAGTAATCACAATGAACGCTGCTGCCCATTCCCTTAATGAATTCATCCATCAGGAGCTTTTTACGACGCCCACGGGTAGAATTGAGGTGATGGTATTCTAATCCGGCATCACACGGCCGTTAGGTTATGTAAACAAAACCAATTAGAATTTTAATGACAAAAACATACTTACATACATACACACATCACGCCTATATCCCTTGCGGGGTAGGCAGAGCGTAAACGGCCGTAAATACGGACATTATATGCCACGTCTGACAAACAGTTGAGGTTCATTCAGATAATTCTGTATCACCAAAGTGACAGGTTGTCAGCCCATTGCCTAAAATTGCAATACACGTCTAACCCCCGAGTTCCTTAATCGCCTCTTACGATGACCACAAAAACATCAATGAATGCAGCTACAGTAGCGATTATGAACAAGATGAACAATGGTAAACAAACAAAAAAAGTAATACTCTGTGAAGGAATTAAACAACTTTCTCGTATACAATCATCAGACCAAAACAAATGGATGGTTTGCAGACGGTAATCAAATTTGAGAACCGTGTAGTTACATTAGTCAAAATACCATATCCAATTTGGGCATCACGCTTAATACCTCGACAGTGGCGCAACTTTAAAATAAAAAATCTCTTTATATAAACAATCTATCAGAATGTCCGTTGCTTAGGTTTTTGGTACTATCCTTAACTAAGAATCGCGATCGGGTTATTACAAGGAATCTTTCACAGTACAAGCCACTCACATTTGGAATGCGTTGCCACGAGAAATACGTCACTGTACTTCTTTGGATACCTATAGAATTAAGGTACATCAACATTTTATGACAAAGTCTGTTCGCTAGTTAGTATTGTATCCTATTGCATTCTTAGATTCCAATCCTATCTAACTTATATATAAATATGTATTTATACTTATGTATTATAATCTGTATTTATTTATAATATTATATATTGTAGTATATTATAATATGGTATGATTTAGTATATTTATTAATGTACTTACACTGTCTGATCTTACCTTTATTTATGCACTACTCTCTTCTTCCCTTTGATTTCTCCTCCACCCAAAGGTTGTCTGGTAGAGATCGCTTTCAGCGATAAGGCCGCCTTTGCGCATTTTTAGTTTAAGTTTTCCTGTCTTTTATTTGTGTTTTGAATGTGCAATAAAGTGTTTTTACTTACTTACTTTACTAAGAATCGAACCTGTAAACTCAATTAAATATTCGCTGTTATTAATGTTATGGAAAAAAGTGCTGAAGAGGGCCACCTTTGGTATTAATTGCCAAAACTTTAATTAGGTACAGGCACACAATATATAATAGTACTAACGTACTACAGGTACAGATAATATTTCATTCAGTTTGCAGGTTCTAATTTTACTTAAGGATAATAAGAAAAACTTGAGCAATGGACATTCTGATAGATTGTTTGTATAAAGAAATATTATTTTACGTGAATTGGCGCCACTGTCGAGGCTGTACACGACCACACTCGCCTTAAAACAATAAAAGAAATCTTTCAAGTGGAAGCATTAATAAGCGAAAGTGGAAGGTAATTTTAATAACACAATTTAAAATAAAAAATAATAGAAGCTTCAGATACTTAATAGAAGTATATATTGTAAGTTTTTATTCTAAATCAAGGCCGTTCTAAAGCCATCTGTCATCTCCATACTGAAACAGGTGGCTATAAATGAAAATGGACTCTCTACCATAGCATTAGCACGAATCTGACAGCTGTCAAATATGGCTTATTTGGGTGGCTGTACTGCAGTTTCTGCATCGTGTAATAAGGCCTGCGCTTTGTAGACGACTAACTATGACAATGGGATATTAATATGAATGACAATAATTCGATAAGCTAATTAAATTAGATTTAAAAGTACCTCCCTTAGTATCATCTTAATTATAATTATATGAAACCCCGCATACATACGTACACATATCCGCCTTAATATATAAATAAATAAATAAAATTATGTATCTCTATAGTAACAGCTTATTATATATGCTTAAAATTATCGAATCCCTTAGTCTTACGACACCCGCGGCAAAGAATTGGGGTGATGCTATTCTAAGCTGACAACACACGACAACTTGTTATGCTCATTAAATTAGGTACTTTATACGTACTTAACATAATTAGATACTTGTATAGTGTTTCGACAGATAATGCCAGAAAAATATCTAAATCAAAAATTCGACTGCTGGAAAAATCATGTGCGTACTCTACAGTATGGCCATACCAATGACAGCTGTCAAATTAATGCTAATGCTATTTAGCAGAAGGTCCCTTTTCCATTGTTGACATCTTTTCTATCATGTAACTGACAGCTGTCAATTATGGCTTATTAGGATGGCCTTACTTACACGCAGTATTAAGCCTACACGACCTAAATTACGTACGAAATTGTATATTGCCTGTGAAATTGCATATTGGCTACGTTATACATATTCTGATTGCGTATATATATATGATATTTCACAACATAGATTGCTTTGGAGCTGGTGCGTTACATGATCAGATAACGTCGGATGTAGGCTTTGCTGACCAAGGACGGTGAAGAAATAAGGGCAGTAAAGAAAAAGAAACGAACCGCGTTTACGAAAATAGTTTTATTTTTCTAAAGCCACTGGCTTCACATCTCGTGAGTTGAGACGTATTTTTTGAAATTAAAATTAAATTAAATTATTAATTAATTAAAAAATTAATTATTCTGGCTTCACATCTCGTGAATTGAGACGTAATTTGCCATTTATGTCAGGTTAGTCAAGTCATTGTGAGGTTATGTTCAGTCATATGTGAGGTTATTTAACATTATTTTACTAGGGATACTGAAAAATTTTACTGAAAAAACAGAGGAACGACTGGTGATAATTAACAACATTCCCCTAGGGAACCTCGGTCAAAATATGTCAAAAAAACACAAGCTTCCATTGTAACTCAAATCAGCTGATCGACAATTTAGTATAGGAGGCCCAAATTATTTTTACGGATTTCGACCTATATTCATTGGGGAAAGTTCTTCCTTTTCACTACTTGCCCGACTTGAGTTTTCGTTATCGGTCACTAGAAAATTTTGTAAAATGGTGATTGACACCTATTCTACTTTTAGACACTGATTTTTAAAAACTCCAATTGCCTCGTATTTTATTAATTACCCAGGACACAACCCTATTTGAGCACTGTCTAAAAGCACGTCTAATTTATTTGTTACTAGCTCTTACCCGCGACTTCGTCCGCGTTAGATAGTTTTTTTAGAAACATGTTCAGGTTTAGGTGGGCTCCTGATGGTACACCTGGTGGTCTACATAAGGTACTCC
The DNA here is from genome assembly GCA_027580185.1 of Tuta absoluta. Classification (NCBI taxonomy): domain Eukaryota; kingdom Metazoa; phylum Arthropoda; class Insecta; order Lepidoptera; family Gelechiidae; genus Tuta; species Tuta absoluta. Next base: position 1,403,467 of record JAQAHW010000052.1, read on the forward strand.
AGATCCTAAATGTCCTTGTGAAAAGAAGCGGCCCATCATACTGAACAACTTTTGTTTTAGAACCATTTCTGTATCTCTAATAGTTTAAATGGGCTCCTGCTCGTACACCTGGTGGTCTACATAAGGTACTCCAGATCCTCAATGTCCTTGTGAAAAGAAGCGGCCCATCATACTGAACAACTTTTGTTTCAGAACCATGCCTGTATCTCTAATAGTTTAGCTGGGCTCCTGATGGTACACCTGGTGGTCTACATAAGATACTCCAGATCCTCAAAGTCCTTGTGAAAAGAAGCGGCCCATCATACTGAACAACTTTTGCTTCGGAACCATGCCTGTATCTCTAATAGTTTAAGCTGGGCTCCTGGTGAAAATGAAAATGAAATAACTTTATTCAATGTAGGATAGCATTATCACTTATTGACGTCATGATCGGTCATTGTAAAAAAAAGAAATTTACATAACGCAATTTTCTTCTTTTTATAACAATTTTGTATTGTCCTAATAGAAAACCGGCTCGGGCGGGATAAAAAAAATAAAAATAAAAATAAAGGCACTGCCTCGGGGCTGGCCAGGTTAATTACACAGCACGTAACTTAACGCCACCACCATTTGTAAACGACATTTGTTTCAAATTTTAGTTAAGATATTCAAAGCGTGTTATTTACATGTCTTAGATGAATCGTCGTATGATCCTAGTACTGCAACTGATGTCTCACCAATCCCTGGCCCATCGTGACGTTAAAATGCTTGGCCATCATTGAAGCGCATGCTTGACCAAGCCGAAACCAGAGGCACTCAAGCATAGACTCGTCTCACTTCGCGGCTTGCGTTTGGAGGCGACGGACGTTTATTTTCTTTAAGAGATTTTGAGGCTATCTGATTTGTTGTTGATTTTCATTTTCATCATTATATTCCGTGGAATTCATAAAATGTGCGTTTTTCTTTTTAAAATAGCTCATTTCCCATCTGTTTCATAAGATCAGAAGTCGGGATTGGCCACGTGTTTTAGCTTGTTTGCCATCTGTTTGCATAAAATTTACGTTTTAGTGACTTGGTGTAAAAGAAAGTGTACAAATGTAAAAAAGTGTGATTGGTGTCTAAAATACGCAAGTACGTGTACATTTATTTGTAAAATAACGGTGTGTGTGTTCTTTCGTAATTTCTCAAATTCGATAATTAATTAAATCGATATTTGCACAAAATATCGTTGCATTTTGAATTGGTTGACACATTATCATGACGGGACGTGCGTCCAAATCCGTGCGTTGTGACACACCTCCCGATCCTCCGCGTAGACGGCGACGCGAGCGCAGTGATTCACGTGAGCGACGTCATTACCGTGATCGATCGGAAAGTCGTCCTAAAATCGGGTCGGGACGCTCGAATAATTCGCGCAAGCAGCGTGATAGAACGAGGTCAAGGTCGCCTAGACGGCGTAATTTATCATGTAGTTCGGAAAAACGTTATCAACGTCGCGATAGCTCACGTGATCGTAGTGACTACAAGATGGACAAAATACTGAATAGGTTGCATGCGCTTGAAAATCAGATAGCTTCTTCTACGCTGCCTTCGTCAACTCTCTTGATGCGTCCGTCTGCCGAAAACTGTCCATCGTCTTTTGCTCCACCACCACGCGAAACGCCTGAAATAAATATCAATGCAAGTAGTGCGGCCCCCCGCGTCGTGATTTCGCATGACGTGCTATTGCAAAAAGACACGGACAGAATTGTGGGAGCTCTTAATAATTTGGTTCAAGGTAGATCTAAACATTATTACATCTCAAACTTTGACCCCAGTGTGCATGACTTTGACGTTTGGTGCACAGAAGTTGATCGCGGTCAGGCTTTGAACAATTGGGATGATGGTGAGTGTCTCGGACGTATTGGCGGTTGCTTACGCGGTGACGCGAAAACTTGGCTCAATGAGTGGGTCACAAATACCCGTACGTGGAGTAATTTTAAAGTTGAATTTCGAGCATTGTGTCCACGTAACATAGATGTGGCATCCGTTTTGTATGACGTAATGAGCACAAATTCGAGTAAATTCACGACATACGCTGAATACGCCCGGAAGTCCCTTCTGCAGTTAAATATTGTTAAGGGGCTTTCGGACGATTTAAAAACCGCCATAGTCGTTCGAGGTATCACCGATCCGCAAGTCAAAGCTGCGGCAGCGAACGCTAAATTACAGCCGAAAGACCTGGTCGAGTTTTTGTCTGTTTACATAAAACCGAAAAATGATTTCAAGACTACCCACAACTCTGTTCGTGCTACAAATTCCGATTCATTCAACCCCCGTAAACGCGAATTCCATAAGCCAAATAAGTTCACGAATTTTCCGCGGAAAAATTTCGGTCATAATCAAACAGAACACACCTCCGGACCAAAAAGACCTAAAGCTGATATGAATAGTTCTAATTCGACCAATGTGAGTGCGAATAGCGTTTCGAACCCTACCAATGCAGTTTCTAAAGAAAAACTACCATTGTCTTGCACATTCTGTAAGAAAAATGGGCATTTGGCCAGCAACTGTTTCGTAAAGCTTCGGCTCGACTCGAGAAATACAAACGGTCGTTCGGGTGAAGTAAATTTTTGTTCAGAATCGAATCCGAAGGAGACGACGTAATACCGGCTTTCATACAATCTTTACCGACTGACATTTTAATTGATAATGGCTCAGACATTTCTCTTATTTCCGAAACAGTGATTAAAAATTTCGAGTTTAATAAAATCCCTACGTATCGGCGAATGCGCGGAATAGGAAGCCAAGATGTGGAATCAACTTCTTTTGTCACGACGGTTATAGAATTTCCTGAAATTTCAGTAGAGGTTGATTTATTCGTTGTACCACCGGGCTGCATTAACGTTCCAATATTAATAGGTAAAGATGTCTTAAACAGACCTGGACTTACTTTTATTCGGGACAAGGATAGACAGCGTCTAATTAGACTCGATAAGGACACTGTGCCGACCGTAACTACTGTAGAGGGTGAGAATATTAAAACGCCTTTAGTAGGAAAAGATAAAAAGCAGCTGATGACCGTTATCAATGAGTTTCCTGATATCTTCACAACGGGAACAGCTACATCTACAGTAAATACGGGCAGCATGGAAATCAAGCTAACTAGTAGCGACCCAGTACACTATCGGCCTTACAAGTTGTCAGAAGATGAAAAGCGACGCGTACGTGAAATCGTAAAAGATTTGTTAGGTAAAGGAATAATACGTGAATCGCAGTCCGACTACGCTAGTCCTATCATCCTCGTTAAGAAAAAAAATGGGGAGGATAGGATGTGCGTCGACTATCGCGCCCTAAACGCCATCACCATCAAAGAAAGATTTCCGTTGCCGTTAATCGACGATCATGTTGATAAATTAGGAAGTTTTAAGTACTTCACTAGCCTTGACATGGCTACCGGTTTCCATCAGGTGCCAATGAAAGATGACGATTCAATAAGTAAAACAGCGTTTGTAACGCCTGAGGGGCATTTTGAATACCTCAAAATGCCCTACGGGTTAGCTAATGCCCCTATCGTTTACCAAAGAATCATCTCAAAGACTCTAAAGCACCTGATAGATAGCGGTAAGGTCCTTACTTATATTGATGATGTGCTTATCATGTCGAATTCTATTGCCGAAGGTTTAGACACATTGCGCGAGGTACTGCAAACTCTTAAGGCTGCCGGTTTCTCCGTCAACTTAAGAAAGTGCACGTTCTTGGCACCAGAAATTGAATATTTAGGTAGCCTTATTGGACATGGTCAGGTACGGCCGAGCCCTAGTAAAGTTGAGGCACTTGTCAAGTCACCAAAGCCATCAAACGCTAGAGAAGTGCGTCAATTTTTGGGACTCGCGGGGTATTTTCGGCGGTATATTGCGGGCTATGCATCAAAAACTGCATGCATATCAAAATTGTTAAAAAAAGGCCAGCCTTTCGTATGGAGTACTGAACAAGACTTTGCCCGAGATTACATCATTAAATGCTTAACTGAGGAACCCGTTTTAGCAATATTTAATCCAAAACTACCTACAGAATTGCATACGGATGCAAGCTCGATAGGCTATGGCGCGATATTGATGCAAGAACATGAGGGTAAACTTAAACGCGTTGTTGGCTACTTCAGTAAATCCACTCAGGGCGCAGAATCTCGTTATCATAGTTACGAGCTAGAAACCCTGGCGATTATACGCGCGCTGCAGCACTTTCGTCACTACTTGATAGGCATCGAGTTTAAGATAGTGACGGATTGCAATTCGCTCAAACTAACAGAACGCAAAAAAGATCTGCTGCCTAGGGTTGCGCGCTGGTGGGTTTACATGCAAGACTTTCGGTTCAAGTTAGAGTATCGAAAAGGTTGCCAAATGCAACACGCGGACTTTTTGAGTAGAAACCCCATTAACGTAGCACATGTTCGTAATCCCAAAAATTGGGCAAAGATTGCTCAGACGGCTGACTCTGAAACACAAGATCTGATGACTAAATTAACGGAGGGCGAGTTAGATAGCACACGGTACTTAATTAAGAACGACCTCTTGTATTACAAGTTCACTCCCACTGGTGAAGATCATCGCCTTCTTTGCTATATTCCTAAAGGCCATAGGCTCAGCCTGTTGCGCGTCTTTCACGATGATCATGATCATATTGGCATTGACAAAACTACAGACCTGATTTTGCGACATTTCTGGTTTCCAGGGCTTAGGCAATTTGTACGAAAGTACATAGGTCACTGCATAGTTTGTTTGGCACATAAGAAAGTGCCACGAGCTCCGAACCAACCCATTGAATCATGGACAAAACCTGACGTTCCCTTCTCTGTGATCCACACAGATGTTCTTGGACCTCTGCCTGTTTCAAATGGATTCAAATACATTCTTATAGTGATTGATTCCTTCTCCAAGTACTGTGTATTGTACTCCTTATATAGACAGGACGCTGAAGAATTAAAACGCGTATTCTCAAATTTAATTTCTCACTTTGGCACTCCGTCTACTATTGTATGTGATCGTGGAAGGATGTTTGAGAGTGCTGCCTTTCAAAATTGGGTTGATTCATTGGGATGTTCTGTGCATTTCATTACTCCCGAGATGCACCGTGAAAACGGTCAAGTCGAGAGATACTGTCGGACAGTGCTCAACATGTTGCGTATAGAAGTGAATAGTAAGGGTTCCGCCTGGTCAGATGTTTTATGGAAGGTTCAGCTGACGTTGAATATCACAAAGCAAGCTACTACGCGTACATCAGCACTCCAGTTGTTGACAGGGGTTGAAGGCACCAGCCCTATCATCCGGTCTTTGGTGAGGGACGTTGCTCTCAGCAACTCGCAGCCAAATCGAGAGGCTTTGTTAGTTCTCAGGAGACAACGAGCGTCGGAGCTGCTAGAGTCCAACCAACAGCGTCAGGACACCTATGTCAACCAAGGGCGACATCCACCTCGATCCTTCACAGCTGGTGATTTCGTTTTTGTTGGCAAAAGTTCTCAAAGCACTGGAAAGCTTGATTCGGGTATGCGTGGCCCTTATAAGGTGCTGCGTGTATTACCACACCACCGCTACGAGCTGGAGCTTTTAGCTGGTTCCTACGGGAAGAAAACTCAAGCTGCTGCGGAACATATGGTCTTATGGCGCGGCGAATGGACCCCAGACGTGTGCGAAGCTTTCTTTGAGAACGGTACGTGATATGCGAACTTTCAGAGCCTATGTCACTCTCCAAGTGAATGATAAGCGAACTTTTGGAGCCTATGTTATTCACTCAATGAATGATATGCGAACTGTTGGAGCCTATGTCATTCGTTAGATGAATGTTATGCGAACTTTTAGAGCCTATGTCATTCATCAATTACGGAGTGTGATAAGCGAACTTGGAGCCTCTATCACCATGATTGGGTATGAAAAGCAAACTTTTAAGCGCCTCTTTCATATTCAATCAAGCGTATGTTACTAGCAATGATAGTGGACTTGATCCCTGTTATTGATAGTGCATATCCTCATTTCTTACTCTGTTCAGCTTTGTGAGTGATTACTTGAGTGCACGCTTGTAATCATTGCGCATAAGCTTTATGCATTCTTAGCTTGTTGCTTGGTGTACCTCAAATGTTTTTTTTTGGTGTGTTTTAGATAATGCAAATATTGATGACCAAGGTGACGAGCCACAAGATGAGATGGTGCAAGCTAGCGAGGACGCTCAGCTCTCAGGAACGGCCGTCTTAGATGAATCGTCGTATGATCCTAGTACTGCAACTGATGTCTCACCAATCCCTGGCCCATCGTGACGTTAAAATGCTTGGCCATCATTGAAGCGCATGCTTGACCAAGCCGAAACCAGAGGCACTCAAGCATAGACTCGTCTCACTTCGCGGCTTGCGTTTGGAGGCGACGGACGTTTATTTTCTTTAAGAGATTTTGAGGCTATCTGATTTGTTGTTGATTTTCATTTTCATCATTATATTCCGTGGAATTCATAAAATGTGCGTTTTTCTTTTTAAAATAGCTCATTTCCCATCTGTTTCATAAGACATGCATATAATTAACCGGACCCCCTGAACAGGAAAAACCCCCCAAAAAACCTGCCCAGAAGTGCTCCTACTCTAAATTAACAATCTTTCTAGGCCCTAAGCTGCCCTAGCTAATTTTGGAAATAACTAATAATAATGTATATGATTACTAAAACTGAACATTAACTGATAATCTTTAAGCCAATGTTCAGTTATACATAGAATATCAATATTATTACAGTTCATGAAAAGTTCAATTTCTAATTCTTTGCTAATTATGCCTTGAATATTTTGGTGTACAATATTTAAAACACGGCTATTTTGAATTTTGGTTGTATTACAAATATTATTTTTATTGTTTATATTATGTTTTGCCAAGATAGAATCACTCAAGTTACTAAAAGACGGCGTTCTGCCAGAATTACTGTTGTCTTAGAAATTAATTTAAAGAACTTGGAACCGATTCCAAGGTTATAAGGTTTGTATGTATATTCTGCTCAATAGAAGCAGATGTCTGGTTAGCCAACAAATTGGCAGATTATTAAAAAAATAAGATAGTAACTCTGCTATCTGTCGTTTATAAACTTTAGATAGATAATATCTATCTTTCGTTACATTAAAATATTGTCCAATAAAAATATTTGTGTCGATAAAATGAAATTTGTCAGGGTTGCGACATGTCAATGTATGTAAGTACATACTTGTTACACCAATGTCGAGTATTATTTTCTAGGTTAGTACACCTGGTGATCTACATAAGGTACTCCAGATCCTCAATGTCCTTGTGAAAAGAAGCGGCCCATCATACTAAACAACTTTTGTTTTGGAACCATGCCTGTATCTCTAATAGTTTAGCTGGGCTCCTGGTGGTACGCCTGGTGGTCTACATCTGTACTCCAGACCCTCGAATGGTGATAAAAAGTAGCCTATGTCCGTTCTCGGTATGCTAGCAATCTCTGTGCCAAGTTTCATAAAAATCGGTTCAGCGGTTTGGCCGTGAAAGCGTAGCAGACAGACAGACAGACAGACAGACAGACAGATAGACAGACAGACAGAGTTACTTTCGCATTTATAATATTAGTGTGGACTAGTGTGGATGTGGATAACACCCTGTTTGTGTTATTGCCGTGTGGTGCCGGCTAAGAATAACATCACCCCAATTATACTCGTGTGTGTCGTAAAAAGCGACGATGGAATAATCATCCAGAGAATGGGCAGCAGCGTTCCCCGTGAATTTAACATCTTGCACTGCGCTCGCCGATCCGCCTGCCAAGCGTGGTGATTATGGTAATACCCCCAAATAGGGGGAGGCCCATGTCCAGATGTGGAGTCTTGTGGCTGTTAATGTAATTTTGAAGTAAAATTGTTTGATTGCTAACAAATTTTAGTATTTTCTGAATGACCCGAATTACCCTTTAAAATTTGTCATTCGTGGCGTAAATGTTCGAATTTTACGGTCGTTTACGCTCTGCCTACCCCGCAAGGGATATAGGCGTGATATTGTTCTTGTAATGTAATATCAGTTGTAGGTAGGTGCCTCAGCTTAAAATTAGGGTAAACTGATCAACCCAAGACTGGTTACTCTTAATAACTGTATACCTACAGAACCAGTATAGAAGGACCTACTAAATTAAGGGCAAATATTTTGAGAGTGAGTTCTTCTAGTGAAACTGAACAACACATACTTTAAATGATCAAAAAATGTATCACTGTGTACGGGAGGTTCTTTTTTCATATTTCGACCTTTGTTCCTTGGGAAAGTTGTTTAGTTTCACAAGTAGAACTAACTCTAAATTATTTGCACTTAATTTAATAGGACCTATCCTGTGGGACTCAATGACACTTTAGTAGAGAGGACATCAACATAATTTTGAAGTACATACTCATATCACGCTTTTATCCCTTGCAGGGTAGGCTGAGCGTTAACGGCCGTAAAAATACTGTCGCTATCGCCTCGTCTGACAAATATTTGAGGGCTGTTTCAGAAAATTATGTATCACTATAGTGACAGGTTGTCAGCCTTTAGCTTAAAACTGTGATACACATGAAGCCCTTGACTCCCTTAGTCACCTCTTACGAAACCCACGAATAAAAATTAGGTGATGCTATTCTAAGCCGGCATCACACGGCGTAATTTTGAAGTAATTGTGGTTAATAAAAATTCTGATGTTGGAATTACAGACACAGTTTTAAAAAGTAGGTTAAATGACGATTAAGCTGATTATGGTTAATATTAGGTTTTTATTAGACCGGTCGCTTTTGATGACAATGATCAGAATTAAAATGACTGCCTATGTGGCGTAGTGGTAGTGCGAATGCCTGCGGTGCAAAGGTTCCGAGTTTGATTCCCGGTGGGCATTTACAAAATTAATATTATCACTTAGTGAATTTGCAGGCCAAATTGTATCGTCCGTAATAAAGATTGTTGTTCCGTGCTTCGGAAGGCATGTGAAGCCGTCGGTCCCGGTTGCTGACGGCGGTCGTTACAAAACCATGTTTATTATTTATTTAGGTATTTATTTAGTGCCGTGTGATGCCGGCTTAGAATAGCATCATCCTATTTCTTTCCCGTGGGAGTCGTTAGAGGCGACTAAGGGACTCGATGGTGGGTATTGCAATTTTAGCTGATGGGCTGACAATCTTTTACTATGGCGTTATACAATTTTCCGAATGACCCTTAAATATTTGTCAGACGTGGCGTAAATATCCGGGTTTTGCGGCCGTTTACGCTTAACCTACCCCGCAAGGGATTATAGGCGTGTGGTGTATTTACATTTGGTCTTATATAATCTAACAAAATCGAGGACTCATGTGAACCTATTTAGTTGCCTTAAAAAGAAAATAGTAAGGTAAAATGGTCTACTGATTATTGCAAAGCAACATAACTACTTGAAGTTGATTTCAAAACATTAATAGGTAATGCCTAATTAAACCATATTTAATTACATCGGTAAGTGTTCAGTACAGGTAAAGTGTTGGTCGTAAATGACTGTATTACCACAGTATAATTAATAGTACTAGCGTACAGTATGGTCACTCCCTGCCTCCCCCTACAAGCGCCGCCCACCCGCGCTCGGAGGACGCTCAGACACCGGCTAGCAAGGACGCGACGACGAAGGTCATTTCATACTGCCGCACATTGCATTCCCGATTCGCGAATGCAAAATGGCGGCAACCCTGACATGTTGTCTCACACACACAAGCATGGTCCGCGTTCACCTACGCGAGCTTAGACTGTATGCGTAGCAACGCGTTTGTTTCATACATTTGAGCGCCAGTGTCCGAGGTGTGGTATTACTTCAGTAATCAATGTTCATTGACACACAAACACACTAACTAACAGTCAGAGGCCCACTACTAGTGGTAGACGGTTGAAAGACTCTGACACCAGGGTTCATCGGGTCGTTGGACACCATACACTGAAAAAGTTGTTTAGTTTCATGGTAGTATTAAGCCTGCAAAGTTTTCGGTACATCGTCCCTTACACCCGGTATATAGTACCTACATGGTTATTAATTATTATCGTAAAATGACTCAAAATATTTTTACAAGTGAAAAACAGAATAATTTGTCATCGAAAAGGTCCTAGCTTACAAAATAACTTGACCATTATTATTATGTAAGACTTGTAAGATATCTGATTTTAAAGTAACGTTTCCATTTCCATTCAGGCTGACAATATTGCTCTTTAACTGCTTCTAGATATTCCACATTTAAGTCCAAACACAACCGACTCTATTCCAAGATGTTAGAGTCGAGAATCGTTTGCGAAGTGTTACAGATTATAAATGCTAATAATAGGAAGCGGGCCAGTCGGGCTATGATCAATGTAGGCGCGCTGTTCACGGTACGACTGTGGGCTGCGATTTGCGGATAATATAACGTAGGTATTTGTTAAATTTAAGATTTTATGTCTTTTATGTGTTGCCGCTGCTATTTCCAGTGTGTTTTTTCCATGTTTTCTCTTAGTGCGCAGGGTTGAATGGAAGAGATCGCTTAAAGCGATTAGGCCGCCTTTGCTTATATTGTGTTGTTTGTTTTTGTCACATCTAAATGTTATTATTATTAATATGAGCAATAAAGTGTTGCTGCCTGTCTGTCTGTAAGGTGTAAACATAAATGGTGAAATTTCACCAGTGACCGATAGCGAAACTAATGACGGGCTGGTGATAAGGAACAACTTTTTCGAAGAAACATAGGTCGAAATACGAAAAAAATTTGGTCCCCCCATGCAAAATTGCCGATCAGCTGATTTGAGCTACTATGGAAACGCAAAATATTTTATTCATATTTCAAATTAATTAGGTATGTTCTTTGGGGAAAGTTGTTCCGTATGTATCACTAGCCTGACTTGAGATTCACCAAGAAGCATAGGTCGAAATTTAAAAAATATACATCTTACATCAGCCTATTGCAGCCCACTTCTGTACGTAGGCCTCCCTCAGAGTACGTCATAGGCCACGATCTCTCGTTTTCGCTATCCAGTCGCTACCAGCCGCCTTTTTTACGACTGGACTATGCGATTTAAAAACTACAGTGAAGGGGAGCTATGGCTCACCAAGAGAAGTTTTCGTGGTTGTTCAAACAATCAGCTCAATCGCGCCCTGGGCTTACGAGTTGTTCTGGGAAGAACGTATTGGACTGAATCTACACGGCACGTACCGGTAGTTCCCAAAACGGGGAACAAATGAGGGACCTCCGCGCCCCAGCCGACGGGGGCGTCGGTTGCTTGAGGAGCTTGTGGAGTGTGATCTGCTCGCAATGGCTACAGCAGCGGCTACTATGATGTCGTCATCATCATCCGAAAGGACCGTGTTTGGGTCGGCGTTTAAGACGCATGGTTGGATAGGGGAAGTACTCATAGTTGGACGCGGCAACAATTATTAAGGGATTTAATACCGTTTAACGTCCCGCCCATTGCCACTTCAGTTTTGTGGTCCTTTGTTTGTTTACGGCATATAAGGCGTTTCTCTCACTTGTCATCGTGTCGTACCGCTTTTTAACGCAACGTAACGCATGCGTACAACCCACCGTAGCCGTATTTGTATGGGAATAAGACCAGAACCCGCAGTTTCCTTTCGTCTGACAGACGCATGCGTTATGTTGCGTTAAAAACGGAACGACACGACGACAAGTGAGAGAAACGCCTTATATGCCGTAAACAAACAAAGGACCACAAAACTGAAGTGGCAATGGGCGGGACGTTAAACGGTATTAAATCCCTTAATAATTGTTGCCGCGTCCAACTATGAGTACTTCCCCTATCCAACCATGCGTCTTAAACGCCGACCCAAACACGGTCCTTTCGGATGAGGTTCCTTTCTTAGTCGGTCACTACATAGCCACCTTTATTCAATATTAGTACCAGCTTCCACGTGTTACGCGAGTGTTACACAACCGCGATAAGGGTGCATTCGGTAATAATTACTTACAATACGAAGAATTATCTACATCTGGCGGGTTCGTATCGGACAACTTTTGTTTGTAATTAATTTTTTTTGTGTTTGGCAACTTGGGCTTATCCGTACTAATATTATAAATCTGAGAGTTTGTGTGTATGTTACATGTTACCTCTTCACGATCAAACGGCTTGACCGATTTGGATGAAATTTGAAAAAAAATAACCTGAAATAACATATAGGCCACTTTTTACCGCAGGAAAATAACTATTACCACGGGAAAATGAAAGGCAGCGGGTAAATCGCTGGGCGGAAATCTAGTAGATTATAATTTTATTAGGTAATGAAAAAAGTGAAAATACGGAGAATATTACACTTGAGGGCCGTTTCAGAAAAATCGTGTATCACAAGTTACTATTTTTATGAAACGACCCTTAAATATTTTCTGACGTGGCGATAGCGACCGTATTTATACGGCCGTCAACACTCTGCCTACCCCGCAAGGGATAAAGGCGTGATATGAGTATGTATGTATGTATGTATGTAGGTAGGTAGAGGTAAATAAGGTCTTCATCTGCAACTGATGCCTAGCCTGGCTTGCTACCGGCACGTTGACCCCAGTATAATATCGGGTACTAAGACTAACTATTCGACAGCTGTCAGTTCCATACAAAACGAGATGTCAACAAGGGAAAATGAACCCTCTGCCATTGCATTACCACGAGTTTGACAGCTGTCACATATGGCTTATTGGAATGGCCGTGCTGTAGGTACTAATGGCAGTATTACCAGCCTCTAAGCTAAACCAACAAGATTGATGATAGAGTATAGTTTGAAACTGAAAGTGCTAATAACCTACGAGCCGTGAGAAAGTTAAGGGGGTTCCACAGCGTGACTAGCGCCCTCTTCACTAAAAAAACATTATTTTATAATGAGAGGTGAGGGAAAGAGGTGCAACTCGCCTGGTCGGGTATTTGTGATCTTCCCTTTGCCCAAAACATTGAGTCGTTTGTCATCTCTATGTACCACATACACATCAAGCATAATAAAATTAAAAACATGACTGCTTTTAGACACAAAGCTTAGCCTATGTATGACAGTAGGGATAATGTTAGGATTCTTCCGATACAATTCCCATTCGAATCTGTTCAGTGGTTAACAAGTTGCAGTACTTTAAAGAATCGCACATATATACATACATGAACTCTAATGAAAACATAACACTACTTTTTTGTTTGGGCAGTCGTGTAAAAAGAAAATACTTACTAAAAATAGAAAAACATACAAACACACACACATACCACGCCTATTATCCCTTGCGGGGCAGCTATTTAGTACAATTTAATAGCTAATCTACAGAGTGCCGTGTGATACCGGCTTAGAATAGCATCACCCCATTTCTTTCCCGTGGGAGTGGTAAGAGGCGACTAAGGGACTTGAGAGTGTGTATTGCAATTTGAAGCGATGGGCTGACAACCTGTCACTATGGCGATACACAATTTACCGAATGCCTCTCAAATACATGTCAGACGTGGCGTAAATGACCGTTTTTGCGGCCGTTTACGCTCTGCCTGCCCCGCAAGGGATAAAGGCGTGATATATGTATGTATGCTTTCTAAGATAAAGCTTAGCCTATGACACTCGGGATAATGTAAGTATTCTTCCGATACAATTCCCTTTCGAATCTGTTCAGTGGTTAACGAGTTGCAGTACTTTAAAGAATCGCACATATATTCATACATACATAAACTCTAATAAAAACATTACACTCCTTTTTTCTTTGGGCAGTCGTGTAAAAAGAAAATACTTGCTAAAAATATAAAAACATACACACACACACACACATATCACCTATTATCCCTTGCGGGGTAGGCAGAGTGTAAACGGCCGCAGAAATTGATATTTTCGCAACGTCTGACATATATTCGAGGGTCATTTGGAAAGTTGTGTATCGCCATAGTGACAGGTTGTCAGCCCATCGCCTAAAATTGCAATACACGGGTGTGTGTCAAGTCCTTTAGTCGCCTCTTACGACTCCCACGGGCAAGAAATGGGGAGATGCTATTCTAAGCCGGCATCACACGGCTAAGGCCAAACACTCTGTAGATTAGCTATTAAATTGTACTAAATAGCTGTTAAATGTTGTATATTGCATTCTGATCAGTGGTTTCAGTTGTAACTAGTAATACTCTGTTATTTACATAAACAGTTTATTATGTGTGTAGGTAGTATTATACCACTTACTGTACATAACCTGCTATTAATATACATACACATACACATATCACGCCTTTATCCCTTGCGGAGAAGGTAGACCGTTAACGGCCATAAAATACGGTCGCTATCGCCACGTCATCATCATCACGTCATTCGTCAGAATAGCATCACACCATTTCTTACCCGTGGGACTCGTAAGAGGCGACTAAGGAACTTGAGAGTGTGCATTGCAATTTTAGGCGATGGGCTGACAACCTGTCACTATGGTGATACACAATTTTCCGAATGACCCTCAAATATATGTCAGACGTGGCGTACATGTCCGTTTTTGCGGCCGTTTACGCTCTGCCTACCCCGCAAGGGATTATAGGCGTGATATGTGTATGTATGTATGTGCGTCCTATTTTATAGCACCAACTTTATCCTTCCTTCGATAACAAGCTCCAATAATATAATTAATTATGAACAGTAAACTAATAAACCATTTTAATCTATAACAAACCAATTTTGAACAACTTATCTACTGAACATATCGGATGAAATTGTAAGCTGTTGTTGAATAAAGGGTGTTATCGATGATATTAATCTTTAGATAAGACCAGTCCGTAGGGGTTTAAAACACCCTGATTACAAATGAAAAAAAACAAAAAGCACGAGATGTTTTTAATGATAAATAATCACGCTTTCTCTTGCGGGGTAAGCAGGCAAACAAAAGCTGTAAAAACTAACGTTTTCGAAGCTGCAGTAGGTAAGTATCACAAATTGTGTATCACTAGTACAGGTCATTATATCATGTATAATCGTCATCATCGCCGTGTGATGCCGGCTCAGAATAGCACCACCCCATTTCTTTCCCGTGGGATTCGTAAGAGGCGACTAAGGGACACGAGGGTGTATATTGCAATTTCAGGCGATGGGCTGACAACCTGTCATTATGGCGATACACTTGACCCGAAATATTTGTCAGACATGGCGTAAATGTCCGTTTTTTGCGGCCGTTAACGATCTGCCTATCCCACAAGGGACATAAACGTGATATATGTACGAATGTAGTTCTATGACCCTTCATTCACCACAAACCTACACACCTCACCCCAACTTAAGGGTCGTATTTAATACAAATATACAACCATAAAACGACCCTCCTCATTTACGTTTCTTGTTAGGAATGTTTATCTAAACTATAAACGAATGGAGCTATTTAGGCAATTGATTATGTAAAACGGAGCGGTCAAACGGTGGTAAAGTTTTTATGAGGGTCAAGCGCAGGTCGACAGGTGACAGCTATTGGATTATGAAACAATTATAGAGTAATATTACGAGTATTAGTAATCGACGGCTGATGTGGCGCAGTGGTAGTGCAACTGCCTGCGGCGTAAAGGTTCCGGGTTCAATTCCCGGCTATACATTCACAAAGGTCTACTTCTTTCTTTTTTGTGTGGGAATACCGAGCGACCCGATAAACCCTGGTGTCAGGGTTTTACAACCGTCTACTATTAGTAGTAGGTATCTGTCGTGGTTGATATTATCACTTTGTAAATTGTTCCCATTCTGGTTAGGACATTGCTGCCTGAACCACTTGATTATCCGTGAGAATAATGGTTCCGTGCTTTAGAGGGCACGTGAAGCCGTCGGTTGCTGTCTGTGATTACTTAGACGGCGGTCGTTAAACAACCATGTCAGAGACCTACTACTAATATTAGGCGGTTGAAAAACTCTGACACCAGGGTTCATCGGGGCGTTAGTTGACTCGGTGTCCCACACGAAAAGAAGACGAAGAATTCCATGTTGAGATTTTAATATTGCCCGATACTGAAAGCAGAGTACTGGTGATAAGGAACCACTTACGGCCGTTAACGCTCTGCCTACCCCGTAAGGGATTGAGTTATGTATGTATGTACGCTAAGGAACATAGGTTGAAATATGACAAAAATATTTTGTGCTTTCATAGTTACTCAATTTAGATGATCGGCAATTTTGTATGGGAGGTACTTTTTTTCATATTTCGACCTATGTTACTTTGAGAAAGTTGTAATGTTCCTTATCACCAGCCCATCTAGAGTTTTCGCTATCGGTCACTAGTACAATTTCACCCTATTTTAAGTCCAAGTTTTCGCGTTTTCGCATCAGCCGTCATAATACAGCGTTTTTACAAACTGAAAGTAAATATTTTAAGGGTAAACCAACCCATGAGACTGAACAACTTTCCGGAAGGAACATACGAAAAAAAAAACAGCCGAGCTAGTCAATTTGTATGGCAGGTCCACTTTTTCAAATTCAAACAAATTTCAACCTAAGTTCCAAGTTAAGGAAAATTGATCTTTTTCACCAGCCCGTCTTGATCCTTATGGGTCACTAGTAAAATTTTACCCTTTATTAAGACATTTCTGCACTGCCCGATAAACCCTGATATCAGGGTTTTAAACCACCTTAAGGCGAGTGTAGCTGTCAACGAACTCGACGGTGGCACCACTTCACAAAAAAAAGTTTTCTCTTTATAAAAATAATCTATCAGAATGTCCGATGCACAAGTTTTTAGAATTGTCCTTACGTAAAATTTGAACCTGCAAACTCAATAAAATATCCGCTGTAATTAAAGTTATGGAAATTAATACCAAAAGTGGCTGTTTTTAGGCACTTTTATCCATAACTTTAGTTGAGGGCTACACTCGCCTTAATACGTAACCCTTAGTAGCCTTTATAAATTACTAAAGCAATCTTGTTACCAATATTAAACGAACAATGACTTAATTATGAAAGCCTCAATGAAAGGCAAGTTATATGTTTTGTGTGTGTGTGTGTGTGTGTGTGTGTGTGTGTGTGAGTATGAGTAGTACGAGTGTCGATTTGTGCCGCGATCTAGATAGCAAGCACCTGTGGCGTTCACAGCGGCCTAGGAACGAGTAGAGTGGACAAGAATATTGTAAAGTTGAAATATCAAACTGAACTAAAATAGTTTACAGTGATATTTATCCTACTCTAATAAGCATGACGATACTTTTCTTTCGTGTGGGAGACCGAACGAAAGAAAAGTATCGACGATCGACCCGTTAAACCCTGGTGTCAGAGTTTTTCAACCGCCTACTATTGGTAGGCTTCTGACATGGCAGTGTAACGACCGCCGTCTAAGTAATCATATACAGTAACCGGGGCCGACAACTTAAACCGAATAGTCGGCTGTAGGTTTTAAAGCCCCGGGCACAGGCACAGCCCAGACGTAAAAAATATAGATTTTGAGGGATAATACGCATTAAAGGTTTTAGATAGGCAAATCATCTTCATTTTAAGCTTCTGCCACGCAAGAGAAAAAAAAGCACTACGCAAGTATTACACTGCAGGCATAGAAAAGACATCAACGCAATCATAGTTCTACGTTCCTGCTACGCTCTTTCGTACTCGTAGTAAATGTTTATGTAAGACTTACTTACATACATACTTACATATACATTATACATATCACGTCTATAATCCCTGGCAAAGCGTAAACGGCCGCAAAACGGTCATTTACGCCACGTCTGACAAATATTTGAGGACTATTCGGAAAATTGTGTATCGCCATAGTGACAGGTTAACAGCCCATCGCATCGCCTAAGACTGCAATACACACCCTCGAGTCCCTTAGTTGCCTCTTACGACAAGAAAGAAATGGGGTGATGCTATTCTAAGCCGGCATCACACGGCACCTATTTTAAGCCGAAATAGAAAACAGAGCAGTGTGAGAGCAGAGAATACATACATACATACATACATAAATCACGCCTATATCCCTTACGGGGTAGGCAGAGCGTTAACGGCCGTTCAACGGACATTAACACCACGTCCGACAAAAGTTTGAGGGTCAATCAGATAACTGTGTATCACTATAGTGACAGGTTGTCAGCCCGTCGCCTAAAATTGCAAAACACACCCTCGAGTCCCTTAGCAGCAGCAGAGAATAAGAGAACCAAATACAAAAAAAATACGGTTCAATATAATACATACCTAGCTACATATAAATAAATAAATTCATACCAAACCATACATACATATAATAAATAAATAAATATCCTGAACAATGCACACAGCGCCATCTATCCCCAAACAAAGCAAAGTTTGTACTATGGGAACTAAATAGCTGATATAATACACAAATACTTTCTTTTCGTAAATAAATACATACCATTACATACAATATATAGAAAACCCTCAGACTCAACACAAATATTTGAAAAGTTACTTACAAATATGGGTTCTGCTTGGGCATCGAACCCACGAAACTTGGCGTAGCAGGCAGGGGTACTATCCACTTCGCCATCGGCCCAGTCAAACAAACAATTAATTTATAGATAAATAAATATTACATACTAACTAAATATTTAATAATCTGTCAGATCTAGCCCCTTATAGGTCTATCTTCAATATATCCGCCGTAATCGCCTCACCTCACTTGCCGTGCGCGGCGCCTGCCCGATTGTATCGAGCAATGAATGTGAATGTCGCCAGCACATTTGCTATTACAACTTTAACAGGCGTTTATTGTTGGGAATGGAATGTTGTGAATTGGATTTTTTGTAAGCTGTTTAGTTGTTTCGATGAAACATATACTTAATTGAACAATGTGATCGCTTTTATACCTTTAACAAACACACATTATAAATTACATAGTACCTAAAGTAAAATGACAAAATAATGTTGTTGTTTTATTTGTCCTATGATAATCTGTTGTTCACCACCGATGTAGGACTACCTATTTAGACTTTTTACATATATACTTCAGCCTATTGCAGTCTACTGCTGGACGTACACCTCCCCCAGGGTTCGCCATATTCACGATCTCTCGTTTTCGCCATCCAGTCGCTACCAGCCGCCTTTTTTAAGTCATCGATCCATCTGGCCGGAGGTCATCCAACGCTTCGCTTTGCGACCACTCTAGAACCCGCTTACTCCACCGTCCACTTAACGATGTAGAATAAATTGCGACACAGAATTTCTAACTTACTTGGAAAGCACAATTTTTGTACAAGTTCATACCTAGTTTGGCTAAAACCTACCCACAAATTGTTTGCTTTTAAAAAATCCAAGGCGTTTATTTATTCTTATTTTTTCACGGTATTTTGAACCATTGACATAAATAGACGTGACAAAATGACCATGAGAAGCGTTATATTGATTATAATGGACATTTTGTCAGCTGCAGGTGTGTTCAAAATGGCCGACGATTGTCCAAAAAGTACACGACCCCAAAGCACCCTTTACCTGTCATTTTATTAATTGTCGTCTATAAAACGAGCCTCAGTTTCCACTTCTCTGATTTTACGACTAGAATTATTTAAATGCTGATACAATCAGTAGTCAAAACAAGACTAAGACGTTTTCGAAAATATTTTGAGAATGTCTCGGTGGTTTGAGTTTTAAAGGATTTTAAATACTATTTGAAATGCTACCGGTTATATTTTTTTGTTTAGTTTTATGAGATTTGATTTCTAATATAAGTTAGATATTAAGTTAGTAAGTTTAGATATAAGTTCATTTATTCTGATATGCAACGTTGGATAGTATGATTGTAGGTAAGAAATGCCTGAATAAAATCTTAATTATAACCTGCCGTGTGATGCCGGCTTAGAAAAGGCATCACCCCAATTTTGCCAGTGGGTGCCGTAAAAAGCGACTAAGGCAGTTCCCCAACATGACGTCCGTCGCTGCGTATTTTTAACGCACCGTAACGCATGCGTCTGTCAGACGAAAGGAAATTGCGAATTCCGATCTTATTCCCATACGAATGGTGGTGCTGGTGCGTAACGGATGCGTCTGTCAAGTACGGTATAAATGAGTAAGTACGTAGGATCGTAACAATTCTTTGTTTTATCGTGTCATGCATCATTTATTGCACACTGACGGCCGATGTGGCGCAGTGGTAGTGCGACTGCCTGCGACGCAAAGGTTCCGGGTCCGATTCTCGGTGGGCCACTCACAAAGTTGATAACTATCACTTTGTGAATTTGATCCCAGTCTGGTTAGGACATTTCAGGCTGAACCACCTGATTGTCCGAAAAGAAAGATGGTTCCGTGCTTCGGAGGGCACGTTAAGCCGTCGGTCCCGGTTGCTGTCTATGATTATTAGATGGCGGTCGTTACACAACCATGTCAGAGGCCTACTACTACTAATAGTAGTAGGCGGTTAAAAAACTCTGACACCAGGGTTTATCGGGTCGTTGGATGACTCAGTGTCCTACACGAAAAGAAGAAGAAGAAGATTGCACACTGACCGCTTGGTTCCGGGTTAGAATAGCATCACCCCAATTCTACTCGAGGGTGTCGTAAAAAGCGACTAAGAGATAAATTCATCCAGGGAATGGGCAGCAGCGTTCCTTGTAAATGCATCATATTGCATTGCGCTCGCCAATTCGCTTGCCAAGCGTGGTGAGTATGGCAATAGCCCCCATAGGGGAAGATACAAGTCCAATAGTGGACTGTTGTGGCTCTCAAAGTAAGTAAGTTAAAAGTATTCATTTAAGACCATTCTACAAGCAATAAAATAACCTATGAAGATCGAATTAATTTCTGTATCTTTAGGTTAATGTCTGACGATGCCTGTTGCGGATAAGTCTTAGTTTGATTTTATTTATTTATTTATACTTTATTGCACATCATACAAAAGGCGCGCCTAATGCCAGACAGCATTCTCTACCGGCCAACCAGAAGGTAAACAGAGAGAGAAAAAAGCGGGTGCACATAAGAGAAAATAACACTAAAGGAAAACAACATGTCAAAACTACTATCAAAATAAATACCTACCAATACATAGTTATTAATCATAAAAATATGCTTACACAAATACTTATACCAATGAATAATCTACTTAAACTTACATATTTTTCTATAATCTTTTAAATTTTAGATTTTTTTTATAATCTTTTAAATATTTTTTTTTCTCCTCTTTCGAACCCTGACGTCGGAGTTTTTCAACCGCTACTACTACTACTACGCCTAGTTTAAGGCGGTTGAACATTTTTTCATTTCAATTTTACTTCATTTTGTACGGTTTCATTATTAATGTCCCTTTTGGTAGATAAGATTTGATAATAAGGTCCTTCCGCGGCATAGGCCCTTTATCAGGTGGAATGGAACCTTTGCCTCCCTTACCGAAGCACCGTTTTTTTTAACTATGGTCGGTTAAATGGTGTGTAAATCTAAGGGCTGATAAAGTTGGACATTTCGTTTAGGGTCACAGAGCTTAGAGTTGGGTCGTTTTGTAGCGATTATATGTACCTAGTACCTAATATGTTATGTTTTGAAAAGTAACAGTTACCATTTACACAGAATGTAAGTAAGGGACTCCGAATACTGACAGGCTGCATTTACACTATAAAACTGAACAACTTTAGTTAAGGAACATAATTACTTATGTCAGGAAACGTCAAAATATATTGTATTTCCATAGTAAAGGTAGTCAGCTGATCGTTATTTTGTATGGCAGATAAAAAAAACTCTGTAACAGACATAACCTGCATAGAAAAAGTTGACCCAGTTTAATGTTCCAGCAATGTCTACAAACTTTTCGTGCTTCGGAGGGCACAATAAGCTGTCGGTCCCGGTTGCTGTATATAATTACTTAGGTGGGGGGCGATACACAACCATGTCAGAGGCCTACTTGTAGTAGTGGGCGGTTGAAACGAACAGAAAGAAGAAAGGGACGGTATACATTGCTCTTCTTTTCGTGTGCCGACGGCTTAATGAGCCCTCCGAAGCACGGAACCATCTTTCTTACGGACAATCATACGGTTTAGCCTGCAATGTCCAAACCAGATTGGAAACCGATTCACTAAGTGATAAATATCAACTTTGTGAGTGCCCCACCGGGAATTGAACCCAGAACTTTTGCGCCGCAGGCAGTCGCACTACCACTGCGCCACATCGGCCGTCATCCATCCCTTACATACCTAGTATCTTGCTAGTATTAATAAAATTCCCATCACTATAACTCAACTGTTGAAGGGTCTTTTATAGACGTGTCGATTTCCGATAGATAGAGATTGGCGACAGTTTTTTTTCATGTTGTCGGTCTGTCAAAGAAGTCAGGTGAGCAGTCAAGGCGATAGGAAGTTATTTAGGAATAAGAATGTTTGTATAACTTTTTAAGCACTTGCGATCACTTTCACTCATTTTAAGTATTAGACCGGATCTATCGCGATAGTATTTAGGTAAATTACTAATATTTACCTGTGTCCCGACGTTTCAATACAGTTTCATGTATACAGTCAACCCGCGACCACAATACATGAAACTGTATTGAAACGTCGGGACACAGGTAAATATTAGTAATTTACATAAATACTATCGCGATAGACCCGGTCTAATATTTAAAATTAGTAAAAGAATGTTTGATTAAAATTATTTGAAGCTTTTGCGTAAGTCCTATAGTGAGGCTTGCACCGATAAAATTGTGACGGTCTTGAAGTGTTATATATAAGTCACAGTCACAACAGTCCACTGCTGGACATGGGCCTCCCCATGGGCATTGCCATACTCACCACGTTTGGCTGGCGGATTGGCGAGCGCAGTGCAAGATGTTGCATTCACAGGGAACGCTGCTGCCTTATCCCTGGATGAATTTATTCCGTAGTCGCTTTATTCGACACCCACATGTAGAATTGGGGTAATGCTATTCTTAGCGGACTGAGTCATAGCCGGTGTAAAAACTTTGCAACTAAGTATTTCAAGAGATGAACCAATCCATGAAACTGAACAACTTTCCCGGCTTCCAATTGTTCCAGCCAACACATTTTTTACGGGAGGTCCGAATGTTTTACATCAGCATTAAGCACAAATCGCCTGTTGGTAAGTTTCGAGCAAACATGTTTCACAGGCACAGTTTAGTTAGTGCAGGCAATGTACTATTGAACTAAAGTTCATAAGGATAGGTACTTATCTTATTGTAAGCAAAGCAACGACCGTGTGATGCCGGCTTAGAATAGCATCACCCCATTTCTTACCCATGGGTATCGTAAGAGCCGAATAACGGACTCGAGGGTTAGATGTGTATTGCAATTTTAGGCGATGGACTGACAACCTGTCACTATAGTGATACACAGTTATCTGATTGACCCTCAAACTGTCAGATGTGGTGTTAATATCCGTTTTACGGCCTTTAACGCTCTGCCTACCCCGTAAGGGATATAGGTGTTATTTATGTATGTATGTAAACAAATCAAAGCAGGTGTTTAACTACCAAGTTTCCACATACTACAGAGTTTTGTATATTTTCAATGAAACGGACTTATAACTAATCAACAATTTTTTTGAAAACTTGCAAAATTTTCGAGTGCGGGCAGTGTTTAATTTAGCGTTGCTATGCTGGGGTAAGTTAGGTATTAATGACGGTCTATGAATGCGCCGCGATTTCGCACGCATCGCTCTGGGCATATGTTGTCCCTTTCTCGCTCGCGGGGCGAGGGTGGCGGCATGCGCGCGGGCCGCTGGTAGGCGCCAAGCGGTGATTTCTGCACCGCACTCAGTCACTCAAAACCGTTCGGACGGGAGGGTATCGCGTATTGTGCGGATTTCCCGCCACGCGTTTTGTGATGCCGCGTGTAATGGACGATTCAATTTGAGATCGCGCGTGTTGATGCATCGTATTATTGCGGTTCTCCTGGGTTATACTAGAATACCAGGCTTAGTGATTGTTGGATGTCTCGACGTCTTCCACGTGAGCGTCGCGTTGAATAGGCATCAAGTGGCCATATCGGCTCGCGTTTTGTACGGCCCTAATTCGTGATGGGTCACGCGTAATGACTAATATCAAAGTGAAATACGAACAGAAGCTGTGAGTGGTTTGAAGTGAATAACGCGCCAAGGCTGTAGTGGAATGCTGGGTGTCGATATCTTTTCCACCCAGCCCTGTAAGTACCAACGGAATCCCTATTTGATCCATTCCCTGAACTTCCTTTCTCCGTTGGGTATTTATGCATTTGCGCCGGCACGTGACTGTAAGTGTTAAACCTGGTTGTTTTAGTATAAAACTGTTTTCTCGTGTTAATGGTGTGTTCCCTTTAGTCATATTTGTTGTACCATTATCATTGTGACTCCTTAGTACGAATTGCGGAATTCGTGGGGTGATATAATTTGGAGGTACTTACTTATAATCTAGTGCTTATACGTGTGACGTAACGCCAGATCGGCAGACGGTATTTACTACAGAATTGAGTTATGTAAAGGTCAGAACACATCATTTGCCAATTTCACTCAACTTAGTTAATTAAGTTAAATAGATTTAGGTTCACGTTTAATTCATAGTATGCGCTGCTATATTGTGCAGTGTATGCTATTTAGCGCTGCGTAACGCGGCCATTGTCTGCCTTCAGTTGAACTCCTGGTATTTTACTAGAAATTTACCTGTGTAAACCGCTTCCACTGCGGGAGTTTAGCTTGGAATTAGACAATTTTTGGTAGCAGAGCGTGGTTCAGAAAACCACTAGATTTAAGATTATTTTAGTATAAGATTTTTAATCTACCTACATAAAAAAAATATATTTATTGTGATTGTAGTGTGTGCCCTGTGTAGAATATCCTATCGGTAGGATCAGGGCCAATCAATTAGTGAATTGCTTGTTATTATCGTTGTGTTTACCCTGTGCGGATATCCTAACGGTAGGATCAGGGCCGATTGTCTATTTTTTTTATTGTAAGGTTCGGTGTTACTTTGGGTTGGTACCATGGCTCCCACAATTAGACAGCTTCAGGCGAAAATTAGAGCGCACCTAATGTGGTTCGCGACTAAGCAGGCGATGGTCGGTCGCGGGGACCGAGAGGACGCACTCATCGCTTGTGCGCAACGGATTGACGAACGGGTCGCGGAGGTGTTGGATTGCCTCACTGGATGCGAGGAGTTATTTGATGGGACGCCTGATGAGGAGGTCAAACTTACGGTCCGGACGAATGTGACCCAGTGCATGGAGATGGGGCAGGAGATCCAGCAGGCGGCTGCTGTGATCACCAGGCGTAGAGCTGGGGAGCCGGACCCACCCCATGGTCCGCGGGGACCGGGGGTGCAAGTGCCCCTGCCGGCTGTGGCGATTCCGGTCTTCCACGGGGACTACACGGATTGGACCCGATTCCAGGATCTGTTTGACAGTGTGATTCATAACCGCACTGACTTGCAGCCGGCATATAAAATGGCACAATTGATGGCCAAGCTGCAAGGTGAGCCCCATGAGCTGGTAAAGCATCTACCAGTCGATGATGCAAGTTACGAGACGGCTCGCGGTTTGCTGATCGAGAGATACAGCAACAAACGTCTCATGATTGACCAACTCCTGGAACAGTGGCTCACCGTGCCGACCATCACACGAGGGACGGACCTCAGGGCCAAGGTCCTCAACCCTGTCTGCGTTGCAGTGAACGCTCTTGAGAGACAGGGGATGCCGGTGTCAGGCTATGATTATATCCTGGTCCACACGTTGTTGCGCCGCCTGCCGAGCGACATGGCCGCTCGTTTTGAACAGTCACACGGAGGTAAGACATCTGATTACCTCCCGACCTTCGAGGAGCTCAAGTCCTTCCTCGAGGCCGAGTGCAGGCGGGTAGATGCCCAATTTGGAGAGTCGCCTCACGCGGAGTCTGCAGCCGCTCGCCGCCCGGAACGGCCGGGTGCACAGGCGCGAGACGGTAAGAGTAGGCCACCCAGGCGATACAATGTCGCTAATTTGGAATCGAGGTGTGCCTACTGCAGAGAGGCGGGGCATCAGGTGACTGCGTGTGAGGAGTTCGCTGCACAGCGGGTGCAGAAACGTCGTGGTGTGGTGCAGCAACGGCGTTGGTGCTTTAGGTGTATGGGGCCGCATCAGGTGCGAGAGTGCCCATCAAGCACCAACTGCAGGTACTGCCAGGGTGCCCACCATCAGCTCCTATGCATGAACCGCAGCGGAGATTACGGAGGCAGAGCTGACGCGGGTCAGCGGACGGAGTCTGCCCTACCTAGACGGGAGCAACGCTCCCCACCCCCTCCAAGGAGGAGTCCTCTTCCACCAGGGTTTCAGGGACGAGGCCAGGGATATCAGCAGGTGATGCCCCCTTCACCACGCGCGAGACAGTCACCACCTCGGCAGCAGGTGCCGGGACAGGGTAGGTGGTCACAGGTCCAAGGTCAGGGGCACCCATCACAGATACGTGATGCTACGGGCGGGTGCCAATACCAGGGCCAGTACATGCAGTACTCGGCGGGACTGAACAACATGGTGAGGTCTCATGACCCACGCATGCCTTTCCCCTTGGCTGAGCACCCGCGGCTACAGGCGCATCCACGGTACGCGCGCCTGCCGCAGGGTTACTATAGGCTGCCAGCCATGGCGTACAGGACCAGAGGTCCCTATCAGCAGGAGTGGGACCCACTCGAAGGTGTACGGAGAGAGGGGACCCCCCCGCAGGACGCGGACACTCCGCGCTTAGGTTCCTGCTAGGTAATCGCCGCCTACACGCCAGCTTCGGCCTCCCGGCCAATTACGGTATTGTTGCCTACGGCAATGATTTGGGTATGGGGATACGGTGGCCGCAGCATACAGGTAAGAGCCTTGTTAGATACAGGGGCTCAGGGTTGTATTGTGTCTAGTAAGCTGGTGAGTAGGCTACGCTTAAATATAAGGCCCACAACGGATGGGGCTGTAGGTATTGGAGGTGTAGATGTGCCTGACGTTCGGGGTCAGGTGAACTTCGAGTTCACATTAGGTAAAATATAACGATTTTAATATTTTTGCTCCTTTATTTCTCATACAAATCGTGTTACGCGTGGTACTGTATCTAAGATACATGAGATAGCCGCGTCAAGAGCAACATTTTATTGAAATGCTAATCTCCTACAAGTTTAGGTTCAGGACATAGGCAAAACAGTATAATCTCAGATTATTTACTACTTGGATAGTATACAGGGTGATCTATTACGGTGTGGTAGTGGAAAAATCTGAAAATACATCAGATTTAAACGTAAGGTAGGTATTTTAATAGACATTTGATTTGATCTTGTAAGGTAGGTATTTTAATAGACATTTGATTTGAATTTGATCTATTACATACATACATCAGCCTATAGCAGTCCACTGCTGGACATAGACCTCCCCCAGGGTACGCAATAGGCCACAATCTCCCGTTTTCGCTATCCAGTCGCTACAGCCGCCTTCTTTAAGTCATTGGTCCACCTGGCCGGAGGTCGTCCAACACTTCGCTTGCCGAAGCGTGGCCTCCTTCAGTTTGCTACACTGCCAGACTATGTCCGTTATTTTGGTCTTTTTGCGGATAGTCTCATTCCGGATTTTATCTATTATAGAGATACCGAGCATAGACCTTTCCATAGCTCTCCTAGTGACATGTAACCTGTGGGCCAGTTTTACTGCCAGGTTCCACGTCTCGGCTCCATAGGTCATGTCTGGCAAGACGCACTGATCGAACACCTTGGTCTTGAGGCATTGTGGCAAGGGT
This sequence comes from Tuta absoluta, assembly GCA_027580185.1. Taxonomy (NCBI): domain Eukaryota; kingdom Metazoa; phylum Arthropoda; class Insecta; order Lepidoptera; family Gelechiidae; genus Tuta; species Tuta absoluta. The sequence continues at coordinate 1,431,019 of JAQAHW010000052.1, forward strand.
GATTTCAAGATATGCAAGAGACGCAACTTCTCAAATGCTGCCCAGCCCAGCTGCACTCTTCTGGTGATTTCAGCCTCAAAGTTGTCTCTACCCAGCTTCAGAGTTTGCCCAATGTACACATACCTCTGGACAACTTCAAGGCGACTGGCGGCTCGGGGATGATGTGTTGATTGAACATGACTTTCGTCTTGTCCAAATTCATCCCGAGTCCAACACGTCTCGAGGCGACGCTGAGACTGGTCAGCATACATGGTGTAAAAAGGAATTGTCCGAAATAATTAAAGACATAAACCAGCCCATAAAACATAACCACTTTTACCATGAAACTCAGGTCAAAATATGAAAAAAATACTTTCTATACATAAGTGTCAGCTGACCAAGTCGTCTTGTATAAGAGGTCCAATTAACTTTTTTAATTTGTCAGTTATTGATTTTTACACTCTATAAGGTAATCTATTAGTAAATATAAAATTATTAAGGGAAATTAATTAAATCAAAAATTACAAGAGATAAAAAATTTATGCTGCAAATCTTTTAGCTTCCTTATCGTGTAAAACACTGACATTGAAGGTTGATTAATTGAAGACATTTGGGGAGCGTAAAATTGATGCTGTGGACATTATTAACGATTGCTAAAAATTGTGTTAATTTAGGTAGAGAACATATTTAATTTTGGGGAATATTATGAAAAAAAAGTAAAAGTGAACAGGCTTCTTCTGGGTGAGCTCGCTCCATCTAAGACTTTGTCTCTGTCCTATGACCTAGACTAGAGTCAAGAGCAAACCCATCATTAATAAAAAAAAAATTAAAAGAATCAAAGTAAGTTAAATAAAATTATTTAAAGTATTTATTATTATAATAACCAATTAAACAATGAAATTCTCCATAATTAGATAATGTATTTGAGAAGAAAATGATATTAAAAAGCTAACTTTATAAAAAAATAAAAGTGGTGATAATTAAAAATAATTTGTGCTTTACGTCATCGAAATCTTTTGTTTTTCTCAATAATCATAATAATTTAATATTTCAAATCAGTATAAGCGGTTCAATACAATCATTAATGTATTAAGAGATCATAAAATACACTTATAAGCTATGTTTAAAACATGCAATCGAATTAATATTATAGAAAATGGAGATCAAAAAGTTTTCACTACTTTGAAGCTTTTATTGCACCGCACTATCATCTAAATCCTTGACATTATCCTTTACATAAAAAAATAGGGTTGATAAATAAATTAAAACAAACACCTTGTATATTATGTTCACAAAAGGTATTCTGAATAAAAGAAGTACGAAATAATAGAATTAAAATAAACACCATGTACCTTTCAACTCTAACTTCAACGGCCACAACAGTCCACTGCTGAACATAACCACGCTTGGCAGGCGGATTGGCGAGTGCAGTGCCAGGTGTTGCATTCACAGGAAGCGCTGCTGTCCATTCTCTGGATAACACTCCATATTCGCCTCATCGACACCCATGGGCAGAAACTTTATCTCCTAATGGCAATTCGTTTCGGACGCCGGCAAGTTCATACAAGCTTTGTTTTGCCTATCTCATGTAACTCAATATGCCGGAGGTCCGCGCGACTCGTCTCGATGCGTACGGTTTTGCGTATCTCATGTATCTAGAGTTATAGTAGATACGCAAAGCTACTCCATACAAAAATTGAGTTACATGAGTTTTGTTTTTTGGATGTAATATTAAAATCATTAATATTTCTTGTAAATATGAACTCGTACGTATATAAATGGGACCTAAGGAATACGATTAAGCTTGTTGCGCGTAACTCATGTAACTAAAGATAACGTAGATAGGCGTAACAGGGCAGTGCAGAGGTTTTGGGAGTCTGAGGAGCCACCCACAGCGGATAGACGGAAGCCAGAGGATGACGAGTGCGAGCTGTTCTGTCAGTACAACACTGCACGAAGTTCGTCAGGTAGGTTTGTTACCAGGCTGCCATTTCTCCCAAACCGCCCCTCCTTAGGTAGTTCGCGACAGATCGCGGAACGGAGACTACTGGCTATGGAGAGAAAGATGAAGCGAGATGCAGCACTTCGGCAGAAGTATATCGAATTCATGAGGGAGTACCTAGAGTTAGGCCACATGTCGGTGTCCAGCATAGATTGGAGGTGTGTCGAGCATTACTATATACCACACCTGGCTGTTTTGAAGTCACCGGAGGCGAAGATACGGGTAGTGTTTGACGGTTCTGCTCCTACATCGAATGGTGTGTCTGTGAACCAGTGTCTGCACGCGGGTCCCAAGTTGAACCGGGACATTGTGGACATCCTCACAGATTTTCGGTTGCACCAAGTAGCGTTCGTCGCAGACGTCAAAATGATGTTTCGCCAAACAATTATACACCCGGATGACCGTCGGTACCAGCTGATTTTGTGGCGTGAGAGCCCTGACGAGCCGATGGTCACTTATGAGCTTAACACGGTAACGTATGGTCTGAAGCCAAGTCCGTTTTTGGCAGTACGCACGCTGCGAGAGTTGGCCGCACAGGAAAGGGTAAGATTCCCTCGAGCCGCAGCAGTACTGGATCGCGACGTCTACGTGGATGACATCTGCACGGGTGCAGATAGCGTGCAACAAGCACTGCTACTACGAGACGAGCTGATCGCGATCATGGAATCAGGAGGTTATGAGTTGCGGAAATGGCTGTCCAGCTGTCCAGAGCTCCTGGCCGGGTTGCCAGGTGAGTTCCAGCAGGACCCGCACCTTTTCGAGAACCCGGACAATCCAAATACGTTGAGCATCCTAGGGGTGCAATATAGGCCAACGCATGATGTCTTTACGTATCAGATCGAGCCAGACCTTTTGCAGAAGACTTGGACGAAGCGTTCGGTATTATCGACGATCGCCAGAACTTTCGATCCTAACGGGTGGATCGCACCGGTGACGTTCATGGCGAAGTGCTTCTTGCAAAGGTTGTGGATAGCAAACTTGGGTTGGGACGACCAGCTCTCCGGAGAGCTGTTGAATGATTGGACCAAGTTTGTGACCACCTTACCAGGGATCGTACGCATCGCCATACCTCGCAAGTTGCTCCCATCGGTGGGATGTAAGGCTACCCTACATGGGTTTTGTGATGCCTCGGAGCGAGGGTACGCGGCAGCTGTCTATTTGCGGACAGTCAGTTCAACGGGAACTGTAGACGTGCGTCTAGTTATGGCCAAGAGTAAGGTGGCTCCGGTTAGGACAAGATGGACCATTCCAAAGTTGGAATTGGCGGGAGCAGCGCTTCTCACGCGCTTGCTACATTATGTCGCTAGTAATCTACGCGGTACCATCAATTTGGATGAAACGGTGTACGCATGGACCGACAGTAGGATAGTTCTGTGCTGGTTACAGACGTCGGTACATACTCTTGAGGTTTTCGTGGCAAATCGGGTGTCACAGATTAAAGGATCGGAAACTCCGTTGGTATGGAGACACGTACCGGGAGAACAGAACCCAGCGGACTGCGCCTCACGGGGATGTAGGGCCCCTGATTTGGTAGGTCACTCACTGTGGTGGGGACCTCAGTGGCTGACTGAGTCACCTGAGAGATGGCCATACAATGAGTGCGGGTCGCCGCTTGGGCCACCTGATCGAGGTTTGCGAGTGAACGTAGGGCAGATCGTACCTAAGCCTAGTGCGGCTTTCTTGCTGGAACGATACAGCTCCCTCGACAAACTTCTAGGGGTGACAGGTTGGATCAAACGGTTCGTGAACAACTGTAGAAAACCTCAAGCAGAACGGAACTTGGCACCTGTCCTCTCGCCTGCGGAGCGGAATGCGGCTCTAAGTTTATTGGTTAGGGTCGTCCAGGCGGAACATTTTGAGGAAGAGGCCAGGCTGCTCAGGGATGGCCGTGGAAAGCTGAAGGGAGGTCTTGTGCGCCTCAACCCGTTCGTGGACGAGCATGGAATGCTCCGGGTTGGAGGTAGACTTCGGAACGCTAACCTGCCCTTTTCAGCACGGCATCCGCTGTTACTCCCAAAGAAGGGACCTTTGGTAGAACTTATAGTTAGGGATCGTCACCAGAAAAACTCGCATGCGGGCTGCAATGCACTTTTGGCTATTCTGCAGCGCGAGTTTTGGATCTTGTCTGGACGACGTACGGTACGGAGCATTGTGTTTCGGTGCTTGCCTTGCTATCGGTTGAAGGCAGCCACAATGCAACCTCAGATGGGAGACCTCCCACCGGACCGGGTGACGGAAGCCTGGACGTTTGCGGGTGTGGGAACGGACTTTGCGGGGCCTTTTATGGTAAAGGCATCACGCCTTCGCAACGCGAAGTCAATCAAGGCGTATTTGTGCGTGTTTGTGTGCCTAGCAACCAAGGCCGTCCACTTGGAACTCGTGGCCGACCTCACTACGGAGGCTTTCTTAGCAGCTTTAGATAGATTTGTGTCGCGAAGAGGGCGACCAGCGCTGATCAGGTCGGACTGTGGTACCAACTTTAAGGGCGCTGATCGATGTATGAAAGAAATTATAACGTTTTTATCGGAAAACGAGGAAGCTATCGGCGCGAGCCTCTCCCGTCAGGGCATTAACTGGGTGTTCGATCCACCAGGATGCCCCCACTGGGGTGGTATATTTGAAGCGGTTGTAAAGTCCGCTAAGACGCATTTGATGCGCGTTATAGGTTTAACGATATTAACCTTTGAGGAGCTAGCGACCGTGTTTTGTAAAATTGAGGCCGTTCTCAATTCACGTCCTTTGTGTGCGCTTAGCTCAGATCCGAATGATCTGGAGGCCCTGACACCAGGGCATTTCTTAATTGGCCGACCACTGAACGCCTTGCCAGAATACCCCTACACAGAGGTCAGTAGCAATCGTTTGACGCGTTATGAGTTGCTGCAGCAAATGTCTCAGAATTTTTGGAAGCGATGGTCGCTTGAGTATTTGCACATTCTGCAGCAACGCCTTAAGAGGCCGTACATGAAATTGCGCTGGGCGAAAGTAGGTAATTAGCATTAGAACGCGTCATCGTGCAGCCGAGCGGCGGCGATATGCAGACCCAGCGGCGGACGGCAGCGTATAGTTCGATAAATCAGTTTTGATCCTATTTATAGTTTTTGTGGCAATTGTATGAAAAAGTTTAAAATTATTGCGTACCTACTAAGAATTTTGGGATTTGTGGAATGTTATCGAAACTAATTAATTACCGACTACTATTCAGGGGTGTGCCCATGTACCAGCATCTTTTTTTCGCTTAACAGCGCCGAATTTATATTTATTGCCTACTAGCTTTTACCAGCGACTTCGTCCGCGTTAGATAGTTTTTTTTGGCAGAAGTTCTAATGTAGGTACCTATGTGTATTCATAGTAAGTGTGACAGTGATATTAGAACAGTTGTTATCTCTACTGTTTAGAGATAACTTGCTTGCTTCTGTTGTTAAAGGGACAATTCAAGATTTGCTATCCGGCCTTAGAGACCAATATTTATAAAAATTGAATATAAAAGTCAGTAGATAACAGAGTACTTACTCCAGGGGTGCCGATTTGAGAACACTAAAATGGTCAGCATAAGTAGATAAGACAGATAAAAAGGTATTTTAAGTTACTGTAATACATTTTTATATACCACATTTTTTGTTTTTCTGTATTTTGCGAAAACAAAGATTTTGTGGGTTTGACACTCGTGAGTCTGCCCTCACGTGTATACCCGTTCGGGTAGCCGCACCCTGTCGCGCCCTCCCCCTCCGCCCCGCATCGCCGCCAAAGCGCGCGCGCCGCGCCGCGCCGGATCGGCCGGTGCGCGCGGCCGCGGTCATAAGACCGGGCATTATTTATTTAGTTGCTGTGTATTTTCAATACATATCCATAACGCATGCGTATGTCAGACGAAAGGAAATCGCGAATTTCTATTTTACTCCCTTACACTTACAAAATACGCCGCATCGGACGTCAAATGTGATCCCCGACTTAACGTGTTATGTGGATGATACTTTTCAGTTCAGAACATGGTAACGTATCACCTAAGTAGATATGCCTAATTACAATGAAGGTAGTGCATACGATGCAAACGGCGGCGGCACAGCGGTATTTTTCAGTAATTATAAAAAATCCTCGGTAAAAGTAGGCAATGTCCTTTCTCAAGTTATTCCCATCATACTGAACATATTTTGTTTTGGAACCATTTCTGTATCTCCAATAGTTAAGGTGGGCTCCTGATGGTAGACCTGGTGGTCTACATAAGGTACTCCAGATCCTCAAATGTTCTTGTAAAAAGAAGCGGCCCATCATACTGAACAACTTTTGTTTTAGGACCATGCCTGTATCTCTAATAGTTTAGCTTGGCTCCTGATGGTACACCTGGTGGTCTACATCTATACTCCAGACCCTCGAATGGTGATAATAAATAGCCTATGTCCGTTCTCGGTATGCTAGCAATCTCTGTGCCAAGTTTCATGAAGATCGTTTCAGCGGTTTGGCCGTGAAAGCGTAGCAGACAGACAGACAGACCGAGTTACTTTCGCATTTATAATATTAGTGTGGATAGTGTGGATAGTTAAATCTGTAATGTATCATTATAGTCCGTTAAAATGGCCATTTATTTGCAAAATCCCGAAATTTCAAGTTATTTATACTCTAATAGGAAGTAAAATCACAATATCTAGTTCAATTAATTTAATCAATCATAAATCAATACCGCACTGAAAAAAATACTTACAGGATCAAAAAGTATCGGTCGCACTATAATTCCGCCTGTGACGCGTGATCTACTGTCCTCTACGCGCGCGATCGACACACATTCGTAATTTTGTATGTGTGCGTGAGTGTGACGCAGCAGGATACACGTCCTTCTCCCAAGAGCGCGGCGCGCGGTCTGCCGAAACAGCATTTGCGCTCCCGTATATAATTGATAATTCCGGAGAACTTTAAAATATTCGATAAATTTCATAAAAATACATATTTGCAATTTTTTTTATAGCTAATGTGTTAGCATGAATCTATTTTTCAATGTGTAAATTGATTTTTTTAAAAACGTGTTGTATTGTACTAGAAATCCGACGCTGTATACGTTTAAAATTTCTTCAAAGTAGGGCCATTTTACTGCAGCTTTTCTTTGAATTTTTGAATTAAATTACTAAAAACTCCTCGGCCAATTTTTAGCACTTTTCAATGTCTTTATTGCTGTATACTTTATAAACCACTCCATATTTTAAAATTCATGTAAACAATAATGATACGAACGTCACGCATCGAAAACAATTAAAACACGTCTCAGGTTATTAACTATTAAACAAACTGAATAATCAAAATCAATAATTTGTCTAGGCCAATTTTTAGATATTGAATTAATCTTCAATAAAACATATCATAACACATTGTTACTTATTCTGTTTTTTTAAACGAGGTCCTACAGAATTGAAGAAACAAGACAAAATTACTCAAAACTATGTACGGCCTCTTAAGTGGACGGACAGAACTGAACCCCCTCGCATCGGAGATCTCGTTCTGGTTAAGGATGCCAACCTGCCGCCACTGCGATGGCGCAGAGGGCGCATTCTCAACTTGTTCCCAGGTAGTGATGGCACTCCTCGAGTCGCGACAGTTCAGGTAGGGGATTCAGTTCTTAAGCGAGCAATAGCAACGCTATCTCGTCTCCCCAGTAGTGAATAGGCCTAAGGGATTCGGCCTAGGGCGGGTGAATGTTTAATTTAGCGTTGCTATGCTGGGGTAAGTTAGGTATTAATGACGGTCTATGAATGCGCCGCGATTTCGCACGCATCGCTCTGGGCATATGTTGTCCCTTTCTCGCTCGCGGGGCGAGGGTGGCGGCATGCGCGCGGGCCGCTGGTAGGCGCCAAGCGGTGATTTCTGCACCGCATACAGTCACTCAAAACCGTTCGGACGGGAGGGTATCGCGTATTGTGCGGATTTCTCGCCACGCGTTTTGTGATGCCGCGTGTAATGGACGATTCAATTTGAGATCGCGCGTGTTGATGCATCGTATTATTGCGGTTCTCCTGGGTTATACTAGAATACCAGGCTTAGTGATTGTTGGATGTCTCGACGTCTTCCACGTGAGCGTCGCGTTGAATAGGCATCAAGTGGCCATATCGGCTCGCGTTTTGTACGGCCCTAATTCGTGATGGGTCACGCGTAATGACTAATATCAAAGTGAAATACGAACAGAAGCTGTGAGTGGTTTGAAGTGAATAACGCGCCAAGGCTGTAGTGGAATGCTGGGTGTCGATATCTTTTCCACCCAGCCCTGTAAGTACCAACGGAATCCCTATTTGATCCATTCCCTGAACTTCCTTTCTCCGTTGGGTATTTATGCATTTGCGCCGGCACGTGACTGTAAGTGTTAAACCTGGTTGTTTTAGTATAAAACTGTTTTCTCGTGTTAATGGTGTGTTCCCTTTAGTCATATTTGTTGTACCATTATCATTGTGACTCCTTAGTACGAATTGCGGAATTCGTGGGGTGATATAATTTGGAGGTACTTACTTATAATCTAGTGCTTATACGTGTGACGTAACGCCAGATCGGCAGACGGTATTTACTACAGAATTGAGTTATGTAAAGGTCAGAACACATCATTTGCCAATTTCACTCAACTTAGTTAATTTGAACCTGCGACTTTCGCATTACTAGTGGCGACGCCTCTTCCATCTGGGCTACCGCAGCTCATTTCTTGCCCGCCAATTTTGCAAGTGTATTTTAATGATGTGGATGCATTTCTCCAAAACTGGCAGTTGGAAGCGCAAGATCGAGACGGGTGGCGCGAAAGAGGGGAGGCCTTTGCCCTGCAGTGGGACACTGAACAGGCTACTTAAAAAATTTTAATGCCAGTAACGCTTGGCATGGCTCCATCTACCGGGTTAGTTTTGCAACTAATAACCGGCTACTAATTCTATCTTTACAGATTGAATGTAGTCTAAGCGATGAAAACCAGCGATAAATTGAGTACCAAATTTTAAAACACTTCCCGTGTTAGGTATACAAGTTTTTGAAAACTTGCAAAATTTTTTCTTGCAAAGAAATGAGCTGCGGTAGCCCAGATGGAAGAGGCGTCGCCACTAGTAATGCGAAAGTCGCAGGTTCAAATCCTGCCCGCACTCGAAAATTTTGCAAGTTTTCAAAAAATTGTATACCTAACACGGGAAGTGTTTTAAAATTTGGTACTCACTAATCAACAAATTATACAAATCAAGAACTACACATACACATATCACGCCCATAATCCCTTGCGGGTTAGGCAAAACGTAAACGGCCGCAGAAAACGGACATTTATGCCACGTCTGACAAATAATAGAAGTACCTCTAGTTGCTATTTAATGCCTTTTAATATGATAAAAAGTACAGAAATTAAACAAATTTGCGCTTAAAACGTAATCTGTGTAGGTAACAGTGAACTGTAAAATACTGGTTACTACGAGAATCACAGAATATTAGAATTGATTGTAAAATATGAAAATATGCGCGGCAAATCTTTGATGCCCAACAAAGTCTGGTTTTAACTACTTACCTATATCGGGTAAAAGCTTGGGAGGGGCTGGTGTTAACAATTTTCCCCAAGGAACATAGGTCGAAATATGACAAGAATATTTGAAACTTTCCAAGTAAATGTAACTCAAATCAGCTGATCGGAAATTTTGTATGGGAGGTCCAAATTCTTTTTATTTTGTCTTATGTTTTTTGGGGAAAGTTGTTCCTTATCACGTCTTCAGTTTTGCTATCGGTCACAAGTAAAATTTCAACTTATACAGGGTGACAAAGAAATCGACTTCCCATACAAAATTACAACAAAAAGTTTTTTAAGGAATAAAAAAAATTACGTAAAAAAGTATTCGAAGGGCTGTCCCTTACACCCTGCTGTATGAACAGGTTTGTTTCATTCAATTATTTTTATCATTATTCGATTAACGGCTAGCTGTACGGTTACTTTATATTTTTTATAAACAACTAAATTCATGTCACAACATATATCTCATTCACTTATACCCCAAACTTGCAACCCGTCACCCGCTGCCACACCCCCTGCGGTGCGCGCAAGCATCACCAGAAGCCACCCTCCCTCGAGGGGGTCGCTGTAACTCCACTTTTTGCCGGCAAAATGACGGTTTTTAAACTTGGAATCGGCTGATTTGGCCGTGATGATAACGGTACATGAGATCTCCCTGATAAGAAGACCACCCTTGACATTTTATTAAGACATCAACGGTTTTTGAATGAGTTTTTAAAGGTTTTTCAGTGAAATGGGGACTTTTTTATCTGACAGTTCTCGAGCTTTTTCATAATGTCATACCAGATGGCGTTGTAATAAGTAGAAATTTTGGCATTCGAGTTATAAATACACTAGATTTCCACCCAGCGAATTCACCCGCTGCCACTCATTTTCCCGCGGTAAAAATTAGCCTATGTGTTATTCCAGGTTATATTCTATCTGTGTTCCAAATTTCATCCAGATCGGTAAAGCCGTTTGACCGTGAAGAGGTAACAAACATACATACACACACACACACACAAACTTTCAGATTTATAATATTAGTACGGATTTCATCTTTAAGTTTGAAAAAAGTCTTTTTCAGTTTAGTTCAGCGCCATCTTAAAGATTAGCTAGAAAATTTCATATTGGCTGGGCTGGGCTGACAACCTGTCACTATTGTGATACACAATCTTCTGAATGACCTTCAAATGTTTTCCAGATGTGGCGAAAATGACCGTTTCTACGGCAGTTTACGCTCCGCCTTTCCCCGCATATGTATGTATGTAGTCATTCTGAAAAGTTTGCATACTGACTAAAAATAACCCTGTACGTAGGTAAGTAAAAAAAAACAACAGTATAAAATCGTCACCGCAGCAGGTATCCATATTTACAAGCTGAACAACATAAATTAAGCTATAACCTTACCGATCTCGTCGGAGCCCCGTCTCCCGGCAGGGGGCGTCATAATAGCATTCTTTATTTTTTACCCGGCTAATTTAGTTATACTGAGAGATATTTGCTCCTGTGAGGTTTGAAATTCGAATTTATCGCTCTTTAAAACGGTTTGGGTTCTTTTGTTTTATGGATTTTTTAAATTTGGAATTTTTTCGTAAACCACGTCACGCGTTGATGTCTTTTATAGGAGTTTTAAATTGTGCGCAGTTTTTGAACATATTTATGTAGGAAGCAGTGCGCAATTAAGATAGCGCGGGGCCTGTAGTAAATTCATGCGTCCTTTGGGCCCTCACAATCAATGAAAGAAATAAAGAAAAATAATTTATTCAGTAAAAAAAAATGTTTTACAACTAATACACAATCACATTCGGTACTGAAAGGGGTAACTTGTTCAGCATGTGTCACAGTCCAAGACTGCAACGCTGGTTTTTATTTACAACGCAATAGCTACTCCATTGGTTACATTAAGAGTCACAACAGTCCACTGCTGGACATGGACCCTACCCCTATTGGGGGATATTGCCATACTCACCACGCTTGGCAAGCGCAGGCAAAGATTTTGCATTCACAGGGAATGCTGCTGCCCATTCCCTAGATGATTATTCCTTAGTCACTTACGACGCCCACGAGTAAAATTAAGCCACAGCATACGGCTTTAATGCAAAACCGAAAAAGCACATTAAGGGTGCGCCGTGACAAAAATGGGTATTTTCGGATACCTACATGCAATTTCGTTGGTGGATACGAGAAACAACTTTTTATTATGCATTATGATTTTTCATTATATTATCTAGATTTTTGTCGCAGGAAAACACGATTAAAGAAAGTTAGGTCGATAGATTTATTTTTCAAAGTTTGGTCTATTTTTACTCTTTTTTGCGTAGTGTATAGCAATCTTATGAACATAACACATTATTTTTTGTGAATATATGATACGTCTTGTACATTACTAGATTTTTGACTACTGGTTTATTTGGCGAGAAATTTCCAAAAGAGTGATAAATCCTCTAAATATGGCGATTCCGCTCTGTTATCACACACAGGATTTGCGACGATTTACGACAAAGGGACGTTAAAAAGTTCGAGGCAGGCCCTTAACATTTTAACAACTGTTTCATTACACTTGTCAACAACATCACAGATTATTAAACTCTCAACAAAAGAGCCACAATAGATTCTAACCAAACCATACCACAAGGTGATTTCAATGGTGTAATGACCATCTCAGCATGGTGTAACGAGGGAACAATATGGTACTGCACCACGGTGGTGCTTGGGGACATGGGGTAATTATGGTGTCACCCCATCAGATGTTCCCCTAGTGTATGTGCGGTCGGTGTTTTTATTTTGATACACGTAATTTGATTTCGATGGAAGGAATAGTGTGGATGTGAAACTTACTTTAAACATTTTCAAGGGATCCTTTTCAATTAAGTAGCACATTTCCTTAGCTCTACGCTTAGCTATCTGAAATTAAATTAACTTATTCAATGTAAAATAGAGTCTTTGCGGAAAAAAATAAGCGTAGGCAAAAAATTACAACTAATTTTTTCAAAGGTTGCAACGACATATTTTTCATACTGAGGCACAGATGCAAATTCAATTTCCACGCCTATTCTCTGTCCCCACCTTTTGATACGTCTCTGTAAAAAAAACTTCTTTTTACAATAATTTTGTTTTGCATAGTTTCAAATGTCTTAGCTATTCCCAATTTGTATGCTAAATAGTGACGTTTTACGTCATAAATAAGGCAATCAATGAAAACTACATATTTTCAGTCTCGTTTCAGAAAAGATAAAATTGAACCAAAATTGTGCAAGAATCAAGGGCAGTTAATTTCTTAATTTTCTAATACTAATAAATTGTTTTTATTATTTCTGACCAATTGTTTTAAGTACCTACTTAAAGTACACACTTTTTTTTTATTTCTGAGACGTACTCAACAGTTTACAATCAATGCAGATTCACATATTATACATAATTATCTTAGGTACTATTCTAGATTGAAAACCACAAACGTGAACGTACAGCCTTGTTAGGCAAATGGTGACTATTAAATTAGACATGAATATAAAATAGTTCGTCTATAAATTTATTTTTTTTAAAGTCAGACATTCTAACAATAACATTTATGTGTTTTATTTCTTTCTAAATTAATTATATATTTTTTTCAATGAATCTTAAAATGCAGCCAAATCATAAATTGTAATTTTTTTGTCGTTCATAACTGAAGCACTCAATGTCACATCCATAATAATCTATCCTTTGACCCTCCAAACTCGATTGTGTAGTTGTGAATGAAGCAGGGTGGTCGACCGTAATGTTGTGATTACTGCTACCAATTATGTGATTATTTATGTGTGACAACAATTATTCACAATCCACTTGATCACACTTTACAATGTGATAATGAGATAAAAAGTTTTTACTATTATCTCCTCTTACGAAATCCACTGGAAAGAAATAGGGTAATGCTTTTTTAAGCCGACATCACACGGCAATTAATTATGAACGGCCATTCATTACACTTTATGTTCTTAAAAATAACCGGGTATGTAAACTTGCTTGGTAAATCATTGATGAACTTAGGTATTAGCAAAATAATAGTTACAGTGTAGCCGTCAACGACCTCGACAGTGGCGCAACTTCCCAAAAAAATATTTTCTCTTTATACAAACAATCTATCAGAATCTCCGATGCCCAAGTTTTTAGTATTATCCTAAAGTAAAATTAGAACCTGCAAACTCAATGAAATATTCGCTGCAATTAAAGTTATGGAAAAATGTGCCTAAAAACGGCCACTTTTAGTATAAATTGTCATAAATTTAATTACAGCGAATATTTTATTGAGTTTCCAGGTTCAAATTTTACTTAAGGATACTACTAAAATCTTGGGCATCGGACATTCTGATAGATTGTTTGTATATAGAGAAAACTTACTTTTTTGGCTTAATAAATAATTAATCTTTGTATTTACCGACTTACGATGGTTCAACGACAATGAAATGTGAGATGTAATAAACAATCCATTTTGCGGAACAGATGTGGTGACAAGTTGTATCACCATTGAATCACCATAGAATCATCCCCCTCTACATGGACGACATGCTACTGCTGTCATGGGTGTTTATAAAATGTTTATATGGCGAACAAATGTGTGGTTAATAAAGTTCGTCAGTTCATGATTAACAGAATGGGTAGAGTGTGTGCGCAAAAAGAATAGGCGGGGGCAAAAAAATAATAAAAATTTGGTATTCAACCCTAAAAACCCCAAAAAGGTTTTCATATAAATGTGTAAATAAAAAACATAATTTTACTAATATAATCCTATTTAGAAAGACTAACTTAATTGAAATCAGCTTAATACTAGTGGGAACAACCAAAAGTATAGATATAATCTTCATAATCCAACTCGGACAAGTGAGAATATATCAACCGAATTCGCTCATCCAAACCATAGGGCAAGATAACCTCTAAGCAGGGCCGTATTGAACCCTTTAGAGGCCCTGGGCATATTAGAATAATGGGGCCCTTATGACAGTGGCGGATTTACATATTTGCCGCCAGTTGACTTATTCTTTTTATTGACTTTTAGGCGTTTCTTTCACCCACTCATGCGTCTGTCAAACGACTTGACATACGCATCCGTCATGCACCGTAAACTAGCCGTGTGGGAATTAGATCGGAATTCGGAATTTCCTTTCCTCTGACAGACGTCTGCGTTACGGTGCGGTAAAAAATACGACGAGACTGCTTCGTTTCGATGCTTGTAGTGCCGTGTTGAAGTGTAAGCAAAACGTATACACAGTACTCAAAATCCTACCCAAAAAATTACTGCGAGCATATCAAACGAATTTTTAGAAAAAATATGCCACTAATGTATCGCTAGAAAAGAGAACTCGACATTTTATACTGAGAACGATTAAGGAACACAGAAGTCAAACAGCTTGTTACTGACATGATACAAACTTGGGCCCCAATCACTCGCGGGGCCCTTTGCAGTGTGCCCTTTGGGGAAGATGGGCCTGCTAAAGGACTCATCACATTCAATTACTCCTATATCACGAGTTCGAATCTTCCGCACTAACAGCCTTTGATTGACGTCGCAAAAAAAGTTAAAATTATAAAAAAAACTGGAGATTACGGTTGAGAGCCGCCACGCGACCAAATTAACTTTATGTAATCCCGATCGTGATAAAACTGTTAAAAGGTTTATTCCTGTTCGCACTTTTTATTTCCTATGCTATGAAATTACAGGCTACCAGTACCAGTTGATATTCTTAGTACATTGCATAGCCGGTTAATATTGCTGGTATCATAATGGCTTACCGACTACGCAGTGACAATCGAATTTCACCTGTAAAATTGTAGCCTGTAGTTTGATAATATCGGGTTCTGGTGAAGTTTGAATCAAATGTAAAGAGCTGGAAGCTTATAAAACGTTGAGATTTCATAATTTGTTACTAGTTGTAATGACCGGTTACAGATTGGCCTATTAAGTCAGGGCAAAGAAAAGCGACACATTCCGCAGGCGGTTGAACACAACTCTCGTGTTCACCTTAGGACTTTCCTATCATTATAATTAGAGGTAGATATCACATTCGTGGATTTTCATGACTTGCAACATATTTTAATAGTCCACAGCTAGACATTGGCCTCCCCCTATTGGGGGGTATTATCATACTCACCACGCTTGGCAAGCGGATTGCCGAGTGCAGTTCCAGATATTGCTTTCACAAGGAACACTGCTGCCTATTCCTTGAATGAATTTATCCCATGACTTAATATCTAATAGTTAAAAATACTTTTTGACTCGTCCTATCTGTATTTGGTACAAAGAAAACATCATAAGTTCTTTCAAAGTAAATTAACTTTAGACAAATAATTCATTCATGACTACGGATCAAAAATGGAAATAGTAAAAGCGAGAATACACCGCGTTATCTGCAGGGGCGCAGGGCTAAGGGCGCCGACTTTTTGTAGCAGATATAATAGGTTTTTGTAACAGTTATAATAGTTTAATTCGGATTAGATAATGTCCCACGGGTGGCCGTGAAGGGTGGTCCACTAAGGGATGAAGGGAACGTAACTTTGACGAGGAGCGAGTAAAGAATGTTTATACAGTATGACATCTAGAGGACGTAAAACTGGAGGTGGCCACAAACCTAGCAACAAATGTTGTAGTGTTGTTGCCGTTCGAAAGTTTAAAATCGTAGTTCAAGAAGAGATTTTCGTCTACCGAAAAGTAAAACTACTACGACACTACGTGATTTAAAGCTACATTTCTTATTTTTTTAATCGGCTGCACAAATGAGGTTTATGCTGTTTCTCCACATTGTATAAAATGTTATAATATAATATTATCGATCGCAGCTTCCAGGAAATCCTCAGCCGCGTTTCGACACAGAGAGATAGCGTACCTACTAAACTCAAACTCAAAATACATTTCTTTTGATTTTTTTACTTTTGGCTGGACTCTGCAATGTTAGTCCCGGGACTTTTAACACAACACCTAACTATTTGGTGCTATGTAGGGCTATTAATAAAGAGACTTAAAAACTAACGCAGTGTTCTCTGTACTTAGATTTATGTATATGCATACATCATGAACCATAAAATAAGAAGACGATTGAGTCAAACCACCATGATCGACAAACCCATTTAGTATATTTAGTAAAAAAGAAGAACACCCATTTAGTAGCTATATTAGAAAAAATATGTATACAGAAAAGAAAAGTGTTTAACCAGTTCAGACGTTCAAACATTGTACATTTACTAGTTCGTACGATCTTCTTTCTGACACTTGTAGCACTATTTGGGAAAATTCCAGTTGTCATTCATAAGCTGTCCTGTAACCCAATCAGCTCCAGGAGGTATTCAACAGGGACCCACTGACAGGTTCAACCACTCAAATGTGGGTTCAACTGTAGCTCTGTGCTTGAAGGGGTCGAGGGATTGCCTCCTCACAAGGTTCACTAGATTCACGTCATGTAACTGTAATAGTCAATACTGATGCTGTTGGCCTTAATTCGGGAAATAAATTCCTACGTTAAGTTTACTTTCTGTCAAATGGATGTAGAGATATCTTCATCCTGTCATGTTTAAAATGACAATTCTTTGCAATATCTAGTAAATTTAAATTGACTACATATTAATAAATTCTCTTCTTTAATTTTTTTAAATTTTATAATCACAACTTAAATCCGTTTAAAATTATTTTATTGTGATGAGTAATAGTTGTGCAAACTCAAGAAAATATAATCAATTCTCTACAGCACTAATTAAAGGTAAATTATGAGAATATATATCCCGATTTGAAACCATTGTATTATACAATGGTCTCAAATCGGGATAGAATTGTATATCTAACTTACATTGGGTCGTTGGACGACTCGGTGTTCCACACGAAGAGAAGAAGAAGAAGACCTAACTTAGGCATAGCATAGGTACTTACGAGTACAAGTGATGCCCCGACTAGTCGGACAGTTTTGTAGTCGACTTATATATCACGCTTATGATTTTCCAAAAGTTGTCATATGCTTAGGTACAGTTAACCTAGGCCACTCAACTCGAAAAACGCCAAAATATTTCAAGTTAATCATAATCACAGAATTTTCTACAGTTAATTGAGTTTGTGTAAGGCAGAGTTGTTTCGTAAAGGCAACATGAAAAACGATAAACCAATACTAATTAATAGAATAGTGTAGGGAAACGTTATTGATAATACTCGTATGCACTCAAATTCAAAATAAAATGTTAAATAATTATCCAATACAATGTAGACAGGATTCAACAAAAAGATTGAACTGTAATTTCGTTCGAATTAAACGATTCCATTGCACCCAAAACCACGCCCTTTCACGTAGAAGTCGTTTTATAACAATAATTTAATAATAAGTATATTGACCACAAATTTGGGAGACGCGGGACGACAGTACAAAGTTTTTGAGTGACCAATATCCTGTTGGTGGCACTTCTTGTACAAGCCAGGACAGTTAGGACTTGTGACTTGTGCAGACGGACTGCAAATGAGGCAACAAACTGAGAAACTAACGGCGCTACTCTCGACAGTGCTTTTTTCTGTTCTTCTTCTTATATTTTAGAGCGTTGCTAGTGCCGGCTAGTGTCCGCCAGTTTCCTCTGTCTTCTGCCTTCTCCTTGACTTTCCTGTACGACATGACCATGAGACCAACCATGAGATATATATTTTTTCTTTAATTTGGTCTAAATAACTCTTTTTTGGTCTCTTTCCTTTTTTCCTTCGATCTTGCGCTCAAAAATCGTTTTGAATAATTTGTCATGTCGTATCCAGTGTCTTATCATGTTTCCCATCCTATTATCTATTTTATTACTTAAGCTTAAGCTGGAGCAATTTGTCATTTGTCTTCCTTTCTGTCCAGCTTATCCTCCCCATTTTGCGCCAACACCACATTTTAAAAGCCTCCATACGTTCCCTGTCTCATTTCGGACAAAATGTTGCCTTTTTATGATAATACCTACGTGTAGTCCGAAATGTGTCAATGGTGAAGTTTTGTCGTTTTGGTATGTTTAAGCACAGTTGCGCTTGCTGCCATCTGCAATAAGAGTTTTCCTCCCCATTTTGGAGATTTTTTATGGAGTTTATGGCAATACCAAGTTTTTGCCGTGAACTTCGCCCTCAGAACGCCGCTCTGCGTGGCGCATTATATTTTGCTGTGAGCAGGTTGCAGGGCATGCAGGATACGACGTAAGGTGGGTGGCGCACGATCACGAATGAAAACACTGTAGTAAATGTGTTTATCAACGCTTTCAATTCTTCAGGCAAAGGCATCGAGATCAGACATGTAAACTGACGTTCAGCCAGGCGAAAGGCTATGAAATTTCTAGTAGTCCGTCTGCGTATAGCCTCACAGGCGATGCGTGCCAGAACAGCTGTGCGGTGCGCGGTGGCATATCGAAATATCAGCGAAAGCACGCGGTCTGCAGCGTGGCATGCTGCCCGTCTGCACAGCCCACAGGCGCGCGGTGCAGCAGCTGTGCGGTGGCACCTATCTGTGGAAGGCACATGCTCCACGCATGCGGCATGGCAGTGTAATAACAAGGCGGCGAACGGATTGGTGTAGAACGTAATTGTTTAAATCAGGCTCTCGCCGCAAACTTTGGCACGCGGCGGGTGGGTACATGTTTCGACTTTTTCTATCAATTATGGCGGTGAAAGATTAATTATAATTTAGCCAGTGTCAAGTCGAATCTTTTGGTTCTTTCGTCGCTGTGTTTTTCTGTCGTGGTGAGAGAGTTACGCTAGTTTAGTAGTGATCAAAGTCTCAACATCAGAGATATAGTATTCTTAACTAAACATTTCTCAAAATAGCATGTGGCTATAATGGTAAAACTGATTTTCGATCATCAAATTCATACTTGTGACGGATAGCGAAACCCAAGACGGGCTGGAGATAAGGAAAAGCTTTCCCCAATAACATACATAGGTCGAGATATGAAAAAATAAGATTGCCGATCAGCTAATTTGAAATACTAATGAAAGTCAAAATATTTATGTCTAATATTGACCTATGTTCCTTGGGGAAAGTTGTTCGTAATCATAAACACGTCCCGTCTTAAGATTTCGCTATCCCTCACTAGTAAAATTGCACTCTAAAATGATATACCTGGTAAGTTTTTCGCTTCCAAATATCAAAATGCTACATTGTAAAAGTATTCTTTTTATTTTGCTCCAATTACGGACCCGATCTTTAATAACCACACTTCTGTCATTCGTATGAAAGAAATCAGTCCAATAAAACGTGTCCTCATTTTATTAGCCCTAAATGCCCCTAATAAGGACCCGCAGAACACTTATATTTAAGGCGAAGGAGATCTCCAATCAAATTAGTTTTAAAGACACAAGCTTGTAAACGGCGGTGAAATGAAAGAGGTCTTAATAAATGGTTGTGTCGCCTTGAGGTGAGGGCTTGGCACCCTCGGGTGCCGTTTTAGGTTTTATTAATAAGAAAATAAACAGGTAGTGTCCAATCAATCATTACGTGATATTGTTTTGAGTTATTTCGTCCGGTGGGATAAGTTAGTGAGGAGAAGGCTTCTAAGAACATTCAACGCACATTAATGCTTAGAGTCTGTGCGAAAAGAGAATAGGCGTGAACATTGAGGGCGTCTCTGTGCCTCAGTATGAGAAATGTCATAGCAACCTATGAAAAACATATTAGTTCACTTTATGCCCACGCCTATTCTCTTTCCGCACAGACTCTACTACTTACAATCCATTCCTCATGAATCCAGCAGCACATTTCCGTGTATTTTGGCTATTCCTGCCATTTTAAATAAAAGTAATAAGACAAGAAATATCATTATGATTTAATTAATCACCGAAGCATATGGGTGCTCAACTGACGTTTAATTCCTAAGGAAAGACTAGTAAGCGTAATATGGTGGATCAGTTTCCATCGTAACGCGAAGTGACACCACACTGCGTCGCCTGAACTGACATTTTACAGCGCAGCGTCGTCGCGTCGCCTCACGTTGCATTGGGAAGTTCGGAACTGACGCTTAAAATGCGTTTTTTTTTAAATTAAACATCATGTTTATTTACAAGTGAGAGATGCAGATATCTTGTTTTTTTTTCTTTTGCAAATTTACGAAATTAAAAGAAATAGTACGCTTAGTATTGTAAAAAAAGAAAGACCAAGTAATAATAAGGAGTACAGGCTAACGCATACGATGTTTACTCGTGGGTACTTGCAGCATTACAGACACGAAGTCCATCTCCATACAATCCAGCACCAGCTGCCCGCGGAAGGCGACTGCAGCGGAACTAATCAGTAATGAACGCACATCAGAGCGAGACGCACCCATACCAGCGAGGGAGACGACACGACTAGGGTTGCCAACCGGCTATGTCCGGCTTTTTTGCATTTCCTTTTGTAAGACTTTTTGGTCAGGCTGCGTACGTACTTGCATAAAGAACTAGCGTTTTTGGACAGCCCACAAGTTTGTTGAGATTAAAATCGTATAAACAGATGTCCGGATTTTTGTTTGGCTTTTACGCAATACGTATCCAGATTTTAGGGTTGAATTTACATATATACATAATAATCACGCCTATTATCGCGAGGTAGCCAGAGCGTAAACGGAAAGTCATGTATACCACGTCTGACAACCATTTGAGGTGTGATATGCCAAGTTTCATATCACCACGCCCTCGATAAGAGATTAAGATATGTAGCTCTCTCCTAAATATAGTCACGAAGTTAAATAGTATATAAGATGTAGTAGTATGAAGTAATAAAGGGGGTTCAGTTGACTACTGTAAAGTGGTTTCAACTCGTCTTCATCACCTGCTTCAGAGTCATCAGTTGCAAGTTATCCAATGACGACCGTGACAGGTCATTCAGAATATTGTCAAACCGTCGCCTAAAATTGTGATACACTTGTAACCTTCGAGTCCCTTAGTCGCCTCTTACGACATCACACGGCCAAAGGTATTTAAAGATGTTCCGGCATTTCTAAAAAATATATGGTAACCCTAAGACACTAACCGCCATTTGAACATTTGACGTCGTATTTTTCCCGTGATGAATCTCTTCATACACCAAACATGGTGCATATTTTAATATTAAACAATGTAATGTTTAGTTTCGCGCCAAATAAAGGTGTTTGGCCTGAAGTAAAAAGAAGCTGAAATAATTTGCGAATTTATGATGTTTAAGGCGGTTCTCCGACTTGTCGTCCGTCGCAGCGTACTTTTAACGCATGCGTCTGTCAGACTAAAGGTAATTGTGGATTCCGATCATATTCCCATAAAAATACGGCTACATTGATGGCCGATGTGGCGCAGTGGTAGTGCGACTGCCTGCGATTCAAAGGTTCTGGGCTCGATTATCGGTGGGGCACACACAAAGTTGATATTTATCACTTTGTGAATTTGTTCCCAGTCTGATTAGGATATTGCAGGCTGAATTACCTGATTGTCCGAAAAGACAGCTGGTTCCGTGCTTCGGAGGGCACGTTAAGCCGTCGGTCCCGGTTGCTATCTATGATTACTTAGACGGCTACAAATACGGCTACGATGCAAAACGACTTACGCACCGTAGCCCTATTTGTATGGGAATATGATCGGAATTGGCAATTTCCTTTCGCCTGACAGCCGCATGCGTTACGGTGCGTTAAAAACGCAGTGACGGACGACAAGTGGGAGAACCACCTACCTAAAGGTAGTTAGGTAAAACACTTTCTGATCAGCATGTAAGTACAGTTGCTGATTTGATCATGTACATTTTGGTCATTTGGAAATATTACGGAGTCATTTTCACGCCCATCATAAATAAGTATTAGGTATGAAAATATGTTTCGAATTCCTGCATAAAATGCAACATTTTAAAACGAATAGAAATAAGAAACTGAAAGGTTAAAAATGGCTCAGAAAACTTATGAATATAGAGAAAGAAAACTAATACTAAAAATCTTATCAGCGGATTATATTTGAAAGTGATTTCGCCAATTATAAATATAAATTTGCAAGTCTTCCAATTTCAGTAGCTGAACACTCTGACACCAGAGTTCGTCGTGTCGTTGGATGACTCGGTGTTCCACACGAAAATAAAGAGAGAGTAGCTAAAATTCCAGCGCTGCGGCGGCGCTGGGTGATCTGATGGCTCCAGTAGTGTAGTAATGTTAGCGGCGCGCATGCGCTCCAAATACAAGTCCTGAAACGCGGTATAGAAGTGTTTCCGCCAATCGCTATAAATACAACTTCCATCATTATAGATAGAACAGTCTTTCGCCTGGATACAAATCCAGTGACCTACCTTTTTCCTCACAGTCGTCACTTGGCCTACTGGCGTCATCATCACTCCTCTGAAAATGTCAGTTACAGGAACCGAAGGCATCCTGTTGATGCCATCCGAAAATCTAGTGCAAACTCTTCAATTTCAGTATTGTAGTTCTTGTTTACCAAAAGTTTAAAATACTATCCGAAACAAGACAATTTTGTTAACGACAAAATAATACAAATGTTGAAAGAAAAAAAACGCTTAAGTATAAACTAGGGAAAACTATTTACAAAACTTAGGTTAAATAAATAAACTATCAGTACATAAATAATCAGATTAGGACACAGAAATTTATATAAGAATTTTTTTACTATATAAGACTTTCGTCGAGTGGTAAGTATGAAGAAGGCTTTTGTAATATCTCAAAAGTCAAGCAAAATTATTGATAAAACACGACTTGACCAAAAACGGATTTAATTTACAGTCGCCGCTGAGAAAACTGATCCATTTTTGTTGGACCATGCTTTTTGTGATTCTCCGAACTCATTCATTTGTTATTTGCCATCAACTGTACACTCTGTAATAAATACGAGAGTAAGTATGCAAAATATCGCTCACTTCAAACGCGAAATCATTTCAAAATGTGTACTTGCAACAAGGGTTAAAAATTCGGTATGAAAATTGATAATAACGCGTTTGGTTAAGGGTTAATTGGTGGGAATTTATTACTAAGCGGTAGCATTTTAATAAGCACTTTAGACGATTGATTTTGAGTGAGATCTTTTTAGGTGGTGGTTTCGGCAAATCGGCATATTATGCAAATCGGAATGCGCTGGACGGAAACTTGTAATAAGACATTAAAGGCAAAGAGTAGGTAGGTACCTAGCAACGAATTATACATGTCTATAATTCGTTGGTACTTAGTACATAATAAACCTTATCAATTCATTTCATACATACAAAATCAAAATACAACAATAAAACGTAACATGTCAACTTAAAACTAGAAACTTACTATATAACTTTTTAAGCACTCGCGATCACTTTCACTCATTTTAAGTATTAGAAGTATTTTAAGTATCGCGATAGACCCGGTCTAATACTTAAAATAGTAGAAACTTCCTATTTTTCTTTTTTTATTATTAATTTGCTCTTGACTCTAGTCTAGGTCATAGGACAGAGACAGGGTCTAAGATGGAGCGAGCTCACCCAGAAGAAGCCTGTTCACTCTTACTTTGAAGAGATTAGGTTTGTATGCGTTTGGAAACACTAACGTAGTGAGTTCCACTCTTTAGCAGTGCGCATTATAAATGATGACTGGAAGCGCTTAGTCCGAATTGGTGGAATGGCAACCAGGTACGGATGGTATCCGGCGGTGCGTCTGGATGTCCGATGGTAGAAGGGAGCTGGTGGAACAAGGTCGTGAAGCTCTTGAGCACACTCTCCGAAGTACAATCTATAAAAAACCGACAAGCATAATATAACTATAAGCGTACCTACTATAACTACAACATAAATGTATATAATAAACTAAGTTGTGTGGATTAAAATAAATGTGTTTTTTTTCAATAATGTAACCATAGGACATTCACTGCATAATGTCAGGAAGTACCTTGGGGAAAGTTGTTCCTCATTACCAGCACCCTGCCCATGTTGAGATTTCACTATCGGTCACTAGTAAAATTTCACCTTATATATCACGCGTATATCCCTTGCAGGGTAGGCAGAGCAGCCATAAAAACGGACATTTATGCCACTTCTTGACAAACATTTGAGGGTCATCCAGAAAATTGTGTATCACAATAGAGTCAGGTTATCATCCATCGCCTAAAATTTCAATAAACACATGTAACCCTGGAGTTCCTTGGTCGCCTCTTACGACACCCTCGGGAAAGAAATAGGGAAATGCTATTCTAAGCCGGTAAGTAACCATGTTGTAAGAAAATATTTTTCTGAATTCACATCAAATTTATCCATAAACCAGACGCATCACAATTTTCCGAAAGGCCATACAAAGCTCGTGGGAATTCCCATCTACCATCGTATCTATAAAAGATAAGCAATTAACGCAACATCATATCGCAAATCGTTGTTGGTCACTTGACTGCAAAATATGCAATATACGCCACCACTCCATACCTCACCCCGCCGGCCAATCAACGTGTCCCATACTAGCGTTTTTGCACACCAGATGACACCTCATACATTTTTCATGGTATCGATGTGGCGAGAATACCATTTGCCATTTACACATTGCTGTGCCAACATTACATTTTCGACCTTGTTTTGTACAGCTAGGGGGTGCAACGGAGTTTTGTAGGTATGTCGGAACATTGGTTTTGCAGTTCGAGCACAATTAAAGCGCACAACGGCGAGTCATTACGCGCACGGCAATATTCCACGGTGTTTCTTGCGCGTGCGCGCTGGATGAGACCTCGATTGGTATTTTGATGAGGTCCTGCCTTATGACGTGAAATCTTTACGTGGTTATTGGCTTGTATAGACAACGTTTGTTTTATGGTGGTAGAACAGCATGACCCCAATTCTACTCGTGGGTGTCGTAAAAATCGACTATGGGATAATCATCCAAGAAATAGGCAGCAGCGTTCCCTGTGAATGCAACATTTCCACTTTGTTCGCTAATCCCTAGGTCGCCTAAAATTGCAATACACACCCTCAAGTCCCTTAGTCGCCTCTTACGATTCACACGGGAAAAAATGGGGTGATGCTATTCTAAGCCGGCATCACACCGCACTCTCTTCTACTGAAAATCAATATGCTACCTGTAAATGTGATGTTTATCCCTGGTTACGGGCAATTTGCGAGAACAATGCCCATTCCATCAAAATACTCGTCGGAAAATGGAACTCGGGCAAAACTTGGCAAATCGGCGAGCGCAGTAAAATCAGTAGAATTCTGTGATAGCGAGCGTTTACCACAGAACAAAACGAAACACAATCGATCGACTCGCATCTTTTTTCTCGAACCACACTGGCCAAGTGAAATATTTTCAAAAATGGAACACACCGGCTCCTTGGCGCGATTCTACTGTGATTTTAGAGATTTTTCTCATTTTTGTGTTTAAGTCGGGCTCGGTGGCTCGCTGGCCAGGCTCGGATAGGTCGGTAAAAAAAAACTTTACTTGACTTGGTCATTAATGAAATACATCATACTGATGTATGTATGTATGTATTTTCCGTAAATACTACATTCAAACTTTTTAAAATATTCAATTTTGTTAATGGTATTGTAATATTCTATCTATCTAGTTACACACAGTTCAAATATGACTGTAAATCTTTAAAATACAATAGAATAAATAAATAAATAAAATAGAATTGTTAAACAGAAGTATAATATGAAAGTTAATGTTTTGTCACCATCCAAAATAGTGAAATATGATGTCATATTTTTTTTTCTTTTCTGTATTTCAGTATTTCTTTTCAGCTTATTTGACCAGTCAATAATTTTATTAAGTATCGATGAAATAGTTATGATTTGGTTTGGTTATGGTTTGATTTGTCCGACGTGGCGTAAATGTCCGTTTTGCGGTAGTTTGCGCTCTGCCTACCCCGCAAGGGATATAAGCGTGATGTGTATGTATGATTTGAAAATGCATAATTATAATATAATATATCTTTAATTCATCGGTCCATTTGGCAGGAGGGCGTACAACGCTAGGCCGAGGCGTGGCCTTCACTCGAAAACTCGTATACTCCACCGTTCGCCGAAGGTCGTTAAGCACATCGTAGAATCACATCCACCTGACGGTCTCGCCAATCATATCTAGATATTTATGAGTTCGCGAACGGCACGGAGCGAAAAACCCGCATTTTTCCCCCAGCGGCCCGACGACCTTTTTATGTCTTCTTCCTGAGCATTTTTCGGTCAAAACTGATTGTTTACCGGAAAAAATTACGCCTGTTAGCCGAAACGGTGCGCATAAATAAAAGATGCGGCCATCGGGAATTTTGATTCGGTGGTTTTTGTCCTTCACAGAGGATTGCGGGCGGGAGGTAAAAACTCGGACGATGTACGATTGAGAAAGGTATGTGGTGTCAACGGGCCACTGGAGATTTATACGAAGCGTTTTACACTGTACGATAAACAACCTAAATATGGGTACATGTGTGTTTTGACTAACAACATTTATTTTGGAATGACTAATCATGTAAACAGAGCTGTCAGTTACATACAAAGTTGGTATACATTATTATAAGTCATCATTAAATAAACGGAGTTTCGTACAGTATAGTATAAAGTATAGCTCTTTTCGCCAAACGGTACAAACACGAGTTTTACAATGCTACTAAGGTTATAATCAGGATTACACTCACTTTTTTTCATTTAAATATCATTCATTTTATTACAAAGGCATTGAAAATTTTGCAAACTAAATAAAATTTTCAAGGAATAACTTTAATAGACTCAGTTTAATTGACAAATTATATGTTGTTGCAGTAAAATGAACTAGGAACTTGGGGAAAATTGATTATTTTCAAGTCAAGAGTAGAATCACTACATAGTATAAAATAAAGTCGCTTCCCGTTTGGTGTCTCCTTATTTACTCCCTCTCCTTATCTTTAGAATTACACAACGGATTTTGATGCGGTTTTTTTTTAGATAGAGTAACTTGAGAGGAAGGTTTATAAGTGTACTATGGTTTTATTTTGCACTCACAGTGCTATATTAAAAAAAAAAAAGTTCAAGGTTCAAGTCCCGGCGGGCGCTGACATTTTTTCAATTTCTTATTTTCATTTATGAAAGTAATATAGCACTGTGAGTGCAAAATAAAACCATAGTACATTTAATTAAGCAAAGCTTCATCGCATGGTTCGAATTTCACTCTTAAGTGGACTGACCATAGTATTAGTTTCAAATAACTTATACTAGATGTCGCTTGTCGTCGCTTCGAGACGAGTACCAAGAGGTTGAAGATTTCGTCAGCTTACGTCGGGGCGCCGGTAGCTCAGTTGGCAGAGCAGTGGAACGGTACTCCACGGTCCCGGGTTCAAGTCCCGGCGGGCGCTGACATTTTTTCAATTTCTTATTTTCATTTATGAAGGTTTATAAGTGTGATGCCGGCTTAGAATAGCATCACCCCATTTCTTACCCATGGGTGTCGTAAGAGGCGACTAAAGGACTCGAGGGGGTGTATTGCAATTTTGGCGATGGGCTGACAACCTGTCACTATAGTGATACACAGTTATCTGATTGACCCTCGAACTTTTGTCAGATGTGGCGTAAATGTCCGTTTTTGCGGCCATTTACGCTCTGCCTACCCCGCAAGGGATTATAGGCGTGATATATGTATGTATGTATGTAGGTTTATAAGTATAATTTATTTCGGGAAATTGTCACGTTCCAATGGGAAAACGGGTAGCCCAACTGATAATAAACTTTTGACCCCCTTTTGACACCATTAAGGATAAAAATTTCAAAAATGCTGAAACACGTTTTTAATTATTTTAAGTTATGAGTCTAATCAGAAATTTTGAAACAGATCACATTTGAGATAAAAAACTTTCATACAAACTTTTAACCCCCTTTTCACCCATTTTATGGTTAAAATTTCAAAAATGCTGAAACACGTGTTTAATTATTTTAAGTTATTAGTCTAATCACAAATTTTGAAACAGATCACATTCATTTAAAAAAACTAACTTTCATACAAACTTTAAACCCCCGTTTGACCCTATTAAGGGTTAAAATTTCAAATATGCTAAAACACGTGTTTTATTATTTTAAATCATAAGTCTAATCACTAATTTTTCAGACAACGAACTTTCATACAAACTTTTAACCCCCTTTTCATCCCTTGGGGGATTAAAAAAAACTGAATTTAAAGTAAAGTCGCTTCTCACGTCTGTCCCTGTCTGTTTGTTTGTTTGTATGCTTAAATCTTCAAAACCACTTAACGGATCTGGATGAAGTTTTTTTAAAAGATAGAGTGATTCAAGAGGAAGGTTTTTATGTATGTATGTATGATTTATGTCGGGAGAAGGTCTGTTTCCCGTGGGAAATCAGTTAGCAGCGGGTGAAACCGCTGGGCGGGCCGCTAGTACACTTTAAAAACATTTGCACTCAATTAAATAGGACTTTATGTGTTGGTCCAAATATTATTTTATATTTTGATCTAAATTATGTTTATAACTTTTCAAGCACTCGCAATCACTTTCACTCATTTTAAGTATTAGACCGGGTCTATCGCGATAGTATTTAGGTAAATATTAGTAATTTACCTGTGTCCCGACGTTTCAATACAGTTTCATGTATTGTGGTCGCGATAGACCCGGTCTAATACTTAAAATGAGTAAATTATGTTTATTGGTAAGAGTTGTTAAGTTTCTTAAGCAGTTTGGTTTGACTCTAATAATATTTTCAGAATTTATTTATGGTATGACTTTGTAAATGAAAAACATGTATTAATCGCACAGTGTAAAACTTTGACGATCAAAACCTTTGTATTTGTGATATTTGAAGTGTTTTAATAAGCGCGAAATTCATTTAAAGTAGCCATATAGGGCGTAATTAATAGCATCGAATATCGGTTTATTAAAGAAGTGGATGGATCTAGAAATATGCAAGATATGCCTACGTGAACTGATGCGGCCCTGGCCATATCTGTGACGGGGAGTTCCACCAGGATCTAAAAATACTATAAATACCGTGGCCGTATGCTTTGTGGCGCCGGTTTTGAATAGCATTCATCCTATATCTACCCTTGGGTGCTATAAATTGCAACTTACATACACATATCACGCCTATAATCCCATGCGGGGTAGGCAGAGCGTAAACGGCCGCAAGAAACGGACATTTATGCCACGTCTGACAAATAATTGAGGGTTATTCGAAAATTTGTGTATCGCCATAGTGACAGGTTGTCAGCCCATCGCCTTAAATTGCAATACACACTCTCGAGTGCCTCAGTCGCCTCTTACGACTCCCACGGGAAAGAAATGGGGTGATGCTATTATAAGCCGGCATCACACTGCAAATGCGACTTACGGAGGAAATAATTCAGGGAAACGTTCCCTGTGAATGCAACATTTTGCACAGCGCTCACCAATCCGCCTGCCAAGCGTAGTGAGTATGATAAATAGCTCCCAAATAGGTGGAGGCCTATATCCTGCAGTGCACTGCTGTGGCCCTGGTAGTGTAATTTGTAGCGTACCTATCGATATCGAAACATATGCAGAAATAAATACCTAAATACGGAAAGACACGATAAAAGGTCAGCTTCAGTAAAGAGTGGAACTCACTACCTGCGTCTGTGTTTCCAAACGCATACAACCCTAATCTCTTCAAAGTACGAGTGAACAGGCTTCTTCTGGGTGAGCTCGCTCCATCTTAGACTCTGTCTCTGTCCTATGACCTAGACTAGAGTCAAGAGCAAACCCATCATTAATAAAAGCTTCAGCATGACTGATAAAATATTTGACGGCCATTTTAGAAATTGTGTGTCACTGTAATGACCGTGTAGTGACACATAGTCAGCTCATCGCCTATTAATAGTCCTTGGGTTCCTAGTGGATTCACAGTCACGGAGAAGAGAAGAGGTGATGCTATTCTTAGTCAGCATCACACGGCATAGCACAGTACATCATCACATCAGTCTAGAAAAAGAAGATACCGTCGTATGAGAAAACTCTCGGTATTACTTAAACATGCAAGAGAAATGAGGTGATGCTAAATGCTATGCGAAAGGTTATCTTTTTAGAGCACAGTGGAATACACCCGTGACTTTGTTGGGACGTTGCAAAATGAGCAGTTATTAAATGAGACGAACAACGGTACAGTTTTAACTGGCTTGTATTTTTTGTACGCAATTAACGCGACAAATATGCAATTAATGTCGATAAGTAAGTAAAATAAAGAACTAAAACTACAAAGTAGGGAGTAAGATTATTCCAGTTTAATGGAATATATTAACATTAACAGCCACAACTGTCCACTGCTGGACATGGGCATCCCCCTATTGGGAGTTTTGCCATACTCACCACGCTTGGCAGGCCAATTGGTGAATGCAGTGCAAGATGTTGCATCCACAAGGAACGCTGCTGTTATTCCCTGGATGATTATCCCTTAGTCACTTTTCGCGGCACCCACGAGTAGAATTGGGGTGATGCTATTCTAAACCGGCACCACACGGCACGAATGTATGTGATGAAATAAATTGGCACTATCCAGTTTCTGTTAGAAAGGATATATGATTAGGATTAGTTAATTTACTTGTTTTTTTCTCTCTTACGAACAGATATAGTCCTAACCGAAAATTAATAATAAATTTACTCTTCTGCGTCAAGAGAAACAGGAATTCATTCTTTCTTCAGACAGATTTAGTCAGAATTTTCTTTTAAAACTCTAGGCAGACTAATTCTATAAATATCAATAGTTAGGATAAATAATAAATATCCTGAACAATTCCTACAACGCCTTTTAGCTTCAAACTAAGTAAAGCTTGTAACTTAACTGATATTAATACTTGTGTACTGTTTTTTGTCACAAATATCTGAAAATTACTTAACAAAATATTTGTGTCTTGCAGGGATCGAACCTACGACCCTCGGCGTAGTAGGCAGGGGCACTATTCACTACGCCGTCGACCCAGTCAAGATAGATAAAAGTTTATTCTCTGCCATGGTCACACATTCTCAAACACCGCAGATGTTTTAGC
Source organism: Tuta absoluta (assembly GCA_027580185.1). Classification (NCBI taxonomy): domain Eukaryota; kingdom Metazoa; phylum Arthropoda; class Insecta; order Lepidoptera; family Gelechiidae; genus Tuta; species Tuta absoluta. The sequence goes on from JAQAHW010000052.1 coordinate 1,462,359, forward strand.
ACCCAGTGAAAAACATTCGTCAAAACGCAAAACCAACCAAATGTCGGGGCGCGCTTCCTGCCACACAGAATAAATACAATAAATGCATAAATTAGTGCAAATCGCTCGCGTGGCGAACGCCTGGTTTTCACACATGCTTCCTAAGGTTCGAGGCTGCACTAATTTAGGGATAGGGTGGCCACACAATCGTTATATTTAATAGGAAATTAATAGAGACTTTCTACAGTCAGTTTTTGAGCTTTTTTATAATGTCATACCAGAAATGTGGTTGTGCTAAGTGAAATGTTGATATTTGAGTCATAAATTTTTTCATACTGTTGATGTAATGATGTTTAAAAATATTTTGACAGCTGAAAACCAGTTTCAACAGTGTTGTCTTGTGCCACACTTTGACAATAACTGAGTCCGTCGCCTTTTGCCATAATATATAACTATTGTGTTAATTTCTAATATACGAAATGTAATGTAATATGTTATTGGTAATAAACAATTTTTATTATTATATATTTACATACGTTTCTATGGAAAGTAATTTTTTCAGTTAGCTAAGCGTCATCTAAGTACAAATTTTTCTTTGGAAAGTCAGCGTAGGCTGTATCTCATAATTATTTTGTATCGTGTTGCCTATTTGTAATTAAGTTTATTATTAATAATAAAGAATTCTCTTATCTTCTCTTGCATATTGACACGCAAATTATGTACTAAACTACAAACTATAAATTGAACTTTTAATTATGTTTGTAGACGATAGAAAATAGTTGACTAATTTTAAGTACAACGTACTAAATTAACTCGTTATAAATTTGCTTCTAAGTAGAATAATTATTATTATAAGTTTGAAACTAAGTATGGTAACTGCGGTAAGTTATGTACTAACGTTAATTACCTGAATTAACAAGCGATAATTTTTCAATATGGTATGTAATTAGAAATGTCATTTGAACTCAGTTGCACTATGAGTAGTCAGAGGCGACTAAGGGACTCGAGGGTATGTATTGCAATTTTAGGCGATGGGCTGACAATCCATCACGATGGCGAAACACAATCATAAAATTGTGTTTCGCCATCGCGAGCCGCAATTGTTTGTCAGACGTGGCGTAAATGTCCGTTTTTTCGGCCGTTTTCGCTCTGGCAGCCCCGCAAGGGATTATAGGCGTGATTTGTGTATGTATGTATGTATGTATGGGCCTCCCATACAAAGTGACACATTATTTGTTTGAACATTTTTGTATGGGAGGTAAGTTTTTTTACATTTCGACGTATGTTCCTTGGAAAAAGTTGTTCAATTTCACGAGTAGAACTCGACGTATACAGACATCAATTTTACGAGTAGAACCCATCCTAAAAATAATAATATTTGCACTGAATTTTATATCTGATATTTGTGACCATTGTAAAGTGTGGTCACCATGAACCATTACGCAGTCGTCACGCCATATCTGCTCTGGTTCGGTCAGCCGAAATTGCACCAATTTCTGGATGTGACGCTGGACTGCAGAACACAGTGTTTCGCCTGGTACGGTGAGCTGGGGTCAATGCACGGACAAGTTTTGGATTTAGTTGACTTTTTAAGAATCTGCTAGACGTGAAGGGTCAGGAATTATTGAACTTTTGCCTCAAGTTACTAACGCCTGTAGTACTATCAGAATAAAAACCTAATTTAAAAATTGACCTATGGGAAGGACGCTGGGCGCTTCGGAATGAAATCCTTATTATATCCTTATACTTAAAGGCCGATTAACATTATCTTAGTATTGAGGAGAGTGCTTTAGGATAGTACTTTAGTTGAAACGTGTAAACGCTACTTGCTTTAGTACAGTTCTACTTGAATTTCAAGTTGAATCAAAATAGAATCGATTTCTATTTTTGTTTCAAGTGATACTTACTACCCCTCTTAAGGAGAGTAAACTCTTTAGGAGAGTGCACAAGTGCCGTTAAACACGTGCGTGTTTTTTGATTTTTAAAGATGACTAAATGGCCGGAAGATACAACTATCAGATTTGTGTCTGAATATGTCGTTCACGAATGTCTATGGAACGTCAAAAACAATTAGTACAAAAACAAACAGGCTAGGCATTCGGCATACACTGTCATATAAGGAGCAAATGTCGTCTTCTATTTGTTTCATATTCTACATTTAGTATTTTACGTAGAATAGCGCGTATTTGGGGACGTCGAACGGAGAGACTTTTGCACGCCACAATGAACGGTTGCCCGCAGAAATAATCTACTGAAAGAAATGTAAACGTTCACTCGCAAAACACTAAAGCACTTATGAACTTGCCTTTCAAGTTGTACTAAAGCACTCTACTAAACACTAAGATAGTTAATGTAAATCGGCCTTACAACTTTGCACCGAATGAAACAACGAACTGACGACTGATCTTTTTGCTTTTCGCTATGAATAAATTCGTCGCAGATAGTTATGGACGAAAATTTCGGTTATTGAGCCTCGAAGTTTAATCGGCGTTGTAGATAATGCGGTTTTGTTATAAAACGCGTGAAAACAACAAGGTAGAAAGGGACAGTTTTTTTTACATACAAGGTTTTTCAGCAGTAGAAATAAAATTAACTTTAAAACTAACATTTTATCCGTTTAGCAGCAATAGGTGACATTTTACTGGTGACCGATAGCGAAAACTCAATTCGGACTAGTGATAGGGAACAACTTTCCCCAAGGAACATAATAATATGTCGAAATACGAAAAATTATTGGACCTACCCAAAACTGCCGAGTTACCATAGAAACTCCAAATATTATTGTCCTATTTAAACCTATGTTCCTTGGGGAGAGTTGTTCCTTATCACGTGTCTTGAGTTTTCGCTATCGGCCACTAGTAATGTTTCACCCTATATTTCGTGTTATCCAAAGCGCACGCCCAAAACGCTACCGAGCGGAAAATCCTTTGATTTTCACACGCGACGCGCGACGTCAACTGACTCTACGCATAACACTACTTACTTATACACTTTCATGATATGAATGCACCCTATAAGTATTCGGAGGGCTGTCACTTACACCCTGTATCTATTAATATTAGGGAATTCGAAAAACCGGAATATCGAAACGATTTTTCTCACATTTCAATTCCGGTATTCAGAACTTTTAACTCGTTAATACGGGTTTAGAAAGAAAAGTGTTTTTTTAATGTTTTCCCTATATTTTTCGGGGCATAACCATTGCAAATAATGTAGTTTGCTACTACCTACAACGTTTTTAGAAGCATTTTGTAACGCAAATAACTAGAAGCAGTTTACGACTCCCGAGCAAGTCTCTCGAAAACGAAAAAATATTGCCTCGATAGACATTTTTGACTATGTTCATTATTACTTACCAAAACCGGAATAACGGAATTGATTGCTAATATCCAAAATCAAAACCAATTTTGAGAACCCTTATATTTATATGCCCTAATTATTATCTGTGTATCAAGTATTGCGCATAAAGGCGGGCGGGGCGCGTCATCTCGTCTAGCTGTCAATTGGCTGTCAAGTGAACTAAACGTGGAACCACTGTTATCAGGGGATTAGTAGTGTAACCGGGTGTTATAGATGCGATTTTTTTTGGTGGATTTAAATGCATTAGAATTAGTTTTAGAGACAGAATGGAGCTGAGCATTGCGTCAGTTTTAAGCAGAAATAATTTATTTTGTCGATAATTTGACTGCATTTTCTCATTTAAGATAGAAGATACTAATATTAGAGGCAAGGAACAGGGAGGCCTTTGCCCAGCAGTGGGACGATCGATCGATACATACATGCCAAACATATCTCGTCTTTATCCATTGCAGAGTAGGGTAACTATAGTGACAGGTTGTCAGCCTGTTGCCTAAAATTGTAATACAAACCCTAAAGTCCCTTAGTCGCTTTTTATGACACCCGCGGGATAGAGTTTGGGTGATGCTATTCTAAGCCGACATCACACGGCTTACACGATACAGGCTAAAAATATACATGCCTATTATTTGGGATGATATGAACGTGCTATTTGATATGTAGATTAGCAAGACAGCGCCTTTGTAACCTGACGGCATAATTCATACTAAACAAATTCTTCTCTGCGCTTTTGTCCAACGGAACGATCACCCGATAAATCCAGCCCGCTCACATAAAATTACAAAAATTATTTGCCCAAGATTTCGGCAAAAAACCTGAGGTCCCAGAACCAGTCATGTCACCTACCGAATATTTATGAGAAAATAACGAATTTGATCGACATTAAGTTGCTCGGCGTATTATACGGTGTGCGGCCGTAGGCTCTCGACAATTTGTGTTTCGATACAAAATGGTGACTTAATCGCGCTCAGACATCAGAAGTGGGATCATTATGTCAGCCGAGCCGCGGTCTTTGACGCGATTGCCGCTTGTTTGCTCACCAGATCGATCTGAATACGAAATTTATGTGAAACCCATCATTGATCAATCCCGAGCGTTATTTATGGACATTCAATCAGGATGAGGTAAACGTGACATGAAAGACTTATCAATCACAATCTTTGTTCTCTTTTTTCGTTCGCCCGGGAAGTCGAATTAATCACTTAGAGGCGAAATTGTTCTAAAGAACTAATTAGGTTTTTGGCCACCGTGTGTAATTTGCGCTGTGTATCGCCTCGGGCGCTGCGTCGCGGCCGGGGGTGCGCGCGCGCATGGCTTGCGTATACGCGTCGAGCACGCGACCAATTACAAGCATGCCAGGGCACGCGACTGTCTATCCCGGACTAAGACAGATTGCGAATATAGAAGTGGCTTATGTAATAGGAAAGTTCGGGCTAGAATCTGTTGAATCCTACTAATAATGATTATAAATGCGAAAGTTTGTATGTTTGTGTTTACTTCTTCATGCAAAAACTACTGAACCGATTGTAATACAATTTGGCACACATACACAAAGTAACATGGATTAACAAATAAGATAGTTTTCATGAGTACGTGGGTAACAGCTAGTTATTTATATAGTTTTTCCGAGGCTAGACAAAGTTTTTCCACCATACTGTAGGTAAGAAATATCCCCTCCGAAAGTTGAGTTAAAGATGCTATGACTGTTTTATGGTTATAAATAGGTTACGTTGTGATACTCTGACACCAAGGTTCATCAGGTTGTTGGACGACTCGGTGTCGCACGAATAGGTTAGATAGGCTTTTACGAAGACAAAGCACATTTCTTTCTTAGGAATTAACGAGGAATGAGGTGACAACTGGGGAATCGATTGATCGTGAAGTAATTGGTCGCAAATATATCAATGTCAAAATTTATTAACTTCCTATTGGTGTGTTTATGAGCAGTCGTCCCTGCTGACATCTGCAATAAGCTTTTAGTTTATTAGATTTTTTATTTCTTTGGTCGTGTCCGTCTTCAAGCCGGTTGCATTTCTTATTTTCGTAATTTTGTTAATGAGAGACGCAGGCACGCACGGCCAGACAGCCAAACGGGAAATGAAGTCCTGCCACAAAACATCTTAATGTTGAGTCGATACGAACGTCTTAATACATTGTAACATAGCAGGAGCACAGCATGAAAGAAAATGCGTGAAATAGCATTCTGCAGTAAACCTGCATAATTCAAGATAATTCCCTATCTACTATGGCAGAGCTGGACCCCCTGGCGGTCCAAAGCATATATATCGGGGGCCCAAATGGGGTTTTGGGGATCGAACGTCTCCCGAAAAGTTGAACTAGCTTTGCTCACGACACGATAGGTAAGTACAGTCCGACAAGGATCTTTTGGCGCGTGGTGGAAATCGGCACTAACGACGCCATCTTGTAAAATGCAAGCAAAATGGCACCATTGTGACGGATTTCAATGCGTTCAGCTCCCTCCTGTCAATGTCACCCAAGTGCCAAAAGATCCTTGTCGGACTGTAGTGAGATGTTTAACGCTCTCAGAACCCCAAGCGTGAAGCGTAGCGCTCGTTTCGCTTGCGATCCGTGTCAGTTTCGGGCATTTTTGCGCTTGTAGGTAAACCTAAGGCTCTTCACCGGTTTGAAGCGTGAATTGTTAAGCTCGCGTAGCTTGCGACGCGTGTCAATAGGTATTAGTTAATCTATGATATACGTAATTAATACCTCTATAATGATCCTGAATTCTTAAGTTTGTTTCGCAAAACCAGTTTGTAAAAAAACGAATTTATTATTTCTTGCCATTTCTAGCCCCTCTTTCACCTATGCCGATGACTACCTGATCGGAAACCAACTATGAAAAACAGCAATCATAAATAATGCCCCGAATCCGACAAAGCTGTTGATTGTTTTGGGTTCGATCGATGTTTAATAGCAATGATTTGATAATGTGTGTATAAAGTGGTTTCACACCTTTAAATTAAGGAACAGACCAATTTTTAGGAGGCGCCAGAAGTTCAGAAATTATTTCGGATCACGAAAGCGTGGCACGATATAGGCGAAAAAAATATTAAGTAGATGTAATATACATACATACATACATACACACATCACGCCTATATCCCTTGCGGGGTAGGCAGAGCGCAAACGGCCGCAAAACGGACATTTACGCCACGTCTCACAAATATTTGAGGGTCATTCGGAAAATTGTGCATCGCCATAGTGATAGGTTCGCCTGAAATTGCAATACATACCCTCGAGTCCCTTAGTCACCTCTTACGACTGCCAAGGGTAAGAAATGGGGTGATGCTATTCTAAGCCGGCATCACACTGCAAAATGTAACAAGCATCATAAATTAAAATAGATTAAAAACACGACTGCTTACTGAGATAAAACCTAGACTATGACACTCGGGATTATGCGAGGATTCTTCCGATGCAATTCCCATTTAAATTTGTTCAGTGGTAAACGAGTTTCAGTCCTTTAAATAATCGCACATTTATACATACCTAAATACATGAACTCTAAAAACATTACACTCGTTTTTTGGTTGGGCAGTCGTGTAAAAATATTGCTGCTACTTATATATTTGCCGCCATTACGAAAATACTTGCAACAATTTTTAAAAGCCTGTTTTACGGAAACCAATAAACGCACGGGATTCGAACTTAGGTACCATCACTGAGCTATCGAGCCTTTCACCTCAGTCGGAAATATAGCTGCTCAGATTTGCGTTTTTTGAAATAGGTTGCGGAAATCGGTTTTGGATGACCAGCAGCATTTTGAAATTGAATTTCTTTATTCAATGTAGGATAGTATTATCACTTATCGTCATGATCCGTCATTGTAAAAATAATTGTACCACATAATTTTCTTTTTTTATAACTATTTTGTAATGTCCTAATAGAAAACCGGCTCGGGTGGGATAAAAAAATAAATATAAAGGCACTGCCTCGGAGCTGGACAGGTTAATCACACGGCATGGCAACTTGACGCCACCACCATCTGAAAACGACAATTGTTTCAAATTGAAGTCAAGATTTGAGTAAGTGAGCTCGCTCCATCTTAGACTCTGCCTCTGTCCTGTGACCTAGACTAGAGTCAAGAGCAAACCCATCATTAATAATAAAAAAAAAGTGAGATATGTCAAGATTTGAGTAAGAGTGATATGAAGATGTGAGCACAGTCGTGAGTGCCACCATCTTGAAGTGATCTGAAAGGAGTTTCGATTTTTCTTTCCAATGAGAATATAACCCACACAAACCTTTTGTAATCCTCAACTCGGGTCGGAACGAGACGGAAGATCGCGTTGCTCGTAGGCCTCGACGGCCGATGTGACGCAGTGGTACTGCGACTGCCTGCGACGCAAAGGTTCCGGGTTCGATTTTTGGTGAGACTCTCACAAAGTTGATATATTTCACTTTGTGAATTTGTTCCTGGTCTGGTTAGGACATTGCAGGGAGAACCTCCTGATTGTCCGAAATAAATGGTTCCGTGTTTTGGAGGGCACGTTAAGCCGTCGGCCCCGGTTGCTGTCTATGATTACTTAGACGGCGGTCGTTACACAACCATGTGAGAGGCCTACTACTAGTAGTAGGCGGTTGAAAAACTCTGACAACAGGGTTCATCGCGTCGTCGGACGACTCGATGTCCCACACGAAAAGAGAGAGAGAGTAGACCTCAACCAGTTAAAAACAAAGACACCTGGCCTAAGACCAATCGAATGATATTTACGAGACAATATTACGGCTAACAACAAGTTTCAAACATTATAAGGGTGAATTTGGTTGTCCAGTGCAAATTATGAGCTTAAATTGCAACCGAATTTTATTGCTTAAGAATACCTCCGACGTGTCTCAAAGAGGGGATGTTCACGTAATAGGGGATAATTTCAAACTTGTGATGTTTAATGGGCAAATTAATCATTATATTAGTTATTTGTTGTTTTCTTTAAAAGATTCGGTGGCAGATCAGGGTGACCCTCAAATATTTGTTAGACGTGGCGTAAATGTCCGTTTCTTGGGACCGTTTACGTTCTGCCTACCGCGCAAGGATGATATGCGTGATATGTGTATGTGCGTATATGTGTTTTAAATAAGTTTTCATTCTAACTCAATTATGTCTATCGATTATTTTACTGAAACCATTTTTAAATCTTTTCAACAGCTTTCGTTGGCGTGCATCTACAGTAGTATATATGATACCCCTAAAAGTAATTTGTAAATGAACGGAAGTAAAAGGGGTACAAAATTATCTCATTTGGGTGCTTCAGATATCACGTATCACAACTGAAAAGAAACGAAGGACGTGTTTCCTTTCAAATAAAACAAACAAACACACATACTTCAATGTTACATAATTATAAATGAATAATTTGCAAGACATATCCGGTAATTTCTTATTCTTTAGTTTTCGAACATCTAAAAGCAAGAAAATAAAATAAAATTAATTCAATGTTGGTAGTAAATATTACAAAGTGACGTTACGTGTGATGCCGGCTTAGAAAAGCATCGCACCATTTTCTTTCCGTGGGTGTCGTTAGCTGTTAGAGGCATCTTAGGGACTCGAAGTTTATATGTGTATTGCAATTTCTGGTGATATAAAATTATTTTGAATGACCATCAAATGGATGGCCGTTAGGGATATAGGCATGATTTATGTATGTATGTATGTTTATGTTGTGTTTGAATTATTTAAAACAAAATTCACAAACTCCTTATAAATTACAATAAAACTTGTGTCATTTAGTCTTGACTATAGTACTAGGCGTTATGGCGATATTTGGTCCAAAAGCTGCATTTCCGCGACAAAGCAAACCGCTTTGTACAGTTATAGTAGGGACCAAAACAAGCAATTTCAGTCGCAGCAGCCAAAGTTTACTCCATTGGGAATAGAGATGGCGCCACTTTTATATAAAAATCTTTAAAAAATTCTACAAGTCAAACGAGTCAACCGATTTTAACGTTTAGCATGTCAAATGAATGCTTATTATTTATTGTTTCATAAAAAAATATAAGGTTAGGGTAAAACTTTGATAACGTGCGTTAATTCGTCTTTATTTATATATTTTTTTATATTTTTCCCATTTTTCTCTTAAAATATTAATATATCATAAGAAATGGGTATGTTTTTATTATATTACCATATTATATAGCTAACAACACGTATTATAAAAAAAACTGCAAGTCAATACCTCTAATACTTTGGGAAATATTTAAGTTTAAAGATGGCGGGCTTTCAATTTTTGTATGACACAAAAAATTAAATTCTTCTGAAACCTATCGTGAGGGGTATCAAATGAAAGAGCTTTACAAGACGGTTTCAAAAATATACCACATTAATACATTTCAGCAATTGGTTTTATAAAAAAATAAGATTTTTTAAGAATATTTTTTTTATGAATACTCAAAACATGCCATGTTTGAGGTCCTCTAGGTACAAAATTGCTGGCATATATTTTGTTTCAAATACACCAAATGTTTCGCTATATCCTCAACACAGACAAGACGCAAGAAATTTTGGAAATATTAATACTTTTATAGGTATATTTTCCATTTCCAGGTTATTGGTAATTAAAAGAGAATAAAACAATTGCTTGTGTGATTTATTTGGGTAGTCTAACAATCAAAACAGACAAAATAAGGGATACTCATTTTATTTATTCGTTGGCAGTGATTTTGTTAAAATCCTGACATATTCTTTATTTCTAACCACATTTTCAATTGTCCATGTACCAAATATTTGACATCTAGCATAAAAAATTGTGAAAGTTTCATACAAACTCTCATCCCCCATTTTGGGGGTTTGTGGAAGGAATGTAATAGGTTTTTGATTTTTTCTGTTGTTTGTACACTAAATTTAATCTACTCACCAAATTTCAGCTTTCTAGCACTTTTGGAAGTACCCTAACATTTTGATGATCATCACGTCAGTAAGTGTTCGAGAAAAGGTAGGTACTCGCGTTTTTCGTGTCTCGTCTGCCGTGCCCCCAGATGTGCTTTTTATTAAAAATTGTCGTAAGTATAGGAGAATTTTCTTTTAAAACCGATGAGTTTTACCTAGGTTTATCCTAAAGCAAGCTGATGATCAGTATTGTCACTGCAGGTTTTGTATTATAATCAACACTTTGAGTAGACTTTCCATACAGTATGGTAATTATTAATCACAGCCAGCAATGCCTGTGGAATGTGATTTTCCGACTGTTCTAATTTTCCTTGAAATTGAATAGGCTTTTCAAACATAGTTTTCCTTATATTGTGAATAAATCTTTTAAAAGCTAGAGCGTCGCCATCGAAATCTTCAGGTGCTATGTCACTGCATATATTCGCCTGCTCTTTAATTAAAATATACTCTCTTCCAGTTTTTATTTCTTTCAAGTTAGGCAAATAATCCAGTATTTTTTCTCTGAATTTTGTTGAATGTGGCAATATCAAATTTTCTAAAGGTTTATTCAAATGCTCGGACAGCCTCTGTTGATAGATTTGAATTAGGTGTGGAACTTTGAAAATATACTCATTATCCTCACTCTCCAATTTCTGTTTTATGTAACTAATCAATTCCATAAAAGCTAAGGCTTCACAGATATTTGTGTCAGTGTTTGTGTCTTCTTCTTTATTTTTGTTGCACCGATTTCTAAGCTTACATAGACAAGGATTATGATATTTAGCTTCCTGAGCTACCAGATCACCTGCACTAAAAACTGCGAAGAGTTTTCAACCATTCCTTTGGCCACTATAAAAGAAGAAAATGTTTTATTTGCGGCAGAGAAAAGAACTGGAAAGAGCCATTACACAGTGTTGCTACTGTTAATATGATAAAACGCGTAGAAAAATACGCACAGTCTCTTTAAGATACAAAACTCTTGGCAGGACCTCAAACATGGCATGTTTTGAGTATTCATAAAAAAAATATTCTTAAAAAATCTTATTTTTTTATAAAACCAATTGCTGAAATGTATTAATGTGGTATATTTTTGAAACCGTCTTGTAAAGCTCTTTCATTTGATACCCCTCACGATAGGTTTCAGAAGAATTTAATTTTTTGTGTCATACAAAAATTGAAAGCCCGCCATCTTTAAACTTAAATATTTCCCAAAGTATTAGAGGTATTGACTTGCAGTTTTTTTTTTAATACGTGTAGTTAGCTATATAATATGGTAATATAATAAAAACATACCCGTTTGTTATGATATATTAATATTTTAAGAGAAAAATGGGAAAAATAAAAAAAATATATATAAATAAAGACGAATTTACGCACGTTATTAAAGTTTTACCCTAACCTTATATTTTTTTTATGAAACAATAAATAATAAGCATTCATTTGACATGCTAAACGTTAAAATCGGTTGACTCGTTTGACTTGTAGAATTTTTTAAAGATTTTTATATAAAAGTGGCGCCATCTCTGTTCTCAATGGAGTAAACTTTGGCTGCTGCGACTGAAATTGCTTGTTTTGGTCCCTACTATAACTGTACAAAGCGGTTTGCTTTGTCGCGAAAATGCAGTTTTTTTTTCATAATGCCTAGTACTACTAGCCTTGGAAATGTTTGAAGAGTCTACTTATTTAAATTACGTATGGGTTTGCTCAGATCAGTCTAATAAACACCGTAACTTTAAATGTTTTTATAATATCGAGGCAGTAAGTAAAATTGCAATACAATTTCATGTCTCAAACATCCGAGCTACGTTCTAATAAGTATAAAATAAATAAAGTATTTGTTTAAGTATCATGAAGTAAGGCAAATTGTGTAAAATATGTACTTGTGCAATATTTGTATTAAATAAAGCGTTTCTAACAACAACAACTTATTTAAATTACCCACTTTTTAAAATAGTTTGTCAACCTTAACAACCATTGTGATGTAAGACTCAATTTTTTTTCTCGAAGGGCGATGGGGCGTGTTGCAAGACGCGCGCCTGACTCGTGTCCTCAGACCCCAAGGGCTCATCTCTGCCCTTTAAAATAAACACCGTCCTACCCCTCATGACATGAATAACTAATAATCTCGGAACTGTAAATTATGTAGAGTGAGCCTACTGAGTAACTAAGTGAAGCTATACTAAACTCTGTAACTAACTATATAGTCTGCTTCAAATATAAGATGTAAAGAAATTGTTACAAATATTTGAAGGGGTCAAACAGTAAGTAAGTAAGTAAGTAAAAACACTTTATTGCACATTCAAAACACAAATAAATAACAGGAAAACTTAAACTAAAAAATGCGCAAAGGCGGCCTTATAGCTGAAAGCGATTTCTACCAGACAACTTTTGGGTGGAGGAGAAATCAAAGTCCATATAACTACGAACTTTATCAAAGGAACATGTGTCAAAATATGAAAACAGTTTTTGGACCATTTGTATGGTTTGTTGTATGTATAGAAGGTCTAATTTTTTCCTGATTTCGATCTTTTGGGAAATTTCGTTCATTGTTACTAACCTGTTACTAAAATTTCACCCAATACAGATAGGTATAGGTATAAAATATATATAGGATTTGATGAGCTTTTCTATTTGGCTCATTTTAGACTATTTGAAATCACCTTCACTTTATTCAAAGTATTCCCTCTACAATAACCTTAGCTCTCATAAAATAAATACCGTCTTGTCAAAACGTGACTCGACGACGAAATATCATATCATCTCCGAAACAGTAGGTGTTATTAAAATCGCCTTGTGATGTTTTAACTGCTCGCGGGCGGGGCATCTGAATTAACATTGTCAATCGTGCACATTTGGGTGACTTAAATGTCTGCTTTGGGGGCATCAAAATTAACATTGTCAATCGTGCACATTTGGGTGACTTAAATGCCTGCTTTGGGGGCATCAAAATTAACATTGCCGATCAGCCGTTATCAAGTAGTATCGTATTGTACAGGGGCGATCACGAAACGCCCAGAGGCCACCCCGGCCACACATTATTGGGAATCAGTTTATCAACTATCAAAATAGGGCATAGGGTTGTGCTTAGTAAATTATTTGAACTTCCAAAAGAATAAAATTTTAGTACGTTATGTAATGACAACCTTCTAAGTAGATAGAAGTGGATAGACCAACCAGGACCAACGAACAATCTCTCTTACGGTTGATCAGATAGTTCAGCTGGCAGTTCAAATCATATTCTTTATTGTACACAGTAATGTTACTGTAAACAAAAAAAAAACATGTACAAAGGGAAGCGTTATCTTATCTTAACCGAACTGCAGTGCTAAATAGACAAATATCAACTTTATTTCGTCCCGCCGAGAAGCGATCTAGGGACTTCCGGAACCTGAGACCAACGCTCAGACGGCTAGACCACGGAGGCAATTGGACAACGGAGGTAGTTAGCTATAAGTGCGAGTAGTACTACAGAACTAGTTGCACTTTGCGATAATAATCACATTTCTTCATGTATACATTACTAAGTACCTACAGTTCACTTCGCCCAACGAACTTAGTGGTAATTCCTGATTCCATAAGTGGCCGTTTTAGGCACTTTCCTTCGTAACTTTAATTACAACGAATATCTTCTAGTGTTTGCATGTTTTAATAACTTCAAGAAAACACCAAATCTTATCCATTGAACATTTTGATGTATTGTTGGCATGGAGAGAACTTTTTTATTTTTATTCGTGAAGTGGTGCTAGTTTTTGGCACCACTAGTTAAGGCGGTAGCAGCCCTACCGGAGCACCCACGGCTGCAGCCACGCGCCGGTACCACGTGCACCTGCGCGAGATTGTCAAACACCTATAATTCCACAAATTGGACCCCACTTATACTTATCATGTGGTATTGCCAGACATCTTTCGGAGGATAGCTCTGTTGCGCTCTTGAATACTCCTTTTTTAAAGTTAAATAATTTCATAAATATACCTTTTTTAAAAGTTTGAATGGTTGAGTATTGAAGCAATGAAGATAGATACCTAGGATGCATAAAATTAGGTGGTATTGAAGTGTCTTAAACATCAAACAAAAAGTCAGTTTAATAGTTAGAGCACAGATAGTATAGGTAGTTGAAATAGGACGAACAACATGTTAGCAAACAGGGGAACTAATGGCGCCACTCTCGACTGTGCCTTTTGCTGTGATTGTTCAAATATGTGTCAATACTAAGTTTTAATTACTTCATAATAGTGCGTTTAGGCACAGTCACGCCGGCTGCCATCCAAAATAAGCTTTGAGTTTTCCTTCCCATTTCCTAGCATCTAAATACGTTCAAATACCTCTACTTTGGGTCCCTGAGCCACAGGAGTAAATAAAATACGTTCAGCATGATCTTTCTATTTTAGAGCACGGTGGAACCACCTATCGGACAAAATCAGCAGCACCCTGCCGCGCGTGCGCTCAAGCGACAATTTATTATAATTATTTATAATTAAAGTTAAAATTTTAACCGATTACCTTCATTATCATTAAACATTGACAAAGTTGCAGCAGATTGAAGTGTAATAAAATTCGTTATTTTATTAACTTCAATCTGCTACGAACTACCTTATATTTAGTAACCTACTTATAAATAATGTTCTTTCAATTACAATAGATTACATAAAGATGCATAAAAAGGGGTATGGGGCTTTTCCTGAAAAAATTATCTCTTTCATTCGTGCTGTGCCAGAGAGAAACAACCAATTATTTTGCATTCTTTTCGCGAGATTTTTAACGGTTTTTTGACAAAGAAACTAGACAACATGTGTTACAATGTCTATAATACAACTTTATTCTACAATATCTAAATAAGAGTATAATATTTAGTATATAATATCTAAATAAGAGTATAATAAATTTGGTAATAACCATGGTAATAACTTGAAAACTGCTTAGGTACATAATATTGAAAAAAATATTAAATACGGATGTGGATATTTATCTATCAAGTAAATCTTGTTAAATCAAATTACAATAGCGAAAAAATCATATCCCAGCTCACAAGCCATGGAAAGACACAGTCGAAATACAAAAATTCACGATTTGTAAAGCTCAGTAAGTTTACAAAACAACGGCTTTTAACGGAAACACTGGCCATGTTACGTCAATCACAATCAGTATTTACCCAAATCAAGTGGTTTGGGTAAACACGCAGCGCTTTGGGTGGTAAACGCCAGTAAACACAACACTGATTTCTTTGTCAATCAAACTTCAACTTAAACTTACACCTGCGTAATTCAACAACTTAATGCGGAAATTGATGAAAAAACAGTCAATTCGGTATGAAAAGCTTAGCTTTCTTTCTTTCTTTTCGTGTGCGACACCAAATCGTCCGACCCGATGAACCCTGATGTCAGAGTTTTTCAACCGCCGACTACTAGTAGTGGCCTCTGACATGGTTGTTAACGTGCCCTCCGAAGCACGAAACCATCTCTCTTTTCGGACAATCAGGTGGTTGAGCCGGCAATGTCCTAACAAGACCGGGAACAAATTCACAAAATGATAAATATCAATTTTATGAGTGTCCCGCCGAGAATCGAACCCGGAACCTTTGCGTCGCAGGCAGTCGCACTACCACTGCGCCACATCGGCCGTCGACAAAAAAGGTTAGCTGAAAGACAGAAAATCATTTGGAGATATTTAATTCGTATTTATAACATTCTTATATTCAGTAAGAAAAAGTTAAAGATTTCTCCTATTTATGACAAAAACTAAATAACCTTAATTTGACCTGTATGACGTCATACTGACCAAGAATGAAACGAATCTCTTTCATGATCTCCTTCAAGATAACCATTGACATTAAAAACTATAAATCCTAGTACGTCAGTCAACGTTCAGTTTTTTATTTATGAAAACAAAGTCTGATATAATGGACTTTTTACGAATGGAGTTGTTCGTGTTGTTCGTTGCAATTATTGTTCCCAAATGACGTCATCAAACAATATATTTTAATTTTTTTCTTAATAATATTCTTTCCGTTAATTTTAATTCCGGATGATCATATTTACAAAAAAAATACAAATTAGGTTCATAAAATGTTTTTTCTTTTAAAAAAAATAATTAAATAAAGTATTTTAACTTTTAATACCGAATTCCTAGTCTTATTGCTGAAAAAGTTCATTCTACATTTAAAAGTGTCTACCCGGTAGGTTCAGTATGTCTACCAGGCATTTTGAACTCTCACTTAGATATCAAAACGCATGAAAAAACATAACACAAGGTATTTAACATACAATATTGCTTACTATTATCCAACTAATATTATAAATGCGAAAGTTTGTATGTTTGTTTGTTACTTCTTCACGCAAAAACTGCTGAACCGATTGTAATGTGATTTGGCACACATATAGGAGGTAAAATGGATTAACACAGGATAGTTTTTATCACTACTTATGCGGGTAACAACTAGTTTATTATATTACACATTTATCACAAGTCCGAGAACTATCTTATATCTACCTTACAAGCTGTGCCTACAAAATGGGAAAATTTCTAGGGATTCTCGAGTGTCATGTAGAGTGCGCTGAGCTTAATTAAAATAACGTTTCTTTACACAAAAACTGTACCACTTTATAAATAATTCTTTATTTTGTGATTATTGAAATGTTCTCAATTTATTATTGGTTATTTGTTTACTTACACGAATTACACTCAATATAATAGCAAGGCAATAAATTTATTTTGTAGTAAATCAAACTAGCATAATTAATTTGTAACGAACACAACGTGAAACGGAACCTGTGACAAAAAGATGGCTGCCGCCAGCCATATTGAAACGTCTACATTTCAGTTTAGCACATTCCTCCTCTTGTTAGACATTCAGAACTATCAACAGAAAAACTCCCATTACGGTCTCAAAAGGAAAACACTGTTAATATCGCCAGTATCGCGACGAGCCCATTAGTCTCATCTCATGGTCAACATCTCATCAACTTTTTCGTGCGCCCGCTAGACTCCGCGGGTTTTTTGCCGCGATGCGCGCGCCGCTCGCGACCGCGGCAAAAACGCGCATTAAGGCGAATGTACCGACCGCGAAAAAAATGTGAACGACCTCGACAGTGGCGCCAATTCACAAAAGAAAAATCTATTTATATTAAAGAAATCTATCAGATTATCAAGATTTTAGTATTGTCCTTAAGTAAAATACTGCAAACTCAATAAAATATTCGCTGTAATTAAAGTTATGGCAATTAATACTAATAGTGGCCGTTTTGAGGCACTTTTTGCTATAATTTTAATTGCAGTGAATATTTCATTGAGTTGGCAGGTTCTAATTTAACTTAATGATAATACTAAATACCTGAGCAACGGATAATCTCATAGAATGTTTTAATAATAAGAAACTTTTTTTTGTAAAGTGGCGCCACTGTCGAGGTCGTTCACGGCTACTCTCGCCTTAACCGCGCCCGCCTTGCACCCACCTTTGCTCGATAATTGATTATAAATTATACAGTTGGATACAGATAGTTTTGTGGTCGGTTTGAAGTAATGTTTTATTATCTGTGGTTTTAAATAACGTCTTTTTTTACATATTAAAAGAGTTACGCTTCTCTACGCCAATAGATGGCGTTAAACTTTTGGGGGTTTCTTAACTAGTCATGCAAAGTAATAATAAAATTAGCGTTTTAGTAGTAGTGAACTGTTTTCTTCCTTGTACCATTGCCGTGTGATGCCGGCTTAGAATAGCATCACCCCATTCCTTTCCCGTGGGAGTCGTAAGAAGCGACTGAAGGACTCGAGGGAGTGTATTGCAATTTTAGGCGATGGGCTGACAACCTGTCACTATGGCGATACACAATATTTCGAATAACCCTCAAATTATTTGTCAGACGTGGCGTAAGTGACCGCTTTTTGCGGCCGTTTGCGCTCTGCCTACCCCGCAAGGGATTATAGGCGTGACATGTGTGTAGTCCTTTAATCATTGCTAGCGATATCAAAATACGCTGAAATAAGCGCTACCAGCACCGTAAATATTATTTTCAAACTTTCAATCAAACTTCAATCAGGTATATTTTTGAATACATTTTCTAGGGCGTTCATTATGTCGATGGACGACTCGGTGTCCCACACGAGTAGAATGATCCAAAGCAAACATGTCCCCCAGATGTTATAACGCCATCTATTGATGCTCCTTAGTAAAAAAATGTATTTTAAAGCTGAAAAAAGGCCTTATACGTTTGCAAGAACATCTTGCATTCATTCATCGGAAGTATTGTGTGAATTTGTGTGACCCTGCTCTTGTTAATTTGTCAGACAAAATGTTAGGTTTGATGGCATCGTCTCCTGTCTCTACTTTGTAGTTAAATGGCGGTAATTAAAATATTCTAAGCTACTAAGATATTTACCTGAGTAGCCACGAATAGGGAGAAAAATTCAAAGCTTATTGCAGATGGCAGCAGGCGTGACTATGCCTAAACGCACCAATAAAAATAACTTGAACTTTGACATTGACACATTTTCGACCAATCACAGAAAAAAGGCATATTCAAGAGTGGCGCCATTAGTTTCCCAGTTTAGTACCTCCGTTGGGGGGACCCAATAGGGGGACCCCATTTTTAGCAGTCGCTGCAATTCAGTATAGTATGTATGACGGCCGATGTAGCGCAGTGGTAGTGGGACCGCCTGTAACGCAAAGGTTCCGGGTGCGATTCCCGACGGGGCACTCACAAAGTTAATATTATTACTTTGTGAATTAGTTTCCTGTCTGCATAGGACATTGCAGGCTGAACCACCTGATTGTCCGTAAAAAAATTAGTTCCATGCTTCGGACGGCACGTTAACTCGGTTGCAGTCTACGATTACTTATACGGCAGTCGTTACACAACCATGTCAGAGGCCTACCACTAGTAGTAGGTGGCTGAAAAACTCTTGAAATCAGGGTTCATCGGCTTATTCTCCGACTCGGTGTCCCAAACGAAAAGAAGAAGTATGGTAAGTATATCTTTTTGGACTTGCACTGTAATATTTCTTTACCTATATACTTCGAGCAACGACGGCCTTCCGTCCCGGAAGGGAGTAGGCATACAAAGTATTTCCCCTCTGTCAAAGTACAAGCAAAAATGGGCATTGACGTTTATAAAAACAAGTTCCGTTCAGATTTCTTCCTAGACCGAGTCCAGTCGTGCAAGTGAACACATGTGAACGCCGCAATATTAAAAATGCCGAATTGCTCAGTTTTTTGTTGTAAAAAAGAGGTCTGGAACATCAAGTTTACAAAAAGATGGTGTCACATTTCACATGAAACTAAATTCTTAACATATTATTGCTATTTAATACATTTAAACACTGAATTCGCATATTAAATTCCAAAATTGTTGTTGGATTTGTTCAGCAACATATAGTTTGCTCGCCCGTACAAATTACAGATCGGTCGCATGATAAATCCGACTTCTCGCCGATAGCAACAATAGTGATGTTACCGTTTCATGTCATAATGTTTGTCGATAAATTTGGGAGGCGGGTATTATTTAATCACATGTATTAGACAAATAATTGTTATCATGGTTTTATATGAACTATGTCGAACCTGGATAAGCGAGAATTCAAGGGACCCGAATATAATTCTCGCTCATAGAGGTTTTTTACTAAACCACTTTGTCACTTACGCAGGTTTGGGAATAGTATCTCTCATATAAAGAGGTGAATGAAAGTCGAGAAACATAATAAAAAGTGTACTCATTTTGTCATTTATTTAAAGAAATCATTTACGTATTCTCAGTTTCTCGGCAAACATTTTACTTTTTTCTTTTAACAATATTCCATCTATGGAAATATTTTTATCAAGAGACACTTCTCAACTTCGGGAAATTCAACAACTTTGTCCCTTTTAATATTTTCATGTCCACACTGCAGTTTTATAAAATCTTTTTTTTTAATATTTTGTAAAAGGTAGATTCCGGCAAGTCAAAATCATTCAGAATAGCGTAACGCAACTGCCCGGCTTCGAACGCGTTTACAATTTTAAGTTTATCACTCAACGAAAAAACATTAATTGTTCGTTTCAAAATTTTTAGGGAACAAGTACAACGTACTTTCTCTAACAGTTGTTGTCAACTGGAACCAAATATTGTTCTTCAGGTTGAGGAATAGGCGCACATGTGCGTTGCAGATGCCTTGCAGTTCCATGGCAAACAACAATAACGTGATGGATGAGGCGCAGTGGTTATGCAACTGCCTGGACGCAAAGGTTCCGGGTTCGATTCTCGGTGGGGCAGTCACAAAGTTGTTATTTTTCACTTTGTGAATTTGTTTCCGGACCTGTTAGGACATTGCAGGCTGAACCACCTTTCTGTGGTTGTCTGAAAGGGGATGGTTCCGTGCTTCGGAGGGCACGTTAAGCCGTCGGTCCTGTTTGCTGTGTATGATTACTTTGACGGCGGTCGTAACACATTCATGTCAGAGGCCTACTAGGGTTCATCGGGTCGTTGGACGACTTGGTGTCTCACACGAAAGAAGATTATCCAGATACCAAATGTTAAGCAGCTATTGGTTGGTGATTGCGTTTTGAAGGGTTCTTATAATTACTAGAGGACTACTAAAATGGCATGATTTGACTACTTAAAAGTTTATTGTTATGTAACTTGCTTTAAAAATAAATATAAAAAACAACACAAGCGTCTTAGTACACTTTTGAAATTCATCGATAGTCAAGCATCGATATTGTCAAGCACTAACGTGACAGCTTTGCTTACCTCTCCCCCCGCGCCCCGCAAAAAACGACAGAACTATTTCTATGGAGTAAAATGGCTAAGGCTCCTCCCTTCCGGGTCGGAACGAGACGGAAGACCGTGTTGCTCGAAGCCTATATAAGGCGTTTATTAAAAAAATAATACAGTTGGTAAGTATTTAATGTTTACTCTGCACCCTCACACACCTCTTTTAATGAAATAAGAAATGTCAACACAAATGCCCATTTGACAGGTGAGCTGTTGACAGATGAGCGCGGGATAATATCGTTTTTTGCGGACGACTTTATTGGCCAATCTATAATGGCGGCCAGTATGTCAGAGCGAATTAGTGGCGAGTGGTGAGAGGTTGTTGATAGGTCAAGGCAGAACTCGGTCAAGCAGAACTGCAGAACATGAATTAATCAAAATGGCGGGAAAGCTCAAAGCTTATTGCAGATGGCAGCAGACGCGATTGGCCTAAACGCACCAATAAGAAGTACCTAACTAAACTTTGACACTAGACCCTATTCCAGGCGCGCTTTTATAATTACTAAATTTAATTTGACGTTTCTAAAACCGTTTCATATTCTGCACGAAATGTCAAATTAAAATTCAAATTATAAACTTAAAATGATCAAAACGTAGAATCGGGACTATTGACAAATTTGTTGATCGTGAAAAAGGCACAGTCAAAAGTGGCGCCATTAGTTCTTCAGTGTGCTACCTGATTACGGTAAGCTAAATTTATACCGGTAAATAAAACTGGGTGCATTGGGATGGCCGGGTGAATAGGGAGAAAACTGGTTATGTACTTTACAACCAATTAATTGTATCAAAATCTTATTCTTCCGAATAAAAATTATCTAGTATACACTACCAGTAGTGCCTACGGTATGAAAGGAAAATGTTTATATACATACATACATACATAAATCACGCCTATATCCCTTACGGGGTAGGCAGAGCGTTAACGGCCGTAAAACGGATATTAACACCACGTCTGACAAAAGCTTGAGGGTCAATCAGATAACTGTGTATCACTATAGTGACAGGTTGTCAGCCCATCGCCTAAAATTGCAATACACATCCCTCGAGTCCCTTAGTCGGCTCTTACGACACCCATGGGTAAGAAATGGGGTGATGCTATTCTAAGCCGGCAATCACACGGCTAATGTTTCACATCGGAAAAATAAGCTTTTTAGTTTTGTAAGCGCCCACGCTGCGTCGAGCGGGCTGCACGTGGGCTATATTCGGCAAAATACAAGAACAACGCTGCGTGACGCTGGTCGCAGGTCGCCCAGCCCGCGCCGTTAGCCGCCAACACGCGGCAAGGGCGCAATCCGTCAGAACACGACGACACGTCGCCATATTATAGCAGATTAGGCACAATGCGCGTTCTAAACGGACGTTCGGACGGATAATAATGTCAAGACACGTCGGCACGCCTCACGGGGCGTTGGCAGTGTTGGCATTAAGGATCTAGAGGCAACGTTAGTATGTTGCGTAGCGTAGCGGCAAAAAATAGATAATTTAAGCCCGCCAATACCTCATTTATGGTAGAGGTTTTATCGAGTGAAATTTTACTAGTGACCAATACAAAAAACAGAGTACGGGCTGGTGATAAGGAACAACTTTCCCCCGGGAACATAGCTCGAAATATAAAAAAAATATTTTGAGCTTCCATTGTAGCACAAATTATCGGATTGGCAATTTTGTATTTCATTTTTCGACCTATGTTCTTTGGGTAAAGTTTTTCTTTATCACCAGTCCGTCATGAGTTTTCGCTATCGGTCACTAGTAAAATTTCACCCTATACCTATGTTTCTTGCATGAATACCTACTTACCGAAAAGTTAGTAGGTACTGAAAAATAAATACATTTGGAAGATTTCTTTAGAATTTAACTGAATGACCCGTTTTGAAACGAGACGTTTTTTTAGATGCGTTGCTTACGGTATCGTATTTGATACTGTGGACTAATTAAGTTACAGTTTTAACTGAAATAATTGTAATGCTCGTCTCGCTTTGATCATTATCGACGTTTTCATCATTAACAGATTTCATTAATAAATTATCGTCTTGCGTCAGTTTGGCCCGCGAACTTCGTTTCACCAACTTTAAAGTATACTTAGTTGACAAATAAGTTTAGTTATGGATAGGAGATATCTAAGTCATGTCATGTCTTATAATAGGACGCAAAATTCCCGTTATCGTCAAAATAAAGCGACGATGAAAACAATGGCGACTTAATTGACTAGAAATGGCGGAGAACCCATTGAGATTTTTAAACATGACAGGACTTAGGTATCTCCTATCCTTTTCTCAAATTAAATGGCGGAAATTGACTGCGCTTTTTTATGGCTGGCCTCTGCAATTTTTGCCTTGGAGCTTGGAAACCTACACCTGTCAGTGACAGCGCAAACTTAAGGTAAGTCAAGAGACTTTATTTCCCGAATTGTGGGCAATATATTTTTTATTTTGGTAGGTGTCTATGAACTTTAGCCAGACCAAAACCAAAACTGGCCAAAACTCTGACACCAGGGTTCATCGGGTCGTTGGACGACTCGGTGTCCCACACGAAAAGAGAGAGAGAGAGAGAGAGACATACCTTTGTTGAAGAAAGCCAAGAACTTTTATATTTTCTTGGATTGCTATTTCCGCACCAGCGTGCTTCAATATACCTAGATACTTGCACTGTATAGTTGCTACCTCATTGAAGACTTAACACGAGCTTATTTTTAGACCTTCAATGTTAAATGAGTAAGGTGACAGTTTTCTTTCTTTTATCGTGTCGGAAGAACCGATGAACCCTGAAGTCATCATGACGTAGTCGTCAAATGTGTCGAAAATCACTTCAGGAGTCAATTTATATGTACTTAAATAAATATCTAAATATCTTGGACAATTCACACAGCGCCATCTAGCCAAACTAAGCAAAGCTAGTACTATCGGAACTAGAAAGCTGATATAAATACTTAAATACTTTTTTTGTAAATGAATATATAATATACATAGAAACACCCAGACTAATCACAAATATCTGCAAATGACTTATACAACAGACAAACAAATATTTGTGTCCTGTGGGGATCGAACCCACGACCCTCGGCGTAGAAGGCAGGGGTACTATCCGCTACGCTATTGGCCCAGTCACTTAGATGTAGGAAGAGCATAGAAAGTAGATATACTTATTAGCTACACAGAGTACTTTAATATCAGCTGTCCTGACGATATCGATTAGAAAGAGTCAGTTATTTTGATAGCGTGCAAAGCAAAATTATTTCAATAATAATCAATAAACCGTCAATCTGATTGAAATGTGTTTTGGTCGATATTTTAAAATCTTGCTAAATAAACATATCACGTGGGACATCAAGTAGGCAAATGACTCATTAAACCCAAAGTGACGTCACTACGCACTAAGCATCTAAGATGTCGTCTTAACATAAACTTTTAAATTGATTCTCTGTTCCAAAATTTTTATTTTGAGTATTTTGAAACGTTACGCGAGCACTAAATTTCATGTGGACAATAATTTTAATGCCCTAAATTCATCTTTTTCCCTAGATGTGGCTGAATAACCATAACATCCTTTGCCTGATAAGATAAATTTCCTTTGCCTATATCTTTAGAGCGCGGGCTTTTGGCGGGAACAAAAAGGCGCGTCTACCAAATCGGATGTCTCGACGCCAAGTTATCTAGTCGGTCACGCCTCTTGCTCGGGCGACATTGATAAAGCTGTAGCTATCTCTTTCTTACCAACGCTTTGATAGCATAATTCGTCTCTTTCTTAGCGTGGATGGGCTAAAAGGTGTGAAGTGTCCTATCAGCAAGTGGCTAGTAAGAAATGCAAATTATATTTCCCACATTTCCGGCCAGAAAAGACATTTTTGTTTTTTGAAGTCTATGAAACAGAATAAAATGGATTGCTTGAATCGCGAATAGCTATGCATATTTAATTTGTTGATCTACAAAAATGTCGTAATTTCGGCCAAAAAATATATCGTAGACTTTCTAAGATTTTGTTTACATGCATACCTTCTAGAACCTTTAAACTTGTATTGAGTTTTCAAATGCTTCAAAAGAATCCGCTAGACGGTAATAGTAAATATTTAAAAAGTGATAACCACCTCAAAAAAATTATCAACTGTCCCCAGGAACATAGATCGAAATATGATTTGAAAGAGATTCAAATTTGTAACTCAATCATTCAACTTTATTCTGTCTTACAAGTCAAATGGACTTGGTCATTTTGTATGAAAGGTCCAATTATTTTATATAATTTGACTTTGAATTTTGACCTATGTTCCACACCATCCCGTCATCGGTTTTCGTTATCGGCTTCCTAGTTAAATTTCACACAGCTTTTTTAAAATCCTGTATATGGTGTTCCTGACTCCAATATCAACATTTTCGCCTGCAATCTTCACTCAGCATACTTCATATAGCTACACCACCGCCCCCTGTAATTGCAGGAATTGCGTCGCACGCGCTTCGGTGCGCCTGAAATGTGGCGGTTGGTTATGCGCGCGCGGTGCCGATTGTGCAAAGCGAATGACAGATTGTTGTCGAATTTAGTGATCATTGCGCGCTGCTGTTAAGGCGGGGATAGCGTGCTGGCAAATTTTTTAAACCGGTTTTATTTAGACAATTACAGTACAATTCTGAGACAAATATTATTGTATGTTATTGTCGAGGATCTAACAAATAACAGATATCTATCAGTTACCTACACAATTTGACAAACTTAACTTGAAAAAAAAAACATAATTACCTCTATTCGAATATTTTTTTCAATACTTTGTTTACAGTTTAAAGTTATAACAAAAAATAATGTTATAATATAGATAGGTACATAAATTTTCTAATAAGAATAGAAAAATTTGACATTGTAACGGTACTTTTATTATTATTATTATGAGTTCTTTATTGTACACATTAATACAATAGGCGAAAAACTTCAAATTAGTTACTTTTGTAGTTCCTTTGCCGAAGAAACCGTAAAATATCACAAAATTTTAGCGCTAAATATTGTCTGTTTCTGTCAAGCGCAGCGCGAAGGAAAGGTACCAACTTTCAGGTGAAACAGGGATAAGTATAAGTTTTTTTATAAAGGTTGAATATTTGTCTATTGGTGGAGACCAAGGAAGTATTTAACAGGGGTAAGTATTTACAAGCTTTAGTAGGTTTGGCCCCAAAATGGGGCAAATATCCGGTATATTTGAATTACCAATAGGTAGGAATGTCGTTATTTCACTGTTACAACTTTATCAGGAGTTCCATTTGGCTAATGCTAAATACAAAATAGACATACCTACTTTAGTCTACTTTGAAGATCAGTGCGTTCTGCATTGTTGCGTTTAAAATATACGTGTTTCAATCTACCCCAGTTTATCAAAAACGCAATGTAAAGCAAATCCAAAGTCGCCGTCACGAAATAAACTCACTAAACAGGCGGATGGACATAGCATCACCTTACAATAATTATGAACAGCTGTAAGGATGCCGATGGGTGCAGGACGTGTCATTTCGGTCATTTTAGATTGCGCCAGCGATAATGTCACGTCATAATTAAGATTGGCAAGGAAGTTGTGTTTAATCGTGTAGGCTGTTTTCAGGATAACATACTTGTAAGGTGTAAAAAAAATGTATAAAGGCTGAAATTTTACTAGTGACCGATAGCAAAACTTTCTTCAAGGAACATAGGTCGTAATGAAAAAAGCAAAATGTACCTGCCATATAAATTGACTCGGCTGATACATTTTGTATGATAGGGTCAATTTTATTTTATATTTAGGACTATGTTCGAGAGAGAGATGAGAATTGTTGATTTTCATCAGCTCGTTCTGCCTTTTCGGTATTTGCCACTAGTAAAATTGAATTTTATAATTTTAAGGGAGAACCACCTGACACCAGGCTTCATCGTGTCGTTGGACGACTCGGTGTCCCACACGAGAAGAGAGAGAGAAGGAGAACCAGCTCTTCAAAAACGGATCTATTTTCGGCGAGGAACAACACGTACATACACATATCACGCCCACAATCCCTTGCGGGGTAGGCAGAGCGTAAACGGCCTCAAAAAAGGGACATTTACGCCACGTCTGACAAATATTTGAGGATCATTCGGAAAATTGTGTATCGCCATAGTGACAGGTTGTCAGCCCATCGCCTAAAATTGCAATACACACCTTCGAATCCCTTAGTCACCTCTTACGACTCCCACGGGAAAGAAATGGGGTGATGCTATTCTAAGCCGGCATCGCACGGCATAACAATAGGAAATATAAGCAGATATAAGCAGTACCTGTTGTACCATTTTTCCATATGATCTGTGTTTTGTATTTTATTGTATAATATGATAAATAAATAGATCGGAATATAAAGTCAAAGATATTTCTCCAAAACAAATTCAAAATGTGTAAGACAACCGACAGAATCATTTCGCACGATAGGTTAAATATTATTTGACCTACTTTCCTTTGGGAGAGTTCGTATCACCACCACGTTTTGAGCTCTCAGTATTGGTGACTAGCAAATCATCTACGTACAACAACGTTTAAACTTTTGTCATCGACATGAAAGAGGAAGCAGAACATCACCCTGTATAAGTACCTACTCCTACTCTAAATTAGCCATAATCAACGAACAACAACAAATTCTCCAGAAAACATAACCAACCGCCCCTAGCACCAAATAATTATCACCTTCCCGTCTAGCCCGAGCCTGAACGCGTACAAAAAGGCGTGAGCGTCGAGCATCCAGAAATAGTGCGTAATAACCGGCTTGGGGGTTAAACACTGTGACCGGCGACTGTCACACGTGTGGTACAACCTTATAGGAGACAGCGATTTTAAATAATATAGCATAACAAAGCATAGCATAGCATAGTAATACAATGCTCGCATCCGAATACCTACATAATAAATCACCTCCCTTTCTAGGCTAAACTGGCTGAATCCCTACTTGCTCTTAGTGTATCGTTGCCTCTTATTATGACATAGGCCTAGAGTGAGACAGACTGGAGTGGTGTTCCATGTTTGGGTTTACAGACAGAAAACCAGTGATGTGATGGAACTTTTCAGCAAATGGAAGATAAACACTAGCTACAGAACTTGCTCCTATCCTACCTAGTTTATCGCTACTTCTTATAGCATGATCAAAGTACTTCCCTGCTGATTATGACATGTTAGGGTTTACAAACGATAAACCAGCGATTATGTATCACCTTTCGAATAATGGAAGATATAACACTAGCTACTTGCTCCTATCCTACCTAGAATATCATCACTTATAGCATGATCAAAGTATTTCCCTGTTGATTATGAAAGTTTTTATGGTTTACAGACGATAAACCTGCGATATGATGTCACCTTTCGGAAAATGGAAGATGTAACACTAGCTACAGAACTTGCTCCTATCTTACCTAGTTTATCGCTACTTCTTATAGCATGATCTAAGTATTTCCTTGCTTATTATGACACGGTGGTACGTAAATCGCTACCTTCTATGACATGGTCCTACTGTCAAACAAACAGACGGGCGAGATGTCCCATGTTAGGGTTTACAGACGATAAACCAACGATCCGATCGTATCAGTCGGAAAATGGAAGGTGTAACGGATGCGCAAATATTAGCTCGGGGGGAACTTGATTAGCGTGTGTGCGAAATTAGGTTTTGTTAGTGGAAACGTCTGGATTGATAAAAGGAATGATTTTCTGTAGAACTTTTTTTTCAAGATAAGAAATATTACATAACAGTCAGAAATATTTAATCGAACAAAACACTTACAAAAAGAAATAAATAACTGACTGAAATAGTTTTCAGAACGCACCGCCCCGCTATTGTCACAATTAGTTCTGATACAATTAGATGCTCGAAATTCAAATCACTTTTCTCCATCGAGTTTTCTCAAACGACTTTTGCCCACTGGATTTAAAAACTATACAAAAGGGTTTTAATTTGGAGCGAAATACTTTTTCACCTCTCCAGCTTGAAAAGAACAGTTTTGCCGCGTAAATCCAGTGGGCAAAAGTCGTTGTATCCACTCGATGGACAATAGTGATTTGAACTTCGAATATCTCATTTTATCAGAACTAATCGTGTCAATGGCGGCGGGCGTTCTGAAAACTATTTCAGCCAATTATTTGTTCCTTTTTGTAACCGTTTTGTTCTATTAAATATTTTTGACATTTCTGAATATTGGTACATATATTATGTAATGTTTCTGAACGATTCTTGAATGGGAATTTTTATTTTGTCTGAGGCATTCGAGCTGTACAGCCAATTTCCCAAACTTGACATTGGCAGAATGAGGTGAAAAGTTGTGTGTACCACACGAGAGCAAACACATTTGCATCTCGTGCTGTTGAATCCTTCACTGAGCTCAGGATACAACTTTTAGTATCCTTCGCTACCTCGGGATTTAAAATTAGCACTCGAAGCAAATATTACTTTTGCCCTCTTGTTGTACAAATAACTATTTCAAGTCAATTGTGTTTACAAAGGAGTAAGTTCTTAGCCATGTGATGCTTAGCTAAGCATTACCTGTACACCATATCTGGCATATTACCACCATGTTTTCGACGGCATGCCGCCTATTCAGCCGAAAGAGACTAACAGATTGAGGATACGCACCCAACACAAATTTTAAAGTATTATACGAGTCACCATACATTGAATCGAAAATTTACGCAAACGTCGACAATGACACAAAATGTAATAAGTATGTGCTTTACAGACACGCTTAACACAACTGTACAAAAATAAGCGAATTTAGATTTTATATAAGTTATGCCTTCAAATAATGCCAAAGGTATTGCGAGTGCCTGCGAATTCCTACCTTATTACCAGAAAATCGTAGCCGAATTTGTATGGTAATAAGATCAAAAATCGCAATTTCCTTCCGTCTGATGCGTTAAAAAATCGCAGCGACGACCGACGAGTAGGAGAACCGCTTTAATTTGACAGCTGACAAGTCTTTTGACTGGAAAGGTAATAAAAAGTTTACGTTGCTATAAAAATTGCTAAATGACCAACTATCTATACGTGGTTCTTGTCTGACAAGCCACAAAAATATGAATAAGTGCAAATCTATCACATTCATTATTGCATTTTACCTTTTACGTACCCTAATTCGCAAGATGAGGAAACAAAAGCAATTTTGACCATCACCTGCATATTTAGCAGAGAGTGTTGCCAGATGTTGCAAAAACGTCGAAATTGTTATAAAAACAGCACGTAGTAATAGTATTGAACGTGAATTTAGAAAATTAAATAAATAAATATCCTGGACAATCGATTCACACAGCTCAATCTAGCCCCAAAGTATACAAAGCTTGTACTATGCGAACTAAATAGCTGATACTTCTTTTGTAAACATAGAAAACACCCAGACGAAACATAAATATCTGAAAATCCACACTAATAATAATATATAATATTAATATATATAATATATTTAATATATAATATTATAAATGCGAAAGTAACTCTGTCTGTCTGTCTGTCTGTCTGCTACGCTTTCACGGCCAAACCGCTGAACCGATCTTTATGAAACTTGGCACAGAGATTGCTAGCATACCGAGAACGGACATAGGCTACTTTTTATCACCATTCGAGGGTCTGGAAAACAGATGTAGACCACCAGGTGTACCACCAGCAGCCCAGCTAAACTATTAGAGATATAGGCATGGTTCCAAAACAAAAGATGTTCAGTATGATGGGCCGCTTCTTTTCACAAGGACATTGAGGATCTGGAGTACCTTATGTAGACCACCAAGTGTACCATCAGGAGCCCAGCTAAACTATTAGAGATACAGGCATGGGTCCAAAACAAAAGATGTTCAGTATGATGGGCCGCTTCTTTTCACAAGGACATTGAGGATCTGGAGTACCTTATGTAGACCACCAGGTGTACCATCAGGAGTCCAGCTAAACTATTAGAGATACAGGCATGGTTCTCAAGCAAAAGTTGTTCATTATGATGGGCCGCTTATTTACACAAGGACATTGAGGATCTGGAGTACCTTATGTAGACCACCAGGTGTACCATCAGGAGCCCAGCTATATTATTAGAGATACGGGCATGGTTTTAAAACAAAAGTTGTTCAGTATGATGGGCCGCTTATTTACACAAGGACATTGAGGATCTGGAGTACCTTATGTAGACCACCAGGTGTACCATCAGGAGCCCAGCTATATTATTAGAGATACGCGCATTGTTTTAAAACAAAAGTTGTTCAGTATGATGGGCCGCTTCTTTTCACAAGGACATAGAGGATCTGGAGTAAATTATGTAGACCACCAGGTGTACCATCAGGAGCCCAGCTAAAGTATTAGAGATACAGGCATGGTTCTAAAACAAAAGTTGTTCAGTATGATAGGCCGCTTCTTTACACAAGGACATTAGGGATCTTGAGTACCTTATGTAGACCACCAGGTATACCATCAGGAGCCCACCTAAACTATTAGAGATACAGAAATGGTTCCAAAACAAAAGTTGTAAAGTATGACGGGAATAAGTTGAGAAAGGATATTGGCAACTTTTTACCGAGGATTTATTTGTTATCTACTGACTTTTGTAATCAATGGTTATAAATATTGATCTCTCAGGGCAGTACACCGGATAGAACATTTTGAATTGTCCCTTTAACAACAGAAGCAAGCAAGTCATCCTTAAACAGTAGAGATAAGAATTGTTCTAATATCACTGTCATACTTACTATGAATATCTACTATCTATATCTACTTTAGAACCTATGCTTAAAAAAACTATCTAACGCGGACGAAGTCGCGGGTAAAAGCTAGTAACAAATATTTGTGTCTTGTGGGGTCGAACCCACGACCCTCGGCGTAGCAGGCAGGAATACTATTGACTACGCCATCGGGCCAGTAATTTTAACTTTTTATTTAATCTAAATAAGGTAGTTAAATCAAGTTTGAGGAATAATTATATAAACTCCTAAGAATATAATAGGGGAGAGTTGGCTATATTGTACCTGCAGATTAATCGTACCACCTACCTATTTTCTTCCAAATCACGTTTTTATTTAATCCAGCAACACTAAATAGTGGTTAGCAACACTCAGGAAGCCATGACAGTTTTTGACGGCGCTGCGTAGGAATGGTTCATTGTAATTAAATAATTAGGATTTCTATTGGTGCTGATAGTGTTTTTTGGCTGAAGAATCTAAGGATTAACAAAAAAACGATAAGCTTTTTGAATGTTGCTATTTCATCACATTTAAGCTTGGTTATTTCCCTTTTATTCTGCATTAATAAACCTGCGCAATCGTGTGAGGTTATGAAATGATAAATTGTTTTTGCAAAAAATGGGTTGTTTTCTAAATTGTACCGATCCGTTGTTTTTTTAATCGTACTGGTACAATTTAGCTACTTTAGGAAAACATTGCTATAAAAACTATTAAATTTATTAATATACGGTAAATTTTGGTGAATAACAAATTATTTATTGCTTTTAATAAGTGAAGAAATGCCTAAATATTAGTTAGAATTTTGATATTTCGTAAGTTTTTGATATTATTTCAGATGAGTGAAAAGAAAACGAAAAGAAAATATTACAATTGGTCCCAAGAAGATTTAAGGCAAGCGTTGAGGACATCAAACAACAAAACGTTGGATCTCAAATCAGAGGACTATGATTGATTTGTTAAAAATTTCTAAACAAATAAATATGTATAAAAATCACTTTGTTTTATTTTCGGTGTTTGTATAGAAATTCTCAAAGTACGATTTAGAGACCTCGCGGTACGACTAAACGTACCCGTCTCTAAATCGTACCGATAGCTACTTTTAAAAAAAATATCTCTTATGAGAAAAGTACTCACTTAATGTAAATATCATTTCCAGTATAATTAAGCCAATTAACTTAACTTCATTACAAACAGACAAACATTAAGATAACCCTTACAGTTTTCTCGCAAATCTCGATAGAAGTTAGGGGGGACAATATAGCCAACTTTCCCCTAAGTATGTTTTCTTTATTGAGGTTGTGAGTATGGATTGAAATACTTAGTAGGTAAGTATTTAACCTATTTTAACATGTTAGTAACTTGTTAACTGAAAAAGTTTATTTCCATAGAAACGTATGTAAATATATAAAATGTATGACTTAAAAATGTAAAAATTTCAACTTAGCACAACGCCATCTGGTATGACATCATAAAAAATGATCGAGAACTGTCAGACGAAACGTCCCCATTTTTAGTTAATTGTATTTCTTGAATCTGGCAACACCTTGTAGCAGGTGTGATGTTGTAAATCTCTCTGATAATTATGATGTTCAACGCTAAATAGACAGTTCTTTATTTTTTAACAGGGTCATTTTTAAAACACTAATAACGAAAAAAATTGGTAAGCTACGTAAGTACAGCTTATTGTCTTATTACTGAAGCTTTGAGTTTTCCTGTTCTGTAAATAATTAATACTTATGTATAAACTGACTAGTGCTAACTAGGTTTTTTATGCACTTCTTTTATTGCTGGATATTATGGATTTTTAGCACACACTATTTTGGTAAGCCCTGTATCAATTTAAAACTCATTTTAAAATTGCCGTGTGATGCCAGCTCAGAATAGCATCATCCCATTTCTTTTCCGTAGTCGTAAGAGGCGACTAGTGTATTGCAATTTAAGGCGATGGGCTGACAGCCTGTGAGTGTGTGATGCACCGTTCACCGATTGCCTCTTAAATGTTTGTCAGACCCCGCCGGAAAATGGGTGTTATATATGTGTGTATGTATATTTCTTGTGCTGTTTTTTTGTTCCCAATCATATCTAAAGATTGACCACGAACCATGAACGTTAAACTCAATAGTAAGTACCAAAAGGAGATCTAGTAGGCATAAATTGAAATAAGAAAAAAATAGCATCTGCCGGGGATCGAACACACCCTGATGTCGCTTTAAGACGAGTAATGTAAGAGGTTGGAAATTTAGAAGTGATCGGTGGATGCGCCGGTAGCTCAATGAAAATACTATAGAACTGAGAAATAACATTTAGCTACATAATCTCTAATTCCCAAAATTTCCTAAACCATATAGTAGGCAAAAGACGAAGATATCCGAATTCGTAAATATCACAAATATAAATTAAATAGTAACTAGCTGTAAAGATCTAATTAACAGCTTTTAATTATAAGTCCATTATTATCCGTCTTATTTAATATCGAATTTAATTCAAAAGACCTCAACTCAAAACACCTTAGATAAGTGTAAACGTAGAAGCCCACAGTTCTTATAAACTAGAAGAATTGTACACTCAGCTCTATCGCTCTACTAATAGAGTCGAAAATATCTTAATACAAAGCTCCTGCAACGGTCCCGGCGAGTGTGAAGATGCGTAACACCAATATTTGGAATCGTCAAGTCTCGCCTCGCAGCTCGTATTGTAAGGGAGTAAGGTTGGTAATGCCGTGAGTGCGGGGTCTTCGTGTATAGTGAGGTGGGTCTCAAACCCCCCCAGGGGGCGTGGCCGGCCACGGTCCTGGCCCGACCGCGCCGACTCAAGCTCACGTTACGCGCAAAGCTCGAAACGGAACGCACGCCCGCAACGCTTTTTGAATTTCGAATTTCACGCCGTTTAAGTTTTTTTAGAAGTGGACTAACGTGCCAGTGACTTTGAGACTGACTTTCAGTTTTAAATTAATTTATTTTTTACTTTAGTTTCACGTCGTGGTTTTAATTCAGTTTTAGAATTCTTGAAAATAATTTCATTTATTATTTTTAAATCTGTTTCGGACATTTTTATGGACAAGTGGAAGTTCTGATTGAGACAGCTGAGTTAAACCAAGTTTTGATGCATATCCTGAACACTTGCAGCCAATTGTCTGTTCTTCAATTATTTTGGTAAGTTTTATTCAATAAATTAAGTATAATTTACCATTAAGTCTATTTTGTATAGTTGAACTTTTTTATTTACTTCAATTTCTAGTATTGAATAGAATAAAGAAGTTATATATTATTATCAATATTTTTATTAACATATGAGAGATTTATATTTGCCTAGCTATACTAACATAGACAAATCACATTAAAGTCAAAAATGTAAATGTCACTTTTAATTTAATTTGAAAACGAAAAATTATTAAAAAAATATCTTATCAGTCAGCCGCCGTAGGAAAGACATCAACGCGGGATATTCTCGAGCGTTCTTCTGATTATTATTCTAAAAATAAAATCTGAGATAATTAAACAAAAATGTATCACACTCATTGGATTCCGTTTAGGACAGATTCTGGTTATGGCAGATTTATGTTGGTACGTTTCCGAATCTTGGGCCTCAGGGGTAACACAGAAGTACTTCGGGTCCGTGGTGGCCTTACTCACCGACAGCTTGTCAGAGCTGCCTTGCGGATTTATTATTAATATTATATTACTATTAACCATTCATTGCACATAAAAAATATTACAATGACATACCTATACAAAGAATGACGCCGCAACAGGACATCTTATTTCTAAAGATATTCCACCTGAAATAAAACATATTTTTTTCAACTCACAATACAGTAATTACCTATTACCTACGGATAATAGTCACGTCTTGCCGTCGTATGATTATATTGTATTAAATAAATATTTTTTATACAACTAAATACTATGAAAAACACAGCAGGTATTTTATTAAAAAATTTGAAGAGTTATGAGTTTTTCCCGCTATGACGGACTGACAGACGTATTTTTGACGCCTCAATCTGTCAGAATCGGAAATTTCAAATTCCCATACAAAAAATGGATAGGTAGTTAAAGGTAGGTAAACGGTTATTTGTATGAATTAAAAAGGATCCGAAACTACTGGACCAATTTCAGATATTCTTTTACTATTAGAATCCTACATTATTCCTGATGATCATTGGCTATATTAAAATGATTTATTACTGCGGGAAAACTGGTAGCAGTGGGTGAAACCGCTGGGCAGGCCTTGGCCAGGCTTGTCTATTATAACTACTTATATTTTTATTTTAAGTATTCGACAACATGCTGGGAATATTCGTTCCTCATAATGTCCAAACTCTGGTGTGATAAAAGTTTTTTTTTTCCGAAATTGCCCCAGCTGATTGCCCCCTTCCCAATGTTATCTACCATACCAAAAATGTATATCGGACAAATATATTTTTTCTTTCAAAAACAAAATGATCCTATCACTTTTCACTGTACACTTTTCATTTCCATGTTTATTGTGCTCTAAAAAAACATCATTAAATAAATGTAATAATTGTCATAATTATTAAGTCATATAAAAATATTCATACCAAATAAGAGATGTACTATTTATTATGCACTTACAGTGCTTTATATTTTTAAATATCTTAATTTGATTTATCAGGATTTTACTACTTGCCCCATGACTGTTAATAATTACCCCGAGATTGAGATAAGAAGCGCGGCTTTTTTTAATGGTGTTATTACCAAAAAAGTTAAAGTTTGTCATAGCCGTTTGACAACGTCAAATCGAATAGAAATGTTATTAATACAGTGTTTTAATGCACGTCTAACTTTTTGTAATAACACGGTTACTCTCTAATATTCAAACAATCCAAAATTCCGCTACTGAAAAAAGTATACCAAGCAGTATTTCACTCTTAACCAACTATCAACTTAAACCAACTCTATAAAGCCATGTGATGCCGGCTTAGAATAGCATCACGCCATTTCTTCCCCGCGGGTGTAGTAAGAGGTGACTAAGGAACTCGAGGGTCACATGTGCATTACAATTTTAGGTAACAACCTGTCCCTAAAGTGAGACATGATTTTTCTAAGACGACCCTCAAATATGTTTGCAGCCATTGACGCTCTGCCTGCCCCGCAAAGGATAAAGGCAGGTTATGTGTATGTGTGTGTGTATGTATAAATCTTCGGCCATTATAACAGCTAACAATAACAACCAAGGCGAAACGGTTTTAATACCGAAACAGTTTTTTTTTCTCACTCGTCATGGTTTGCCCACCGTGGGATTCAGTTCCGCCCCATACTATTGTTTTAAGTTCACATAGAATCGCTAAGAAATGGACCGATTCTGCCGATCATTTCCTTTAGGCCGCGCCACTCCCAAAAACGGACTAGGACTAGCCCTTTCCTGCTCGCTGCGTTGGAGAGAAGCAGACAACGGCTCAGATCCGGAAAACCAAACACTTGTATAAAACAAATATCTTAAAAATTAAGCCCATAGTTTTATTTTAAATAAAGACTAGGTACCTAAGCATTTGTCTGCCATCTCACCTGATGTTAAGTGACGATGCAGACGATGTTGGAACACGCTCACCTAGATAATGGGGTGGTATGGGATCTACCTCCTAGCGGTCCACCCCGGGCAACGGCAACACAGGCTTGCCTGTGGATAAGTCCGGCTGAACGATCCCACCAAGCGGTGGAAGGCTCCGTAAGGGGCCGCCTGGCTCGCGACCACCATCCCACCGAAGTCTGGCGCCAAGTAGCTTGCTGCGTTCCGTCAGTGTGTGGGAGTGCCAGTGCCTTTGGGGGAATTGGAGGATGTCAGTTGCGCTATTCAGAACCGGTCTTGGACTCTGGGCGATACTGTACCGGGTAACTCATTCTGGAGGGTAGCGGGATCCGAAGCACGGTGCCAGCCGTTGGCCGACCGCAGTCAGTAGGGGGCCCAAGTAGCACGCCAGCCACGTGCCAAAGGCTGCCCCGCCAACTCGCGAAAAATCCCGATATGCTCCACCGTGCCAGCTGGCGACTGGATGGGAGGACCCGGTGGCCATATTCGGGGGGGTTCGGGCGTCCCCGCAGTCTCCAAATGAGTTTCCCATAGGTCGGTTAAGCTCTAGTGTTCCAGTGGTTAACTGAAATGCGCCTCGACAATACAATTTTTCCCCCACAAACTCTCAAATTATGAAAAAAGTAAAAAAGAAGAATAGGTTTATACAACGGCTGCACTTCCTCCCAAAAAAAGTGCACCTCACTAACATCCGAGGGTTGCACTCCAATCTCGATTCGGTCCATCACCACCTTGAGACCGAGAAGCCGCACCTGTTCTTCCTAACGGAGACGAAGATAACAACACCGTCGGACGTGGCGTACCTCAACTACCCGGGTTACTCTCTTGAGCATAAGTTCAAGAAGCAAGCTGGGGTCTGTGTGTATGTCCGCGATGATATTTGTTGTCGTCGTCTCCGTTGCTTTGAGAAATCGGGTTTTTCTGCCATTTGGCTACTGGAGGACTCTGGCGTGGAGAAAACTCTATATGTCGGCGTCTACCGATCGCACAGCGGTGACCAGGAGACGACAGCGCTTTTCAATTACCTCGTTGAAACGACAGACGTAGCACAGCAAAGATACCCGACAGCGAAGCTAACTTTTCTGGGGGACTTTAATGCCCACCATAAGGAGTGGTTGTTCCCGTTCCAGAAAACTGACCATGCTGGGCTAGAGGCGCGCAAGTTTGCATTATCGCTAGATCTGACCCAGCTGAAGAATGTAGCTACGCGGATACCGGATATCGACGGCCATACACCCAATTGCTTGGACTTGCTGCTGACAACTGATCCAGACAGTCATTCAGTTTCGGTCTCAGCTCCGCTGGGAACGTCCGACCACTGTCTGGTGAAATCCGTATCGACCTGCTCTCCTCTCGATGACAGCCCCAGGGGCACGAGGCGAGTTTGGAGATACGAGTCAGCAGATTGGGAAGAGATGCGGCACTTCTTTGCATCTTACCCGTGGCGTCAAGTGTGCTTCTCCTCGCGTGACCCCTCGTGTTGTGCAGATGCGGTTGCGGACGTGATTCGGCAGGGGATGGAATTTTTTATTCCATTCTCCGACATCCCGCTCGGTCACAAAGCCCAGCCTTGGTTTAACGCAGAATGCGCCCAAGCTGAGGCGCGTAAAGAATCGGCATACCAAGCTTGGGTCAAGGCTCGCGACTGCAAATTAAGAGCACGTAGGGTTCGCGCGAAGAAAAGAACCTTCAACTCTGCCACTAAGTCCTGCAAACGGGTATTACGTAAGGCACGTTTTGACCATGTCGGACGAATAGGGGCCAAACTAGCATCACACCCTCCGGGTAGTAAAAAGTTTTGGTCCCTGTCCAAAGCGGTTGAAACTAATTTCTGTCGTCCAACCTTACCTCCAATGCTGAAACCTGATGGATCGCTGGCTCACTCTGCAAGTGAGAAAGCAAATTTGTTTGCTTCCTTGTTTGCAAGCAACTCACGTCTGGACGCTGGCTCCAAACAACCACCTACTGTACCTCGTTGCGATTCTTCGATGTCGGAGATCGCAGTACACATTAAAGAGGTTCGAAGAGTATTGTGCAGTCTAGACGTGAACAAGGCCAGCGGACCTGATGGCATACCAGCGAGAGTATTAAGACTATGTGCGCCTGAACTGTCTCCTGTGCTGACACGCTTGTTCCGCCTCTCTCTTAAAGAAAGAACGGTGCCGGGGGCCTGGAAGCTTGCTAATGTGCAACCAGTTCCCAAAAAGGGCGACCGTGCCGACCCTGCCCATTACCGTCCAATTGCCATTACCTCCATCCTATGCAAGGTCATGGAGAGGGTACTTAACAGTAAGTTGCTGACCTACCTTGAAGACAATGATCTTCTCAGTGACCGTCAATATGGCTTTCGCCGGGGGCGGTCTACTGGTGATCTTCTTGTGTATGTCACGCACTGCTGGGGCGAAGCCATCGAGAAAAACGGCGAAGCACTTGCCGTTTCACTCGATATCTCGAAGGCCTTTGACAGGGTCTGGCATGCAAGTCTGCTCAGCAAGCTTCCTGCTTATGGCATCCCAGCTGATTTTTGTACTTGGATTTCAGACTTCCTTAGTGAACGGTCCATCAGAGTAGTCGTTGACGGCTGCTCCTCTGACCTAATGGCCATTGATGCCGGAGTTCCTCAGGGGTCTGTTCTCTCTGCAACTCTTTTCCTGCTGCACATCAATGACCTCCTTCGGCATGGTATTGTTGGATACGCAGATGATAGTACCGTTTCAGAGAGATACTTGACAGGTGCAGGGACCAGTGGGGATGAAATACGTTCGTTAAGAAAGGCCATGGTAGAGCGAACAGATCTGACCTTAAGTCTTGTCTCCCAATGGGGCGACGACAATCTGGTCTCATTCAATGCCACCAAAACACAGGCGTGTCTTTTCACTGCAAAAAGGAGTCCTTTCGACTGGACACCTACTTTTCGGGGTACATCTGTCCCAGTCACTGACAGGCTTGAGCTTCTAGGCATGGAGTTGACATCAAATCTAAACTTCGGCGCGACCATCGAGTACAAGGCTCAGACGGCGGCTAAAAAGCTGGGCGTCCTGAATAGAGTGAAGCGATACTTTACGCCTGGACAGCTTTTAACTCTTTACAAAGCACAAGTCCGATCCTGCATGGAGTATTGCAGTCACCTTTGGGATGGCTCAGCCAAATACCAACTTGCCGCTCTTGACTCGGTGGAACGCAGGGAGGAGGAGCCAGGAGGCTCATAGGCGACATAAAACTGGTGGACACCAAGCTACATAGCCTGGCACATCGCCGCAAGGTTGCCTGCTTGTCGGTATTTTATAGATTGTACTTCGGAGAGTGTGCTCAAGAGCTTCACGACCTTGTTCCACCAGCTCCCTTCTACCATCGGACATCCAGACGCACCGCCGGATACCATCCGTACCTGGTAGCCATTCCACCAATTCGGACTAAGCGCTTCCAGTCATCATTTATA
The DNA here is from genome assembly GCA_027580185.1 of Tuta absoluta. Lineage (NCBI taxonomy): Eukaryota > Metazoa > Arthropoda > Insecta > Lepidoptera > Gelechiidae > Tuta > Tuta absoluta. The sequence continues at coordinate 1,502,970 of JAQAHW010000052.1, forward strand.
ATGCGCACTGCTAAAGAGTGGAACTCACTTCCTGCGTCTGTGTTTCCAAACGCATACAACCCTAATGTCTTCAAAGTAAGAGTGAACAGGCTTCTTCTGGGTGAGCTCGCTCCATCTTAGACTCTGTCTCTGTCCTATGACCTAGACTAGAGTCAAGAGCAAACCCATCATTAATAAAAAAAAAAAAAAAAAAAAATGCCTTTTCACTCTCGCCTTGAAAAGGCCCAGGTTGTAACGTTCCGGAAACAGATCCGCAGGCAGGGAGTTCCACTCTTTAGCAGTTCGCAATAAAAATGTAGAGGCAAAGCGCTTTGTGCGAATTTGCGGGGTGTCTACAATATAAGGGTGGAATCCCAACCGGCGTCTCGTGCCACGGAGACGGAATGGTGACGGAGGGACCAGGTCATGGAGATTCATTACCTATTTCATGGGGAAGAAAAGGACACAATATAAAATAATGGATAACAATCAAATCTTTTTGGGTTTTAGTAAAAATCTGACCAAAAACGAAAAATAAGAACTTACTTTGCGAGTGTTTTTTTATATAGTATATAAAAAAACAATTTGAATAAATAGTGTTTTGAGCCCCATAGTTCTGTAGCAAGAAGATTAAGAAATATATTGTCAAAATTCCAAATTATGAAATTTGTAATTTTCAAGAAATAGAATTCAGAATTCCGAACGCTATCCAACCTTCCGGGGTTAATTTCTAAACCCACTTTTTCTGAACATAATCTATCAAGGAAATAAGTAAAAGATACTTGAAAACTACAGCACAAAAATAAAGTTACATTATTACATCGCGCTTCACCAGCGCTTTTATCCTACCAGATGCTATTTTATTCTATCACATGATATTTCATCCTATCACACGATAATTAATTCTATCATACGATATTTTATCCTTTCAAATTTTTACAAAACATAAGAAAGTTGCAAGAGAATGTTTAACTTAGGCAACGAATGCGAGAATTGACGCCTTTAACTGTACTGCAAAGAAATAGAGTCCAAATTGTTGGCTTTGTTTGTTATGTATTACACGCCATTTATTTCAGTTTGTCGTGGGGTAATTTAAAAGCGTAAAAATATATAAAAATGTTTATTTGGTTGTAGATATGCCTCATTTTAAGATCGTTGGTTCGATTCCCACAAGACAGAAATATTTGTGAAGTTATTTTTTTTTATTAATCTTTATTGCACAGAAAGTACAAAGGGCAGGCCTAATGCCACGCGGCATTCTCTACCGGCCAACCAAAAGATAACCAGAAAAAGTCAAAGCGGATGCGCATTCAAAAAAAAAAAATAAACGAAATAAAATCGTACGTAAAGTTCTCACTAAAAGTAGCCTTAATATATATAATATATAACATACAAGTATTTGTGTTTAGTCTGGTTGTTTTGTATATATAATAAGTTATTAATTTACGATAAAAGTATATTATTATTATTAATATCAGCTACTGTTAATATCAGCTATCTATTTCCCATACCTTTTTTTTTTATTAATGATGGGTTTACTCTTGACTCTAGTCTAGGTCATAGGACAGAGGACCTTTGCTTAGTTTGGGACTAGATGGCGCTGTGTGAATTGCCCAGGGATTTATTAATTTATTTATTATTATTAGTTCTGTTCTGTTCCTGTTACAGAAGTTATTTTTAATGTGTCCTATTCCAGTTACAGATACTATGGCTTATTTTGCACTCACAGTGCTAGATTATTTTCGTAAATGAAAATAAAAAAATTAAAAATGATAGCTTCGGCCAAATTTGGTGGTGTTCGGCCGTACAAGACGTATCGTATTCGCGAAACACAATGTGTTATGTTCATAAGATTGCTATACTTTACGCAAAAAATTGTTAAAATAGACCAAAGTTAGAAAAATAAATCTATTTAGCAAACTTTTTTTAATCGTGTTTTCCTGCGACCATAATCTAGATAATGAAAAATCATGATACCTACATAAAAATAAGGTGTTTTTCATATACCTACATACACATACATATATCACGCCTATAATCCCATGCGGGGTAGGCAGAGCATAAACGGCCGTAAAAAACGGTAATTTACGCTACGTCTGACAAACATTTGAGGGTCATTCGGAAAATTGTGTATCGCCATAGTGACAGGTTGTCAGTCCATCGCCTAAAATTGCAATACATACCCTCGAGTCCCTTAGTCGCTTCTTACGACACCCACGGGAAAGAAATGGGGTGATGCTATTCTAAGCCGGCATCACACGGGATATCACATTCCCCAGTGCATCCGAAAATGGCCCACGGAGCGGCCCTAAATTGGTATCCAGAATAAAGCCAAATAAAGATATTATTTTGATGACACAGGTATCTCTAGGCAAAATGCAATTTTCTTTCTTTCACACTCAATTCAATCCAAACGCTTCTGTAAAACGTATAACTTGCTTCTGACATAAAGCTTATAACTTAGTCATAAACTTGGCTAATTATCTGCTTTTATGTTCTTTCATCCCACCGCTTATTCGTCTTGGACGCTTCCACTTCGCTCTACTGTCAGTGTTCCAACGGATTTTATTTGAGCCCGTTGAACCCGTTCAATAGGACTTTTCTATCTGTCAGATACTTTTTTATAATGTCATACCAGATGGCGTTGTGCTAAGTTGAAATTTTGACATTTGAGTAAAAATACATTTCATCTATCTACATAATTTACATACGTGTGTGTAATTTGAGCGTAAGTTCTACTTGTGAAACTGACCAACTTTCTGAATAAATTATGTCATAACTTTGTAAATTGAAAGCAGTAGCTTCTAGGTAGTAAATAAGGAATCGCTATATTTTGTAGTGATACGTAAATTGAAGGGTTTGAAGTAAAAATTGCTGGATATAAATATCACACGAGCGGGATAAGAACACACGACTTTATATTCAAATCCAGAACTTTATAAATAAAAAACATCCCTTGTAGAACATAATAAGACTTTGCGTTCGAGCAAATTTGCTGCGAAGCAACAGTCGGGCCTCACTCTTCACTATCAAATTGCCTTCTAAAATAATAAATAAACTAAGCAAAGCTTGTACTATGGGAGCTAGATAGCTGACACAATACATAAACACATTTTTTAGTAAATCCTACTAATATCATAAATGCGAAAGTTTGTATGTTTGTTTGTTTGTTACTTCTTCAAGCAAAAACCGCTGAACCGATTGTAATGAAATTTGGCACACATATAGAAAATAACATGGATCGATGCATAGAATCGTTTTTATCACCACTTATGCGGGCAACGTCGCGTGTAACAGCTATTAAATACATATTTTGAAAAGAAAATACTCAAACTCAACACAAATATTTGAATAGAAACTTTAAAATACTGGTGATGTGTGGGGATCGAACCTACGACCCTCGGCGTAACAGGCAGGTGTACTATCCACTACGTCATCGGGCTAGCCAAGTTGCTCATGCGAGCCTGGCCTAAGTGCCACAGTTTTAAAAATTCAATTATTTTTGGACCGCAATGGAACTACCCGTCTCATAGTTGTGTGCGGAAAATAACTTGTCTATGCGCAGATTACCGTGGTAAATTATGTGTTTTATTCTCCCATCGGAGAAATTGGTCGGAAACAATCCAGGTGGGATGAGAACTTTATACTTTTTATTGACTGCGAATGTGAATCATCATCAACAGCCTCTACGGTCCACTGTTGGACATTGGACTACCTCGTTTGGGGGTATTTACTTAACAGGTGGATTGGCGAGCGCAGTGCATAGAGTTATATTAACAGGGAACGTTGCAGTTCATTCCTTATAAATTATCTTGCGACAACCATTGTAATCAAATAAGGTGAGGCTATTCTAAGGTGGTTTACAAAGCAATTTCATATAATACATACATACATCAGCCTATTGCAGTCCACTGCTGGACGTACGCCTCCCCCAGGGTACGCCATAGGGCACGATCTCTCGTTTTCGCCTTCCAGTCGCTACCAGCCGACTTTTTAAGTCATCGGTCCATCTGGCTGGAGGTCGTCCAACGCTACGCTTGCCGAGGCGTGGCCTCCACTCGAGAACCCGCTTACTCCACCATATAATAAGTAGTTTGAAAATTAGAGCATACAAGGAAAAACTTATGAAGAAAAATACTGGATGTAAAATATTAGCTGCAAATATTTAATGGAGTATACGTATACTACATACATACATACATACATCAATCACGCCTATATCCCTTACGGGGTAGGCAGAGCGTTAACGGCCGTTCAACGGATATTAACACCATGTCTGACAAAAATTTGAGGGTCAATCAGATAACTGTGTATCACTGTAGTGACAGGTTGTCAGCCCGTCGCCTAAAATTGCAATACACACCCTCGAGTCCCTTAGTCGCCTCTTACGACACCCATGGGTAAGAAATGGGGTGATGCTATTCTAAGCCGGCATCACACGTATACTATATAGTTAAAATGAGTGAAATACGTATACCAGTTCATGAAACTGCACAATTTTCCCAATGGAACATAGATCAAAATGTAAAAAAATGGACCACCTATTCAAATTTACCCGGTCTAGAACTGGAACATTTTGAATAGGATCTCTAAATATTTTTTCATATTTCGACCTTGGGGAAAGTTGTTCAGTTTCACGGGCTGGTTGACCCCTCAAAATATTTTCACCAAATATTTTTACATACCTACTGTATGTAAGAGACTTTTATGACGTAAAAAAATACTTACATTACAAAGCGTTTCAAATTGCAGATTTAATAAAGTAACAATATATTTATCGCGTTTAATTATATGTTTAACTTAATTTGCTTTAATAAAATTGTACATTACACTGCCTACGTAATGCGATTTAGAATAATTTAACGACTCAAATGCATATTTCATTAACATAATCCGAATATTAATCATTTTCAAAATGGCTCCTTCACGGTAAACCGTTTCGTCAAAAAAAAACCTCATTAAATTCCTATTTCGCAAAATTAAGTCAGGTTATTACGTCAAATTACCGAAAATACGAAAAAATAAGTGTTAACAAGTAACTTTTCTTACACCTCGACGCTACCCAAGTTATTATTTAACGGTTCAAATTATACGGGTTATTCTTATTAACAGTATGGTAAAACCAGTTACGTTGATACCTGATAAATGTACAACGCTAAACGTCCTATAATGGCAGTTGATGAGTATTGATGAGTATTGATGAGTTACGAGTACAACGGCAGCTTCCATTCGACACCAAATTTTCTCACCTCCGCTCACCCTGTAATTCCAAAACACCGTGCCGCTAGTGTTGCAACAATCATCACACTCTGTTGCACTGCAAATCGGCTTAGTGTGACGAGGATGGCATGTCTAATTGTCTCAGGTGCGAATTTGGCGAATATTTCGCGGGTGCTGATTACAGGTGACGGATAATTTAGGGCTTAATTCAGTCGCGGTATAGTCGATAATTGTGTGGCTTAATTTGCTGTGGTGTTTAGCTGGGGGCTTCGGCTTGCCGTTTGTCATCTGACAGGCTGTTTGGAAGCGTTTGGTGGGAATTATTGGCAAATTCACGGACGAAATACAAGCAAATTAGTGAGGTACTGAGGTTGTGACAAGCTGTTACCATTTCCGTATACTTTTTTGGTCTTTCTTTCTTCTTTCTCGTGTGGGACACTGAGTCGTCCAACGACCGCCTAAGTAGCAGGCCTCTGACAAGGTTCTGTAAAGGCCGCCGTCTAAGTGATCATAGACAGCAATCTGGAACGACAGCTTAACGTGCCCCCCGAAGCATGGAATCGTCTTTCTTTTCGGAAGATTAGGTGGTTCAGCCATGTCCTGACCAGACTGGGAACAGATTCACAAAGTGATAAATGTCAATTTTGTGAGTGCCCCACCGAGAATCGAACCCGGAACCTTTGTTACTGCGCCGCATCGGCCGTCGACTGTATTGGTAAGGATTTAAGATTGCTACATGTCCGTAGCCTGAAAGACCTCGGATGACAAGTGGGTGTTTTAGGAAGTGGACATTAAAAAAGTGGACGTTCGGCAAAATAGACGAGAAGACTGAATGGTTGAGAAGAAATATTGAAAATTGAACAACTGTTTAAAAAAACCTCTGTAGGTTATTTAATTATACCATGTTATCAGTAAAATGTAAAAATATTTCTAAGGCTAGATTAGGTATTTATCACCTTTCGTCACGAGTACTAAAGGGAAACTTCGAATAATCACATGTTCTTGATTAACATAATCCGTATTTAACAAATAATAGGCACCTACTACTTTACCTACGTTATCTTGCCGCCACGGTATTTTGAACAATTACAAAAAGCAGCCTTGAAATGAGATTTGAATAATATTTACCGCAATTCATTATTTTATTTAAATAACTAAGCAAAACCTCAGAAGCTTAATCTTAAAAGTGACACGCACGAGTTTCGACTCTACCGCCAAAAATAAAACAGTATAATTGCTAAGAAAAGCCATCCGCAAATTACTTTAAAATTAATCTCATCATTAGGCGCTTCGAAATTCGAAGTTCCCGAAAATTGGTAAATTCGAATTTTAAAAATCAGTTTCGCTGCCGGCGCACGGTAATTGGTTAGTTCATGTTTGGAACGTCTTGTTTAAATAATTGCTAACGACAGCCGCCAGGGGGCAATGGTTGTGTACTGATGGGTCATGATGGACGAACAATAACATTACACGTATGCACCTAAGTAGGTAGTTATGGTGCTTGAAAAACAAGTAGTGCAATAAAAGTACATCCTAAATTTCGCTGGGAGTGGTGTGGGAAAGACTCCAACCAAGAAAAAAAGTTTTTTCTGGGAAAAAGAATTTCAATTGTGTTTCAGTTAGATTTCAGAGGGAGAGTTTTGGTCATTACGTATTCTGCTAATAATTTCAAGTATAGAAACCACATTGGCAATAGAATGACAGTTGTCAATGGCATTACAATGGCAAAATAATAAGATAATTGGGGCCTATATAAACATATTCAAGGAATGCTCTCTTAAAATCTCAATTTTCTTACCTACTTTTTTTACATTACAATCCAGAGCTTTCCCAAACCTGTCTAAAAACTTACCCTTCCTAATGCACCATAGGCATAGGTATCGTATGTGAAAGAATCAACATGTTCTGTCGAGCTCATATCTGTTTAGACACTCGAATCGCCAATGTAAGTCTTATGCGTGCGGCATATGAACGGTTCAAAGTCCGAACTGTCTATATCAGCCTGATCTTGACTATACCATAGAAAAATCTGGCACCCAATAAGGCAGTTGAAAGCTTTGAAGGCAGTCCTCATTGCTAGAGTAAAACAGTTTCTACTTTTTATCATGTGTGACACAGAGCCGACGAACTATCCAATGAACCCTAGTGTGAGAGTTTTTAAACCACCTACCTACTAATATTTGGCCTCTGTTTGTAACATTTGCCGTCTAAGTTATCAAACGGGACCGAAAGGCTTGTGCCATTTGAAGCACAGTCTTTACTAACAACCTAATTATCAAAGACACTTTTCCCCCAACCTGTACACTATATTAATTATTAGGAAAGTGGAGCGCAATGCATTAACCACCCTAATCCATTTACAGCGCAAACATGTAAATTTTGTGCGGCGCGGGCTATTAAAAAATTTCAGCGTTTTAAAAACCGCATCCAGATTCGCATGTGTCACGTGATGTGGGCAATGCAAATCCAAGTTCAGGCAAAACGGCCATTTTTCGCGGTGTCACACGGGGACGGAGTTAGGTCCCAGAATTAATTAGTGAGACGGCCCCACGCAAAGAGTCCCGTTGTCATCCTAAAAATATCTGCTTACCATCGCATGAAATTACACTTTTGACTCTTGATACCACTTCTTCTTTTTGTGTGGGATACCAAGTCGTCTGACGACCCGAAGAACCCAGGTGTCAGTTATTCAACTGCCTGCTACTAATAGTAGGCCTCTGACATGGTTGTGTTACGACCGCCGTCTAAGTAATCATAGACAGCAATCGGGAGCGACGGCTTTACGTACCCTCGAAGCACTGAACCATCGTTATTTTTTGACAATCAGATGGTTCACTTGATCGTAGGTATATTATGAAGGGCCAATTTCGTTTATTTTCATGTGCCAATGCTCTAACTAAACTATCGTGTTTTCAAATATATTGGCAAAATAAGAGACGTCTGATACGTGTGGTGTGACGGTAACGCCATCTAGTAAAACTTTTTGCAACAATTTGAGGCAAGTGGTTATTCTTATAGATATTCAATCTCACGATTGCCTCTAGGTCATGCTTCTGTATGTATGTACTTACTTTATTGTACCACAAAACAAATTTACATTATCAGTAAAGGATGGAATAAAACAAGAGGCACAAAGGCGGTCTTCTGTGTGTGGAGTACATGCATATTGCCCTTCTTCTTATTTTCGTGGACGTGAGGTAAAACATCTGTACCTACCTTCACTATCTACTTATTCAGTATTTTTTCGGCTCCGAAGATCAGAAGAACGTCACTTGACCCCCCCAGGACTGCCCAAATCCGTCCCTGGCCTCACTTCTCGCGATGTCAGCCCGCGAGCTGGTTTCGCGTTTCGCGTTTTTTGCCGATCGCGGGAATGCCCTTAATTAACCCAGCCTTAACAAACAAATGCAACTTTTGAATGTGAACCATTGTTTGTTACATTTTAATTAAAAATTTATTTTAAACTGCAAATGATATGCGATAAAATAAAGACTTGTAGAGGTCAAACACTGAATAATAAATGTGATTTATGGTTTGAAAACCCACACATATCACGCCCATAATCCCTTGCGGGGTAGGCAGAGCGTAAACGGACATTAGCGCCACGTCTGACAATCATTTAAGGGTCTTTCGGAAAATTGTGTATCGTCAAATTAGTATAGGCTCCGAACATTTTCAGACAAGTTTAACCAATGTTGTCTCGGCCCTACCTACAACCGGTATGTACTTATTCAGTACGTTTTCTTGAACATGGAAAGTGCGGTTGTAGCATCAAAAGTGGAAGTGGGGGGGAGTTATGACGTAACAAAGATGGCGGCCGGACCAACTCTACTAAGCGGTTTTTCTAGATAATTACTGGGCCGATATACATAAATGAGGTGTCAAATGAGAGAGCATACAATGCCCATTATTTTATTTCGTACATTTTTGTACGTGAAACTAATAGCAAATGAAATTTTTCAAAAACATCGCATTTTATAAAATTTCAGTTTTTTTTTCTTGCCTATATCTCGGTATCCGTCAGAGTTATCAAACTTTTGATAGGTACAAAACATTTTGCAATTTTAATCAACTCTCTAATGAACCCCCAGTTATTGAGATCAGAAAAGAAACAACGGAGATACAGCAGTTTGAGTGGTCGGAGTCGTAGGTACAAGTGATCTAAAATTGACGGAGCTTGGCTGCGTGTTCATTTAAAATAATAATATAGTTTAAAATATAATGATAATCTTATATTGAACACGGGTCTTCTCCAATGGGGGGTACTATGTGTAGTATGTGTAGTATGGGTTGGCAAGTGCAATAGGTACAGGGTGTTAATTTACTTATTTTCACTGTGTTGAGGTTAACATCGGCTTTAAACCACTTGATGATGAAATGAGAAAAACACTGTGGTATTTGAATAAATAAAACTAGAAAGTCAATTACAAAGTGCGATTGTAATCCTTTTTACATTATTTAAAATAAAATAAAATAATCAAGAAAAATAAACTACTTAATTATGATCATCATCATTCTGGATCAGTATGATCTAGATAATTATAATGGTTAAAACATTTGAATCCCACATGGCATATCCCCTCAAGCATTCTGTTTTTTGACTTTTTGTTTGAATTAGAGTAGCAGTTTTCATATCTGTTTCATTGTTTATAGTTTCAGATATGGATTTGCCTGCTATCAAATTACCGAGAACTGCTTTTCGTGTGGATCTGATAAGGCCATTAGTGTCAAAAAGAGATGGTGGAGGATCACGTAACTCATTCTTTAGAATAATTTTGAGATCTATTTGACGTCCACTTTTTGCAGAAAACATGTTACGGACTAACATATTTGTGTCAACAGTGTTTACTATATTTTCAGATTTACCAGCTACATTTACAACGTGCAAGTGTTTAAATGTTTTTGGTTTAACTTTTTTTAAAGGGCTGTAAAAATGTGTCTCTTTTTCAAAAACACGATCTGTTAAAAAATAATCCTCAGACAGTTTAAAGCCAACATGCCTTAAGAGCCAATTACCAGACGTTTTGTTGGCTGCATGCTGACGTGGCAGAGCCTATTTTACCTGCACCCACGGACAGCGGCAGGAAGATTGAAGAAACGGGATGCCTAGTGCCAATTACATCATCCGTAAATTTGATTTCATTAAAAGCTCTTGAATTGATATCTTGTCAATGCAAAGCTGGATGTCGTTCATCCCGTTGTGGGTGTAGTGTCAAAAAACAGAATGCTTGGGGGGGATATGCCATGTGGGATTCAAATGTTTTAACCATTTTAATTATCTAGATGATACTGATCCAATGACATGACGAAATCATCAGGCTCAAGTGCATATTACCCATCCTGCACAACCTGTTGTGTAAATGTTAGGAAGCGGGATATATACCACAAGATATGCGCGATGCTTACATCGTTACTCTATACAAAGGCAAAGGTGACCGCGGTGACTGTAACTGTTATCGTGGTATATCCCTTTTAAGTATAGTTGGTAAATTATTTGCTCAGTTAGTCTTATTAAGACTCCAGAAACTAGCTGATCGTGTATATCCCGAATCGCAATGTGGATTCCGCGCCCAGCGTTCCACAACAGATATGATCTTTACACTTCGCCAACTTCAGGAAAAGTGTAGAGAGCAGAGAACACCTCTGTTTGTGGCGTTTGTAGATCTTAACAAAACCTTCAATACCGTTAGCAGAGAGGGCCTTTACACTGCACTTGTAAACATCGGGTGCCCGCCAAAACTTCTGAGCCTCGTTAAATCCTTCCATATGGACATGAAGGGATCTGTTGTTTTTAACGGCAATACATCCGAGCCGTTTGAAATGCGTAGAGGTGTTCGCCAAGGCTGTGTGTTGGCTCCTACCCTGTTTGGTATTTTCTTTTCATTGCTATTTAAAGTAGCTTTCGGCGATGACCAACAGGGTATCTACCTGCACACGAGGGCTGACGGGAAGCTGTACAATATCTCGCTTCTTAAGTCTAAGCGAAACCGCGATGACTTATTCGTCGATAGCCTTCTGTTTGCTGACGATGCAGCGTTCGTTGCTAATTCTCAAAGTGAGCTTCAAGTCATTGTCGATAAGTTTTCCCATGCGTGTACTCTGTTCTCTATGACTATTAATGCCAAAAAACAGTAGTGCTAGCTCAAGGCGCAGATGCACTACACATCATGCTAGCCGGTGTTCCCTTGAGCATAGTCGATAAGTTTTGCTACCTGGGGTCGACTGTGTCGAATAATCTCACGCTCGATACTGAGATCGATACGTGAATCGGCAAGGCGGCGACCATGTTTGGCAAGCTCAGTACCAGAGTATGGAACAATAAACACCTGACCACAAAAACCAAGATTATTGTCTATCAAACTTGCGTTTTAAGCATACTCTTGTACGGAGCTGAAACCTGGACATCGTATGCAAAACAGGAACGTCGACTCAATACATTTCATATGCGCTGCGTAAGAAATATCTTGCATATAACCTGGCAGGACAGAGTCACAAATGAGCGAGTTCTAGAAATTGCGCAGCTGCCTAGTTTTACCGCCCTGCTTAAGCAGAGACGATTGCGGTGGCTAGGGCATGTGCACCGGATGGAACCTTCGCGTCTACTACGGCGTGTTTTGCTTGGCGCTGTAGCAAACGCTAAAAGAGGGGTTGGAAGACCTATGCTGCGTTTCAAAGATTGCGCCAAGCGGGACATGGCTGCGTTTAACATTGACCATCAAAGCTGGGAGAAGCTTGCTGAGAATAGGGACGAATGGCGTAAGCGTGTGTTTGATGGGCGTAAAGCACACGATAATGCCTGATTTTCTGGTCTCGCTAACAAAAGGCAAAAACGTCATCTAAACATGCATGCATGTGCCAGTCTCAAATTCCACCTTCACTTGTAGAGCGTGCGGAGAACTATGCCGCTCCCGTATCGGCTTATATGGCCATGAAAAGTCTTGCCTCAGACACTGATTAAATCGTCTGTCACAGACGTGTGAGGCCAATGATGATGACTGATCCAGAATGATGATGATCATAACTAAGTAGTTTATTTTTCTTCATTATTTTATTTTATTTTAATTATTGTAAAAATTATTACAATCGCACTTTGTTATTGACTTTCTAGTTTTATTTATTCAAGTACCACAGTGTTTTTCTCATTTCATCGTAGGGGGTGGTTTAAAGCCGATGTTAACCTCAAACCAGCGAAAATAAGTAAATTAACACCCTGTACCTACTGCACTTGCCAACCCGCCTGTCAAGCTTAGTGAGTATAGCATACTACACATAGTACCCCCCATTGGAGAAGACCCGTGTTCAATATAAGATTATCATTATATTTTAAACTATATTATTATTTTAAATGAACACGCAGCCAAGCTCCGTCAATTTTAGATCACTTGTACCTACGACTCCGACCACTCAAACTGCTGCATCTCCGTTGTTTCTTTTCTGATCTCAATAACTGGGGGTTCATTAGAGAGTTGATTAAAATTGCAAAATGTTTTGTACCTATCAAAAGTTTGATAACTCTGACGGATACCGAGATATAGGCAAGAAAAAAAAACTGAAATTTTATAAAATGCGATGTTTTTGAAAAATTTCATTTGCTATTAGTTTCACGTACAAAAATGTACGAAATAAAATAATGGGCATTGTATGCTCTCTCATTTGACACCTCATTTATGTATATCGGCCCAGTAATTATCTAGAAAAACCGCTTAGTAGAGTTGGTCCGGCCGCCATCTTTGTTACGTCATAACTCCCCCCCACTTCCACTTTTGATGCTACAACCGCACTTTCCATGTTCAAGAAAACGTACTGAATAAGTACATACCGGTTGTAGGTAGGGCCGAGACAACATTGGTTAAAATCGTTTAGAGACGTGTAATCGAACATTGGAAACCACACTAAATTGAAAAGTTGCATTCCATCGCCTTAAATTGCAATACACACCCTCGAGTCCCTTGGTCGCCTTGAAAGAAATGGGGTGATGCCATTCTTAGCTAGCATCACACGGCTATAAAACACAGATTGCATTATTAATATATTCTAGTAAGTATGTACCTTCCTCCTTGGTGACAACCTGTCACTAAAGTGTTAACACGATTTTTCTGAAACGGGCCTCAAATATTAATTTGTCAGTCTTGGTGAAAGCAACCGCATTTTTACGGCCGTTTACGTTCTGCCTACCCCGCAAGGGATAATGGCGTGATATGTGTATGTGTGTATGTATCATTATGCCCTCAGCTTACACTCGTTAATAATCGGGTCTTTCTATTATTCGCTGCCTTTGTCAATAAATTGAAGATACTTTAAGTAGGTAAGTCTTTTATCATTCACTAGATTTCCGCCCAGCGGTTTCACCCGCTGCCACTCATTTTCCCGTGGTAATAGTTGTTTTCCCGCGGTAAAAGGTGGCCTATGTGTTATTCCGGGTTAAACTCTACCTGTGTTCCAAATTTCATCCAAATCGGTCAAGCCGTTTGAGCGTGAAGAGGTAACAAACATACATACATACACACACACAAACTCTCAGATTGATATAATATTAGTACGGATATATATATATATATATATATATATAGTACGGATTAACTTAAGCTAAAGATAAAAATATTGAGTAACTTACTAGCAATTATAAAACTAAATGAAGTGCTTAATGAAACTAACAAGGTTATCATTAATATTGCCGTGTGGTTAAATAAGGACTATCGGTGTACAAATACATTTAGCGTGTTAATGGTGGAATATATCTTCATTACGTATAACTAGTTGCATTGCGAACGAGGTGAGACCAAAACAGGCCGCCTGTTACACCGTCGTGTAACCGCTGTGCTTCTTTTAACTTCCACAGTCAAAGTTTATCCTACTTCCTACTATATAACATTATAAATGCGAAAGATTGTATGTTCGTTTGTTACTTTTTCACGCGAAAACTACTAAACCGCTTGTAATGAAATTTGGTACACAAATAGAAGGTAACATGGATTAACACATAGGATAGTTTAGTATTATACATTAGACGTACGTAGGCCACCCCCAGGGTACGCTATATGGCACGATTTCTCGTTTTCACCATCCAGTTTCTACCCCAGAACCCGCTTCTGCACTGTTCGTCGGTTCTACGACAGATGTGCCTAGCCCACTGCCACTTCAGTTTGCTACACTTTCAGACCATAACATAACAACAACACATAACACAATTCTCAATTGCATATTAAAGAAATAATACAACAATACATAATCAAAGATAAAAGAAACTGTACTGTACTTTGGTTTTTAATTTTGTATTACCCACATTTTTAATACACACATTTATCACACCTATATCCCTTGCAGGATAGGTAGGGAGTAAAAGGCCATATGAACGAACATTTACACCACGTCTGACTAAAATTTGAGGGTCGTTCAGAAAAATATGCATCGCTACACAGACAGGCTGTTAGTCTAAAAGTGCAAGACACGTGTACGATACGGTGTGAGAGGCGGCGTGTGTGTCGGGTGAGTGTGGAGCGCTCCGTGCGCGTGCGCTCGATGGAGATAGCGTATTTGCATGCGCGCCATTCGCGCCACACATCGGGACCACCCTTGGCTGTCGCAACGCCAATTTTCAACTCCTCTCCTGTTCGCACCGACTTGTAGCTTTGGATTTGTGGTGAAAGTATGGTCATTTTTATACGACTGCCCAACCAAAAAGGAGTCTAATGTTTTAGTATGTATGTATATATGTGGGTTTATTTAAAGGACTGAAACTCGTTTACCACTGAACAGATTCGAATGGGAATTGTATCGAAAGAATCCTTACATTATCCCGGCTTTTTTCCGATAGTACCCCTGCCTGCTACGCCGAGGGTCGTAGGTTCGATCCCCACACAGCACAAGTATTTGTAAGTTACTTTTCAAATATTTGTCTTGAATCTAGGCGTTTTCTGTGTACCTAATTATATAAAAAAAAGAATTTATGTGTTATATCAGTTATCTTGTTCCCATATAACAAGGGCTTAATTTAAGGTTAGATGGCGCTATGTGAACATTTACACCACCTAACAAATATATGAGGAACATTCAGAAAATGTATCGCCGTAGTGCCTGGTTGTCAGCATATCGCCTAAAATTGCGAAACAATGTAACCCTCGAGTCGCTTAGTCGCCTTTTATGACACACACGGGAAAGAAATAGGATGATGCTATTCGAAGCCGCCATCACACGGCACAATTTAACAGCTGAAAAACCCAGATTAAAAGTATGTAGCCAGAAAATGGACTTTTCACTGATATTTTAGAAAACTGGCATATGCTGATGACCTTTAGCCCCCAACTTAGACATTGGCAGAATTGTCCTATGCTGACAGAGGCCATTTATAAAAAATAATTGAATTGACCTTCAAGCATTGAGTTGGAGATAGAAAAATACCTAAAACAAATACAATATTTTTCAAATATTTCACAAAAATAATTTAGCAAACTACACTTGTGTGAATAAAAATGGTTGGTAATTTATTCAATTAAACGGTTGGGCGTTCACCCGTTGAGCGCGCGCGCAAGGCCCCGCCTCCTCTATATCTCTGTTATCGATACGCTGATCTGTGCAAGATGTATTCCTTTTTTAAAGATACATACAGATACAGTCACATCTCAAGGCCGTGTTTCCTGAAAAGTTGGTCCATTTTATTTGGCGGTGCACCAGAGTGAAACAGCAAATCATTTTGCGACATAGAAACTAGAGAAATACCGTTGCAATGTCTAATTCAGCCTCTTTACTTGAAATATGACGTGTATCTAAAATTATTGCATCAAAAATTTGGTCATAACGTAACATTTTTAAAAAGTTAGCCATAATATATTGATAAAATGTTTAAATAGAGGTGACTGGTTTTTTTAAAGTAAAGTTTGTGTAACTGATAGTATCTGTTATCTGTTAGATCATCGACGATAGCATGTATTTTGTTGGAATATTTTGGCAAATTTTGTCAGCCGATAATAGCCGATAGCATAAGAATAGATAATAATACTGTCGTATAGAAGCGAAACTCCTTTGTCTGGGCCCCAAAAGCCGCGCTTTAAATACCTACTTCCCCCCGCAGCCCGTAACGCCCCGCACTCTCCCGCGCTTTAAGTCGGGGCTGTCACGTGCCAATAATTTTATTCCAGACTAGCGGCCAGTCAAGCGGTTGCGACCGCTGCTGCTAACAGTTTTCCCGTGGGAACAAAATATTTACCCGTTTTAAAGTCTTACCTTACCATTTTATTGTTAATAGGTAGGTACAGAATTTTAAAATAGGTGCAAAAATGGCACCGTGTGGTGCCAGATTAGAATAGCATTCTTTTTGTAAAACGCGTTCTCCCTATGAATACAATACCTTGCACTCTGCTCGCTAATCCATCCGCCAAGCGTGGTGAGTAGGTAGGTACTTATGGCAAATAGGTACCATCCGAGTAGAAGGAGGCCCATGTCCAGTAATGGAATTTGTGGCTCTTATTACGTGGCTGTTGTATAAGTTATAGTTAAAATTAGATGCGGAGTCTTCCTCGCATCACTTTTGCAGCCATACACACCACAATAATTCGGCATTGCTAAATTTTTCACAAAAAATGAAAATTCGACCCGCACGACGAACGTTTCCGCGGCGAAGCGCACTCCCGACTGAATTGTTCTCTAAGAGACAGCCAGACGGATTGACCTTGAGCGCGTCTGGAGCGGGAGTGTCATCTCTATGTGATTTCTACTCTATGCCGATAGTCACTATCACGGTCACTATTCAGTGTTAAAGCTGAAACGAGTAGTACCGAAATACTAAAGACGAAAGGTCTAGTTCTGAAATTCGAATCTTTATGTACGACTACTCTTGTAAGTTTCGTCCTCTACTGTGAGCTACTTGTACAGTAATCCATGAGTAATCCTTACATTAACAGACACAATAGTCCACTGCTAGACATGGGTCTCCCCCTATTGGGGGTATTGCCATACTCACCACGCTTGGCAAGCGGATTGTCGAGTGCAAGATATCACAGGGAACGCTGCTGCCTAATCTTTGAATGAATACTCCTTAGTCGCTTACGACACCCATGGGAATTGGGGGCACCACACGACAAGTTACACCTTAAATACGTCAAAGTAAATCTAAGTTCAGGACTCTATTCCAATCCTAAAATCACGGTATTTGTAAACAGCCAGATTTATCCTTTAGAAATCCCCAACAAAATCAGTTGGAAAGCCACACAGGCGCCGAAGCAAACATAAAATAAAGTCACCCACACGATCGCGATAAGGCACACCGCACACCGCGCCGCGCCAAAAGACAAGTAGCTTAATTGTGCGCCACAGGGAGGTCCGTATGCTAATCAGTTCACCTCGCTAGTTCGTTTTTTTTGTGCCCTTTTTATTTTTATTCAACGCGACCGGAATGAGCAAAACTTTTTGTTATTAGGGATCCTGCGGGTTTGATGTGTTTGTTTAAATTGTTTGCAGTTGATGAGCAAAATGAAACGCTTTTTCGCTTTAAAAATTACTTTTCTTGATTGAGAGGGAATTATGTTGGTGAGTATGAGAATGGTTTATAGGTGATTTCTATATTATTCTGTAGTTAGTATTTTATTAGCAAAGTTTGTGTTGTGCATTACTTTGCTTCGATAAAATTGGTTAAATGCTATCTTAATTTTAGAAACATAGTATTGATACCTACGCGCTTCATTTCATTTATTTGTTGGTTTGCGTACAAAGTATTTATTTTGTCAAATTCATAATTTTACGTAGTTTGGATAAATAGAGCCCAGATTAAAATACATACATATATCACGCCTATATCCCTTGCGGGGTAGGCCCTTACGGCCTTGAAAACGGTTATTTACGCCACGTCTGACATACATTTGAGGGTCATTCAGAAAGCTAATGTATCACCATAGTCACAGTTTGCCGTCTCTTACGATACCCACGGGATAGAAATGGGGTGATGCTTTTCCAAACCGGCATCCCACGGCGTCATCACACAGATTAAAATACATTATTATATTGTGTTAAACTGACCAAGTAACTGGGTGAGCTCGCTCCATCTTAAGACTCTGTCTCTGTCCTATGACCTAGACTAGAGTCAAGAGCAAACCCACCATTAAAAAAGTAATATAAACCTACAAAATTTTAAAGCGCAGGCAAGACTTTGCATGTTTTCAAAAATTGTGTACCTAAAACGGGAAGTGTTTTCATAATTTGGTATTCAATATAAACCTATGTATATCAGAGTATTCATTAAATCCACCGCAAGCTTTTAATATACGCGGAACCCTCTATCGCTGAGCGTGCCGGCCGGTATTTATTTGTAAAAAGAGCGTATAATTTAGTCTCAGCGGGTTAAGATATCTCGGTGTGGTCTTTAGCGATCCTGCGCCCGCGACGCCTCGACGAGTGCTTTAATTAAGTCACTGCTCCTGGTGCGGCCGACACGGACACATTCATTTATATTGTTGAAGTTAAAAGTAATGCTTCAAATGTAGCAAGGTCTCGTCATTATTTATTTAGTAGAAACCATGACGTCATGATGCGTATTTGATGGGCTGATAATGACTGCGATATTGGTTTGTATGTTATGTCTTCTTCCCCCCTGCAAGTGACTCTTGGAAAAATAGATCTCTATGGCGGAGTCGTTTTTCTTTACAGATATTCAGTCAACGAACTAATTAACTGAACAACATTTCTCAAAGTTGTAAATCGACAACATTAGTTTTTCGCATGACAGGAATCGGGGCCAAACCAGCCAAGAAACTTAATTTTAACTTTGAACTTATGCATACACATATCATGCCTTTATCCCTTGCGGGGTAAGAAGAGAGGTAACGCCCGTAAAATAAACGACTCTATTTCCACATCATATTTGAGGGCTGTTTTAGAATAATCGTGCATCACTTTAGTGGCAGGTTGTCAGCCTGTCTTCTAATATGTATTTCAGATGAAAACCTTGAGTCCCTTAGTCGTCTCTTATGACACCCGCGGGAAAGAAATGAAGTGATGCTATTTTAAGCTGGCAACACACGGCATATTAGGTACATCCCTGAATCCAAATTTACGAATAGAAGAGCCATATGAACTTTGTACAAATCAAACAAAGACTACCGTTTTTCCGTGAAAGGATACGGGTTTTTTAACGGGTTACGGGTTTTACGGTCAATTAGTGCGTTATGCGATTCTATCGGCTGTTTGCTGGGCCATTATTGGTCAAAGTTGGCTAACAATGGCCCATCATGGTGGTATTGGTCATGGTAAAGTGGCAGATCTTATGGTGATATTATTTTTAGTTTGCCGTATGTAATGTAGATTGATGAGAGGTGTAGCCAGTAGGCTCAATGCTGCATGATGGAAAAGGGGATTCCCGCCGAGCGAGGTGTTCAGCTCGGGGAACGCGGCCCAACTTGTAGGACGTGGATTTCGTATTTATGCTAAATCTTCTACAAACTTCGTAACCGCGTTTTAGGCCTTGATTTCTGATTGGCTAATCTTCTATGACGAGTATGACGTATCGTGTTTACATTGTGCAGGCAGCGTGGTCGTTGTCGCCTTGTCAGCAGTAGATGCATCCAGCGAAGTCGGCACATTCTGTGTGCGGCGCGTGCTTCATATTCTTTGCAATCCGCGCCGCTACGCGTACCCAAAGGGTCGTAACGGGATCCAAATATTGAAATTTCCCTGAGTTTCTGTCCGTCTGTCACCAGGCAAACAGAAGTGGTTGTAGACTGGAGACATCTGTCGTAGAACAGACGGACGGTGGAGTAAGCGGTTTCTCGAGTGAAGGTCACGCCTTGGCAAGCGTAGCGTTGGACGACCTCCGGCCAGATGGACCGATGACTTAAAGGCGTCTGGTAGTGACTGGCTGGCGAAAACGAGAGATCGTGCCCTATGGCGTACCCTGGGGGAGGCTTACGTTCAGCAGTGGACTGCAATAGGCTGATATATGTATGTCACCAGGCTGTATGTCACATACCATGACAGTAGGTAAAGACGTCGGTAGCACTAATACTCAAAGTCGCAGGTTTAAATATAGGTGCAATTTTGCAAGTTCTCAAAAACACTCTGTATACCTTAAGTTTCAACTATAAGTGCCGTAAAATGACTAAGTTAAATATGCATAGATATAAGATAATAATAACACGCACCCACGGTTACGCTTTCGTTTAACTTTCCCCTAGGAAAATAATAATGTCAGGAATCGACAAAAAATTTGTAGTCCCATACAAAATCACGATCAGCTGACTGCAAGCTGACTGATCGTTTGGGTACGCTGTGACTATATATATTCAAAATTTTGAAGTTTTCTAACTTAATTTTCTATTCTGGGGCAAAACGTTGTGCAGTTTTGTAGTCCGTATGCGCCCTATAAATAT
Source organism: Tuta absoluta (assembly GCA_027580185.1). Classification (NCBI taxonomy): domain Eukaryota; kingdom Metazoa; phylum Arthropoda; class Insecta; order Lepidoptera; family Gelechiidae; genus Tuta; species Tuta absoluta. The sequence goes on from JAQAHW010000052.1 coordinate 1,523,522, forward strand.
TCGGAGCCAATTATTCGGAGGGTTGTCTAGTACTTACATGTCCGGATACATTGATTCTTTTTTGATGAGTTTAGGAGCTCTCTAACTTAGAAGTCCCAAAAAATCATCAAGTTTTCAAAATGTGATGCCAGTTTTAGTATAAATTTTCCTAAATTACATTCTGGTTTTCCCAAAAATGTATTACGCGTATTTTTTTCTCCCTTGTTCTGTAGCAACATTCAATATTTAATATCGACCAGGCCAAGGTATTATGCAAATCAGCTGGACAATTATCTGATCGCCGGCAGGCGCGGTCACTGGCGACCAACGATCACACAGTCTGCTAGACGCCGAGACAAATACTTACTGGCATGCCATCTTGAGGTGTATTTGTGAATGAATTTGTATGCGAAATAGTTCCACGGATTGTCTTACAATTCAATTCAATTTTATAAATAGGTATGGCTTTTGTCAACAGGGACAATTCTGCCAATGTCGGATTGTCTTACCGCTGCTGGTTTCATATGTCCTACTACACCAAATCTTGACATAAACAAATTCGACAAATAAATAATTTGTTTAAAAATAATGTCTCTAGATGTATTATGCATGCATATTTATTTAATGCCAAATTTTGAAACACCCCTCGTGTCGGGTATTTTTCTAATTTAGAAAATTTGCTATATTTTCTAGCGCTCTAGCACAGGTAGGATTTTGAAGCTGCGACTTTCGCAATCAGTTCTATTATACTTTGTCTTCTATCGTACCGACAAGCCCATCATCATAGATTTGGGGTCGACAAGTATTTCGTCACTCCGATCGATTTTTCACACCTCAGCATGATGACTAAATTGGTTAATTGTCGTTTTTTTCGTGTGGGACACTGAGTCGTCCCGATGAACCCTGGTGTCAGTGTTTTCAACCGCCGACTACTAGTAATAGGAATCTGACATGGCTGTGTAACGACCGCCGCCGCCGTCTAAGTTATCATAGACAGCAACCAAGACCGACGGGTTAACGTGCCCTCCGAAGCGCAATTTGATTGGAAAAATTGGCACATTAGGCGTCTAGTGGGCTGTGTGGTCGTTGCTGGCGACCGTCACACTCCGGTTTCGGGGCGAATTATAGTGTTTTTGTCGTTTTATGACATATTTAGATTTGGTTGTTTCATGCGTAAGACATTAATGTTTAAGGCCCTGTTTTTCCTGAAAAGTTGGTCGCTTTCATTCGCGCTGTGCCAGAGAGAAACAGACAATCATTGTGTGCTTACATTTCCGCGATATTTTACTGTTGTTTTGACATAGGAACTAGAGAATAAGGTATGTATCTAAATTATAGCATAAAAAGTGGTCATAACTTTAAAACTATTGTTAAAACTGTAGACTACTACTAAGGATTGGATTTATTTTTCTATCAAGTAATGTTTGTCAAATGGTGTAACTGATATCAAGTTCTTATCTGTTATCTGTTAGATCCTCGACAATTCGAATATTTTTTCAGAATATAATAGTCTAAATAAAACCAGTTTAAAAATCTTGCCCACGCGCTATCCTCGCCTTAAAAGATGTTTAGGGCGCGGCAGAGAAGACTGTGCCTAAATTCAAAAGTTATTTTTTTGTTTTATGAGTAGATCATAGCTAGGGTAAATTCATATCCACCCGCCCCTAAAAAAAGTAGATATAATTTGGCTGTGCCTCCGCTGCCGGTACCGGCAACTGTTCTGGATGCCGGTACCGGCAGCGGAGGCATACAGAACAGTTGCCGGTACCGGCAGCGGAGGCATACAGAACAGTTGCCGGTACCGGCAGCGGAGGCATACAGAACAGTTGCCGGTACCGGCAGCGGAGGCATACAGAACAGTTGCCGGTACCGATTGCAGGGACGGTCGCCGTAACCCGCTAGCCCTCTACTAAGTTACAGTTGCTGTAGTAGCCAAACTTGCCTGGGAACAAATTCACAAAGTGATAAATATCAACTTTGTTTTGATAAAAATTCTATCCATGGGTGACGAAAAAGTGAAAGAATACGATGCCTTTGGCGTTAAGTCCACCCGTGTACACTTTTGAGCATACAGTTAATAAAAAAAATATTTGCAGCAATAAAGTTTCGTAATAGTTAGGTACAGTTTACATCTTTTATTTTTAAATGTATTGTAGCTGTACAATCTTGTTTGCGTTGTGAGTGCCAGTATCTCGATAATTTTTAATTCTTAGTGTCAAATTTTCGTCCTCTCCGAATAAATCCTTTAAACTAGTTTTTATTAATTTAAGAGCCCGTGTTGTCCCACAGCAGGGCAAAGGCCTCTCTCCTCTTTTTCCACGTCTCTCGCTCGGTCCAGTGTATGGGTCATTTACAGGTCATTTACATTTACAGCTTTGCCAGTTCGGTAGATAGGCGCTGAGTTCATCGCTCCACCTCTTTCGGGGCCATCCACTACTATTTTAAATCTTCGACACCGCTTACAACCTTATAACCGCGCTTCCCCTCAAAATGCCCTCAAACAACAGTAATACTCGTCCGTAGACAATGCATATTTTTTTAAATCTAATCATAGAGCCCACTTCTTGTTTAGTCTCGGTTCCCGTCCTGCTTCTTTTTCGGAACCGGTACCGGCAGCGGAGGCACAGCCATATAATTTCACGACTTGAAAAGGAAAGTAACCTAGGTATAAATGAGGGTTTTTTTTAATCTTAAAAAAAGGTTTTATTAAAGATGGGATAAGTTTTGCCGTGGGTGTCGTTAAAAGCAACAAAGGGACAAATTCATCTAGGTTACACGCAGCAGCGCTCCCTGTGAATGCAAAATCTTGCATTGCGCTCGCCAATCCGCCAAGCTTGGTGAGTATGGCATTACCCCCTAATATGGATATGTCCAGCAGTGGACTGTAATGGCTGTTAAAGTTGAAGATTTGTTTTACCACATAGTCTGTGTAAACGGCCTTTTAACCCCCCGGCGGCGAAACGACACGCACTTTAAACTGATATTCGCGTGTAAGCACGACCGAGAAATTTTTTTCTTGCTCGTAATTTTTTTTGGATTTTCACGGTGATCTTGCTGGCGATACCATCGATCTTGTTCTTTGAGAGCACAGAACATGTTTGATAGAAATGCCATCTGCAAACTGGTAACCATTTTAAACTATCAAATTATTGAACTGATTGAACCGGGAAATACGAGGTTGGTATTTGAACCCGGAATTACCACGTTTTTAACGCAAACTGACATATATATATTGTTGGAATTAGTTTTACAGTGGGAAAAAGTAGCCTACCTTCGCATTCATTTGCAGGAAGTTGGCGCTAACCACGTTTTTTACACAGATGTTGCAGAATTCCCCCTCGCTAGTATTCAAGGGTTGTTTTTCTTCAGACTTTACGTTTGCAGCTGACAATAGAAAGAAATCTAGCTTATAAAACTAATCATAAAAATTTATAAAATTTATTGACTGAATAAATTGTACAGGACATAAAACTGAAAAATATTACGAAAAATAATAAATTCTGAAAAATATTATGTGTGAGATTAGATTTGTTTAAAATTATTGTACTTAAATATTACTATTCTCATTCAATGCTATCCAAAATATCTAAAGTTAGAATAATTAAAAAGAAAAACATTTTAGAAAAGTTTATTTTTGGTTTACAATGAGAGTGACGATATAATTATGGTAGATTACAGAGTATTTTTAGCACTTTCGTATTCCGCTAACAGTTTGAAGTACTTAAAGAAAAACACAGTGCCAATAGAATGATAGTTGAGCGTGGCAATGGCATTACAATGGCAAAAAAATAAGTGTATCGGGGCCCAGCTCATGAGAATAGCATGCAAGTAGCCTATTCTACCTTCACTATCCAACTTCTGTTCCCAGCACGCACCCCTCACTTAATTCTTGATTTACTACCGCATCATATTTTGATAAGTATTTTTAATTTGAATAAATTATGATTCAGCCCCGCTATCGCGGTAAGGCGCGCGTATAATCACAACTTACGGTGGTTTCATGGTGGGACGTCACACTTGAATTGTGCCCTTTTGTGACACGATTGTGGACACGATATATTTTTTTTTAGTTTTACGCAATACTGTTTAGGGAAATAGGCTAGCGGCATCAAATTTAGAGATTTGAAATTTGTATTGAAAACCAGTATTTATTACACATACATACACATATCACGCCTATAATCCCTTGCGGGGTAGGCAGAGCGCAAACAGCCGCAAAAAAACGGTCATTTTGCCACGTCTGACAAATATTTGAGGGTCATGCGGAAAATTGTTTATCGCCATAGGGACAGGTTGTCAGCCCATCGCCTAAAATTGCAATACACACCCTCGAGTCCCTTAGTCGCCTCTTACGACTCCCAAGAGAAAGAAATGGGGTGATGCTATTCTAAGCTGGCATCACACAGCAAAAAAAGTATTTATTTCCTTTATTTTATCTCAATACTATGCCGTGTGATGCCGGCTTATAAAAGGATCACCCATCTCTTACCCATGGGTATCGTAAGAGGCGATTGAGCGTCTAAAGGGTTACAAAATGTATTGCAATTTCAGGCGATAAGCTGACATCCTGTCACTATGGTGATACTTACACAATTTTCTGTATGACCCTTAAATATTTGTCGGATGTGGCGTAAATGTCCGTTTTGCGGCCGTTTACGCTCTGCCTCCCCGCAAGGGATATAGGCGTGATGTATGTATGTTATCTATATATAATTGTTAACAACGCATTTGCTACTTGCGACTTTATTTGCAGTACATAATATGGATATCGAAGGAGAGGCAGTGGGACACAAATCAGGCTAATTAAAATAATATATGTAATGTGTTTTCTTTTCTTTTCAGATCTCTCTTCATAATGCCGCACACAGGTAAGGGCCAAATGACCAAATAAAAAATTACGCTACAGGCAACCCTTGCAGTCCACTGCTGGACGTAGGCCTTCCCCAGGGTAAGCCGAAAGGCACGATCTCTTGTTTTTGCTACCAGACGCCTTCTCTCTCGCCCTCTTCGGTCGGCCAAATTGCTGGCCGGAGAGCGTCCAACGCTGCGCTTGCCGCGGCTTGCCCCCCCACTCGAGAACTCGCTCAATCCACCACCCATCAGTCCTGACTAAGGCCTAGTAACCAAATAACAATTCCTTATCTAAATGTGAAATTCCCCGAAAACCAAACTTTGCTTAATATTTTCTTGAGTTTGCACAACTATTACTCATCACAATAAAACAATTTTAAACGGAAAAGGAAAGTACGGGAAGCCATAGAAATTCAAAAACATCCGAATTTCAACAGAGATACTGGATGGGGAATCTCATCAACTTGGACTCCGCTGATTACACAGCAGAAGAACCAGATCCAACATACTGTAAGACCTACTACACAAGATACGGTTTCAGCATTTTGTGTGGAACCAGGACGTTACGCTAGGCAATTAAGAAATAGATGGCGGTAGAACAACAAAAATAATTTCAATTCTAAATAATGACGTCTAACACCTTAGTCATCCGTGACCACGGGCTCTGTAAAGAGCTCGAAACGTAGGAATTGTAAAATCCAAAATAAACACAACTTAAATCCGTTTAAAATTGTTTTATTGTGACAAACTTTGCTTGTGAACAATGATAAAAAACAATTTTATTAACACAAATTTACAAAATGTTTGCCATTATTGTAAATCCAAATAAAACTTGCGTTAAGTCTGGGTGTTTTCTATGCATTTTATGTATTTATTAACAAAAAAAAGTAAATAGGTATGTATTATATCAGCTATCTAGTTCCCAAAGTACAAGCTTTGCTTAGTTTGGGACTAGATGGCACTGTGTGAAACGTCCAAAATACTTATTTATTAAATACGGCCCCCGGGCTCACTCTGCCATATTCCTTGTTCAGATATTGAGCAGGTAACATAACCTCATCATGTTATCTTAATTATTCCTGATGCCCATCTGAACTTAGGACCGCAACCAATATTACCTTTCACTGGCTACCGTTTGGAGTCTGTCTCGAATTCCTACAGATCTTAATTAACTTAAACGGCCTTTTTAAGTTACGCCAAGGGTGAGGTTACCAAGATGGCGGAAAGTGTAATCATTTTAGATCTTTTTTAAAATGTTGTTTGGTGGACTTGAAAAACAGGACATAGATAATAAAGGACTACTTATTCTCATAGCCACTGTATTTATATTTAACTAGATTTCCGCCCAGCGGTTTCACACGCTGCTACTCATTTTCCCGCGGTAAAAAGCCTATGTGTTATTCCAGGTTATACTCTACCTGTGTTCCAAATTTCATCCAAATCGGTCAAGCCGTTTGAGCGTGAAGAGGTAACAAACATACATACACACACACAAACTCTCAGATTTAGAGGTATAATAATTGTACGGATATCATTTAAGTTTTATTGATTTGGAACAACAAACAGCTGTGTACAAATGTAGGCTGTTAGTATTCAATAAATTATATGGGTTAGTACACAGCCAACGGCTATATTCACGTATTAAACAAAAAATATATTAGAGAAACTCCAATAAAAAGAAAAGAACTGATTTAAAAGTTACATTTAGTATAATGTGATATGATAGTATAATTATGAGGTAGGAAAATTAATGGCACCACTCTCGACTCGACTGTACCTTTATTCTGTGATTGGTCGAAAATGTTTCAATGTCAAAGTTCAGTTACTTCTTATTGGTGCGTTTAGACACAGTCGCACCTGCTGCCATCTGCATTATGCTTGTTTTCGTCCTCATTCGCCAGCTTATCGAGCTACACTGAACGCAGTCTCAAAGACATGGTTAAAATCCTTTTAGCAGGCTAAGTTGAGAGCGCGCTCGTAAATTAGCCGAACTCAGTTAAAAGGTGGTTACAAGTCCCGGAAACCAACCAATGAATGCTCAGGCACAGGTTCTCAAACTGGCAGTCGTAATTTTTTTAAGACAGGACTCTATGGTTTAGCCCCGGGGCTTTAAAATCTACACCTGACTGACTAGGTATTTGGTGGAGAGCCGGAGAAGTTTGTGTGGTTGTTCAAACAATCAGCCCAATCGCGCCTTTAGGGTTAGCAAATCTTCAAAGTAATTAGTGACCAAGCTTGTGTAGATTAAATACTTATTATCATACACGAAGAACACATACGCCCGTCAGCTGTGATTGCTGAACACAAAAAAAAAGATTGTTTACATACATACATCAGCCTATAGCAGTCCACTGCTGGACGTAGGCCTCCCCAGGATACGCCATAGGGCACAATCTCTCGTTTTCGCCATCCAGTCGCTACTAGCCGCCTTCTGTCATCGGTCCATCTGGCCGGAGGTCGTCCAAGACTACGCTTGCCGAGGCGTGGCCTCCACTCGAGAACACGTTTACTCCACCGTCCGTCGGTTCTACGACAACTGTGGCCAGCCCACTGCCACTTCAGTTTCAAGATTGTTTACATTCTTTTAAATACCTACTAGGAACAACTGTAGTTGCCTTATTTTGAGAACCTCTGATTGGTTAAGGCCCTGTTTGGAGCCAAACGGATGCGGTTGGTGCTCAACTTGATTAAATTGCTACTTTCAAGTGTAATTCTAGTATTTACAAGTGTTTAACTGTCTTCAGTAAATGCTTCTGTGTAACACTCAATCATAAACCTTCTTGTGGTAATCAGGTAAACTTGATTTATTGTTCCGAGTCTAATTTAAGGAAACAAGTCTAATTTTGTTAAGTCAGTGAAACAAGATGCTGGCTTAGAACAGCATCAGCCCATTTCATGTCGTAGCAACTAAGAGACAAGAGGGTTACATGTGTTTTGAAATTTTAGGCGATGGGCTGACAACCTGTCACTGGCGTGAGACAAGTTTCTGAATGCCCCTCAAATGTCTGTCAGACGTGGCGTAAATATAGCTGCTACGGTTTCAATGGTTTTATCACCGATCTACCATCAAGCGATAGTCAATCAAAAACACGTTCTAAATTTAAAATATGCCAATGAGGTGCTACCATCGGACTGGCCGGCAAGAATCTGGTGAATTTACCTCACACATCGAAATCATAACCGTTTCGAAGAACCCTTGAACGCTGCCACAGATAATATAATACTACTGCGGTCACACACCCATTAACAGTAATTAAGAAGATGTGGGATATCGAGATAATATCGAGATCGTTCGTATCGGTCGAGAATCGGACTTCAGCGCTGATTCTAATAAGTCCTGTTTTGTGTTAGAGTCTAGAGACGTCATGCGTTAGTTCAATCTCCAAATGTATTTTTGATTGTGCACAAAATGTTTACAGTAAATGTATATATCAATTGAAGTCACAAAGGTCAGCTTCTCTCTATGAAGAGATCCCTTCCAGCCAACCTAGAGGAATAAGAAAATAATATATTAGGGGATGACAAAACTGTGTACATATACAGATAAAAACTTGCATATAATATATTAACAATACATATTAATAAATACGAAATAATAGTTTGTTTTGTGTCCCACAGCTGGGCAGAGACCGTCTGTTCGGTTTCTGATTGCCAATCACTACTAAATAGGTAAAATGAAATCGTATCGTCATCTTCTTCGAGGCTAACCTGTGGCACCCACTGTGTAGCTATTATAGTCCCCATGTCGGAATGCATGCGACAAATATATATGGAAATCTACATATATGCATACAGAACAGTAAACAGCAGGCAGAACGTGAACAGCCACAAAAAATGGACATTTGCGCCACGTCGGACAATCATTTCAGGGTCATTCGGAAAATTGTTTATTGCCATAGTAACATGTTGTCAGCTCATCACTTAAAATTGCAATACACAACCTTGAGTCCCTTAGTCGCCTCTCACGACTCCCACGAGAATAAAATGGGGTGATGCTATTCGAAACCGGCATCACACGGCTAAAGGAAATCTAAACGCGTTTTTCGAGTTAGTAGGATTGGTGTTTCGGCCACCCGCGCACCGCCATCGCCGGCTAATACATTATACATGATCACCTTACATTAGTCTCGTATTAACGGGTGCTGCTCACTGACAACGTCACTTCACTAACACGATATTTCGGTGGACATAAAGACACTTTTCGTCGACATAGCTTTTCGCTAAACAGTCAAATAAGCAAGCATGATTAATTAAGAAAAATAAAAACAAGACTGTTTTCCGAGATAAAACCTAGAAAAAATGAAAATGAAATTACTTTATTCAATGTAGTACTTTATTCTATGTATGATAGTTTTATCACTTATTGATGTCATGATCCGTCATTCTACAAGAAAATAAAAAAACCAATTGGATTTTTATAACAATTTTCTGTCCTAATAGAAAACCGGCTATCCGACTAGCCTATGACATGCCTATGACACTCGGGATAATGTAAGGATTCTTCTGATACAATTCCCATTCGAATCTGTATAGTGGTTAACGAATTTCAGTCCTTTAAAAAATCGCACATAAATACATACCTACATACATGAACTCTAAAAACATTACACTCCTTTTTTGGTTGGACAGTAATGTAAAAAAAGGTTGATTATCATAATTTGTTTCGGCTTGGAATAGCATCACCCCATTTGTTTCCCGTGGGTGTCGTAAGAGGAGACTAAAGAACTCGAGCTCGAACATTACAATGCTAATACGGAATCTCGTGAGACGCAAGTTCTACGGCTCCACTCGCCATACAAGTAAAATGTCTTACCGGGGCGCCCTGGTACGTGCGGAACGCCAACCTCCACATCAAATTAGGTCTCCCTACCATTAAAGCGTATATGAAGGAAGCGTCTCGTTGCTTCTTCGAAAACCAAACCCCTTGATAAATGCCGCGTCCAACTACTTCCCCCATCCATCCTCGCGTTTTAAACACCGTCCGAGACACGTCCTTTCGGAAGAGGATGACGAAATCACAGTAGCCGCTGCTGCAGCCATTGCGAGTAGATCACACTCCACAAGCTCCTCAAGCAACCGACGCCCCTCATTTGTTCCCCATTTTGGAAACTACCGGCACGTGCCGGGTAGATACAGTCCAATAAATTTCTCCGGGTGAGCTCCTGCTCCCCACCATACAGTCAGGTGTAGATTTTAATAGTCCCGGGGCTAAAATAATAGGGTCCAGAATTAAAAAAAAGCAAAATCATAGGGACCAGAATTTTTTTTTGAAGAAAAATGTTCGCGCCGTGTCATTTGTATAGTATTTGAACTCTACTCAAAAGGTCGTGTAATAGCTTGTAATAACCTCGACACAAACGATATGGATCTGTGTTAACTGATTCACTTATAAATTTGATAATATCGTGTCATAAAAAATACTTTAAAAATATCGATATGATTTCCACAGATTCGGTAACAACCACACACGACGTTTCCGGATTTTTCTTAAATTTAATGTTCAGATTAAAATCTTGTTGCCTAGTTCTTGTAGCTACTCGCTTTTAGTTTTATGTCTAAGATAAAGCTCACTAATAAATATGGAAATTTATCATTTGTTAGGCACAAATTAATAAATAAACGAGTAATAAAACTGTGGAAGCTGTATTGATAAAAATACTATTAAAAGTAGGCTTTTTGATGCCGCTAGATGTTAGGGAGCGACAAATTATCGTAAAAAATATAAAAGTTTGACAAACATAATCAAAAAGAAAAGATCATCAAAATATCTGATACATACACATATCACGCTTTTAGCCATTGCGGGGTAGGCAGAGCGTAAAAATACGGCAGCTATCACCACGTCTGACAAATATATGAAAAAAATTGTGTATCAGCCTGTCACCATAAATTTTAACACACATGAAACCATTGGGTCTCTTAGTCGCCTCTTACAGGTAGGAAATGGGGTGATGCTATTCTAAGCCGGCATCACACGGCACTCTTACGACACTCACAGGAAAGACGATTAAAAATATGGCGGTTACACATACAAGTAAATCTGCGAAACGGCGCGGAAATCATAGAGTATTTAACATGAGAAAAATACTCTATGACATCTTCTATGCTTTTCTAAACTTATTTAAACGTAAATGACAGTGCTATTTTTAATTAGCTGTTTTAGTCAGTAACGTGGAAACGTGACAATTTAATTACTAAACGACCTTTATCGGAAAAATAATATTCGTCAACAGCCTTTACGGTTCGACACTTCAATATCAGTTGCATTGATCGAACTCAAACGCGATTGAATAGATCTCGTTTATTTTTAAATTCGTGTCCCGGCATTTCGATTTCTGGCACTGAGGCTTGGGTCTTGACGCCAAATTAACTTATTGGGTAGTCAGGCTCAGTACTACTTCAGGAGCTGTTTTGGTTAATGTGGACATCCCCTGAGCTAAAGTTGCCAGTTAAAAATTGAATGCTCGTCATATTATTAAAGTCTTCTTTATCTTTTCGTGTGGGACATCGAGTTGACAAACGACCCGATGAACCCTGTTTATTTTGTTCTGGATTCTACAATTTTAGTCCCGGGGCTATGAAATCTACACCTGACTGTATAGTTGGGAGCAGGAGCTCACCCGGAGAAGTTTTGTGGTTGTTCAAACAACCAGCTCAATCGCGCCCTTGGGGCGCGACTGGGCTAACGAGTTGTTCTGGGAAGAATCGATTGGATTAAATCTACCCGGCGCGTGCCGGTAGTTCCCAAAATGGGGAACAAATGAGGGACCTCCGCGCCCCCGCCGGCGGGGGCGTCGGTTGCTTGAGGAGCTTGTTGAGTGCGATCTACTCGCAAAATGAACCCTGCTGTCAGACATCTTCAACCGCCTACGACTAGTATTAGGCATCTGACATGGTTTTGTATCGACCCCGCCGTAGGAAGTAATCATAGACAGCAACCGGGACCGACTTCATGGTTATTCAATTCATCAGCAAATATTTTAATGGGTGAACCCAATCAGTATTCGGACCTTATACCCTGTATAATCCGTACTAATATTAGTTATAAATCTGAGGGTTTGTGTGTGTGTGTGTGTGTGTGTGTGTGTGTGTGTATGTATGTATGTTTGTTACCTCTTCACGCTCAAACGGCTTGACAGATTTGGATGAAATTTGGAACACAGAGTATGACCCGAAATAACACAGAGGTAACACACACGGGAAAATGCGTGGCAGCTGGTGAAACCGCTGGGCGGAAATCTAGTTATGAATGCGAAAGTGTATTTTGTTTGTTTGTTACTTCTTCACGCAAAAACTACTAAACTGATTGTAATGAAATTTGGTACGCTTATAGAAGGTAACATGGATTAACACATAGGATAGTTTTATCACCACTTATGCGGGCAACGCCGCAGGTATCAGCTAGTATTACATACATCAGACGTAGGCCACCCCCAGGGTACGTCATATGGCACGATCTCTCGTTTTCGCCATCCAGTCTTTTATTTACTCGAGAACTCGCTTACTCCTCCGTTCGTCGGTTCTACGACAAATGTGCCCAGCCCACTGTCACTTCAGTTTGCTACACTTCCAGACTATAACATAACAACAAAACATAAGATAGTTTTTATCACCACTTATGTGGGCATCGCCGCGGGTAACAGAGCTATATAAAAAGTCATATCCACGTTATGGCTATCGCTCCGATAAGTTCAACACGTCGGCCCATATCAAATGAATCCAAAACATCACATATCATTACCTCGCTGGATGTTTACAACTGTGTTACAATTTTATATCGTAAACTTTATTTCTATTTATTGTTAATTGATAATTAATTTTAATAATGAAACTTGATCTTAAACCTATAATGAAGGTGAGATTTGATTTGGAAATTTATGTGTTTGTGTATGTCTACAGTGATTTATTGTTAAAACAGTTAAAAATAAAAAAAATATATACTTTAATTTGAAATAAAACTTTGACTCTTTCTGTTTATCTTTTGGTTGGCCGGTAGAGAATGCCGCGTGGCATTAAACCCGCCCTTAGTACTTTCTGTGCAATAAAGTTTAAATAAATAAAACTGAATGAGGTTGTGAGCATTTGCCGTTACAGTTGTAGTTGTAGTTCAAAAGTCCATCAATATTCAGCTAAGAGCCTTTCTTAGAAAACTTGCAAAGTTATCTACTGCAGGCAGGCAGGATTTGTACCTGTGACTTTCGCCATCACTAGTGGCGACGCCGGGAAGTGTTATACAAATTCGGTATTCAACCAACCTCTTTTAAGGTACTGAAATGACACAGATAGAGCAATGCGTTAAAATTTTCCATCTGCCTGCGGACAAAATAAACCGCAAAGGAAATCATCAGAAACAGCCAAGCTACAATAGTCCACTGTTGGGCACGAGCTTTCTTCAACAGGGTACTGCTGAAATCCAGCGTTGAAGTCTTGGACTGTGACACGTGCTGAGCAAGTTACCCTTTTCAGTACCGAATATCATCGTGTAGTAGTTGTAAAGTATATTTGTTTACTGTATAAATCATTTTTCTTTCTTTCTTTTAAAACCAAATGCGTTATTGGCATTAAGATACGCTTACAATATGTGCGGGAAATGGATGAGCCGCGGTAGCCCAGATGGAGGAGACGTCCCCACTTGTGATGGCGAAAGTCGCAGGTTCAGATTAATTGTGTTTGAAACAACTATTATTAAAGAGAACATCAATTAAGGAATTGTATTGTGACGAGCGGATAATCACGTGGCGCATAAATTTCACTATGACGTTTCTGTTGCTGCACAAACTGCGCAACACAGCCCCGAGTCGAAAGACTTTTTTTTAGTTTTTCTGTGTTGCGGACTCACCCTAAGCGTATTGCCATGACACTTACTTTATATTAACTTATCTGTAACATAACCTTACATAAATGGCAAAATACGTCTCACATAAAGAGATATGACGCCAGTGGCTCTGCCACCACCAAGCTTAATACGACTTATTAGAAAGAATAGTAACTTGAAAGTCAATTGATATATGTATTATTATTAAAAGTGTTTCAGTCAAATATGTAGACTAAAAGCTGCTAGTAATCTTCCGAGGGTTGTACATGATCGGACACCACATCTGTTCAATTCTCCTGGCTTCCTTGGACAGTTGGTCTTCAGCAGTACGGGTCATCATTACTTTGGGCTTCTCGAAAGTAGTTTCAAATACATTGATTTGATTCTTCTTCCAGATAACCGAGTAGTTACCCCCTGAAATAATTATTTTAGTTTGTAAGGTACTATTAAATTTAGTGCAAATATGTTTATGGTGAATTCTACTTGTGAAACTGAACATCTTTCCCCAAGTAACCTAGGCAGTAATTTTTTTTACTTCGCATACCAACAGGTTAAAAATTCCGTTATTTTTTCATATATCGCCCAATCTTAATTGTGAAAGGGTTTTTAAGGGTAGAAGTCACCCTAAAAATATTTGCACAAAATTTATTATTTTGACCTAGGTAAGTTTATTAAGCCGTGTGAAGCTGACTTAGAAACTCACCACCCTGATTCTACTCGTGGGTGTCGGTAAAAGCGACTGAAGGATAATCGTCCAGGGAATGGGCAGCAGCGTTCCCTGTGTATGCAACATCTTGCACTGCGCTCGCCAATCCGCCCGCAAAGCATGGTGAGTATATGTGGAAGCCTATGTCCAGCAGTGGACTGTTGCGGCTGCTAATGTTATGTAATGTAAGGAGTTACCATTTTATCTCTTGGGATAAAACTAAAACAAATCTTTGTGAAGAACAGCTTTGCATTTTCAAAGCTTTCTTTCTTTCTATTCTATAATAGGTATTCTAATATCTCGTATTGCCGTGTGATGCCGGCTTAGAATAGCATCACCCCATTTCTTACCCACGGGTGTCGTAAGAGGCGACTAAGGGACTCGAGGGTGTGTTTTACAATTTTAGGCGACGGGCTGACGACCTGTCACTATAGTGATACACAGTTATCTGATTGACCCTCAAACTTTTGTCGGACGTGGTGTTAATGTCCGTTGAACGGCTATTAACGCTCTGCCTACCCCGTAAGGGATATAGGCGTGATTTATGTATGTATGTATGTATGTAATATCTCGTACAAATAATACTCACTGTCATAATTATCCACGAAATCTTTTCTATAAGTTCCAATTGAGTAGAAATTGAAATTCTTCACCGCCTCTTCATACTCCGCACAACGACACTTGTCCATTAGAATGAAAACAAAACTATTTGTCGAAAAAAATTCTAACCTTCGAAAATCTTCAAAAGTGCTTCTACCTTAGGAAAGAACATAGTGGAAAAGAGCCCCAAGGCAAAGCCAAAAATAAAACATACGATTTGCCATAAGGCAGAACTGTACATTTTATGAAACATAGTCATGACAACAACAATCTTTTCAAAATCATGAGTGCCATGGAATCTTACGAAGCAAGTCAGTGATTTTGGTATCAAGTGCCTAAACTCGGGATAACATTTCTCTTAACTCACCTTAAATTACCGCCGTCACTTTTTGTCAAACAGATTAGGTTAATAGAAGATTTCTTAGTCTTGTCGTGCCCACAAATTTTGCAAGTGTTACTTGATGCCAATTAGTCGTTGTTTTCATCGTCGTCTTATTTTGGCAGATAACCACAAAGTAAGTATTGGCGGCTGCTTCTCTATTTTGTGAGATAACGTTCATTTTGCGTCAAAGTATAAGACATGATATGACTTGAATATCTCATCCTTTTTTAAACCTATTGGACGGAAAATGGCAGCGCAAATTTAAGGTACTTAAGAGAATTGCTATCCCAAATCGAGGTCAATACCTAAAGAAGTACCTACCTTCTCACTTCTGTGACCTTCACTGCCTTCATTAGCCGTCACAGAATGGAGGGAGACTGCTAGATGTGCGGTTGAGATGAGATAATGTTTGTGCACACCTTTTTTAGGACTGGACTCTGCAATCTTAGCCCCGGGCTTTGAAATCTACACCTGACTATTTGGAGGGGAGCTAGTGGCTCACCCGGAGAAGTTTGTGGGGTTGTTCAAAAAAGCAGCCCAATCGCAACTGGGCTGAGGAGTTGTTCTGGGAAGAACAGATTGGGCTGAATCTACACGGCACGTGCCGGTAGTTCTCAAAATGGGGAACAAATGAGAGACCTCCGCGCCTTTTTCGGATGTTGTTCAGTTGTTTTAATAGGTTTTTGTTCTGTTGTTGTTGAGATATTGTTCAGATGTTGTTCAGATGTTGTTCAGTTGTTGTTCAGATGTTGATTAGTTGTTGCTCAGATGTTATTCCGATGTTGTTCAGTGTTGTTCAGTCATTGTTTAGTTGTTGTTCAGTGTTGTTCAGTTGTTGTTCAGTTGTTTAGTTATTTGCTGTTGAGACTCGACATCTAAACAACTGTTAGTAAAGAATCTTCAAGCCATATTACGTTCTCGTATTAAATTTGACCATGTATCGGGCCTTGCAATCGCCGGTGCGGACGTTTGGAAAAGTGTTCAACTGAGTAAATTTTTTAGAGTGAAGATAAAATAGTGTATGCAACTGCATATAATTAGGCATTAGAATGCTCGTGTCAATCTATTCTAATGTAGCCTCGTGTGATAAACAGACACTCGCATTCTAATGACCCCCATTATATGACAGTTGCATAAACTACTATTTGCTACGTTTATTTGGCAAAATAAACTATTTATTTTTTTAGTTGTGGACCCTATGATTTTAGCCCCGGGGCTTTTAATCTACACCTGACTTGTGGTTGTTCAAACAACTTTTCAGATGTGAATCGAAGGTATGAGCAAAGGCTACGCTGGCGTAGGTCATAATAGGCCTTACGCAGGTGGTGTAAATTCTCACCTTATTTCTAAGGGAGAGTTTGCTCTTTTTGTTCAACATCGGATGTACGCAAAATAAACTTTATTATTACCTTCTAATTACCTTCAAAGCCACTGATCTTATTCTAATGCAGGAGCAATGCAATAAACATTTTCATTCTTTTTCAATATAATTTTAATCGACGAGGGATTTTTCACATGTAACTATAAATTATATTTCGAGACTTACATTTCGAATACTTGACGTATTCGAAATGTAAGTCTCGAAATCAGTTAAGAAATATAGAAAATTATAACAATTGGTTTTATAAATTCATCCCTACAAACAGGATATAAAGCAGGACGGTTCAAAAGATGCGATATCCTCTAGTACCATTACTAATTTGTCAAAACACATTCAGCGTCTCCCAGAACACTTTTTTTCGGCACATCGTTCCCTTGTTTTTGCTTCAGCTGTTGAAGACCTGTAGCAGGCTCTGGATGCCTAGGAAGGTATACAGAAAAATACATTAGTTATTGTAGTCTGATACTGCCGCACTATTTGACGGCATAGCTTATAAAAAATCTAAATTCGCTTTTTTTGTGCACGATTGCGTTATGTGTGTCTGTAAAGCATATAATATAACATTTTGTGTCATTTTTGACGCTTGTGTAAATTTTTGATTCAATAACACATAGGCCACATTTTACCGCAGGAAAACAACTATCACCACGGGAAAATAAGTAGCAGCGGGGGAAACCGCTGGGCGGAAATCTAGTAGTAATAATAATTTCTCGTCTGGCTGTAGGCGTTAGTTCCTATAAGACTGCGTACCTAGTACCCTTGAACTTGCACATCTCCTTGCACCACATGTGCTCCAGCCTACGGGAGTCAGCAGATAGCTGGTCAGGACCAGGGTCGGAGTACCAGGCGCGAGCGACCTGGAACGTGTCGAACGGGACTTGCATCTTGTGGCGCACCCAGCAGACAGCATATCCGGAGGCTGAAAGAAAGATGGGGAGGAAAACTCAAAAATAGATAGATGAACACTTTATTGCTTACAACTAGGGTTTCTCTTCGAGAGTTCTCGAAGCGAGAATTCCCGGGAAATTTTGGTTTATTCGAGACGAGAAAAAAGTGGTCGAGAAATCGAGAAATCGAGAAATTCGGTCAAAAATTATAAAAACTTAATAACGCGCTTCCTGTACTTGCACATTGCATTAAGCTAGTCTGATTGTTATTTTAATACCTAATTGAAAAACTATCTTTTAATGTTACATAATTAGTGTGGTTTCCAATGTTTGATTACACGTCTCTAAACGATTTTAACCAATGTTAGCTCGGCCCTACCTACAACCGGTGTGTACTTATTCAGTACGTTTTCTTGAACATGGAAAGTGCGGTTGTAGCATCAAAAGTGGAAGTGGGGGGGAGTTATGACGTAACAAAGATGGCGGCCGGACCAACTCTACTAAGCGGTTTTTCTAGATAATTACTGGGCCGATATACATAAATGAGGTGTCAAATGAGAGAGCATACAATGCCCATTATTTTATTTTATACATTTATGTACGTAAAACTAATACCAAATGAAATATTTCAAAAAAATCGCATTCTATAAAATTTCAGTTTTTTTTTCTTGCCTATATCTCGGTATCCGTCAGAGTTATCAAACTTTTGACAGATATAAAACATTTTGCAATTTTAATCAACTCTCTAATGAACCCCCAGTTATTGAGATCAGAAAAGAAACAACGGAGATACAGCAGTTTGAGTGGTCGGATTCGTAGGTACAAGTGATCTAAAATTGACGGAGCTTGGCTGTGTGTTCATTTAAAATAATAATATAGTTTAAAATTGATAATCTTATATTGGACACGGGTCTTCTCCAATGGGGGATACTATGTGTAGTATGTGTAGTATGGGTTGGCAGTAGGTACAGGCTGTTAATTTACTTATTTTCACTGTGTTGAGGTTAACATCGGCTTTAAACCACCCCCTAAGATGTAATAAGAAAAACACTGTGGTACTTGAATAAATAAAACTAAGTATTTGAATAAATAAAACTAGAAAGTCAATAACAAAGTGCGATTGTAATCATTTTTACATTAAATAAAATAAAATAAAATAATCAAGAAAAATAAACTACTTTATTATGATCATCATCATTCTGGATCATTATCATCTAGATAATTAAAATGGTTGAAACATTTGTATCCCACATGGCATATCCCCCCCAAGCATTTCTGTTTTTTGACACTACCATAAGAATAGATAATTCTACTCTATGACACTACATCCACAACGGGATGAACGACATCCAGCTTTGCAATGACAAGATATCAATTCAAGAACTTTTAATGAAATCAAATTCACGGATGAGGTAATTGGCACTAGGCATCCCGTTTCTTCGATCTTCCAGCCGCTGTCCGTGGGAGCAGGTAAAATAGGCTCTGCCACGTCAGTATGCAGCCAACAAAAGTCTGGTAATTGGCTCTTAAGGCATGTTGGCGAAATGCTTCTCGTGTTGGCGGTAATCTCTCAGCATTTCAGAGCTGCACTTCCGTAGGGTGTGGGCTTGTACCAAAATCGGATAATAAACTATTTTGCCGTTAAAAATTGGGCCAGCTTGATTTTTTGTGTGCCCAGATAGTGCACTTGTGGTATCACACCCAGTTATGCTGCGATAGGCCAACAAAGCTTTTCTTCTTTCCTCTGACGCTAATAAATCATTGTTTGCGTTTATATGTTTTCCGTCAATGAATTTTTGTTTTTTGGTAGTGCCTGATTTAATCCAGACAACACTTGGTAAACGTTCATAAAAATGCAAAATGAGTAGTAGCACGTCAGTATCGCGACTATTAACGATTAATCTCTCATAACCGGATTGTTTAATGCCAATACCATGTAAAACGAATCTGATATCCGCTTCTTCTTGAGTACTTCGGAAATGATCCACGTTTCTCAGAGCATATGTGCTAACTTCTTTCGAGTCCAAGTAACCACCAGAGGTCAAAAGTTCTTGTCCAGCTGGGGGCATCGATGCATGCATTGCAATTTCTTTTTAAAGAAAATCAGACAGACGGGCTTTGTTTCCAGAAGAGTGTATGAATCTGTTCCATTTTGCAGGAAAAAGTGTCTCACGTCCTGCTATTTGATGTACTATTGGATTGGAGTGATAGTTTGTCGTCTCTTGTCACGAGTACTAGACTTGATGGAAGTCTTATCGTATCGGTCGAAAAGAACGTGCACGCTCTCGCAACCATTAGACCTGAAATTTGACACTATAGACTTCAATATAATTTCACTTAAATCTCCAAATGTTTTGTCACTTTTCGGTTTTCCACTACTCTGCACCAAAGCTTGACCATCAATTAGAGTGGCAGTTTTCATATCTGTTTCATTGTTTATAGTTTCAGATATGGATTCGCCTGCTATCAAATTACCGAGAACTGCTTTTGGTGTGGATCTGATAAGGCCATTAGTGTCAAAAAGAGATGGTGGAGGATCACATAACTCATTCTTTAGAATAATTTTGAGATCTATTTGACGTCCACTTCTTGCAGAAAACATGTTACGGACTAACATATTTGTGTCCACAGTGTTCACTATATTTTCAGATTTACCAGCTACGTTTACAACGTGCAAGTGTTTAAATGTTTTTGGTTTAACTTTTTTTAAAGGGCTGTAAAAATCTGTCTGTTTTTCAATAACACGATCTGTTAAAAATTATCTAGATGATACTGATCCAGAATGATGATGATCATAATTAAGTAGTTTATTTTTCTTGATTATTTTATTTTATTTTAATTAATGTAAAAATTATTACAATCGCACTTTGTTATTGACTTTCTAGTTTTATTTATTCAAATACTTAGTTTTATTTATTCAAATACCACAGTGTTTTTCTCATTTCATCATCAAGTGGTTTAAAGCCGATGTTAACCTCAACACAGTGAAAATAAGTAAATTAACACCCTGTACCTACTGCCAACCCATACTACACATACTACACATAGTACCCCCCATTGGAGAAGACTCGTGTTCAATATAAGATTTTCATTATATTTTAAACTATATTATTATTTTAAATGAACACACAGCCAAGCTCCGTCAATTTTAGATCACTTGTACCTACGAATCCGACCACTCAAACTGCTGTATCTCCGTTGTTTCTTTTCTGATCTCAATAACTGGGGGTTCATTAGAGAGTTGATTAAAATTGCAAAATGTTTTGTATCTGTCAAAAGTTTGATAACTCTGACGGATACCGAGATATAGGCAAGAAAAAAAAACTTAAATTTTATAAAATGCGATGTTTTTGAAAAATTTCATTTGGTATTAGTTTTACGTACATAAATGTAAGAAATCAAATAATGAGCATTGTATGCTCTCTCATTTGACACCTCATTTATGTATATCGGCCCAGTAATTATCTAGAAAAACCGCTTAGTAGAGTTGGTCCGGCCGCCATCTTTGTTACGTCATAACTCCCCCCCACTTCCACTTTTGATGCTACAACCGCACTTTCCATGTTCAAGAAAACGTACTGAATAAGTACATACCGGTTGTCGGTAGGGCCGAGACAACATTGGTTAAACTTGTCTGAAAAGCTTCGGAGCCTATACTAAATTGAAAAGTTTGTGGTACAGAAAGAGACTTCTTCTTCAAATTTAAGAGTCAAACTCTTGTCGGTGGAGTAACTTCCAATCTTCTCCCCTCTCCGCCAGTGACTTGACCTCTTGATACGACACGACATTGACTAAAGCAAATTATTTAGTATGTGAAGTTCTAAGTTTTATTGTACTGACTGACATGATTAGAATAAGATTATTAATTATTTATTTGGTTCTGGCGTTTACTATCGTAGCGAAAAAACTGTCCATTTAAAACAAAACAATTTTGAATGGTTGATTGATACAAAGACGAAATTAAGGTATTTAATTAGGTTACTCGTAATTGTTAAGTTAGTCGTATCTGATTGTAATTTTTTATACAGATTGTAGTAACATAGACTAAAGTAAAATTTTAGTACTGTCGAAGACTTAGCATAAATACATAATCCACGTCCTGCCAGTTGGGCCGCGGTCCCCGAGCTGAACACCTCGCTCGGCGGGAATTCCCCTTTTCCATCACGCCGCATTGAGCCTTCAGGCTACACCTCTTCATCAATCTTCCTTACACTGGTGACACCCAACATTGGACACGCAACCTTCTTCAAAAATGGACTCTATGCTTCACAACTTCGGAGACAGCCACGACCTGCGTCATCAGCGGCTACTCATCGCAAGTCCTAGCGCCGAGACCCCGGAATGAACCTGCCCGCTTCCTGGTAACTCTTCGGCGGCAACTACTCGTCTCCATAACTCCCGACGCACCGAGGACCTGAAGACTGCATCGGCTCGGCTGTCAGAGTTGCGCTACACTCCAGCCAGACTGCCTGCCGCCATTGGACTTCGAGATGACACCGCATCGAAAAAGACGTTAATACCTCATGCCAATAACTAGACTGTATCGACCTTCGGTTTAGGGGGGAGTACTGTAGCGGCGCGGATTGCAGAGAAATATGAAGCGCGCGCCGCACACAGAATGCGCTGACTTCGCTGGATGCATCTACTGCTGACGAGCCGACGACGACAACGCTGCCTGCACAATGTAAACACGACGCGTCATACTCGTCATAGAAGATTACCCAATCAGAAGTCGAGGCCTAAAACGCGGTTACGAAGTTTGTCGAAGACTTAGCATAAATACAAAATCCACGTCCTGCCAGTTGGGCCGCGGTCCCCGAGCTGAACACCTCGCTCGGCGGGAATTCCCCTTTTCCATCATGCAGCATTGAGCCTACTGGCCACAACCATCAATCATCCTTACAGTACCTACTTAATGTAAGGTACAGGTTTTATTATGGTGCCATTATGGATGGCATTGTTTTTAGAAGAAATTTCTTTTGTTTTTCCAAAGAAAAAGACTATTTTATTTAATCCTTATTGTTTGTAGACCTAATGATTAAAAGATCTCACTAGAGTTTAATTTGTTCGCTTGGTTAAAGTTTTGTTGATTAATAAATGTTGTTAATATTGCGTAAAAAGCGTAGTTTTATTGTTAAACCCCAATCATTAAAAAAGAAAAAAAAATCTCGACAACCCGAGAATTCCCGGGAAATAGTTGTCGAGAATTCTCGTGCTCCGAGAAATGAAAAAGGTCGAGAAATGAGAAACCCTACTTACAACATACACCACAGAAACAAAACAATACAGAAAACTTAAAAGCTAACTAACTCAAAGCTTATTCATCTGTGTGATTCTGGCTTTGAAGAGCATCACCCTATTTCCTGTGGGTGTCGTAAGAGGGATCCTAGGGTTACATGTGTATTGCAATTTTGGGCGATGGGTGATACACAATTTTCCGAATGACCCTCAGTTAATGTTTGTCCGACAAATGTCCGTTTTTTACGGACGTTTACGCTCTGCCTACACCGCAAGGGATATGGACGTGACGTATGTATAACTTTTCAAGCACTCGCTATCATTTTCACTCATTTTAAGTATTAGACCTTCACTCATTTTAAATATTAGTAATTTACCTAAATACTATCGCGATAGACCCGGTCTAATATTTAAAATGAGTGACGTATGTATGTATGAGGGTAAAGTGAGATCGTGTCTTATGATGTATTCTGGAGAAAGGCAACAGTCCAGCAGTGGACTGCTATAGGCTGATGTCATCTTTTTCCACTTCTGCCGTCGGTCCTATGTCAGAAGCCAACTACTTGTAGTAGGTAAAGAAGAAAAGAAGGCGAAGAAGAAGAAGAAAAGAAGACGGGGAAGCAGCAGTCTAGCAGTGATCATCTTCTTCCCATTCTTTAAGCCGTCAGTCCCCGTTGCTGTCTATGATCATTAGACGGTGGTGCTCGTTACACAACCATGTCAGAAGCCTCCTACTAGTAGTAGGTGGTTTAAAAACTCTGATACCGGGGTTCATCGGGTCGTTGGACGACACGAAAAAGAAGATGGGGAAGGCAGCAGTCCAGCAGTGGACTGCTATAGGGTGATGTGACCTTCTTCTGCTTCTTTAAGCCGTCGGTCCCGGTTGCTGCCTATGATCATTAGACGGTGGTCGTTTCACTACCATGTCAGAGGCCTACTAATAGAAGTAGACGGTTGAAAAACAGTCACAGCAGGGCTCATCGGGTCATTAGACGACTCGATGTCCCACACTAAAAAGAATAAAAGAAGATGGGGAAAGCAGTAGTCCAGCAGTGGACTACTAAAGCTGATGTGACCTTCTTCTGCTTCTTTAAGCCGTCGGTCCCGGTTGCTGTCTATGATAACTTGACGGTGATCCTTACACTACCATGTCAGAGGCCTACTTCTATTAGTAGGCGGTCGTTAGCTCGATGTCCCACACGAAAAAGAAAAAGAAGAATAGAAGAAGATGGGGACGGCAGCAGTCCAACAGTGGACCGCTATAAGCTAATGTGGTGTGACTTACTATCGTATTTGTGCATATACGAAGGAAGGTATGTGCCTGGTATGTAAAACTTGAACTTGTCAATAGCAGCTTTATATTCGGAGCAACGGCAGCGGTCCATGGTAATTTGTTGACAACATTTAATAATTAATTCGAAAAATAAAATTCTATTCTTTTTTATGTGGCCTCTGTCAAGACAGGACAATTCTGCTAATGTCTAAGTTAGAAAATAATTCGCGAAACGGCGAAACGTTCAATTCAAGTCAATTTCTTTATTGTAGTTTTGCCACTGACTTTTGCAGATTTTTTGACAGTTTTAAACATATTGCGTTATTAGAAAAAGAAGATTTTACTCTGAGCACTCAATGCGAGGTTTGGCCCCCCTTTCTATTATTTTTTTTGGTTCTTCCACACCATTTAAATCTTTAAGTCAAATACTCTATTAAAAAGCATCATATTTGTATAAAATAATATTTTTCCAAACTTTAACTTGAAATTGCTTTATTTTCAGTAGAAATAATTACCTTTTATTATTATTATTATTAACCATTTATTGCACACAAGAAACATTACAAGAGACAATATTCAAAGAATGACGACACAACAGGACAACTTATTTCTACTAAGAAATTTCTTCCAGCTGACCTACAGAAAGTGAGACTTCTACAAGACAGGCGGATTGGGCGTGCACAATTACTTATTTAAATAAATAAATGCCAATAAAAATATATAAATACTTTCATAAATAAACATACATAATATATTTCATACATATATTATTTCATACATAAATTACCTACTTGGGTCAAATCACATATTTTGTTCGTTGCAATGTCTGTGATGTCATTAATTGCATAAGACTATTTATTAATGCCGCTTATTTCTATTTTCATGCACATATCACGCCTTTTTTCCTTGCGGGGTAGGCAGAGCGTTAACGGTCGTAAAATACGGTCCTCGTCGCCACGTCTAACAATTTTTTGAAAACGTTTCAGAAATAACGTGTATCATTATAGTGACAGGCTGGCCTAAAATTGTAATACACACGAAACCCTAGATTCCCTTAGTCGCCTCATACTACACCAGCGCCGCGGAAAAGTAGTGGAGTGATGCTATTCCAAGTGGTCATCACACGGCATATTTTACGGGATCCCATAACATCAAAATCATGTTTCTTGAATCGTTCGCTCCCGGTTTCTTATGAGTCGTATGACAGCCGTGCGCGGTGCTGTAAAATCAGTCACATGTTGTTAAAATCGGCAATAACACACGCAATATACGAGCGAATTACATCGTGAGGAAAAAATACTTGGTAAGCGCGAGTTGAGCTTTCATATTAGGTGTTCCAGATGTCCAGTTAATAACGACAAAATAGAAGAAGGAATGCCGGCTTAGAATAGCATCACCCCAATTACACTTGTGGGTGTCGTAACAACCGATTATCGCAAGAATGGGCACCAGCATTCCCAGTAATATAAATATCACAATGACCCCAATAGGGGAAGACTCATGTCCAGCAGTGGACTGTTAATGTATAAGGTTCATGATGTACAGAAGCGTCACGAGATCTGGAACAAAAATAGCGCACGTAATTTTTTTTTAATTAATGATGGGTTTGCTCTTGACTCTAGTCTAGGTCATAGGACAGAGATAGAGTCTAAGATAAGAGCGAGCTCACCCAGAAGAAGCCTGTTAAGGCACTGGCACTCCCACACACTGACGCGATGACGGAACGCAGGTGGCTACTTGGCGCCAGACTTCGGTGGGATGGTGGCCCTTACGGAGCCTTCCACCGCTTAGTGGGATCGTTCAGCTGGACTTATCCACAGGCAAGCCTGTGTTGCCGTTGCCCGGGGTGGACCGCTAGGAGGTAGATCCCATACCACCCATAAAAAATACGCAAGTCATACGCAAGTCTATTCTTTTATCGTTTTTTAAAGTTGCGCTAATAGTTGATTGAAATTACGAAAATATATTTTTTTTGTTTCCTATCTTAGTAGCTGCTGTCAAAGAAACCATCCTATAATGGAGCGAAACCAACTAAAGTGTAAAACGGGAGTCCACACGGAACCCTAAAAAAGAAAAAAAAAGAATGCATTTTACGGCCGGATTGTAAAAGTGGGAGCATATTAGCGATACAGCAATCTGATGAGCACCATGCCCGGCACTTTCAAGTTAAAGGGTTTAAGTTAAAAGACCTTATGGTTGAACGTTAGACTAGTGGCGCTCACAAACATGAAAAAAAGTGACAGCATATATAGCGGTCTAATGATCACCATGCTCGGTACTTTCAAGTTAAAGGATTCAATTTTAAAATGTTTAAGTTGAACGATACGCCAGTGGCGCACCAATTTAGGAAATACATCCCTGACTCAAACGCAATGCATCTGTAAACTTAGGCCTCTGACGTGTTCTAAACATTGTTTAAGAGCATTCGTTTCAACGATCTATTGCGCCATCAAAAAATATTCAGTAATAATTCCAACAGCGGCTAGTTCTCGCATTAAATTATTAACATTATTTGCCTAGACAAGCTTTGGGATTAACAACTACCGGGAAAACAGTCTTTCTTCGGTACTTAGTTTTCGAATGCATTGCGTATTCCACCAGAACTTTTTTCCTAAAAAAATATGTTGGACGTTTCACACAGCGCCACCTAGACCCAAACCAAGCAAAGCTTGTACTTGGGAACCCGCTTTTACTCTTTCTGTTTATCTTTTGGTTGGCCGGTAGAGAATGCCGCGTGGCATTAGGCCCGCCCTTTGTACTTTCTGTGCAATAAAGTTTAATAAATAAATAAACTCGATAGTTGATTATACATAAAAACCTTTTTAATAAAAACGCCTGTGCGATTTGGTTTTGTATTCCCACAAAATTACAATACATAACTATGCACTCAGTTTTTCCAAGGTCGTATTGATTCAAACACCCTTTGTAGGTATGTATTGCCGCGAATTGATACTTTGGTTTCCAGATGACTAGCGTGTCCAGCAAGGGTTTTTATTCCAGTTTGAGGGCGCCACTGGGCTCTCGAAACAGCTTAAGTTGGAGCTCTCTGAATACGCCCATAAAGTGCAAACACGAGCCAAATCACGCGGACAGACATGAGGTTATGGTCATGGATATGACGTGGATATGACAATAATATATATAGACCACACGCGTATAGAGACGTTATAGGTTATGAAGTCAATCTGTAGGCGATTTCACGATTCCATTAAAAACTTGAATATACTTTTCTAGAATATGCGCAATGTTAAGGCAGGGTGAGCGCGCGAGCAAGATTTTTATGCAGATAATTACAGCCATAAAATAACGAAAAAATTAAAGTTATCTCGAAGATTTCACAGACAACAGAACTCAATCACAGATCTCTTATATATATGTCCTAAAGGACAGATAAGCAACTAGCCTTAGTACATGAAGTCCTTACTGAATTGACCATAGACTTACAATATACCACTACGTGAATTGACCATGGATTGTGTAATTTTACTGTGATGTACCATGGACGTACTCGCTACGTTATATTGTTACCTCCTAGTATTTAATAGTGATGTGTAGTAGTCACAGTAATAGGTAGTATTTTTCACAGGTATTTTTATTATACAGGTAATTTAAATAAAATGAATGTTACATAATTTAAAATAATTTTATTACAGCAAACTAAAAACGAATAATTTTATTACAGCAAACTAAACACGAAGTAAACGACTGTCACCTCAAGCCGCCATACGCCGGTTTCTTATTCGTATCACTCTGGGAGCCTGAAAATAAAACATAGGAAAACTTTATTAAAAACGATACGATAGATAAATCTCAAAGTACGAGCCTTCTGTCCGTCGCAATGAATGTATGCAATTTAACTACAACAGGATAAGATAAATAAAGATCCACAAAATAATAATTGAGTGTGTCAAAGAAATTTGAGTTTCTATTTACTTTGCTGATCATGACCAACCGATTTTTGATAAAATAGATGTGCAAACCTAGATTGTTTATATCAGGTTTATAATTATGTGTTTTCAGAGCTGAATAACGAAAACGCCACCCAGCCCACCAAGCTTATATGGTACACTTATTTTTTCTCCATGCTAATGTTTAAACTAAATTTGAGTTTAATTTGTCTTATATAAAAGATAACAAAACTAGGTTTTGGTCTAAAACCTGCGACATTACCTTCTACCTTATCAGGTAGGCAAAATAGGCGCGGATACGATTTTTTTTTTTCTGTATCAGTCTAGCGCTGATACTGCCCATAGAATTGCACTTTTCTGAAACATTAATATAGTGTTAGGCTGTAATTGTTCTATTGTTTAAAATAAGTGTAGGGAAGTCGTGAGTTCATTTATTATAGGCAAGGTGGTGAAGAATGTGGGACATCATGCTATATTGACGCACACCTTCTGTGATGCAGTAGTCTAGCGTCTATTGATACTTAGCCAACTTATCGCTCGGTGTAGCTGTTCTCAATTTCAATTGTACATTGCTTTGGAGAGCATATCAAGCCATCAGGCCGGGATGATGTTTAAGATGATTCTACTTAAATGCTGATCGCTACACTGCCTCGTCGGCCTAGTAGGCAGTTTAA
The DNA here is from genome assembly GCA_027580185.1 of Tuta absoluta. NCBI lineage: Eukaryota > Metazoa > Arthropoda > Insecta > Lepidoptera > Gelechiidae > Tuta > Tuta absoluta. Next base: position 1,552,216 of record JAQAHW010000052.1, read on the forward strand.
ATACGCTGATACTGCGGTTATTCGTGCGGAAAGAGAAAAAGTATAACTCACCATGCATTTAATTCACCAGTTTGGATGCCGACGAAGAATCGAATGTGTGGATCTTCATTTGTATGGAACTCAACAGATCACCAGTCTACTAAGATCACAACATCTAAGTTGCTCTAATCTTTGGTATATTCTGAAAGTAGAAAGCATTGGATTGTTTTAAACTGGTCACTACCGTAATGAACGCACCAAAGAAACTAGACACTTAGACACACATCAGCAAAAAAATATTGTGATATCAACATCAAGGGAAGCTGCTTACATTTGCTATAGCGAATAAGTATGAACGTTGAAGTCATATCATTACTTATATTACATACCACAAAAATTGCAGCGAAACTGCGTTCTAAACGATGTTATAAACAGTTTCAACAAATTCTTGATCGTAAAAACAGCAATACAAATTTTTATCGAATGCCGTCACCTCGTATTCGCCAAGTTCACTTTTCTTCGTCTTTGCCCATAGCACAGGTCAAAATAAAATAAATGGTTATAAAATGGTCAATGTTTACAATAATATTAAGGATAAATGTAATTAAAGAAATAGAAATCGTTAGAAGTTGGCCGTGAAAAAAATGACAGTTTGAATTTGACAGGCATAGATAAAATTCTTTTGTATTCTATTTATCCATTGGACAGGCAAAGGTCTTAAAACCATACAGCATCGTCTCGATGTAGCTAATCGTAACTCAGAAGATAATCGTGGGACTGGGACAGGTATACGGTCCGGTAGCTTTGTTCGGAGATTCCAATGGCTGAACTCAATTTGACAAACTCTACTCGATAGAAAAGTTCCAAAATAACATCTATTTCAATATTTTTTCATTGTTATGTCTAGAGTTTTAAAGTTATATAATAATTACGCTATAATTTAGATACATACTTTTTCTGGTAAGCATGGCAAATTTTGACATTGTAACAGTAGGTATAAATTTCCCTAGTTTCTTTGTCGATAAAACCGTAAAATCTCGCGGAAGTTTGAGAGCAGAAAGATTGGGTAAGGCAAAATGATTATCATGACGTCAAAAGTTAATTTCATTTTATTTCGTTTACAATAATTATTACAACCATCTACAAACTTTGCGTCCTACTTTATTTATATTACCTATATACCTCGCTACATACGTTACTCAAAATTAGTCAGTGTTATGGCGAAAGATAAAGCAACAAGAATAGAACCAATACCATTTGAGCAACAAAGTATCTGATCATCCGAGATTACCAACGTAAGACTGGCCAATACATAAAATGCCCAACTTATGGATAACTTGCCCGTTTACGATGGTGAAATTCGTTGTTATGCGCCATTTTATAGCGTTTCGAGTTCATAATCAGCCGGTATTTACGTATTTTGCTAGGTCCGCAATATTTTGTGGGTAGTTGGAGAATATTTCATTTTTAGAAAACTTGTAAAATTTCTACTGCGGGCAGGATTTGAACCAGCAACTTTCGCTATCTAGTGGTGACGCCTATTTCATCTGGGCTACCGCGGCTCTTAAAATAGTATAAGTTAAAAATTTACGGCCGATGTGGCGCAGTGGTAGTGCGAGGTTCCGGGTTCGATTCTCGGTGGGACACTCACAAAGTTGTTATTGATCACTTTGTAAATTTGTTCCCGGTCTGGTTAGGACATTGCAGGCGCAACCAACTGATTGTCTTAAAAGAAATGGTTCCTTGCTTCAGAGGGCACGTTAAGCCGTCGGTCCCGGTTGCTGTCTATTATTACTTGGACGGCGGTCGTAACACAACCATGTCAGAGGCCTACTAGTGGTAATAGGCGGTTGAAAAACTCTGACACCAGGGTTCATCGGGTCGTTGGACGACTCGGTGTCCCACACAAAATGAATGATGAGTTAAAAATAGTACATATACCTATCACGGGAAATAAGCTTTGAGTTTTCTCCCATTACAATGCAAAAAAAAAACAGGCTTATCCAGGCGCTTTTATAGACAGTAATTTTGGGCTAACTGCAGCCAACATGGTTTTTGTAACGACCGCCATCTAAGTAATCATAGACAGCAACCGAGACCGACGGCTTAACGTGCCCTCCGAAGCGCGAAACCATTTCTTTTTCGGACAATCAGGTGGTTCACCCTGCAATGACCGGGAACAAATTCACAAAGTGAAAAATATCAACTTTGTGAGTGTCCCACCGAGAATCGAACCCGGAACCTTTGCGTCGCAGGCAGTCGCACTACCACTGCGCCACATCGGCCGTCAGAATGATAGACTAATAGTACAGAAAAGAAGTGATTCGTGGCGCGTGCGCAAATGGAAGACACGTACAATACAACAGGATTAAAAAGAATCGGTGCAAAGGTTTCTATTTTATACGGTTGATACAGGTACGCACTCAGGACTGAGCGGGGGGGGGGGGGGGGGGGGGGCGACAGTGGATTTCATTTATAAACAAAATAGCGAATTAGTATTCTTCAAATCAAACAACATATATAATAGCAAATAAAATTAAATAAATAATATCCTGGACAATTCACACAGCACCATTCAGCCGTAAACTAAGCAAAACTTGTAGTTTGGGAACTAGATGGCTGATAATTATACATCATATGAGATCCGTACCATCAGATGAGATAGCTGACAAATGCGTGCCTATTTTATGTATGAATAAAAAAATACATAATATACTTTTTTTGTAAATAAATACGTACATTGCCTGTTTCATTAATAAATCCGTTAATATTTTATAATGAAACAGAATAAAAAAAAAGCCTTAGTGGTCTATCTATTGTAGTGAGCCTTAGTATCTGTGCTCCATAACTAGATACGTAAGATGGTAGAAATCATTATTAAATTAAATTCGTGGTACGAGTATCATCATCATCATCATTGGCCTCACACGTCTGTGACAGACGATTTAAACAGTGTCTGAGGCAGACACTGCGTTGCCTGGGACGCAATTATGGAAAACGCAGGGCTGCCCAGGACCTGCGCCACCCTCTCGGCCTTCCTGGCTGGATCCGCAGGAACGACTAGTCGATACGTGCGGAGCCAGGTTGGCTGCAGGAGTCTGCCGCGCGGTAGATCTCTGTCACACGCGCCTGACGGAGACCCCGTTCCGGGTTTAATTGTAATTTACGAGTATAGGTACTTTATATTAAGATTCAAATACTTTTCGATTACCATGAGTTTTTGGCTTAGAATAGTTTCAACCAATTTTTTGCCATGGGTTTTGTTAGAGACAAAAATTGAACTGAAAGGTCTCATTATGTATTGCTGGCAATTTCCCGCAATAAATCTGTAACGAACAAGTGTTTTAGATAAATTAAATATTGCTGGCAACCTAGAATTTACAATATTCTACGTAAAGGCCTATCGCACTCACAGATCAAAGAACTTGAGTGACAGCGCATGAGAGTTTTCATTGCTGTATTATCACCAAGGAACATATATACCCCGATCACTATCCTAATTCATAATTTCCGAACTGACCGACTACTATTTCACGGCTCTTGCTTCATTACCTGCCTACCGCAAAAGTAATTAAGTTTTGTAGAATTCTGATACGGCTGAAGCCCCATACTAGAATTGCCCCCCCCCTACATAAGTTCCTGGCGCACTCCAATACGCGTGAAATGGAGGCGGCAGCGGCGCTCCAAAGGGAGCCATAAACCGGGATCGCACGAACAAATTAGAACGCTAATTTTATTGCATTAGGGTGATAAATATCGACGTGATTGCCGATTGGTTTACGGCTGTCTAATGGCGGGAACAGTAGCCATCATGGCTTTGAGTGGTAGCTTTCAGGTCACGCAATAAAATGAGAATTCCTGGATTTGTAGTGGTTTGTGAAACTGGTTACTGTTTGGCACATTTGTCGTTTGGGGGCCACGCCTCGGCAAGCGTAGTGTTGAATGACCTCCGGCCAGATGGACCGATGACTTAAAGAAGGCGGCTGGTAGCGACTGGATGGCGAAAACGGGAGATCGTGCCCTATGGCGTACCCTGGGGGAGGCCTACGTCCAGGCTAGGCATAGGCTGATGTATGTATGTATGTGAAACTAGAAAGACCTAAGATCCAGTGGTAATGCTGAACCGCATCCATCTGTTGAGATTTTGATTCGGTTATTGACTCGTAACTATTTTTCTTTGTTCATGTTTTGGAAGCTGAGGCGTTTTGGGAGACTTTATACCTGACCACTAACTTAATATGGCTGTATACTTCCATACAGCCATATTAAGTTAGTGTTCTTTAACTTTGACCAGGAGCGCATCTAGGTGAAATATACGGGGCGGTGAACAATATCTTATCCTACTAATATTATAAATGCGAAAGTTTGTATGTTTGATTGTTGCTTCTTGACGCAAAAACTACTGAACCGATTGTTATGAGATTTGGCACACATAGGTAACATGGATTAACACATAGGATAGTTTTTATCACTACTTATGCGGGCAACGCCCCGGGTAACAGCTAGTTTGCCTTAAGACAACCCACAGATCAAAGAACTCGTTGCATCAAATTTGGGTGATCTGTGAGACACCCGAATCAGGTGGTTGTTGTGTCAAGGAGTAGGAATATTTACAAATACTAAAAACTTATGGATTTTTTAATGGAACCTTGATCGTTGAACTTTTTCGAGATGCTACTTTTTCAAGTTCCAATTTTATGAGCAATAAATTCGTAATTTACTTTGAATTCATGTTACAACCGCCAAACTAGACAAAACCAACAGATAAACATCTTTTTACTTCATTACTACCCCTAATTAACTAGAAGGACAATAAATTCTTTCTTATTGTTGACATCTTATCCGACCATCGAAAAAGGGCATCCAAGTTTTTTCTTTACGTTTTTATAAGTGGTTCTTCTCAGGTAAGTCAGAGGGTAGTAACATATTAAGGGAATTTGGCAATCAAATAAATATTAGTCCTAAATTGGACAGGTGTATAGTCACCGTTACTGCAAAATAACTCAATGTTTCTTTTTGTTTTATGTTTATAATAAGACTGATTATGTATGGGCCCCTTAATGAGGTCAAATTATTGCCGCTTTTCAATTTTTGATGCTTGTAGTGTAATTATAACTATGCTCAACCTGTGAATCTTTTTGAACCATGTTGACTGTCCTTTTCAATAGATTAAATATTTTTATGAATAAGCCATAATTAAATTACAGGAGCACTTTGTTTCCTTACAGTAAATAAAATACTTTCATTTAATTCGTAGATATTTCGGTTCATGTGAAAAAAGATTTCTGTCATTTTTATATAATTGTTATACACGCTATACGCTTATTTTTTTTGATTTTTATGCGTTGTTGAATTGAAATTGAAATTCTTTATGCAATGTACAATAGTATTATCAGTTATTGACGCCATGATTCGTCATTGTAATTTTGTTTTTGTAAAAAACAATTATCTTTTTTATAACAATTTTTTAATGTCTTAATAGAAAACCTGATAGGCTAATACACACAACACACACACAATCACACGACCTGACAGACACAACACTCTGACAACCACGCAAACTAACACACATAACCCTGATATGCACTTGGCTTGGCTCGTGCATACCAGTTTACCGGTGAAAACCGAGAAAAACAAAATGTTGTTTTATAATAATAATAATAAATAATAATAATAGAAAACCGGCTCCAGTGGGATAATAATAAAGGCACTGCCTTGGGGCTGGCCAGGTTAATCACAATCACAGTCTAGATTTTCAAAGCGTGTCATCGCTGAATGATCACTTATCTCTCCTTTCCCAGGGCAAGCGGGGGTCAACCAACTAGGCGGCGTGTTTGTCAACGGTCGCCCCTTGCCGGATGTGGTGCGCAAGAGGATCGTCGAGCTGGCCATCATGGGAGTCAGACCCTGCGACATCAGCCGGCAGCTGCTGGTCTCCCACGGGTGCGTCTCCAAGATCCTGACCAGGTTCTACGAGACAGGGTCCATCCGGCCTGGGTCTATTGGAGGTAGTAAGACGAAGGTAGGTAAAGATTGCTATTTTACACACATTAATTACGCCTATAATCCCTTGCGAGGTAGGACATTTACGCCAAGTCACACATATATTTGAGGGTCATTCGGAAAATGGTGTATCGACATAGTGACATTGATTCACCCCATCGCCAAAAATGGCAACACGGTGTGTACTCGAGTCCCTTAGTCGCCTCTTACGACTCCCAAAGGAAAGAAATGGGTGATGCTATTCTAAGCCGGCATCACACGGTTCACACACATTGCTATTATAGACATAGACATAGACATTTTTTATTGGTAATTTATTACACGTCAATTGTAAATTAATTATTATTCAGTACTGTATAATAGTACAGTATAATAAAACTGTGTAAAAATAATAATTATATGATAATATAAATTCACAATTTTATCGCAATTATATTATTGTATTTCTAGTTTTAGAAACTCCTCGTAGGTATAAAACGCCTGCTTGATAAGCCACCTACGCAATCTTTTCTTAAATTAATAATTCTAAAATATAAGCACATACAATGTCTTATCCTTTCTCATCAGAAAGTCTGAATGCAATTTTTGGGTCTACAAAATACAGTTGTGGTTTTTGGATACTGTGGATTCCCGTCAAGTGGAGGTTTGAGTCTAAAAAGTCCCATTTACGCACAAACACACTTTATTTTTAAACAGAAGATATAATTAAACCCACTAAACAAGAGAATGCTGCTTTAGCATTAAGGCCGCCTTATTGTACTGTGGTTTGTCTTTGTTTAATTTTTTTTCTCTTTGTTATTTTTGTGTGCAATAAAAGTATATTAATATTATTAAACATCTACTCACAGTTTTCAATAGTTCGGACTCGGCTGAGCAGGTCACGGCAGCAATCACGGGTAATTATAAACTATAAAACGCGCGCTTTCGGCTTCTTCACTCGCCCTTTCGATACGGTCCGCGGTCAACAACTAAAGGGTTCCGTAGTTATTTTATTATGTGGAGAATTTTAAGGTTATATAAAGTTACAGTAGCTCATCTTCTGAATACCAAATTTTAAAACACTTCCCGTGTTAGGTATACAATTTTTTTGAAAACTTGCAAGTTTTTTTTTTCCTGCCCGCGCTTGAAAAATTTTGCACGTTTACAAAAAAAAAAATCTTTATCTTCTTTTTGAAACATCGATAGAAAAATATTATTAAAATATTCTTAGATCTCAAAAACCATTTAAGTAATAAAGGTCACAAATAGGTTCACTTTCTTATTTATATATCTAATTTTCTTTAACATGCAGGGACGTGTCCTGTCACGGTCGCCACTTTTATGCGTAGATAGATAGAGGTATTCAATAGGAAATATATTATCCCAGCTGTCTTTATTTCTGACTAAATTTTCGCCCAGCGGTTTCACCCGCTGTCACTCATTTTCCCGTGGTAATAGTTGGCCTATGTGTTATTCCAGGTTATACTCTACCTGTGTTCCAAATTTCATTCAAATCGGTCGGGCCATTTGAGCGTAGAAAGGTAACAAACATACATAGACACACACAAACTCGCAGAATACAATATTAGTACGGATTCTAAGATACATACCAAATACATACACAGTTTACTCTTTGAATCTTCTTTTGAACTACTCCTGTGCAGTCCATAGTTTAGGCACATACATACATACATACATAAATCACGCCTTTATCCCTTACGGGGTAGGCAGAGCGTTAACGGCCGTAAAACGGATATTAACACCACGTCTGACAAAAGTTTGAGGGTCAATCAGATAGCTGTGTATCACTATAGTGACAGGTTGTCAGCCCATCGCCTAAAATTGCAATACACGCCCTCGAGTCCCTTAGTCGCCTCTTACGACACCCATGGGTAAGAAATGGGGTGATGCTATTCTAGGCCGGCATCACACGGGAGTTTAGGCACAGATAATATTATACTACTGCGTATTTTTTAAGGTTCCCTGCGCGTTACACTCACTAAAGTCATTCGTCCTCTCCACCGGCCTCACTGAATTCACCACGCCAATAAACCGTCCACAAACGATGCCGACGTCAAAAATTGATTACTACAAAATACTACCAAAACCAAATCACCACGATTCCTTTACAGCGCATTTATGGCCACGTATAATTGACTACTAATCAAGACTCACCGAACGATTACGCTCGTAAATATTGTAATCGAAATCGCGGTCATTCTAAACGATTTTGATATGACAGTGATCTCATAATGGAATATGATGATTTGGCAGAAATGAAAACTGTTAAGGCAGTTTCATTAACTGCGGAACTTTTCATAGAAATTAATGCATTTGGTAGATTGAACCGAAAAATATTAAACTAAGTAATTCATGGAAAGACACAGAAGACAAGGTCAGATTCAGATGACTAAAATTGCAGCTCTTTGTAGCACAGCACAGTCTGTGTATTTGCAGAGGGACTTGGTTTTAATCTTAAAATATTCCAAATTATTAGTTTCTTTGTTCAGTTTCAAAGTTATTCGTTCATTGCTGACTAACACAAAAAATATATTTTTAGCTTAGTATGTCCCACTTGAGCTTAAATGATTAAAATTAAAATGTTTCTACTATTTATCGTTTATAAAACTGCACCCTAATAATTCTATTTCCGTAGTGGTATAATGATATTTCTAATTTATCACCGACTTTATTAACAATTCCATCTTTGTCGCTTTATGCAAAGACGGTTCTATATCGACTTAATTGATCGTAAAATTTGTTAATAGATCGATTTGGAAATTTGTTAATCTTAATTCATTTCAATATCACCCACCAATTTGACCTTTTCGTGTTTCTTTCATTTTGTTTTACTGAACCATCTCTTGAAATTTCGTCTAACAACTCATTCTTATCTTTCAAATTAATAATTTAGATAACAATTTTCTGCTGTGCATCATCAGCAGTGCTAGCACGCGCACCGCGACTGCGACATATCTCTACGCTAGTGACGTCAGAGCGAGTTTTTTCTATAGGTGCTAATATGCGCCCCGCGAGAGGGCCGCGAGTGCGAAACAAGTCCAGACCATAGACAATTTATCTACGGTCGGTAAGATGCGCACCAACTTTAGTCTACATTTGACGTTTCGCTGTAGAGTTAGAAGCGCGAGTTAAGTCTTCCCAAGCTTAACACGCGCACCGCGACTGCGACATATGTCTACGCTGATGACGTCAGAGCGAGTTTTGTCTATAGATGTTAAAATGCACCCCGCGAGAGGGCCGCGAGTGTGAAACAAGTCTTGACTAAAGACAATTTATCTACAGCCGGTAAGATGCGCACCAATTTAAGTCTACGTTTGACGTTTCGCTGTAGACTTAGAAGCGCGAGTTTAGTCTTCCATGTATTTTCGTAGCGACAACGGTTACGATCACAGTTTAACTACGAATTTAACAATTTTAATGGTGTATATTATTTATTACCAATATTGCGATAGGAAGTAAGTACTTGACGAATATCAAATCAAATTAATTCTAGCGGCCCGCTTAGGGTTTCACCTCAATTTCATTATAAAACCATTATTTAAAGTATCTTATTTTTAAGGGTTTTCTTTTAGAGAAAAATAAACGACGTTTTGATGTGGACCCTTCACAACATCTACCCAACGGTAAAAACCGTTCTCCGAATTCATACTGGAAAAATGGGTTATAGTGGGCTTCCATACAAAAGCTTTTATTATGTACCTATTCAAAATTGATCTTTTAAACATTCGAGTATGTTTACTTGCTTTCAGCATGTCTGTGCCTTTAAAACAACTACATCCTTAAGATGAATGAGTCAAGGGAGGAAAGGAAAGATACCTAAGCGATCTAGGGATACAGATATATAAATGCGACCTACCTGATATGGAATAACAATATAGATATTCAGATTCATCAATCTGATGGGAGAGTAGGTACCTACTTGGTGGAGCAGCTAAGTGAGTACTGGGAGCCTCGCTCAAGATGGAGTTTCAGCTCACTTGAAGGAAATTATCATATAGTTTTAGAGTCTCAGGTTCCACTACAAGGCTCTAATGTGGTTGTTGCATGAGGTAACTATTGAAGGTTTGCTGAAGAGTCAAATGCTTATATTATGTCATGATTACTTACCTACAGTATTTTTGACTGATGAAGGTCACATCAGTTAATGTGAGTTGTTATGCGTTTTATGTAACATCGTGTCATTACTTAAGAATAAAATAGATGATATGATTTAATGATATTATTTATTGATAATAAAAATATGTTCCAATTATTTTTCTGCATCTCGCTTGGCCCAATCAATCGATGAGGAGATCTTTGGTGGTGTAATCTGGGTCATTTTGTACCTCCTCTTCAAACTGCAACTCTACCCTAAAAATATATTACATATTAAAGTAGGTACATGATTAGTCATTATCAGCTTAGTATAATATCACAAAAGCAGCTTACATGTTAAATAATAATTATCATCACATAACAATGCATTTCATTAAACATACCAATAAAAAGTTCTGTCCAACTCTGCTATCATAAAGCCTCCTCATTTCAGTTTTTATTACAGAGTGATGCCAAATGAATGTGTCATGCACCCTCCCTGGGTAACGGGCATTGACACCCAGTATGCGGCACTCTGAGTCACAAACCTGAAACAATCAAAAGTAATAACCATTATATATATATATATACATATATATATATATATATACACACATATCATCATGCCTACAGCACATATCCTTTGCTGGGTTGCAAGAGGCAGTAATTACCGCTACCAGGAAACTACAACCAATGTCACAAAATCTTATTTACCGTTTAATATACACTAAAACATTACAAGAGAAACACATACAAAGAATAAGAACACAACAGGAAAACTTGATTCTACTAAGAAATTTCTTCCAGCTGACCTACGTAAAGTGATACTTTGTTTGACAGGCGGATTAGGCATGGAATATAATTAGATAAAATAAACCTACACACGAATAGATTAAATATACCTAAATAAACTTACAATCAAAATTATATACTTATATATTTATTAACAAACAAACAAACATAAATCAGGCCTATATCCCTTGTGGGGTAGGCAAAGCGTTAACGGCCGTAAAACGGATATTAACACCAAGTCTGACAAAAGTTTGAGGGTCAATCAGATATCTGTGTATTACTATAGTGACAGGTTGTCAGCCCATCACCTAAAATTGCAATACACATCTAACCCTCGAGTCCCGTAGTCGCCTCTTACGACACCTATAGGTAAGAAATGGGATGATGCTATTCTAGGCTGGCATCACACGGCTACACAATATATTTATTAGTAGTTTATTCCCTGAAGTCACATAATAGGAAGCCAAGCTTCCGCAAGCTTACTCACATGCTTAACCGATGTATCAGGCCCTAGCTCAGCCAGCGCTCTTTTGAGAGTGTCCCATTGCCAATGAGTGTCCAATAGTTTCTCTCTGAAGCCAGTGGGCCAGTATAATTACGAGTGACAAAATCTGCATGCAGCCATATAATCCAGCTGAAATTTCATTTAGGCTACGGTGCTTTTTACCCTGCAATCATGAATAAGTACTTCATTACTTTTACTTGGTTTTATTCACGTGGTAGCCGCACGAAAGTATACTCTGACCCGATTTTTGTTTTGTCGCGTGAGGTGAGCTCAAAACATAAGCAATGAGACTTTAGAGTGCCGGCTCTTCGACATGATCGTTACCACAACAGGACTTCCACAACTCCAACATAGTCAATATAAGTTTTTCCGAAGTAGTCACTGCAAAACGACTACACCTACCCGAGTAATAATAAGAAACTTACATTGGCGTATTTGCATATATTGTTTTACTTAATTCTCTTTCTTTTAATTTTTTCACACTTTCCTTTTATTATAATTATTCTTCATTATTGGATTTCCACATGACCATGTGATTTCCAAACAAAGTAAGTTTGAAGTTTACACACGCCATTGTATTGTCAGAGTGTTGCCAACTCTTGATTTCAGAATTATCGGATTTCACCATCTAAGGGCGTTAGTGCACTACAAGGAATTTTACTGTCCGGCATTCCGATTTTTTACGGGAAGTGTCTATACAGCGGGGCGCCCTGCCAAGTAGTAATTTAGACTATATAGCGGGGCGCGCCCTGCCAAGTAGTAATTTAGACTATATGGCGGGGCGCGCCTTTATATAACGCTTACCTACCTGTGAATAACTATCTGCCGGTACTCATGTTCCACCTTAGTAAAATTTACCTTTTTTGAATAAACGTCTGATGAAGAAGGTTATTAATTCAACACTCTCTTTTCGTGTGGGACACCGAGTCGTCCAATATTATTTCAACAATATAACATATCAGAAATTAAAAATACTTGATTTGTGCAGTGAGCCTATGTTTGTTTGGTTGTTCTCGCTTGCATCATCACTACTACATAGTATAAAGTAAACTCGCTTTCCGCGTCTGTCCCAATGTCTGTATGTATGCTTAAATCTTCCACCAAGTGGACCTCGATGTAAGTTTTTATGTATGATTTATGTCGGGAAAAGGTCTGTTTCCCGTGGGAAATCAGTAAGCAGCGGGTGGGCTGCTAGTTCAACATATATATCTAATCAGGTAAATAAAATTAAACTTGTATCATATCATAATAGTATTTATTTGCATACAATAAAACATACAACTGTGCCATGTAATCTCATTGTACAGGTACAGGTCCACATTGACAGGTGAAAATCTGCCTGTAGCGCACTTGTAGTTACAATTTACAGGTTACAGGCGTTTTATGAAGACACTTGTAAACTACCACTGTCAGTACTCGAGGGCATTATTGGTATAAATGATTTTCTTTAGGACACTTGGAGCATTAAGTTTCTTTGCATAAGACCTGTTCAGTTGAACATAATTCTTACTTTTATATTCTTTAATGAACAGAGAAAGTTTTTCATAAGAATTAAACTGTACACCTCTCAAGTCACCACAATCACCTCTTAAGACGTTGCTTTCCATATTAAGATCTCACTATCACAATTGTTTTATGCTCCAAGCCACACAAACAAGTTACAACCGCCAAAAAGATCCAAACAAACATCAAAAAAACTTTGAAACATAACCTGAAAATCACCTGTCAATATCAAAGTGACAGATTGCCCCGGCGAATAGCTCGTTCACTTTGAAAGAGCTACGCAACTGGGCGCCCTGCGCCATAGACTTATAGACTATATGGCAGGGCGCCCCGCTGTATAGACACTTCCTTTTTTACGGTCCGGTATGGCACGCCATTAATCTTAATACTAGCTTGTGCACTATACGTAATTTTACTGTTCGACATTTCACTTTTCCCTATTCCGGATGGTTTTTTTCGGTCCGAGATGACAGCAATGAAAAACGTGTTTATGCTTGTGCACTGCATCCGTGATATTCATCAGCGGGGGCGGGGGAGGCGGGCGCATGTGTCGCACGCGTTGGTGGCCCTTCCCTTCCCCTCACTTCCCTGATCCGAGTAAAGACGGGCAAGTGCACAAGCCAATTCATCGGTTTTTTCATGCCACACCGGACCGTAAAAAATCGAAATGCCGGACAGTAAAATTCCTTGTAGTGCACAAACGCCCTAAATTATGGTACACTTTTAGTATGGGAGGACCATTGATTATACGCACATTTTAGTGTCCAGAGAAAGAGATGGTGATTTCAGCCTATAAGTTGTATATAACCAACTGCAATGTTTGCACATACTTGGGCAACTTCAAGAAGTACGGGGCTGCATCTTCGACAGAGACCGGCTGAGGGATAAACTGTCTTACACCCTGGTGTATTTGGATGGATTTTGTTTTCTAGTCTAGACTTAAAGGGACATCGTTGCTATTTGATAGAAGTTTCTCAGCATATCGCCCGTCAACTTGGCACCACGAAAATCGTAATAAACAAAACCCATACAAATTTGGTCAAAAATATCAAGATACTTTATTTGCTTAAAACATTTGTAAATAAGGTGGTAACAGGTTTTCTTATAGGTACAATAATGAATTGCCAACTAACGATTAGCATGCAAATCTTCAATACATGAAAGCTAAAATAGGATGTAACATAATTCTCAGGCCAAATAAGTATGAATTAATTATAATAATGTCAAATACAATCGAACACAAAACGAATTATTATTGTACGGATTCAAAAAATATCGTACGTAGTATTGAAATTATTTTATACACAACCTCAAATTAACGTACAAATACGATAATTTATCGTACGGTTGGCAACGGTGCCGTCAGTTGCCGACGACGAGTTTTTTTTTAAACCTTGAAAAAGGTGTTTTTTGGTTCAAACTGACCGAATGAAAACAGTGTTGCACATTAAATAATACAAGTGTTTTTCTAACTTAGCAACCCAGCTTTGTCTCCCGCGAGAGGTAGATATTTTATCGACTTATGAATCGCGGAGGTGGTGCATGTTGCTGCCGGAGACTAATTTGTGGCGGTGTGAATCTTTTTGTCTCCCCTACCGCGAGTTATATCGCGGGTCGCATAGCGACAACAGTTGAGTCCATATAATGCATAACCGTGTAAGGCACAGCATAATCATGGCCGACATGCCCGCAATTATAATAATATGTATGCGACTAGAAAGCAGTTCAAAGCTAAGCTACGGTACTGTCATAGCTTCACATAATAAAAATAAACTTTGCGTCGCAGGCAGTCGCATTACCACTGCGCCACATCACGTTATTGTTGTTTTCGATGGTACTGTGCAAGGCATCTGCAACGCACAATTGTGCGCCTATTCCTCTACCTGAAGAACAACATTTGGTTCCAGTTGATAACTACTGTTGGAGAAAGTTCGTTTTACTTGTGCCCTAAAAATTTTGAAACGAACAATTAAAGTTTTTTCGTTGAGTGATAAACTTAAAATTGTAAACGCGTTCGAAGCCGGGCAGTCGCGTAACGCTATTCTGAATTATTTTGACTTGCCGGAATCTACCTTTTACAAAATATAAAAAAATAAAGATTTTATAAAACTGCAGTGTGCGAAAGGACATGGAAATATTAAAAGAGACAAAGTTGTTGAATTTCCCGAAGTTGAGAAGTGTCTCATAGAATGGATTAAACAAACTCTTGATAAAAATATTTCCATAGATGGAATATTGTTAAAAGAAAAAAGTTAAATGTTTGCCGAGAAACCGAGAATACGTAAATGATTTCTTTAAATAAATGACAAAATGTGTACACTTTTTATTATGTTTCTCGACTTTCATTCACCTCTATATATGAGAGATACTACTGTCAAACCTGCATAAGTGACAAACTGGTTTAGTAAAAAACCTCTATGAGCGAGAATAATATTCGGGTCCCTTGAATTCTCGCTTATCCAGGTTCGACATAGTTCATATAAAACCATGATAACAATTATTTGTCTAATACATGTGATTAAATAATACCCGCCTCCCAAATTTATCGACAAACATTATGACATGAAACCGTAACATCACTATTGTTGACGGCCGATGTGGCGCAGTGGTAGTGCGACTGCCTGCGACGCAAAGGTTCCGGGTTCGATTCTCGGTGGGACACTCACAAAGTTGATATTTATCACTTTGTGAATTTGTTCCCGGTCTGGTTAGGACATTGCAGGATGAACCACCTGATTGTCCGAAAAGAAATGGTTCCGTGCTTCCGAGGGCACGTTAAGCCGTCGGTCCCGGTTGCTGTCTATGATTACTTAGACGGCGGCCGTTACACAACCATGTCAGTGGCCTACTACTAGTGGTAGGCGGTTGAAAAACGCTGACATCAGGGTTCAACGGGTCGTTGGACGACTCGGTGTCCCACACGAAAAGAGAGAGAGACTATTGTTGCTATCGGCGAGAAGTCGGATTTATCGTGCGACCAATCTGTAATTTGTCGGGCGAGCGGACCAGATGTTGATGAACAAATCCAACAACTATTTTAGAATTAAATATGCGAATTCAGTGTTCTCCAGACCTCTTTTTACAAAAAGTGACACCATCTTTTTGTAAACTTGATGTTCCAGACCTCTTTTTACAGCAAAAAACTGAGCAATTCGGCATTTTTAATATTGCGGCGTTCACATGTGTTCACTTGCACGACTGGACTCGGTCTAGGAAGAAATCTGAACGGAACTGGTTTTTATGAACGCCAATGCCCATTTGGGCTTGTACTTTGACAGAGGGGAAATACTTTGTATGCCTACTCCCTTCCGAGACGGAAGGCCGTCGTTGCTCGAAGGGGCCGGTTATCCAAGACGATCCAATGCCTGTTTCGTACATATTCATAACATTGTTGGGCATAATCGTGTTGTGCATTATCAATGTTTCCCAGCCAGCGATTGTAATGATTGTAACTACTTTACGAACTAGTACATTATTCATCTGTGTTTATTTATTTTCGTTTCGTAAACAGTTTTGTTTAGGAAAATAAAAGAAGTTTTAAAGTGCACCCTTTACAACACCAACCCGACGGTAAAAACCATAGGTCCCCAATAAAGCTACCAAGACCGGATCCTTACTAGAAAAAAATGAGTTTTCAGGATCAACAAACCGATTGGAGTGAAATTGAAAACAATAACATGCGCGTGTGTGTGTGATCAAATATAATTAAAAGACATTAATTAACAAAACCAACACTGCAAGGACCTATCAGCATGTATTGCTGCCTGTCCTATAAATAATAATAATAATAAATTGGAGCCTCGCTTAGGAGATGGAGTTTCAGGCATTTATAATTTATAGTTGTTGGGTATCAGATTCCACTACCTCATAAATGTAATGTGACTGCTGAATGAGATGCCTATTGAAGGTTTGCTGAAGAGTCAAATACTTGGTCTGATTATGAATATAGTGTTATTGTATAATCGGAATTATGGTTGTCGAATCAGTTAATGTGAATTGTAATGCATTTTATGTAGCATTGTGACATTATGAATAAAACAGATGATATAACAAATAATGATATTTTTATTAAATTTAAAAGTATTTCCTTATTATTTATTTGCGTCTTGCATGGCCCAATCTTAAACAGCCAGGAGATGGCTCTGTCTGTTGGTGGTGTTATCTTGATCATATTCTACCTCCTCTTTAAACTGCAATTCAACCCAAAAATAGTGAAATTTTACAAGTGACCGATACTGATAACAGAGTATGGGCTGGTGATAAGGAACTACATTTTCCAAGGTACAGTTGGTTGTAGCACATAAGGTACCAGTTATCTTAACATCAAGATGTATTAGTAGAAAATGACTTCTTTTATGATAATAAGTAAAAAAAATTTTATGTATCAACTGGGAGTTAAAATAATTCAGCTCTTTTGGATTACCCCTGGTACCTGATGTGCTACAATCGACTGTACATTGGTGGAAATAAGACAAAAATATTTTGAGATTCCATGGTACCTAACTCAAATCAGCTGATAGGAAATTTTATATGGGAGGTCGAATTTCTTTTTCTTATTTTGGCATATGTTTCTAGGGGAAAGTTGTTCCTTATCACCAGCCTGAAGAGTTTTCACTATCGGTCACTAGTACAATTTCACCCGATATTTCATATTTAAGCAGGTACATGTTTGGTCATCATCAGCTTAGTATAACATCACATTAGCAGTCATTAAGCCTTCTCTTTTCAGTTTTTATCACAGAGTGATGCCATATGAAGGTGTTGTGCACCCTCCCTGGGTAATAGGCATTGACACCCAATATGCTGCACTTCACTCTGAGTCAGAACCTGAAACAATTAAAAGGAATAACCATTATTACTAACACACATCATGCCTACAGCTTATATCCCTAGCGGGGTTGCAAAAGGCATTAATTACCACTACCAGGTCTACAACCCATGTCACAAAATCTTAAATAACCTAATGTCTGCTGTAGGGGTACAAGACTCTCATGTTACTTATAGTCACATAATAGGAACAAAAACAAGATATTTCTCTTTACTTTTAACTTATTGGGTAGTTAGTAGGTACTCACATGCTTCCAGTATAATTACGAGCGGAATAATCCGCATACTACACCAACTATTTTATTTAGGCTGCAGTGCTTCTTACCCTGAAATCATGAATTAATATTACATTCGTTTTAATTTGCTTTATTCACGTGTTTAGTCGCGTGGGTCTCAACTTAGTTTAGCCGAAGTAGTCATACATGAATGCATCTTCTACCTTAGTAATAATAAGAAACTTACACTGGCGTCATTGCAGACATTATTTTAAATAAGAACTTGAAAATTCTCTCTTCTTTATTATGTTTTCACAATAAAAAGTATGCACTTTCCTTCAAACTCACTTTGAAGCACAGCACAGATCACATAAATAAGCTTTGAAGTGCGCACAATACGCAACAAATATTGCGCAAATAAAAACACTCACCGATTTTGTGCAGTAAATATTTGACGACATTATCAAGGGTCTGCAAATTTTTTACGTACTATTTTGTGTTGCATTTTCTGTTGTGAATAGGATTTACGCAGCGTTTGTTATGCAGAGAGAAATAAGATGGCTATATTTAGGGCATGGATACCGGTATTCGGTAATACCGAAAAACCGGCAATACCGGCGAATTTTGGAGATTTCTAATACCGGTATTAGATGACTGAATACCGGTATTCCGGTATATGTAGAAACAAAAATATAACAGTGTTGAGAATAGTTTTTTCCTATTTATGAATAAACTTTATAGATTTTAAGGAATTTGAGACTATATTTTGTACTTGGATCATAATTAGTGCCCTATTTGGAGTATTCCTAAATTCTATTTAAATCTGGATCAGGTTTTGTACTGGTTCTTGTAATGAAGGGTAAGCTCCCTAAGCCGATGACCCCGGGGCCTTGAAAACTAAACCTATTTGGTGAAGAGCAAGGGTTCACTTGGAAGTAGTGCGTGTGGTTCAAACAACCCGCCCACTATCCCAACAAAATCAACCCACAATCGCGAGACCAGGACAAAACTGGGCTTAGGAGCTCCGGGAAAAATGGATTAGACTAAAACTACCCAGTACCGCTCAAAGGAAGGCACAAATGAGGTACTCCGTGCGCCCGCGGATACCTTTGTGGTTTTAGGACATAATATTTGTGATGAATAAAATATCTTTTAAATTATTAGGAACTTGTGAATAAAAATATTTATTTTTTATATTATTCTAACGAAAGATATCTGTTCTTTTGTCATATCATCGTTTGGCGTACCCTGGGAGTGTCCTATGTTCAACAGTTTTACCTCCAGGTTCTATGTCTCGGCTCTGTAGGTCATGGCTAGTAAAACGCACTGGTGGTGTTTACCATTAGATGCATTTTGTTTTATGTTAAATCAAGTTGAAAATAAATTTGTATTTTTGTTGTCTCCAAATGCGACAAAACATAAACTCACGCGTCCCTCGCGAGACCTGCATGTTGGAAATACTACGTATAAGGGTGAATGGAAATTCAAATATCTAGGGTGTACTGTGACTGAAACTAACAGCCGGGAGAATGAAATCGAGATCCACGTACAGAACACCTTGCGGTGCAGCGCATCACTTTATAAGGTGATGATCTCCAATTATTCTTAGTAAAAGTACAAAGATCCGTATAATATAAAATACAATCATAGGGTATTTCTTCGGACCATTCGAATTCACGTGATTTCTCTGGCGAATTTGAATTTTATATTAATTGAAACAATACCTATGGATATTGAAAATATATCTCAAAAGATAATAAATGATACCTTTGGCCCTCGTTTTTCACTTATAGTTCCAGAGAAAAACAAGTTTAAAAAAATCTCACCAGAGAAATTAAACTCATAACTTTAATTTCGTTATTCTCTAACTCGCTAAACTGTTATAAGTATGATTAAATATTTATTAATTGTAGTTGAACTAGAATATATAGAAGGTCTGTGAACATCGTCACAAATTCGTATCATAAATAATTATCGAAATAAATACCCATGAATGTAGTAAGTCGACTTTTGGACACGCCAGAGAGCATCAATTTGGGGGGCATTTATATTTTTTATAAAAAAGTGTAATATCCCTATATTTTTTTTATGCTTCTCCAATCGTATTAATAGTCGTACTAACCATATAAAAAATACTGTTCCTCATTATAGCAAGATGTGCATATTTTAGGCCAAGACAATGATTTTTACGGTGCTGAAGAAAGACCCCATAGACCTATTTTAATGTACGTCTGTGAAGCTGGGACACTAACTCTAAAAGAATAAAATAAACTGTTTGTCGCTGAACGAAAAGTCCTCCGAAAGATTCTGGACCCCACCAAGGACGATGATGGCGGGTGGCGACTGAGGAATAATGCCGAAGAACATTATCGGAGACACAAAGGCTCACCAACATCGCTGGCTCGGCCACGTAGAAAGAATGGGAGAGCATCGGGGAGTTAAAAGAGCTTACATGGTACTGGAGAGACATGGTGGAGACTGCCCAGGGCCACCTTTTTATCAGGACAGTGGCAGAAGCTCATTTCGATGGCCAAGATCCATTTTGGGATTTTTGGGTTACTGAGCCAGCGTAGTTAGTTTTTATTATTTGTAAAATGAAAATGAAAATGAAATAACTTTGTAGTGCTAGATATTACGAAATTTATAAAATTTACTTTTTGGGAACGTCATATTACTATAAATGTTCATAATTAGGAAGATTAAGTGAATCTAAAACAAAAACTATATAAATTCGATTAAATAAATAAAATACCTGAAAAATACCGAAATACCGGTATACCGGTATTTGAAATGTCAGTACCGAAAAAATACCGGTATTGAAAAATTGACAATACCGCCATGCCCTAGCTATATTCGACACAAAGCACATACGAAAGTGTCCACCGGTAGCTTAAATCAGCTTAAAACTTTTGTTCTTTTGGGGAAACGTTGTGTTTTCAAAGAAGATCTGAAGGCGTCAAGAGCTGAATTTCTGTATGGTAAGACCCTGCGCCTTCCTGGGGAAATCTTGGTCAGTGGTTCTGATCCGAAAAAGCTCAAAGACCCAGCCGACTTAGTCGTTCAATTACGGAGAAACATGTCAGAAGTTCGACCTGTCCCGGCATCTTGACATGGCGGTGGATAATCCCGTTTGGCGCTCCTTGCAACCGCCACGTAACTCCTTGTAACGGCTCCTTTCCAATTCTTGATCGTTCTAGTGATAGCAAAATCTCTTAACATCAAGGTCATCAAACTCTAACTGTTAACATCAAGGGTAGAAAAGTTTCGATAAGCATCAATAGGGTCAAATTCGCATTCATCGAACAGCATTGTACTTCTTCTTCTTGTTTGGGACACCGAGTCATCCAACGACTCGATGAACCCTGGTGTGAGTTTTTACTACTACAAGTAGTATGACTTTGACGTGGTTGTATAACGACCGCCGCCAAAGTTATTACATGAACCGGGACCGACGGCATAACGTGCCCTCCGAAGCACGGAACCATCTTTCTTTTCGGACAAAATAATATATAGAAAATATCAACTTTGTGAGTGCCCCACCGAGAATGAAACCCGGAACTTTTGCGTCACAGGCAGTCGCACTACCACTGCACCACATCGGCTGTCTACTACCTTACCTGCATTTTCGATTGAATTTGCAATTCTGCCGATTCCTGCACGTCGTGCTGCAGCTCGGCCAACTTCAGCAGCTCAGTCGTCTCCCGCAGCTTTTGCTTTGCCAACTCCTTTGTCATCTCCACCCTCTGCTGGGGCTGGTAGACGGGCTCAGTTCAGATTTTATATTTATATTTATTATTTGACGCTTATTATTTAGTGCACATAATTTGTTGCGCATTGTGGCCATATTGTGGCAGCCCATTTTTTTGACAGTTTCCAACGACAAGTTTTACGTCAAAAAAGGTGTTTTTAGGTTCCGACTGACCGAATGAAAACAGTGTTGCACATGAAATAATACAATTGTTTTTAACCTTGGCAGCCCAGCTTTGTCTCCCGCGAGAGGAAGAAATATAGAAGTCGCGGAGGTAATGCATGTGTGTGGGTGTGGCTGACCGCGACAAATCGCTCGCGGGTCGAAACTCGCGCACCGGAGTCGCGCGAGTTTTCTCGCGTGACGCATGCTGAGGCTGCTGCATTATATCATTGAATAAAAATTCTTCACACCTATCCTTTGCAACACGTTACACAAACAAAATTTTCATCTAAACAAGCGCTACAAGGAATTTACAGTGTGCGCAAAATAAGTAACGCCATAAAATATAACTGAGAATATTTAAGCGTGATATTAAGGAATAATAAATAATAACGCTGTGGAAGTAAGCTTTGTGTAAATGGAGCTGGTGCGAGTTGTTTTATTGGAGAAAAGCACAAAGCTAATAAGGGGAGGTTGTGCCTTTGTGGTGCATGGAAAAGGGGGATGAGTTTTGTCGCTATGGCTATTAGCTAAACTGCTTAGTAGAGCAAAATAACAATTTGGCGTTTAAAAACCTGGTAATTCTTTCATTTTTTGGTATACCTCTGTTACGTTTTATTAGAAAGCAAAATATAATTATGATTCGCACATACCTTTCTTGGGACTAGGCAGCTCATTATAATCAGTTACTTTTTTGGGTTAAACATATTTAGTTTCTAGTCTAGTAGTCTATTGTTTTGCCGAAAAGCCGATATAAAATAATCAACAGGGTATTAACTAAAATGTAGTCATGTTAACATGCTTTCTACACTTCTCGTTCTGCGCAGTTTACTTCCAGTCAGGCTTTTGCAGTATGTACAGGTCTTTCAGAATTTCATTAGTCCAGCAATATCTAAGTTGTCCAACCGGACGCTTGCCCGTTGGACCCAGGTATGCCTTCTTGACCGCGCGATCCTCCTGTCTCGATCTCTTTACTCTCTCCAAAGAAGTTGGACTTCGGGATTATTTCCTCTATCTTCCTGTTTTTTCGGATTATCCAGATACCATACTCATTATTCGTAGGTCCCAAGATTTTCCGCAGTACTCGTATTTTTCTTTTTGTCACTAAGAGCTTTTATTCTTTCTGCAAAAAAGCACGGGTCTTTCGACTGTATTATAAATAGGTACGAACCTTTGTTCTTCTGCTTACAAGCTTCGACGTTAACACTTTGTTAAGGGCTGCTGAGCCATCTTAGGGCATTTTGGACGCGGATGTTGATTTCGTCTACCTTCTGATTCCTGTCTGTTACTATACAACCAAGATACTTCAAATCTTTGCAAGAGGTTTTTTATTGACTATAAAGTTGTTTCTCTAAGTCCTAGCGCTCTTGAATCTACTCATATTGTGGTACTCTGTCCAACCATTTGCGGAGAAGATTATAGAAGAATACGAATGTGGTTTTCGCCGTAATCGTAGCTGAGTGGACAAAATCTTTTTTCTAAATTGGCTAATGGAGAAGAAATAGGAGTGCGCACAAGACATCCATTAATTCTTCGTCGACTTCACCAAAGTATATGATAACGAGTATGATAAGTAAAGTATATGATAGCGTGGACAAAGAGAAACACTTTTTACAGTTCTAAGATCATTCAACCTCCCATATAAGCTGATACAAATCACCAAAGCTGTCTGCCACACAATTTAGTAGTATAAAGGTGTAGCGACCTCTGGGAGCTACTACAAGAAGAAGTGGTTTAAAAGCAAGCAAGACGCAACAGAAGTTCTAACATATCTGCAAGATGGCGCCACGTGACGGGTTGGCAGAGAACAATGGGCCTGAAACGCGGTATCGAAAGTTTTTCACCGCGCAACGCATATATACAACTTCCAATTCTATCCAGGTGGACCAGTCGGTTTTCTGGCCACAACACCCGGCCAGGCGAGTAGCACACCACCTGTGACCCTCCATTCTACCTACAGGCATACCTTCCTGTCATCCGCCATAAAAAAGTCGTCGAAAGTCATAGATTACGTCGACAAACGCGCCCTAATAGGAAGATATGCAGTAGACGTGAGAGTAATAGCAGGTGCACTGGAGGAGCAAGGAAGAAAAGTAGGTCTCAGGGTTAGTCAAGATAACCTCCACAATTCAACATAGCTTATATTATATATTATCAGTTATCTTTCTACTGTGGCTAGAAGTTATTTTCTTTCAAAGACTTTTATTACCTACTATTATAGGTATCCATATTTCTTCCATGGGATTTCCAAAACTCCTTGCATTTCATCAAAAATGTGAACCGGCAAAACACCAGAAAGCCATGCGAACCGTCATAGATTTAAAAAACGTCAATAATACAAAGCCGGAAATAATTAGATTATGCGACTTATTTGCTTATTGTGTTAAATCAAAACACACCTTCATATTGTGGAATTAATAGATAGTATGAGGTATGACAGGCCTAAATGAAAATCTTTGATGTCATATTCGTTATTAGAAACACGCATGTAGTCTCATCACAAAGTAAGTATTGGCGGCTGCGCGCTACATTCTCTATTTTGTGGTCTCATGCATAACCTGACTTAATCCAATCCCAGTCCTAGAATCCCATACCTACATATATAAAATAATTATTATTTCTCACAATAAAACAATTTTAAACGGATTTCAGTTGTGTTTATTTTGGATTTTACAATTCCTAGTTCATACCTTACAGAGCTCGTGGTCAGGGATGAATCCGTTTAAAATTGTTTTATTGTGATGGATGAGTAATAGTATTGCAAACTCAAGAAAATATTATAATTGTTTTTTCTCCGACACGTGGAACAGCTTTAGAAAACTTGCAAAATTTTCTTCCGCAGGCAGGATTTGAACCTGAGACGGCCACTAGGCTACCTACCGCACCTAATCCGTAACCTGCGAAAATAAGCAAGTGTATCCCCCCTTCCTAGTAGATAAAGTCATACCACGCGTTGTTGGAGTTAAGATACACTTGGGTCATTTTACCTAGCGGCATCGCTAGTACTGATAGCGTTACAAACAAAGTACTCGGCGTCCCACACGAAGAGAGGAAGAAGGCGCTGTTTTAATCTTCCTTGCGATACAAAAAGTTTGCATGATTTCTAAAATTGTATTGTATTTGTAACGTGTGATGTATTTAAACTCTGGTATTCACGTGTTACAGATTAACTGGTTTCGATGCTATTTTGATGAGCATGGCTGCGGTCAGTGTGTTATGTTTATTTCGTTCCGGACGGGTGTATCACCGCAGGCGATTTCGTAATATACTGGCGTTGCGTTATTCGGTTGTCGCGGTCAAATTGCGATAGCCTTAATGACGTACACGGGTAAACAGAGTATAAAATCAGGTGATATTTTCAAGCTGAGTAATGATTGTTATTGAATACATATGTAAGGACATAATCGGTTAAAGAGAATGTGTAATTGTTAATTATTATGATATGATTACAAAGTAAATAATATGTTACAAACAAAAAAAAAACGAAAAGCCCGCCCCATGGTGCAAATATAATATCAAAAACGTTGGCTACTTTGGAGTTCTAGCGTTGTTCCTTTTTTAGTTCCTCTTCGTTTGTTTGCCTTCTAAACTTACTAATTATTTTTACTTTAGATAAACAAGAAGCTATAGCATGTATTTATAATAATATTATTTATTGCACAAAAATACACAGAAAAAAAATAATCATTTTTTTTCGCAAAGGCGAGCTTATCTCTAAAGAAGAGATCTCTTCCAGCCAACCCAAGTCTTGTGAGAGAATTTAAACTTTTGGGGCAAATAGGCAATACGATATGAATTACTGTAAAATATTATAACATGCATACAAATTGCATATACATAAACAGATAACCAAACTTACATAAATACTTTAAAAATACATAAATATTTCAAGGTTGTTGAGAAATTACATACATACATACATAAATCACGCCTCTTTCCCAGAGGGGTAGGCAGAGACTACTTCCTTCCACTTACTACGATCCTGGCATACTTCTTTCGCCTCCTCCACATTCATCAATCTCTTCATGCATGCTCGTCGGTTTAGGGTACTCTTGACCTGACCTTTCTTTAGCACGTCCCCGATTTGATCAAGGTACGTTCGTCGAGGTCTTCCCCTTCCGACGTTCCCATCCACACTTGCCATATACACCTGTTTCGTTAATCTTCTTTCATTCATCCTCTCTACATGACCAAATAAAGTGCTCTTTTACTCGCTTTTTAAATACGGAAATAGATGTGCTGTACAGTCACGTATTTATATGACATATAAAAATTTGTACATGCTAAAAATGTATACTGTAGTAGTATTTTATAACATACTTTCCTTTCACATATTGCAAGGGAACTTTAGGGACAAACATAAATTGTCCTTCACTTAAGCTTAGGAATATACCTTATTAAAAATGTAGCTTCACGAGATTACTTTACCCTGTCATTCGAGGAAGGTAACATGAGATATGTAGGAAACATTAGGGTTACTGAGGGTACGCAGATACTGGGAAAGGGACAAATAGTTCGGAAGGTCGATAAATGCGGCTCAAACTTGCAATGCTGTTTTACGGCTAAACCTGTGTCACCTGCGTCAATCTTCTTCTTTTCGTGTAGGACACCGAGACGCAAAACGACCCGATGAACCCTGGTGTCAGAGTTTCTCAATCGCCTACTACTACTTAGAAGGCCTCTGACATAGTTGTGTAACTACCGCCGTCTAAGTAATCATAGACAGCAACCGGGACCTACGGCTTAACGTGCCCTCCGCAGCACGAATTTATCTTTTCGGACAATTAGGTGGTTCAGCCTGCAATGTCCTAACTAGACTGGGAATAAATTCACAAAGTGATAAATATCAATTATGTGAGTGCCGCACCGAGAATCGAACCCGGAACGTTTGCGTCGCACTACCACTGCGCTACATCGGCCGTCCGTCAGTGTGTGTGGAATTTGGGTGTGGCTAACTTAAGACGCTGAATTTACGTATTTGGTTTTGACAAAGACTTTGAGATTTTCATTGAAAATGCTACGAAACATAGATCCTTTACAGCTACGAAGCATATTTCCTTTACAGTGGTGAGAATGAGAACTTGCTTGAAGTTGAAGTTGAAGAACTAAACGTTGAAGTCGGTCGTATTACACCTGCGGGATATAGGCGGTATTTATGTATGTAAGTGACCCTCAGGACGACTTTTTCTTACGACTTCATTTTCACAAAATCCAAATAAAGATTTATAGAATGTACTATGAAATATTACAGATAGGGCGAAATTTATAGTGTCATATTACATTACATTTCGAAATCCTACGATTCATTTATACGCAGATAGAAACTGACCCTGAAATCCTTTGGGTGTAAATTACATTCTCATGGTTCGGTTTATGGGGATTCATGTGGGAATTCCGTAGGGAATGCAACGCGTTCTTGTGGTGAATCTTACTTGTGTTTCTACGACGTATACATATAAACTGGCAATACTTACGAAATGCAAATATTAAACAGTTCAAAAATACCTATGCAGCTATTCTCCCACTAGTAACGAATGCGTCTGTCAAAAGGAAATTGCGAACTCCGATCTTATTTCCATACAAATACGGCTCACGGTCAAACGGTTTGACTAACGCATCCGTTACGTTAAAAATACGCAATAGTGACGGACTGAAGTGGAAAAACTATAGAGTCAATTTTACGCTCTACTTGGACAAGTGGAAACTTGTCAGTCTTCGCAATTCATTTTTGTAGCAAAGGCTTTTTAGTACATTGGATACCCAAGTATGGTGTTAGATATAACCAATAAGAGGGAAGCTCCATATAGCAGTATTTGGTAACACCTGAAAAACTCTGACACCTTGCGCACAGCGCACACCCAGCGCGCGCCGGCGCCGCCCACCAGCGACTCTACACCTGCAAACTACACTTATTGTAGACGGACTTCCTCAATGTTCGTGACTAGGTCGGTGATGTCCGCAGGCGCATCGTTGGACGACACGAAAAGAAGAAGAAGCTATACCACGATAAAAGCCAAGTCTGCGTGGCTTAAAAACTCTTCGACTGGGTAGGGTTCATCGAACTAATCAGATCCTTAAGTCGCAACTCGTTGTCTCATACAAAAGGAGAAGAATAGAGATCTTTTTATCAAAATAGCACCTACCTATACAAGGAGTAACGAAAAGCGTATAACAAGCCACGAGGAGGTTAAGGTACTCATGAACTGAACAACTGTCCCAGTACTCCCAGTGGACAATAGGTCCCAAAAAATGACCTCTCATAATAAATTGACCAGCTGATCGGCAATTTTGTAAGCGAGGTCCATTCAAAAAAATATTTTCATCCGGTGTTACATGGGAAAGTTGGTCAGTTTCATGAGTAACTTGACCTCCTTTCAGTTTGTTATAACCTTTTTGTTTCTGTTGTGTTGGCAAGATTTTCTTGGGTAATCTCAACTCTAAAGCAAAGTTTGTAATTAGTCACAATCATTGAACGTCAGCCACCTTAGTTCCCAACGGAAGCTCCAGCAAATCTCGACCAACTAGACTCACATTAATTTGTCGAAGAGAAATGTGCAAATATACCACACGAAATTTGTCTCCCTGGTACCTCAAAGGGTTAGAATCTGGAAAAGTTAGATGCAGCGCTGTAAATGTATACTTATAAGAATTATTCATGCACAATGTCGTGAATTATTATGCACGACATCATTTTACATTATGTAGGTATATGGTATACAAGTATAGTATTTTGCCGTGTGATGCCGGCTTAGAATAGCATCACCCCATTTCTGTCCCGTGGGTGTCGTTAGAAGCGACCAAGGGACTTGAGGGTGTATATTGCAAATTTAGGCGATGGGCTCACAACCTGTCACTATGGTGATACATTCTATTTCAAATGACCCTTAAATGATTGTCAGACGTGGCGTAAATGTTCGTTTTTTTACAGCTGTTTACGTAGGCGTTAGAGGCGTGATATATATATATATATATATATGTATTTCAAGTATAAAATACCCAGGGCTTTACTATCAAAAAGCTAGACATGCGCTGAACGCAAATTTAACGTTTTTTGTATGGAATATTTATTTAAATACGCGTTCATCGCATGTCTTACTTTTTTGTGGTAAGGCCTTTAAGGTTTGTTAAACCCGTCTTTTTATTTGCGCGCGTAAGAATGTGTAGATACCTTGGTATAATGTAAGTGTAGGAAAAAAGGTATAACCACAGATTAAGAAACGTAGCGACACGGATATAGCGACAAGTTTTCCTCTTTAAATATTCAATTTGTATTGCTTGAAATAATTTTGGATCTCCTCTTCCCTCCCCCCTCCCCATTCATAATGAAACAACTCCTATTTCACTTTTCGAATTTGACGATTAAGAAACTATACTTTCTTCGTTCACAGCCTGCACTTCGTTTACTTTAATGTTCAGTCTTAGCCTGAACTGAGAGCAGCTATTTATTAAAATCAAGCAGAGTCGAGCTCTAACGAGCGTTTCAGGCATCTTGCCGCCATATTAGAGACGGATACCGCTCTAATGTCAGCAGACCAAACTTTGAACACGCTGTAAGTAATTTCCGCTCCAAGGGAATGTTCGACTGTATTATAATAAATACATTAGTACCGTAGTATAGTAGTAGTTCTTTAGTATTTTTGCCGTGTGATAATCACCATATTTCTCTCCCGTGGGTGTCGTAAGAGGCGACTAAGGAATTCGAGGGTTACATGTGTATTGCTACTATTTGTGTACTTCTTGTGAACACAAGGGTAGCATAGAAATACAACTTACTAGTGACATCTATCAGCAGTGACTTATTATTTATCAATTTAACCATTGAATTCCATAATCCATTACCGAAAATTTTTGATGTATTTCCACGAATAAGATCTTAAAATCACGCGATATATATCACTTGATATTTATTTATTACATACATACATATACACATATCAGCCTATTATCCCTTGCGGGGAAGGCAGAGCGTAGACGGCCGCATAAACGGCCATTTACCCTACGTCTGACAAATATTTGAGGGCCTTTCGGAAAATTGTGTATCGTCATGGTGGTAGATTGTCAGACCATCGTCTAAAATTGAAGTACTTATTTTGCTGGCTCATAACACTTCATGAGTCTGGAGTACCTTATGGGGAACTCCGGGAGGTCAGCTTAACTGTACCTGTAACGAGATACGGAAATGGCACCACATCATAAGTTTGAGCCGCTTTTGTTAGTTGATAAATATAATGGGAGTCGTAAGAGGCGACTAAGGGACTTGAGGATTTATATTGCAATTTAAGGCGATGGGCTGACAACCTGTCACTATGGCGATACACATTTTTCGGAATGACCCTCAAATACATGTCATAGTGGCGTAAATGTCCGTTTTGCGGCCGTTTACGCTCTGCCTAACCCACAAGGGATAATAGGCGTGATATGTGTATGTATGTATAAATATAAATCGAAAATATTGTTAAGGAACTCAGAGAGCCCAGCTCATCCGTAGCAAATGCTTTATCTTTCCATTAATCAGGTCGAGGAACCACTTAATGTTTTATGTAGGTACTTATAAGTCTGACTCCCAGTGTAAGAAACTATATTGAAGGAAGCTGGTGCGGTAATAGAATTCAATACAAATAAAACTTCTTGGTTCATGGCTTCCATTTACCTAAGTAGGCACCTATACAGAGGTCCGGCTGAAGTACATAAACACCTTCAGAAATAACAATAAATGACAGTAACATCATGTTGCCGAAACAAAGTTTGCGGGCACCAGCTTATTATGAATAAAATTGTAAATCAACAAGAAATAAGCAAAATCGTGTAAATGAACTAGGTATGACACTTGAATATCTTATTGTTACCTGATAAGTGTTAATAATTTATTACCTAACAATAAAAAAAAAAACGCGATTAGGTAGGTACCTACATTTAACTTTAATCTGCAATGTATAAACGTATATAAAATCCACTGCTGGACATCGGCCTACCCCAATTAGGGGTTACTTGTTGCCATACTTATAATAAAATGCTACTTATTAAATTTACCTTCATTTTCTCCGAACTGACACACGTAAAATAATTTGTTCGGCATTCTGGTTCAGTCGTGCGTTCATTTGCAGTTGCTTGATGTTTCACTTTTCCACGTTTTTCGTTTCAGTCAGTAAAACAGCGCTTGCAGGCTTCAGTTACAACTGCTTTTAAAAAACGCTACAGTTCCACCGAAATGGCAGGGTTGTCAGTCGGCAGACGCCGTTCGCTGCGCACAAACACATAGATAGGTATACACACACAAATGTAGCTAAACAAAAGCCACTCGTCGCACTTTCATAATTTACTTAGGCACTTCCTCTCTTTCTTTTGAATTTTGTTTTTAACATTTCCCCTTTTTGAAGAGCCGTTATCTCGGCCGCCGCTCGTGCCTTCCATTTTGCTTCTATTCACTGCTATTCCGAGTATTTCATTTCTTCTACTTTTGACAGTTGATTTTTCATCTGTGAATTTAGTAATTGGGTTCTGGACTTCTGGCGAGATAATTGCCGGTTTGTTATTCAGCTCTCTTGGATACTCTTTTAGGTAAGTAAAATTTCAACAGTTCTTTTTATTAATTTGTTTGCGTCAACTCCCGCTCTGCACTCGTAGTTATATGTACCTGAGCTTTTTTGTAGTATCTGAAATGAATTT
Source organism: Tuta absoluta (assembly GCA_027580185.1). NCBI lineage: Eukaryota > Metazoa > Arthropoda > Insecta > Lepidoptera > Gelechiidae > Tuta > Tuta absoluta. The sequence goes on from JAQAHW010000052.1 coordinate 1,583,690, forward strand.
TCATTCCCGTAGCGCTTTTTACGATAGTTTTACTTGCGACGCGACGGCGTAGCAAGATCCACGCGCTTAGTTATTAGCACAGAGCATGCAAACGTCATGCGCTGTCACCGCGCTTGTCGTCCGTCGCTGCGTATTTTCACCGGATGGACGACAAGTAGGAGAACCCTTACTCCATTAGGGATAATTACGATAAAATTTCGATTTCAAGAAAAAAGGGGATGGCGCTTCTTATAAAATGGAACTAATTTTGCAAGACAGACCCTGTAATGTGGTTATCGATAATTTTTCTATTTAACAGTCTCGTAAAGTTGATACGTTTATAAAAATATATTTTATCTTGATGTATTTCCTTTCTTCACCCTACATCGGCTCTTAGGCTTTGTATAATCGTATTTTGTAGAACAATACCCGATCTGTTATCGCCTTTCGCAGCCAGCCCGCGGCAGGAGAGGGGAGAGGGGGGCAGGGCGCGTCATCACTCAATCTCGACTATAAGAAAGTGAACCTGCAAAATGACGGTCGCTATAATTAATTACCCGAACTTCAATGGCTGAGACCAACAAAGGCGATTGTTTGCTTCCGCCGCTGAACCGATGTAGCCTAAACCCGGATAATCTGGCTCTTTGTGTCTCTTTCAAGAAAAAAACAAAGTTTTTATTTCCTTCGGAAGCCGGTTGAAAGTTGTTGTCTTTATTCACTCACCCGGAAAGCTTGTTTTTGATTGCGTTATGAAAATTGCGCTATTGTCTTGTGAGAATTTTTTCCTAGAATTTTTATTAGATTTTGTGTCAGTTCTCTTATTCTAGGTGAAAACAACACTTACATCACAAAGTAAGTATTGGCGGCTGCTTACATTGTTACGTTTAACTTTTGTTTTGCTTGACAATATTTGTATAACTTTAATTTAATAATTCTCCTTCATATTGTTGGAAGTTACAGGAACAAATTATACAATTTCTTTAAACTTGAATATGAGTTTTCATATTTACTCTCAGTAATAATTGCTATATCCGACTTAGGGAAAACACGCAACCAGATGAAATTTTACATTTAATAATATTATGAAAGGCAAAATATACACAGCAGCAGACTACCTTTGCAAACTACCGGTAGCGTGCTGCTTAGAAATTCATAGGTAAATAGACTTTTGGTACAATGTCACAAAATTTAATTTTGTACAACAATGTCCCGTCGTCTCCCGCGCGCTGCCGTTTAGTATTAGGGTCGATACTCACCTGTGTCGGTTCAGTCGCGAAATTTCTGATTATATGACATATGAGAACTTGCGCAGATGTCATATTTCTGATTTTTTGCGACTGAACTATACGCAAGTGTACTTCGATACTTAAACAAACATGAGTCCAGATTGAGCTATAACTAGGTACTTCAAAGATTTGCAAATAATTAACCAGATTATACGTAGTAACTTTGAAATTATTACACTTGCCTTGTTCAGATGAATCAATTACTTTTTATACATAGTCCACGCATTGGTTTAGTTTACTTAGTGATGTTGTCGTGTGTATAATGTGTAGGTTAAAATGAACGGTAACAACGTCCCCAAACGTGTTTTGTGCACAAAAAGTTCGTCAAAGAGATATCTTGTCAAAGGCAGAATGCCATTGTAGGTCTTCTGTGTTGATACTTAAAGGGAAGGGAATGAAACATTTGCACAATAAAGAGTTAAAGGTTAATGGAGTTGTGACGTGTGATGCCGGCTTAGAATAGCATCACCCCATTTCTTGCCCGTGGGAGTCGTAAGAAGCGTCTAAGGGACTCGAGGGTGTATATTGCAATTTTAGGCGATGGGCTGACAACCTGTCACTATGGCGATATACAATTTTCCGGATGACCCTCAAATGTTTGTCAGACGTGGCGTAAATGTCCGTTCTATGCGACCGTTTGCACTCTGCCTACCCCGCAAGGGATTATAGGCGTGATATGTGTATGTATGTATGAGTTGTGACGCAAATTGGCGCATTTTTGTGTGTATGGTGCTTTAATTCTCATTTCATGTACAGTCAAGCTCAGGCTAGGTTAGACAGTTCGGACTTAAGGCCGTTCTTATGCCGCGCAGATAAGACTTAACTGGTCGTGAGCTTGACTGTACTATGTTCCTAACCATTACCTAGTAGGTGAGGCATATTATATATATTCTTTATTGCAATGATTGACAATGTTTCAACTTATAATTGAATACATAGGCGAGCTTATCTCAATAAGAGATCTCTTCCAGTCAATCTATTATGGTGGTTTACTAATGGTGGTGGCGTAAATTTACGCGACAATACAAAATTGTTATAAAAAAAAGAAAATTGCCGTAGGTATGCAAATTATTTTTTTTTCAATGACGGATCATGACGTCAATAAGTGATAATACTATCCTACATTGAATAAAGTTATTTCATTTTCATTTATGTTTTTTGTGCATACAACTAGTAAAATTTATTGAAAGGAGATCGCAACAGCCTCGTCGTGGAATTACGGAATTTCAATATGCCACTTAAAATATACCAGGATGTCATATTCCATTCCTTTAAGAGCGTCTCACTGCCCACATAACACAGATATTTGCTTACGTTGCAGGCTAGTTAATCTAATTTATTTCCATTAAAAACCAATAATCCTACCCAAGAGTACGGCAATGCAGCGCTGCCATTTGTAATCTGAAGCGAAACGAGACCACAAATAAACGACTGCGCGATACGGATTAAACATACACAAGGGTTTCACTTGCCCACTGATAAAATATTATGATCCCCTTAATAAAAATAAAAGGTTTGCAATAACAATAACGTTAAATTAGATCAATTTAGGACGATAACGGCTTTAGTTATTATTTCCATAGCGACGATTAAACCTTGTAAATGTGTTTCCAAACGTTGGGGCGTGGCGAGTCTTTTATTGGGGTATTTGTCAAGATATTTCTCGACCAAAGGGACTGTAGTTGAAAATTTTACGTTTGGTTACCATACGGCTTGTGCTCCAGTGGATTTATTGGTGGAAATATGCGCCACGGCGGCTACTATCTGCGATTTTCCTATCAGTTACCTTCATTACAGTGTTTCGAGGTAGAAGATAGAGCTAGATGTTACCGGATACCTACAACATTTTTCAGGCTTTTATCAACAATTAGCAAGAATACAGACATAGTTGTGGATGAGATTTGAAATAAGAATAGGTGTCTTGAGTAATGAATTATGAAACGGTGTCAAACAAATACATCAATTCCTGTATATTTCTATTGTCAAATTCTGACTCATCCATTCTCAGGTCAAGGATTTACTGGCATGCCACACGAAAGGATCCGGCGCTGTGAAAAGTTTCGCTTGTAACGCTGTATTTTTTTAAGTTACAGTAATTTGGGAAAATTAAATCAGTGTTTTCGAGCAGAACCTTTCACGACATATATATCGTTATTATTTATGGCCTGATACTTAAATGCTCTTCAAATAAAATTATTCCGAAGCAATAGAAAAAGAAACTTAGTAATTTGATGCTTTCACCAATAAATTGCCTCATACAATAGCATCAATAATACTTTGAAAATACACAGCCATTACCTTCAACCAACATTGAAGCAATATCTATAACATAAAAGGGAGAAGTAAATCGTTCACGATCATCACGCTATTATCAGCTGAGTATCGAGTTATTGGCATTGGCCCAGACCAAGGCATTGTTTCAGAGGGAACCGTATGAACAACTCAAGTGAAGCCCTGAAAAACTCGTTGAAATCATATATAACGCGCGCTAAATCAAAACACAAAAAAGTCCATGCTATATTTTCTTTGCATGCCAATAAAGCACTATTAAACTCTTTTTTTTAATTAATTATGGGTTTGCTCTTGACTTTAGTCTAGGTCACAGGACAGAGACAGAGTCTAAGATGGAGCGAGCTCAACCAGAAGCGCTTATTGTCATGTAGGTACTTACAATTATAACTTATAATACTTGTTTTAATTAGTATGTTGTTTTTATGCAATCAGTTGTGTTTCAAAGCGCATTTAATTGAGTAAGCGATGAATCTTTAAGGCTTTATTCTGTTTAATAGTAGGAAGGAATCTCTATAAAACATTCCCTTACTCTGAGACTACTGGGATCCTTGCAGCGTCAGCTCGCCGGCTGTTCCTAGTTTTATATTAAATTGTGGTTTCAGCTAATTATGGAGCAGTACCTGCTGTGTATTTATTTAGCTGAATCAGTTTCTTGACGACCGATGTGGCGCAGTGGTAGTGCGACTGCCTGCGACGCAAAGGTTCCGGGTTCGATTCTCGGTGGGACACTCACAAAGTTAATATTTATCATTTTGTGAATTTGTTCCCGGTCTGGTTAGGACATTGCAGGGTGAACCACCTGATTGTCCGAAAAGAAATAAGGTTCCGTGCTTCGGACGGCACGTTAAGCCGTCGGTCCCGATTGCTGTCTATGATTACTTAGACGGCGCGGCGGTCGTTACACAACCATGTCAGAGGCCTACTATTAGTAGTAGGCGGTTGAAAAACTCTGACACCAGGGTTCATCGGGTCGTTGGACGATTCGGTGTCCCACACGAAAAGAAAGAAAAGAGAAGAGTTTCTTTATTTTTATCAAATATGTTTGCCGTATGTGATGCCGGTTTAGAATAGCATCATCTCATTTTTATCCCGCGGGTGTCGTAAGAGACGACTGAGGGACTTGAGGGTTTCAACCTGTCACTTTAATGATACTCAATTTTTGAAACGGTTGTAAAATATTTGTCACACGTTTACGGCTTTTAACGCTCTTTCTACCCCACAAGACATATAGGCGTGATATATGTATGTTTTTATTGCTTGTTTAAATTTAATGGCATGTTTTACACAAAATATTTTTAGTAAACTTTATAAACAATATTTGTGTTTAATTCTGCAATCACTTATTACTTAATTCATCCGGCGCATCTTAAACACTACAATTATTTAGTTATACAGTTTGAATTTGCAATGTTCGGTGGTGGATGGTAAAGGGTCGTCGGTCACATAGGGTGTAAGGAAGAGCCCTACGACTACTGATAGGATGCAAACAGACTATGGTACTGAACAGCTTTCCCCTAATAATACGAGGTGTAAAGGACAGCCCTCCGAATACTGATAGGGTGCATTCAGACCATGAAATCAACAACTTTCTCCTAGTAATATATTTCAGGAAACATAAAAAAATTTAATTGCCCATAGTAACGGCAGTCATCTTATCGTGATTTTGCATAGGAGGTTGATTTTGTATAGTCACAGAATTGAATACCGAATAATTATATACTACAAATACGCCCAGCAGTTTCACCCGCTGCTAACTGTTTTCCCGCGGGAAATATAAAAACCTTCCTCTTGAATCATTCTATATATTGAAGAAAACCGCTTCAAAATTTATTCCGTAATTTCAAAGATCTAAGCATAAATAAGGACACTTGATTACCGTAGGTAAATTTAAATACTTACTACGTAAGTAGGTTACAAGTTAATGTGGTCGTGCTCGTGCATCGAATATATTACATTCAGGTCGAAAACGAAGGAGAATATATCGATTTGTAAGGCATAGTTTACATGAATCTGGAAATACTCTTATTTATTTGCAATTGTAATGACATCGATACTCAATTATAATTCTATTGCCATTCCATTTTTCTAAACTTCAAACTGAAAACGGAATACGAAACGACCAAAACCTTCCAACTGGCACTCTATTGATACATAACTGAGACGCTTTTCGAATAGCGCAATACGGCCTCTGTAATAAGTACTCCTCCGAGACCTATGTCCAATATTATCAAACTACAGGCTACGATTTTACATGTGAAATTCGATGTTCATTGCGTAGTCGGTTAGCAATTTAATACCAGGAATATTAACCGGCTACGCAATATACTACGAATTTCACCTGCAGACTAGTAGCCTGTAGTTTCATAAAATGGCCACTGGTAAGTGTACAGGGCGGACAACTCCTCAGATATAAAGATGTTTAAAAGCGCTACATGAGATGATGCAACATCGAGCCCACTCAATGGGAGGGTTTGGCAGCACAGCGCCCCGAATGGTGCGGGATGGTAAATAGGCGAATCCACGGGTTTGAAGAGCAGCGTAAACCAGACCTCGATGCTAAGCGTGATGAGCTGAAGGCCCATTTAGCCTCAGTTATATATATGTATATGTATACATATATATGTATACATATATATGTATATATATATCCTGAACAACAGCGTCATCTAGCCCCAAACTAAGCAAAGCTTGTACTATGAGAACTAGATAGCTGATATTAATACTTATATACTTTTTTTTGTAAATAAATACATATTATACATAGAAACACCCTGACTAAACACAAATATCTGAAATTGACTTAACAAATATTTGTGTATTGTGGGGATCGAACCCACGACCCTCGGCGTAGCAGGCAGGGATACTATCCGCTACGCCATCGGCTCAGTCATGTGATATGTGATGTTATGTGATTGGCAAGCTCACCTGCTCACATAGCGCATGAGAGTTCGCAGCAATAATTGGCTAAAGTAGCCATCTCCAAGCGCATCTAAAAATTTAAAGTGGCTGATATCGATCGGGAGGATCATCATCAGTAAGTAGAATGACAAAACTGCAAAATAACTATATCGTGAGATGGACTGTACATTAAAATTTGACGTGTATCGAATAATTATGCAACGAGCGCTACGACCACTACGTGAATACGTCCGTCCGCGTTTATAAAAAGTGGACTTGATTATATATATGCTCGTAAATAATATAATTTACCTACAAAAAGTCACAATATTCACCATAAAAAAGGATAAAGAATATTCTCTCTAAAACGTGCCAGCTGGTTTTACCACCCCAAAAGTATGAAACATCTTTTTTTCTACTCAGCAAAATTTTATGTTTATGGCGAGGGATGGGATAGAGGCAATTCCTTAAAAGCTGACCGGATTTTATTTCATCCTGAACATCTCAATACACCTGCATAATATCTCGTGCCCGTATCAATAGAAGGGTTTGAATAGCAATAACATAAATTACGCGCCCATACCAACGCCTCACGACATGTAAGCGAGTCCATAAAATGAACCCTATGCGATTGGGATAGAATACTCAATCCAATGACTTATTAGCTAGTTTCAGCATATCTCCCCTTGTATAGCTAAAAGTATAAACACAGATCGGTGTTATTGAATAAATCTTTGTGCGATTACCATGTAGGGGATTTAGGTTTACACGATTTTCTACTTTCAGATTGCACAGAAAAACGAACTGAAAAAGAACTGCAGAGAATTTTCTACTTACATTTGCAGCTCGCTTAAATTCTATTACCAGCGGTAGGCCGAGCCGTTTAGTTGAAACAGAGCGAAACTTTGAGTTGTGGAATGCGCGCCGTTTTCAAATATTCCCGTTCGGGGTGAATGCAAACCTGTGACGTCATCGCCGGCGCTGGCACCACTAGCGTGAACAATGTTGCGAATAAAATGCGCGCTACGCGGGAACATTTGGTGCTGCACGGCGCTTGCATTCTTAATGTCCGCAACATCGACTCTGGACAAAGCTGTGACACGATATCTAGTCGGTTCATGCAGTGCACGAGGATTATAGCGATTTGGTTTGTTTATTGCGAGTATTATAAATGCGATCCACGCTGTTCCATTCTCAACCAGCTTAAAATCCTGGTTTTTAAGGTTTGTATTGCGTTGAAGCTAAAAAGAGGATTTGAACACTCAGCTGCTGTTAAACACATCGCGACTTTGCAGCAGATACAAAAAGTTTGATTGTTTTGAAAATGCTGAAAAGATTTTTTATAACAATTATTTACTTGAGAATTTTATGAGTTAGCGTACCGTTTAACTGAAACGCCTTAAAATCTACATCGTAGGCTACAATAAGATAGACTGATTCATTATATTTATCCACTATTGGATGACCACTGCTATTTGCAGTGTAGCTCCCGGCTGACCGCTCCACAAACAGGATCTTAAAGGCCACTAAGTCCTTTCCGCACCATTTCAAAGGCAATGCGAGTGCCGTCTTGTCTTACCACTGGACGGGTTTTGCTTGAGTAGGTACTAAATTACATAAAACGTTTACTAAAGTGAAGCCAATTAAGAATACATAAGATCCTATGAAATTAAGCGCGAATATTTTTAGGCAGAGTTCTTCTGACTCGTGTAACTGAGAAACTTTTCTCTAGGGACATAGGTCGCAATATTAAAAAATGTTTTGACTTTCCACGCAAAACACAGTCACACATGTTTTGATTCTTTTCGTATGGGAGGTCTAAATTTTGTATTCATATTCCGACCTATGTTCCTCAAGGAAAGTTGTTCAGTTTCACGAGTAGAATCTACCCTAAAAATATTTGCACTGAATTTAATAGTACCTTTTATATAGTTAGTAGAACATCGTACCCTCACATTTATTATTTACGTAATTTAACTCCTTCTCTCATTTTGACTACAAAGTTCTGAAGAATTTCACTTTGGTACCTGTATTTACTGCGTTTAAAAATACCTAGTTCATATTCAAATCATGAAAGCAATTCTCATTATGCGCTATTATCATTAATTACTTAGCAGAAACCAACATCCAACACAAGATGTGATCATGAATATTGTACGCCCCGTCGTGTTATTTGTTATTAATCACAAATGTAATCAGGACATTCCGACTCGTGTGCGCGTATGTTAAAACACATCAAACAAGGCACCGGTTGACACAACTGGTAATCAATGTTTGACTGTCAACGAGGCTGTCTTATTGTCACTGAAAACAAAGACAGAATAATCATATGACGCCGAGACGTTTTACACACGAGTATGCGGTTCTCCCAGTATAACGGACTGACGGACGTATTTTTGTTTGCAAGGCGTGGCACTCATAAATAGCCTTGCGACGAGACTAAGCGTCGGGCGAAATATCGCACTGATACTGTAAATTTTGAAGGACGCGCGAGATTAATTAGGACACGTAGAACAACTCCATATGTTCGTAATTCTCGTTGCTCGCACGCACGCGCGCGCGCCTACAAGCTTGCAATTAGGACCACGCCTTAGTAAACGAAAGATAATTCTGAACTCTCATACAAAAAAACGGATATCATGGGACACTTTAAACAAGGTGTATGACAGATGCATCCGTCAGTCCGACATAGTATGGGATTCGCCTGAATATTAAGTGTATGATCGTCAAACATACGTTTAAAAACAATTTAAAAACCTGCATTATTGGTTCATGTAGAAACAGCATTAGGGCAATTTCCACTATATTTCATAAAAAGGACGGTAAAATCACTCTCATATTAATCAGTGAAATTAAAAAATCAGTGACACTCAAAAATTGATCTCCAGTTGACACAACTGATCGCATACATCCATAGCATTAATATTAAATGGGTACAATTTAAGAGCTCACCAAAATAGTTTTTATTTCCCAAAACTTAATACCAAGTGAAATAAATTAACTCCATATAAATTAAACTCATTTTAAACTTAGTTTCCCAAAGTAAAACATGTGAAGCTCCAAAACAAGTATACACACGTCAAAATAATTGTACATTGTGTACAAATATTCTTTTTGATTGCCAAAATGGATAAATGCTCACCAAATATTGTTTCACTAAAACAGTAACATTGACACCAAAATATACAGTTCAAATTTGCTTTATTGTAATCACATTATCTAACCTAAATCAAAAACATATTATGGCCAAGCTAAGATTACAATTGTTTACCTTTTTCACTCACAGATCACGTATAATTACTTTACCCCGCAACCCGCCCCTCATTTCATTTGTTTTTCGAAGTCGCATCAGACCAAGTGGTATTATATCGAACGGAAGAGAATCACGATCATAGTTCGTCGGAATCCCTCGCGGCACGTGGTATGTCCGAGGAAGCCCGTAATGTAATAGATAAACTGTTTGAACTCAAACTGAAACCAAAGGCAATTATGAATGCCTTAGCAAAAAAAGAAGAAATAAAGAATAATTAAATGTGCCATCTAAAACGCAACTGAAAAATTACCTAGCCATAATTCGTAAAAAAAAAGTACGGACCATCTACCATTAGCTTAGGAGAACTAAAAGCATGGCTAATATTGCATTCAGACATGCCTGAAGATGAGTATACTGCCTTTGTGGTTTCCTTCTACCTCTGGTACCATCCACCAATGGTTCGTTTCATTGTATATAACTTAGCTATTATGTGTTGCAATAATTGACAACAAAGTAATTATTTAAATACATTAAAATTAATAATTAAATGCATATTGTATTAAATAAGTAACTTGTGTTTGGTGTAGTCAATATTATATTTGGTATGAAAAAAGATTTTGTAGTCGACCATTTTTTTTTTGCCTCAGCATAGATAACTAAAATGTAAGTAATAAAATTAAATATTGGTAACATCTCTTTAGCGACAATTTACAAAATTTGGTCTCAAATTGACCTTAAAAAGTGTTTATGTATTTTTATAGAATGTTATGAAAAGAAAAATAGCTTTATTTTTACAATATTTTGTGATACACAATTTGGTGAGCATTTATCCGTTTTGGCAGGCATTTCGAATTTATTGGAAGTAAGATAAGTGCATTTCTGGTAGGCATTTAAACACAAGCCATATTAAATTCAATTTACAAAATATATGCTTCTAGATATACCGGTTTTACGGTTTATTAATAAGCTATTGTTATTATTGTTGCTGGAGGTAGCCGAAGGCATTTGTGGAATGTTATACCTATGGTAAATGTTGTAGCGGTTACAATGAAATTAATGCTACCATGCATGTAACGTTTGGAAGGCAAATAAATAGCATGTGGGTACCGCAAAGTTTGTGTTGGTTGAATAAACATTGATATTCAGTTATTTCTAAGGAATTTCATTGCGATCTTAAAAACACTTTTGAAATATTTTTGACTGCGTACTTGTACGTAGCAGCTCATGCGTAGCAACAGGTAATAATTAAGTAAATCATGCCTTACAATGTTACAAAAAAACTAAATAAATAATTACCCTCCGAGTGCTACGTGCTACACCGTAGCAAACGCTGTAGACTTATCGAGGTTGACGCACAAAAATAAGCTTTATATCAAATCCATTTATTTTAAAAGTATTTTTTTTAATTTTTAGTACTTTAAGTGCAAAAATGTAAACCTCACCTTGCCGATATAAAACTTCTGTCGCCTGCGGTAACATGAAACAAAAAGAACGCAATATATAAGCTTAGTTAGTTTCCCCAAGAAACATATGTCAGGAAAAGACAAATGAAAAATATCGACCTCCCATACAAAATCACGATCCGCGGACTTCACTTACTACAAGTAAAAAAAATACTTTACGTTGTCTGTTTTTTTATGGGAAATTGTTCAATTTCATGGTCTGAATGCACCCAATGAGTGTTTGGAGGGCACTCCCTTGTATATGTTTTTTAATACTTCTAATTCGTCATGCCAGTCGTTTAATTCGGTACGATCCAAGCCCGACATGTGTGTAATTTGACAGCCAATCTACTGTGGAGAATCCTCTATCTTGATTTGAATTCGAAGTTGGTGTCGGAAGGTTATAATAAATTGTTTACCCTTTCACCTGTCATATCGGCCGTGAGACGGGGCAATCAATAAAATTTGTCATCGTCGTCCAACCCCGGGACATCCGGTTCCGGCCCCGAGTCCGAAATACTGTAATGAAGGTAACTGACAGGAAAATCGCAGATAGTAGCCGCCGCGGCGCTTATTGCCACCAATAAATCCACTGGAGCACAAGCCGTATGGTAACCAAACGTAAAATTTTCGATTACAGTCCCTTTGACCGAGGAATATCTTGACAAATACCCCAATAAAAGACTCGCCGCGCCCCGACGTTTGGAAACCCATTTACAAGGTTTATCGTCGCTATGGAAATAATAACTGGAGCCGTTATCGTCCTAAATTGATCTAATTTAAAGTTATTGTTATTGCAAACCTTTTATTTTTATTAAGGGGATCATAATATTTTATCAGTGGGCAAGTGAAACCCTTGTGTATGTTTAATCCGTATCGCGCAGTCGTTTATTTGTGGTCTCGTTTTACTGCAGATTACTGCTTGGACTGCACTGAGTATGGAAACTATTGGGTAGGATTATTGGTTCTTCATGGAAATAATAATAAATAATTTTACTTTTGTCGTCGAGGGCACCTAATCTTTGTCGGACCAATTTAGGTTAAAACTATGTTCCTTTATTAAGGGCCCTCTCTCTCGAAGGAATTTCACGCGCCCACGCGACGACGTTTTAAAATGAACATCGGTGACGTTTGGCGGCGGGTAAGAACGCCGCAGTATAGAAAAATGCAGTAGGTAAGGTAAATTTAATTTTGATCCCTTTTTGATCCTTTATCTTTAAACATATGGAAATGACAGTTTATACTGTTACAATCTGTAATTAGAATGGACCAGGTATTTGTAGTTGTGTAAATGCATTTTTTTCTTGAAGCACCTACCCTAATAACAAAGTGGTCCCCGTATGACAGTCTGGGTCGAAAACACTTTTCGAAAATCTAAAAGCACGTGGGTGAGTATCGAATTTTGTTATACTTCGGCCCTGGATGGAGAAATTTCGATTTAGATTGATTCTAGTGCATTTACATAATATCTCATTTTTTAGTTAGGAGATGTATTATTAATCAAAAATTTCGACATCTGCCGGGATTTCAATATTTCTCTACGACATATACTACACCTTGCGCTGTACTCACCAACCCGACTACCAAGCAAGCGTGCGAAGAGCATAAGAAACACCCTCCAATACGAGAAGACCTATGTTCACCAGTAGACTATAGCGGCGGTTGATTGTGAAGTTGTTGATGTCATAAAATGACAAAATACAGCTTCTTCTTAGCGTGTCGATGACAGACACTACACCGTCGCGGCCCAAAATACAGCTAAAGCGTCTAGTTCCAATTTTTAGAAGGCGCTCTAATTTTTTATTTCCTTGGTTATACTGCTTTAATTATACTGTGTTAATGTAACAGTAAAAATAATCGGAAAGACCAAATCGCGTCACACGTCAACATGAACACAAGCACAGGTTTATCGTCGAGCCGCGCCCTTGGCGTTTTTGTAGGTATTTAGGCATCATAATTTAGAAAATAACACAACAACATCTTCCTCAGCGATTTTCAATATATAATTTGATATATCAAAAGGTTAGTATAAAATACGGTCAATGAGTATAGTACCTTAGGCATATTATTGAAAAAAAGTATTAAATAGAGACAATTTAGTTTTTTTTCTATCAATCGAATTTCTCATAGAAACTCATAGAAAATTTTACTCTGTAAGATCTTCAACTGCAACATATCTATTTTTAAATTTTGTATGTCTATTTTCTACTGAGTAACATTGTTTTGAAATACGTCATTTTAGGGAAAAGGCTCCCTTAAAACATTTTCTTCAAACGACATCACATAAGAAACATAATTATATTCATATCTCTTGTCAACAGAATGATCCTTTGACGAACATTTCGTGGCACAATAGGTACGTCGTTGGAAAGGTTTTTTCCTCTATTATTGCTTACAATCAGCTGCCCTCAGTCGACACAACTCAAAGCCTGGCTTGATTGACGTCGCGTACCTGTTATTCGTTAATAGTATCATAATAATAACCTTGGTTGAGGAGCTTTACCTTTACACGATGCGATTAAATATAAGTTTTTCTTTACTTAATTAATCTCGTTAATGTCTATGTAAACGGAATAAGAGCCTGAAGCTCAGCAACACGGATTGCTTGTTAAATCAGTATTGACTTTAGTTTCCCTCAGGTATTTTACATAATAAGTCGCTTGTTATTATTATGTTTCTATGTCTAACATACTTAGACATAAATCAAAAATATCTGACGCTCTACTTTTCGCACAGAGTATGAAGTGGAAATGGGCTGGGCACCTGGCAAGATACACGGACGATAGATGGACCATAAGAGCAACCAAATGGAAGGGGCCCCTAGGTTCTCGAACTAGAGGCAGACCTAGCGCTCGATGGCAGGACGAACTAATAGATACTGCAGGAAAGAATTGGTACGACAAGGCAAAAGACCGAAAAAGATGGGACTCTTTGGAGGAGGCTTTTACCCGCAAGGGGTCTATACAAGAAAAATAATAACTAGTGATATATTTTTTTTATTTAATTAATTTTTTGAATGAAATGAAATGAAATTGTTATATTATCATATTGTTCAATTTGCATGCATTTCTATTTTTTTTGTATAGAATTAATAAAGCTCTATTATTATTATTAATTATTATGTTAATTACTTTTGTGTGAAGAACAAACAATTTTTGTATTTTCTTGCGGTTCCTCACTCAGAAGGTGTACTCTGAAACACCAGATTTTACGCTAATGAGATCCTTATATTATGTTATATTTTTCCACTTGTCTTTCTCTTTTCATATAATCATATGTCAAAATACTTGAAAACTACCTAATAAACAGCAACCAGTACCGATGGCTTAACGTACCTTGCAAAACCTAGGATCTCAAAGAATTGAAAAGGGTACAGGTCTTATTCTAACCGAAACATTTGTGGTAATCACTGTACTTAGTTGTTTGTAAACTTAGAACACCAATATCGTATCAAGCATTGTATAAATACTTTTGTTACTACGTTGCAGTGGCGATAAAATATTATTTGTGTGTGACAGGCTTTGTGGCGTGTGTACAGTACAGGCCATATCTCAAAGACACCCGTCCTAATTAAGTAGACAATGAGAGTTCATATTCGACGGGGAAGGGGAGAGGGGGGCGCATTGTGCTCGCCTCGTTATCTGCAGACCAGCCTTTTTGGCTTCGAACAACAAACCGGCTGCTGCTCTGGCTGTAACTGTTTGCCGCGATAACTTTTTACGCGGCCCGTTTTGTCTGTTTAACGAAAGTGTCAGGAATATTTGGTAATTGCGGAATTATTTGCATTTTGTTCGCACGAATTTTGCTTCTTTTTAAGCTATCGACCATACAATAAATGCCTTGTTTTGTTGGCATATACATAGAAGCGTGCATAATTTTCCTATATAACTTCGTGGTTTTCAAAGAACGCCACAAGTAACTAGAATACGGCGCACTATGCAAACCATTTCGTAAGGGGTATTTTTGCCTCGGGTCGAACCTTATAATTAACTGCACCAGTAAGAGTTCTCTATACTTTGCCGGTGCTGGAAATAGCCAGCTTGTTCTGGAAGAAGCCATTTGCTGACAGCAAAAGTTAATTGCCTCGGAGACGACAGGGAATTAAGAAATTCTATTGTCATTCGGCTAACCTGATTAATTATTTGGGGTTTATTTTGCTAGCATCATTATTTATGTATGATATTTATGGCTATATTCTACTGGCCCGGTCTAGCGAAGACGTCAAGAGACACTCATCATTAATTTAAAAAAGGCCAATATAATAAGGGGCAAACAATAAAATTGACAAAAATAATCATATTTATGTGATATTATAACTATCTTACATTGTATAAATACATTTTGTAAGGTTTAAGAATTTACTACTAAACATTGTTTAACAGATTTATCACACTTTTTCCTAAGGAAATAAAAACTTTTCTTTGTTTCTTGAAAGAGACACAGAGAGCCAGATTATCCGGGTTTAGGCTACATCGGTTCAGCGGCGGAAGCAAACAATCGCCTTTTGCCATTGAAGTTCATGTAATTAATTATAGCGACCGTCATTTTACAGGTTAATTTTCTTATGGTCGAGGTTGAGTGATGACGCGCCCCGCCTTTTCGATAAGGCGATAACAGACCGGGTATAGTTCTATTAAATTCGATTTATTATAATTATACTATAACAATCCAGTTACACATTAAACTGCACAAGGAGTTGATTATTAGCGGACCGTATGAAATATGAAAATTATGGAAAAATTGCTTACCTGAGATCACAAAGATTATTATGGCGACAACCTCCAGGATGTGGATGTGACTTAATAAGAACAGTGTTGCCAATTCTATCTAATATTCTCTTAGGAATCGATCTTTTTTTTACCTGCAAAGTTTCAATTAAAATACTAGTTAAAATAAAAACGCAATCAAGGAATAAACAGAGTGTTGGAATTACAAACAACATTTCTTTCCATCGAATTTCTTTCACCTGCTAATTGAAATCTCTGCGTAAAGTTTCCGGGAAAACTGGTGCCCGGGAGCCGTATTGAATAACTCTCAGTCGGGTAAAAAGGTGAACTGTAAAATGCGTGTTATTGCACAAACAGAGCAATTTGTGAGGAGAAAAACTACAATCAGTGAAAACAGGGACATTTTTTTTTATTTGACGCTCTCCATATAAAAAATGAATGATATTAATTGAACTACTAGCCTCAATTTGAAGAAGTTTTTTTAGCTCCCTAAAACAGTATTAATAAATAAACTTTAAAACTGTTTATTCGTGTACATTTTCTTAATATTTTTTATATAAACAGAATTAATATCATTTGCTCCAACTACCGGAAGTGGTTCTAAAACGTGTGTCACAGCCAGCGATGATTACAGTATGGGCCAAGGCCAATACTTTGACGTGGAACATTCCTAACGCGGGAAAATCATTTCGGAAAAAAATACATGCAAAAACTCGTTTAGTATACAAGAGAATAAAAGTTAAGCTGCGAACTTTTTACAAACTCTACGAAAGAGAGTTTAAAAATGGAATTAAACAGATTTCGGAAACAGAGCTATCTGAGTTTATAGCGGAGTGTAGATATAATGGGGCAGCTGTCGACGAACTTCGCTTGCTGGCTCGTTAGCTGCACAGACAGGCCGCTTAAAATTCATGTTATTTAAGTTTCCTAATGATAACATCATCTTCATCAGCTCACATCCATCCACTGCATGGCATAGGCCTCTCTATTGCGCCAATCTTCACGGTCGTGTGTTAAAATCATCCATAAAGATCCCGTCAACTTGGTGGTATCATCGGACCGCCGGGCTGATGGTCTGCCCACTGACCTTTTTGCTAATGACAACAAAATAACATTATCTTACTATGCGTGTCAAAACAAAACACTTCAACATCAACGATTTTCAATAATTCCGGCAAGGAAATTGAGGATTCTCACAAATCGAAGTGTTTGGTAACGAAACTTTTATTAATTTAGTTTTCATAATTTCTACTATTCAGTGGAAATACTAGCTTTACTACATACAACAGTAAACTGATATACTGATACACTGCATTGATATTATGTTCTTATCAATTCAATTTATTGTTTACAAAACTATCATGTCTCATCATCATCAGCCTATTGCAGTCCACTGGCTGGACGTAGGAAAAATATAATAGAACATAATTGTCAACCACTAATGTCTGTGTTAAAACGACAAAAAACCTTATTTTGTTTTGATTTTTTTTTGTGCTCTATACCGCGATAATAACGAAAAGTAAAAATAAAGAAAAGACTAAAAACTAAATATTATATGAATACCAAAATTTAAAACATTTCCCGTGTTAGGTATACAATTAGTAAAAAATTGCAAATCATCAAGCGCGCGCAGGATAGGCGCGTGTTTAAAAATTTGGTATTCAATTAATTTAAGTTTTCATAACTAATCTGTAAAGAATGAATTAGTCGCTGGGTAAGTTGCAAAACTAACCCGGTAGATGGAGCCGTGTTACGTGTTATAGGCATCAAGATACACTTGCAAAATTTTCGGACGAGGGACGAGCTGCAGTAGCCCTAATGGAAGAGGCGTCGCCACTATTGATGGTGAAAGTCGCAATTTAGCAAGTTTTTAATTTATGGCATACTGCGCATACCAAGTTCGCTGATTTTTATTTAAAAAAGACAAGATCGCTTAACTCGGCTAGACTAGGTTAAAAATAGTTGAAGACCCTGTGAACAGCATGTTTTTCAGATCATACGAGAATTATGTAAAAAGTAAGGAATCGTTAGAAAAATCTGAATGAAGAAAAGTATGATTGTTTGACATTTCTACAGCTTAATTTTGCCGGAAACAAAGCATATCTATTCCTCTGAAACAATCTTATCTAAGTAGTAACTACGGATCATGGAGGGTCATCAAACAATGCATAAGTTTGTCAAGTATGTTAAAAGGTAAAGCTTGGCTTCCCAATTTTACCCCAATCTCCCATACGTGTCATCAAAATGATGTAAACAATGTAGCAGAGTGAACTTGATTTTTCAAGAAAATAGGCAAACCGGAATAAAATACTACACTAAATGTTATACAAATTGTATCAGATGTAGATAATATTGTCAAGTCATCTTATTGAAAAAGAAAAAAGTGAATTCAGTATGGAAAGTTGAGTTTATTTTTTAACATGGAATATTTTTTTAAGGAAAAAAAAAATCAAAGGGACACATATCAATTGTGATCTAAACAATTGATCAATATTGAAACACATTCTCAAACATTACCGCTTGAGGGCCACAGTTTGATAATATTCTTTGCAATTGAACAAGGCAGGCGTTTCTTCATTTCAGATCCCGAAGAAAAATACATACAATCCGTACAGACCTAATGACGCACATAGTTTTTACAAAATTGGTAAATTATGAATTATCCTATCCTATCCTATACATCACTAGCATACAACTTGATGAACCCTGGTGTAAGAGTTTTTGACTGTATATAGAATCAAAAATAATTGTAAGAGAAGGTTTTTTTTCCACGGAAGCGTAGCATTCTGCTACGGCGTAGCATTCTGCTACAGGAATACTTCAAGGTATGGTTGAGTGCCTTCTCTTGGTAATTGCGTATTTAAAAATTATGAATATCATCAACGATAATTAATCTTCGTAATTTTTGCAAGTGTTTATTGTAAATTATAATTTTCATGTAATAATAACTTTTTTCTACTGTTGTTGATCTTGTAGGTACTGATAATTGTAAACATATTTACTGAGTAAAATGAAAAATGAGGTAAAATGAAACATCAGAAGGCGAGACGCACGAATGAATCCAATCGCGGAAACAATTTCTTCATATGTGTATAAGTACAACGGTAACGCGGAAACATTTCAGTAATAAATAAACGATATACACTTTGGGATTTTCCCATATATTAGAGTACGGACAGGTATAAATATGGCTCGGATTTTGCGATATTGACTTGTAGGTCATTCGATTTAGTATAATAAACTAATAAAAGTAAAATATTCAATTTTCCAAATGACCCTCAAATATATGTCAGACGTGGCGTAAAGGTCCGTTTTTGCGGCCGTTTACGCTCTGCCTACCCCGCAAGGGATAATAGGCGTGATATGTGTATGTGTATGCATGTGTAAAAGTAAATACGAAATAAGCAGTAGCTTTGGACAACTGGTGTCATATGTCTGCTGACTGAAATAAATTATCATAAGCAGCAAATAAATGGGTAAAAAATGTTTTACTTCACGAGATAGTGCTAAATACTCTTTTTGGAGACATCTATGTTCTGCATACTGTATTTTTTGAATGATTTCACATCACGCGAGTACTTTCAATTATCAATATTTAGCACGTTTTTTATTAAAGCATGATAAAATGGCATCCAAAAATCTGAACTAAAAATATATTTGATTGATGATGAAAATACTTATAAAATAATCTGAATACATACTTTAGTTTGTCACTTTGATAGAAAAAGGCCTCAATGATTGCCATGTTTTATGTTGCAGCGTTGAATGAAGGCTGACATGACGTTTATAAATTGTAAAAGCACTCCTTGTTGAAAATAGTTTCATTTAAATTATTCATTCCACCAAGCTTTCTAGCAGAGAGAAAAAATTGCCGCATCGCCGGGCACTATTAGCAACATATTAACTTACCTATTAAAGAATTGATCTATACTGGTCATCTACTTGCACTAGTGCTTCATAACCAGTTATTAGAAATAACCAGAAAAGATTGATCCCTCAAATGAGTAATTAGAGGCACTGTTGAGACAATATTTAATTGTGGTTCTTGAAACTCTTGATTATACTTATTTCTTGGTTAGGTATATAAACGCACAAAGTACGTGACAGTCCTTCACTCTCAGTCTTCAAGAAAAGAGTAAAAGAGCATTACCTTTCACTGTCTAGTTAGTTTGTATTAGTCTTTTTGTATTTTATTTATGTATATTTATTGTATTTGTTGTAATATATATATATATGTTATTGTGTTAGGTATATATATATTAGTATATTAAGTAAACTTATTTTTATTATATTATATTTTTATTATTACATTGTGCACGATCTATCAGCCTCACCTTATGCTATCTCTCTACCGTAGGACTGCTGGAAGAGATTTCTTTTTAGAAATAAGTAGTACCTGTTGTGTTATTTTTCTTAATTGTAAGTGTCCTGTGTTTTATCTTGTGTGCAATAAACAGTTAAATAATAAATAAATAAAGTACAAACAAATAATAAAAGTACATAAGATTCATAACAAGTGATTTAAATAATGTAACTACATAAGTTCTGGATAGGTCATCAGAATATTAAAAAAAATGGTTTGAACACTGAGTTGCAAAAATCTCCACCTCTTTGCATCCCTTAATTTACTTTTTATTTCCTCCCTTTTCTCTTATTACAACTTTCCCGGCGGAAATGAATCTGAGATGATTTTAATTGCTTCTTACTTAACTAAATGTGATCAAAACATTGAGAAAAATCTTTCGGGGAATCCTCTCAATTAATTTCGGGATGTAATTTGGCGGAAATCATCTTTTTTGCTGCCAAAGGATCTAGATTGGCCAATTAAAACTTTAAGCGTATTACTTCAGACGCCCGTTTTTGAATACGTTTATAATTAATTTGCTTTTGCTGGAGCTTAGTTACTCTTTCGTAGAAAATCTGAATGTTTTGAAGAAGCATAAACGTTTTTTTTAGTTGTATGAAAAGATGTTTACTTATGATCAAATTTTATGGAAAATTCTTGTACTTATACTAACATAAACTGGTGTACGAGTACATCATACAAAATATACATTAGCAAAAACCATTTAGTAAAAAACACCGATGAATACATAAACAAACAAAAAAAGACTTATATGAGTGAACGGTACACGACACACGCCGTGCCGATAAGTAGAGTAGCAGTTTAATTTTACCGGGATACGAGTATCAGAACGGTGGTTGGTCACAATTTCATAAAGGTTATCTGGAGTACAAGTGCAGGTTAGTGCGGCTATCAGCTGATCGCTCCGCTTTTCGCCGACGGGAAATTGGCAGCGACCCCAATCCGTGGTCAGCGCAGCTAACTTATCCTGGTAGCTGTATCTTGTTTCTGTGTCGGCGGCAACTTCAGTATGCAGTTGGGAAAATAGTTATAGTAGGTTTAATATCTCGCGATTTCATTACGAGAATTGTCCCACATGTTAATTGTATGAATGTCTCTACAATCTTCCGTGAAACCTAACCAATTTTGGTGATTCTAGTCAGTTCTAGAGTTTGATCTATTATTGAGGATTTAGAAGATGGACTATCAGGAATGGTAGTAAATTGGGAGCAATTGCAACCCAAATATCTCTAGCGATTTCATGTAATATCTTGTTTCCAGGAAAATCGATTATTATTGGTAGTGATGGTAAAGTTGTGAGGTAGGAGTCTTGAAACTACCGGTAAGTGCACCATACTTACCTATAATTGATTGAATTCAAAACAAATGATAATAATAATGATTACTCTAACCCCGTAACGGCCAGATACCTTTTAAAAGAGATGTAGCTCTATAGTGGTAGGAACCCTTTGATAATCATTAAATTAGAAAGCAACCATCATCACTACATAGTATAAAATAAAGTCGCTTCCCGTTTGGTGTCTCCTTATATCTCTAGAATTACCCAACGGATTTTGATACGGTTTTTTTTATTAGATAGAGTAACTTGAGAGGAAGGTTTATAAGTATAATTTATTCCGGAAAATTGTCACATTCCCATGGGAAAGCGGGTAGCCCAACTGGTAGTAAACTTTTGACCCCCTTTTGACACCTTTAAGGATTAAAAATTCAAAAATCCTGAAACACGTATTTCATTATTATAAGTAATGAGTCTAATCCGAAATTTTGAAACAGATCACATTTAAGATAAAAAACTTTCATACAAACTTTTAACCCCCTATTCACCCATTTAAAGATTAAAATTTCAAAAACGCTGAAACACGTGTTTAATTATTTTAAGTTATTAGTCTAATTACAAATTTTGAAACAGATCACATTCATTTAAAAAAACGAACTTTCATACAAACTTTAAACCCCCGTTTGACCCTATTACGGGTTAAAATTTCAAATATGCTGAAACACGTGTTTAATTATTTTAAGTCATAAGTCTAATCACTTATTTTGAAACGGATCACACTTAAGACATCGAACTTTCATACAAACTTTTAACCCCCTTTTTATCCCTTGGGGGATAAAAAAAAACAGGATTTAAAGTCGCTTCCCCCGTCTGTCCCTGGCTGTTTGTTTGTTTGTATGCTTAAATCTTCAAAACCACTTAACGGATCTGGCTGAAGTTTTTTAAAGATAGAGTGATCAAGAGTAAGGTTTTTATGTATGATTTATGTCGGGAGAAGGTCTGTTTCCCGTGGGAAATCAGTTAGCAGCGGGTGTAACCGCTGGGCGGGCCGCTAGTATAGCTATAAACGTTATCCTAATCATGCCTTTTTAAATGCGTCTGAGCCGCTATCTGTAAAAAGCTTACAAAAGCCTGGCGTTACTTGGCTAAACATTTATGTTGTCCATAAAAATACTAAGTAAGTACTAAAAGCTTTGGTGAGATTGGCCTGAGAGAAAATAGGTATATTTAAATTGGATTCACTGAAACGTAATCATTACTTCAATGATTGCTACCTCTGAATAAAATAAAAACAAGTGTCAATAAACCAAATCTGCAAGTTAACACCTTTTCAATTATCCTGTGCAATAATTACCCCGACGGGATCCGAACTGGTGGTGTTCCGGTCTAATCACCCCGCTCTTAACGGTTCGCAGGAAATTGGGTGAAACCAAAATCCGTTGCCGAACTAGTTGCTTTGAAAGCACCGTGTCGAATAACTTGACCTATCTGCAAAATTCATATAAAATAGTATGTAGGTAATAATTTCATGAAATGCTTTATATTACGAAATTTTCCGCACCGATGCTGGTATTGAATTCAGTTTAGGTAGTTGGATCAAGGTACTCTCTTCAATAAAATGTAGCGACCTTACAAGAAAACTCAAAATAAAAAGATATAAGGGCTCCTTGAAGAAATGAAGTTGAAGTTATCTATGAATCTGTATTATGATATAGTGGAGAAAAAATATTCAAATGAAAAATAATAATAATAATTTTTTCTGTAAATAATTAAATTTTGTTAGTTTTATGTTCATATACCTTATAAAATAAATATTAGTCATATGTAAAAAAAAAAAATGAAAAATTAAATACAGCATTGATTAGATTTACGTGGGTGTAAGAAATCTATTTTTTTTTTAGTAGAATAATTTTCTAATTGCCTAGTTTAGGTCTAGAAAGCCAATTTAAAGGTTCCGGTTTTTTGACCACAACGATATTCCATACAAAAACCGTAAATTATCATGACACACGTCACCGCATCGAATTGCGGTTTTTATGGATTGCTGTGTCAAACTGCGATATCGTGCGTTTGCGATTAATCTTAAGCAGCTCGAGACTAATAAATCAAGCTAATGTGTGCCTCAACACTTCTTCCGATCGTCACATAATCAATTACATGCTTAATTAGCTCAGTATACATAACAAGGGGCCGGATTTAGTGGTACAATTAGTGTCGATCGCGCGCGTACAGTCCAGCCCAGGATCAACGCGGTTAGTTGTACATTTTCATGTTGAGTATAATTACTTATAAGATACTTAGGTAAACATCAAATAGTCAGAATCAGCACAGTAGAAATTGTCTTGATAAATAAATAATAAATCTTGGATGATTCACATAGCACTATCGACCCTGATATGATATTGGAGGCGTGATCAGTCCATAAAACTAGAAAAAAATGCACCAGGGAATATATATTAGAAAACGACAAAAAACCTATTTCCTTTAGTTAGGTACCGTAGTAAACACAATGACAAAGACAGTAAGATCGTGATTTTGGTTGGTTGGCGATTATTTTATCATTTCCTTACATACGTTCCTTGGTTAAAGATGTTTAGTTTCATGGACAGGATTACGCCTGGAAAGCTTCGGTACACCGTCGTATGAAGCCCGGTATAACTGATGTGAGGACAAACAGATGAAATCAGAAATCAGAAAATTTATTTGCAAGAATCAAGTTTTTTTGGTTCTTAAAATTATAATAAAGTCTCATGTATTCGCTTGCATACAAGCATGCAAATGTATTTTTCCGCACAGCTTAATGATTTGTATTTAAAGGAAATGTCAAATAAGACTTTATCCAAGCACAGACAGACAGACTGCTGAGCATGTAACTTGATCTGCGGCAGACAGTACGTGCAATGATTTCATTAAATATGTAAATTTGCCCAGAGTCACGTATACTGCTGTAATCGCCCGCCCAGATATTGGTTATGGTTAATAAACAACGCTAGGTGCTTTCACATCTAGTATTTAGATAGCAAGTAATAAGAGTGTGAGTAACACAGAGTACCGGGCATATTAAACTAAAAATGCTCAAAGGCGGTCTTATCGTTAAGAGCGATCTCTTACAGACAACCTTTGGGTACCGAAAATAAACAAAAGAAAACAGAGAATAGTGCAAGAGAGATAAATAAAGAGACATATACATTTCATTAATTCAAACATAATGTTTCAAAATATTTGATCAACTCATAAAAGTATTAAATTAATTATATAGTTAATAATATATATTTTATTTTATGATAAATAAATAAGTAAATAAAACACATAAATAGGAGTACATATTACCCACTTGAGCGGATATACTTATTTGATAGTGTTACGGTAGTTCATATTTTTAAGCGTTTGTATGCGTATGTTTTATAACATTTAATTAAATCTGTTTTTTTTTTTAATTTCGTTATAATGGTAATCCTGTAATCTTACCATTAAAATATTTTTTTCGAGTGGTTAAATTATTAACTTTAGGTAAATGAAAGAGTTTAAGCGAATTTAGCATAGAACCATTTTATTTAGAGCCAGTATCTTTGAGATGATTTGTTTGGTATGTATGTCAATTCAACACATAACTTCAAAATTATCATATTTCATCATTTTGACATTTAAAATTGAGCTTATTGTGGTCAAGTACAGAAAAAAAGGTAAATTTTAATGAATATTACAAATCTATCAAATTCTGAAATTGAAAAAGCCATTTTGCGAGCTTTGCACAAATCTCGGATATGGGTCGTCGGCCGGCGCATGGCTCATAGGGATGCCAGACTTGAATTGAAAAGTCGGACTTGTTTAGAAACTAAATTTATTATTTTTATAAGCTATATTTTAACACCGGCCAAATGTGAGTTGGCCGCGCCTACTGAGGCTTCTGTAACATGCACAACAAGTCCCTTTCATAATATATGATACCCCACTTCGTTCACCTCGAATTTTTATTTCGTTTCATAAAGGCCCCTAAAATAACCCCAAAAGAATTGATACTAAATTGATACTTCAAAACAAAGCTTCTTGCCAAATTTCATAGTTAGGTCCATGGGAAGTATCTTATAAATTTTGATTCAAAACACAGTGGGTCAAAATACGCGTTTTTACAGCATAGACGGTCGTATCTTTTTAAGAAGTGTAGTTCATGGCTTTTATTTTTACAACTACCGTTTACCGTTGTAAACTTTTTTCAACTCGATATCTTCACGCGTTCCCGAAATTAAAAGTCGTGACGGATGGGCAACAAAATTATCCTATTAGGGTTCCGTTATTTTCCTTTTCAGTTACGTAATCATAAAACAATCATAAATATTAGTAACAATAATAAGAAGGAAAACTGTGAACTAAATGGCGCAACTATGACTTTTATCAGATTGGTCAATAGGTGACGATGTCGTCGATGTCAAAGTAGAGCAATTTCTTATTGGTGCGTTTAGTTTTATTTGCAAGCTTAAGTCATTCTCCCAATCAGGGTTTTAGCTAAAAGAAAAACGAATATAGTTTTAGCGTGCTAACAGACCAACATGAACTGGAGTCTTATTTTCCGTTGTCTTATTTCCAGTAGAAGAATGCGATCACCCATATCCAAACGCCTGGCAACCCTAGCCACGAAATGATTCATGGAAATTGCGCGGTAATTGAAAAAAATATGTTATTGCTGTTTGACGCATAGCCCGAACATTCCGGGGATTGTGCTCGATAAAAAAAACCACCCGAATCTATGTCCGTTTCCAATCGTCAACGATTCTGGCACACTGTTATTTTTATTGGCTTCTACAAGCTTTGTAAATTAAATGAAATTTAAAAAGTAATACTTAGTAACAGGTGAAGTTGGATAAATATTGTTATATCCTTTGATCTTGATAACTCCTTCCGAAGTACGGCAAGTAATCTCGATTTTAAATGACTGTTACTATTTAAAAAACTATTTATTCTTACGTTCTACATAATAACAATAGAGTTTCTTTAATAATAATAAAATAAATAAATATCCTGGACATTACCACAGCGCCATCTAGCTCCAAACTAAGCAAAGCGTATACTACGGGAACTAGATAGCTAATATTAATACTTTAATTCTTTTGGTCTAAATCAATACATACTATTCATAGAAAACACCCAAACTCAACAAACATATTTGAAGAATTACACACAAATATTTATATAGCAGGCAGGGGTACTATCCACTACGCAATTGGGCTTGTCAAAATTGAATTTCTGGAAAAACAAAATAAACCGCCAAAAATAACTTAAGAAGTTTTTTAAAAACCCCTGTCGGGAACGAATCAACCTACCTAACCTAACCTACTATAGATGTACAGATGTATGTGCTACTAAGCTACATGTTCCGTGTAATGTTGTTTACTGAATCCTCCCTTCACGCCCGAGTGGCCATCGCTTGATTCACAGGCTTCGATGTTTACAAGATACATACATCTGAATAAAATATAAGGTACTCGTACGTAACCTTTTATTTTTTCTATGAAAAGGATGAAATTGGTTTCTTTTTGAGAATTTCTTTGAAAGTCACCTTTTTATATAAGATATGTTGCGTCTTACAACAAATTTTGTGAATAGGTGTTCACAAATCTTCAAGGGTGAACCTACGGAATTGCAGTATTATAGCTACTTGCCGTGTGATGCCGGCTTAGAATAGCATTACTCCATTTCTTTACCGTGGGTTTTGTAAGAGGCGACTAAAAGACTAGAGGTGCAATCCATTGCAATTTTAGGCGATGAGCTGACAACCTGTCACAATGGTGAAACGCAGTCTTCCGAATGTCCCTCAAATTTTGTCAGACGTGGCGTAAATTTCCGTTTTTGCGGCCGTTTACGCTCTGCCTAATCCGCAAGGGATTATAGGCGTGATATGAGTGTGTCATGTTTACTTGCTTGTTTCAACAACTGATACTTTTCGTAAACTGGCTCACTTTGCTCACTAGTGTATAACCTACACTAGTGAGGGCATTCTTCAAGATCGGTTTAACCAGGGCCTGTACTATAACCGTGATAGGTGACAGGTGACAGGTGACAAGTGACAATTTACAAGTTTACAATATTCTGTCCTATAAAAAATACAGGTGACAAATTTGTCATGGTGGAAAATTTACAAAATTGTCGAATTGTCACGACAATTTTACATATTTCTGTCCTATAAACATTTTCTCGTGACAGGTGACAGGTGACAATTTGTCAGGAAAAACTTGTAGAATTTGCTTTATAGGACAACAGATTGTAATTACAAATCTACAAAATTGTAGATATGTCATGACAATCCGACACAGGTTATAGGGCAATGTCAAGAATCGAAACAGTACAAACCCGTGCTTTGAATTTAGTTTATTTGTTGAACCGACACCACAAGTCGTTACTTGATAAATCAAATACAAAAAAACCACCTTGTAAATAAATATTATGGAGCTAACATCTAGTGAGAGTAGCAGTGAAGATGAGTATGTACTATGTAATACATCATTATCTGCTATCTCTTTCCATTTGTTTATTTTATCCACGCGCTAACGTATCACTAAACCGAGAAAAAAAAAAAACTTTATTTTCGTAAATTTGGTTAAAAATAGTTAATTTATGGTTTAGCTTCATGCTTTTACTTAAATGGAATTTATTAACTGTTTAGATAAATAATGACAATAAACCGAGTAAATGATTAAATTTAAGATTACAAATTGTTTTTTTTTTCATTTTCATTTCAAAAGTGATTTACATCTAAACTCATAACTCTAAAAGTAAATGACAAAATTGTCATAGTAATTTACACATAAGTGTAGAAAATCTACAACTAATTGTCAATATCTGACAGGTAATTTTAAAAATTTAAAAGTTTTATAGGACAGATTCTACAAGTTCACAATGTTACTGCTATTTAGTAGTCAACTTTTTACAAATTTGTCGCGTTTATTTATAGTACAGCACTTGTAATGACAATCCGACATAATTGTCAAAATCTGACAATTTTGTCGGATTGTCACGGTTATAGTACAGGGCCCGATGTCTAAAATCGTGTTTTTTAATTATTGTAAGTGCAACTCACAATGTAATAGTACTTACATACACAGGGTGTTTGGCGAGAGGGAGCAAATATTTTCAGGGCGTGTTTCATACGTGAAACTGCACAACTTTTCTTAGTACAATTCTTTCAAAATACGGAAAAGTAGGTCCTCCGTTACAAATCTGTTGTTGCTAGTGTGATTTTGTATGGGAGGACCAACTTCCCAAAAGAAATAAAAAAGTTGTTCAGTTTCAGGTCTAAAATCTGCCCTGAAAATATTTACCCTCCTCAACCGAAAACCCTGTATGAAGAATGTCGTGTTAGTGCTGCAAGATGGGTGAGGTTCCATTTGCGAGTAAAAAAGTTGTAAAGATTAGAAAGTTCCTGCATGCGGTCGTGTCGCGTCTCTCGACGGACGCATTACCCCCCCGCCCCCCATGTCCCTTCCTCCCCGTCTCTACACAGTAGAAATAAACGCAAATAGAATCCGCACAAAAAAAGTGGAAAATTAAATGATCTCAATAATAATGGTGTTTGATTATGAAACGAACAAGTATCCCTCATGATGTAGGTTTACGTAACTTACTAGTAAGTCACTACTATTTAGTATTATTTATTTATAATAATGATGTTATTGCAAAAAACTTAACAATGCGTTTTCCGTACGATTTTAAGTTGCCAAACAGCCATTTGATCATGTATTTTTTTCATATAACAAGGTAAGACTAATGAAAATGAAAATGAAATTACTTTATTCAATGTAGGATAGTATTATCATGTATTGAAAATTGGTCAAATATCCACAACAAAAATTCCCTTCGATAGTCTCACAAATCTGTATATATTGGTCTCAATTGTTTTCTACTTTTTCATATAATTTTCAAAACGATGTCATCAATATTTTCATGAAAAGGAGTTTTTAACATTTCCTCCCGGCCAAAAAAACACAAAAATCGTAAAATAATCACATTTCAAACATACATTCAACAAAAGGGTCACTGCCTCCTAGACTATTGTCACTACCTCCTAAACTATAATTTTGATAACTACCTTCTGGACTATAAATTTTGCTATTTCCTATACAATAAAATTAATTTGGTGAATGGTCGCCTTAATATGCCGCCCGTTGTACGTACGTCAGCCACTCTACATATCCCGTCTGGCCCTGGGAAAACTCTTGTTACCACGCCTCTAAGCCAAACATTCCTGGGTAGAGATGGATCCGCCACCAAAACCAAGGACCCCTCGCTTAACGAACAATCCTGTACTCGAGACGGTCGAGGAACCAACGTAGGCAAGTATTCGCGCAACCAACGCTTCCAAAAGGCATCGGCCAATCGCTGTGAATCTCTCCAACACTTACGGGATACCTTGTCGCAGTTACCCAACCAGGGTACGTTAGATGGACCACCCATTAGAAAATGATTAGGGGTTAGAGCCTCAGGGTCATTTTCAGACACTGACACATGCGTCAAGGGACGAGAGTTCAGTGTGTGCTCAACTTCAGTCAACAATGTCAGCAGTGTTTCTTCTTTCGGTGCCTGCTCATTAAGCACTGCTTTAGCAGTGTTTCTTCTTTCGGTGCCTGCTCATTAAGCACTGCTTTTAAGGACGTTTTAACGCTCCTAACTAATCGTTCCCAGCAACCACCCATGTGTGGAGCAAGCGGAGGATTAAAGTGCCACTCAACTTTCTTGTTCGTTAAAAATTTTGCTACTTCAGTCTGATCTACTTCCTTTAGAGCTTTTTTAAGCTCCGTGTTGGCACCACGAAAGTTGGTTCCGTTATCGGAATAAATTACTTTAGGGTTTCCCCTGCGATTCATCATGCGCCTTATCGCCATGATTGCCGAATCAGTAGTCAAACTACTAGCCAGCTCGATATGAACTGCTCTCGTTGTCATGCACGTGAACAATGCGCCATATCGTTTCTCATGCCGTCTGCCGATTGTGACAATCATGGGACCGAAGTAATCCAACCCGCAGTGTGCAAATACTTTATGGTGATGAGCTAATCTCGCTAAAGGTAAATCTCCTATAGGGGGGTGTAACGCTTAGACTAGGGAAAAAAGAGTGGACTTGAAATACCTACGAAAAAAACGTGCATACCTACACTCGATCTGTCACAAATATGGCGGCATGCCATAGTGCTGCACTCATTATTGCCTATGGATCTTGGATAAAAACTTATCGACAGTTGTATGTGCGGTGCTTACAGCAGTCGGAACTTATTGAACTCGATCATCTAATATTCTGCAATATCTACATCTACACATAATAAACATTAAAGATATGTCTTTTTGTGTGTACCTATGTAATCGATAAACACTGAAACTGCTAGACCAATTATTAATTTTATATGAGAGTTACAACATTCCAGAGTAACATGGCTACTTTTTACCATAGGAAAATATCTTATTCCCACGGGAAAACAGTTAACAGCATGGTAATCGGGTAGTCGCAAAAAAAATAGCAGGTATTACCCAAATTAGCCGAACCACATCTTTGCCACATTTCTGACATAAATGAAAATAAGAGATTGAAAAAATTTCGTTGCCTGCCGGGGCTTGAACCCGGGACCTGTGGATAACCAACCCACTATTTCTAGCATATTAGAGACGTACATGGACAAATTAATGTCGGCAATTGAGGATCTGGAATTCCTGACAGAGGGCACCAGGTGCACAGCTAAACTTTACAGGGCTATTTTTTATTAACCCAGGAAAATTTGCAGGGTGATTCTACTCATAATTCTGAACAACTTTTACTATGGGGCCGTTTGCGAAATCGCTTCAAAAAATCAGCTGTTCCATACATTTTGATCGTGTAGGTATTCATTTTTGTATGGAACAGCTGCTTTTTTCGTTATTTCGCAGGCGGTCCTATAGTAACAGTTGTTCAGAATCATGAGTAGATTCACCCTGCAAATTTTCCTGGGTGAATAAAAAACAACCCTGTACTTATAAGATGAGATACGATTTAAGGTATTTTAGAAAAAAATGTTCAGCACGACAGGCTGCTCCTGCTGCTCAATGAGGGTCTGGCGATCCGCTATATACATATGCATATCACGCCTAGTATCTTGTGCGGTAGACAGACGTAGGCTTGATATCAATAAAACAAGAAATCCATATTTTATGATAGATTTATTAGAATCAGTACCTATATACAAATAATAGCAAAGTTTATACAACTAATACAATTGTTCTAATTGTAATTAAGATCTAAAAATATATTTATTTAAATATATAATTTTATTTTTCAAAAATCATAATAGCCTTCTTATTGATAAATTCTAATTAATACCAATTGTAATATCATTATATTGGTAATCTATTGGTTATTTACTTAACCCTAGAGTGGGCGCGCAATGAATGAATGAATTTTAAAAGCAATACTTACCAACAACTCACTTGAAGGCAAAGCATCGTCTTGTTACATTTAATGTTCGGTTAAACCATTTATCTTTGAAATGCAGGGAGCAAATGAAAATATCTTTGGTCATAGTATTTAAATTTTCGACCCCAAGTATATCTTCTTTCTTTCGGCCACTGCTTTCTTTGTTCTTGACGCCTTGGCAATCTATAATCATAAAACAATTCGGCTTTAAGTGTGCCCGCATTTATGACTCTAAACTTCATACGAAAAACTTCGAATGTATGCGTGGGCACGATTCAAAAGTAAGCAATAAAGGGGATCACAATTGTTTCACTTATTTAAATATGATATCGATAAATTGAAAATGCCGTACCCCAACTCTATATACTATGATGAATGATTTTCGCAAAAAATCTCGGAATATCTTTTGTATAGCAGCAGATGATTATAAAAACGTAAGCGTTTCTTTAAAAAGTTTCTCACAGTTACCACAATCTTACAAAATAACAGGAAATACAACATATTTTAAATCAAATCGGTTACTTACCTGTGCAACGTTATCTTTTGATGTTTATTGTTGCTTTTCATGGGGCATCCCAGCACACTGCACCTACCCATATTAATACTATATTCTTCCAAGTTTTATCACTTTGAATAAGCTCAAATTTCACATAAAACACAAATATTCTTAAAAATTCCTCGATATTTACACGCGGGATGACAACTGACGTACTTTCATCTGACAGGGACTAAACATGGCGGCCGGCCGCAGTGTTGCTATTTATGGTAATGATAAAACATTAGTTGTCCTTTTTTTCATACTGTAATACCCATAAGTTAAAAAGAGACGCAGATATGTCTTAGTTGTCTTCTTTTAATGCCGAGTCCACTCTTTTTTCCCTAGTCTAAGGTGTAACGGCTGAGATTTTCGATGGTGACAAAATAAACAACTGTGTTGAACAGCCTTAACAGTTGATCGCAAATTTGTCACCCAATACCTCTGTCTTAAATCGTTTATTACTGTTTCTGTGTTCCCATGAAAGGCCTTTTCGTGATAATGGCGTATAAGTAGTCGCGTATACTGGTGCTTTCCGTCCAACAGCACGGGATCAATTGTACCAATGTCTACATCTTGTACTAATCTTGGCCTGCCTTTTAGTCGCAACACTCCACTGCCGTCTATGTACGAGCATAGGTTCTTCAGCTTGCTAGATTTCTCAATCTGCTTATTTGCTTCAATTCTGGCTATATCTTCACCAAAGCTTTCTTGCTGGCTCTGAATGATCCAAAGCTGTTCAGCGTGATCCAGATGTCGACACTGCAACGGTGAATGTGTTTTATTCCGCAGCCTCTCAATGAATAAAATAACGCAAGCTGTAGCCCGTATCAGACGTAACCATTTCGAGAAACGGCTGATGTCAGGTAAGGGCTTGTTCGGTCGACTACGTGTCACCATTGTGTACTCAATTTCTTCTCAAGATAGTAGGCGGCGTGATCTTCGGCCAGCTATCTTCGGTAAGTTTCAGGAAATCAGGGCCTTTTGTCCATTTCAGTTGCATGAGATCATGTTGCTTTGCCCTAGTCGCTTCATCGGCAACATTCAACTCACCTGGCAACCACTTCCATTCATCTGGATTTGACATCTCTCTGATTTCAGATATCCGATTGGAAACAAAGGATTTTTTATCTTGCGGGTTATTCTGCAGCCAGTGCCACACTACTCGAGAGTCCGTCCAAAAAAAGCGTTTGTAATATTGAGCTCAAGTTCTTTCTGAATAGTAGCACCTAGTCGAGTGCCCATGAGTGCAGCTTGAAGCTCTAGACGAGGGACTGTAATCAGCTTTAGAGGCGCAACTCTACATTTTCCAGCTACAAAGGCTACCTCTCTATTGTTTCGACGCAGGTATGCTACCGATGAATAGGCCTGCTCTGAGGCATCCACAAAAACGTGCAGCTGAAACTCGTCAAAGACGGTAAAGCCGTAAGAACGGGGTACACAGAAATCCTGACACGACCTGAGATCTCGTAAAAACTCGTTCCAAGTTTGTGAATCTATCGCCTATTAATTCATCCCATTTAACGCCGCTTCGCCATAGATGCTGTAACAAAATTTTACCGCGAATCAAAAATGGACTGAGGAACCCTAACGGATCGAAGACAGACATAATAACCTTCAGCATTTCACGTTTCGTCGGTTTTCGTAAACCGTTTACTATATCCGCATCTAACTTCTTGAAACTCAAATCAAAACCAAGGACATCTTTCTGCGGCTTCCATATCATACCTAAGGTGCGTTGAGCGCTTTCTGCTTGCAATAAACTAACTGACGACGTCTCTGTCTGTTTAGGAAGGCACTCAGGTTTATTCGATACGAAACCTCTTATCTCGAATCCACCAGCAAGCCCTGTTTCCCATTTGTTACCAATTTTCCTAGATCTCATGTCGAGAATATTTAATGCACGTTGTTCGTCTGGTGAAAACTTATTATGATCCTGATGTTTCACACCAAGGCTATCAACACGAAAATAATCTTTGACTAGGTCGTGCAATTCGCTGTCCGCTTCCGAATGATGAATGTGGTTACTAAATTCTTTATTTACCTTACAGCAAGATGAAACGAAACCATGAAGTACCCAGCCTAGGTTAGTCCGCGATGCAACAGGCTCGTTTGGTCGTCCTTCTCGGTTTTCTCTAATCAAAATCAGCTGCAAATAATCCTGGCCAATAAGAATCTCAGGATAACCCTCATACTCCTCTATCGGAACGTCCTGTAAGTGTAAACAACTATCAATTAATTTTTTATCGACTTTTTGAGTAGGCAAGCGTAGAGAGTCAACAGTACGTATTTTTGGTAAATAGAAGGAACCCGTAGACGTATGCAAAGTTACTGGAACCGAAAGGCTATCGTTCTCACTCTTTGCTTCGCCAACGGCACCCTGCAAGTTGAGGTTGACACGAGGACCCTTCGCACCTATTTTGTTGGCTAAGTGGGAATCTATCAAACTTATAGTAGACCCCCCGTCAATCATGACACAAGTGCGGATGCTGCCAGTAGGACCCTCAACAGTGACAGGTAAGACTCCTACATACCTTCGCCCCTCTTGCTCCGTTTTCGTCCACATGTTCGCCGTAGTCTCAGTTTTGTTTTTGTCATTGTCATTACTCTGCTTACTTTTAGTCCAATTCACCCAATCTTCGCGATGGAGCAATGAATGATGCCCGCGAGCGCACTTGGTACATTGCCGTTTCAACCTGCAGCGCTCTCGTCGATGTTTAGGACTGAAACATTTGAAACACAGCTTCTTATCACAGATCCACTCCCACCTTTCGTTAACAGTCTTAGAAGTAAACAAAGGGCAGCTGTCTAGGCCGTGATATTTCTCGCAGAACGGACAGTGCGGTCGTGGTGCGTCGGATCCCCCACCGCGCTTCTGAAAGGAAACAGCATTGACAGAAGTCTGGTCGGTCGCAGTGGGCGCGTGAACACTGAAATCATCATCAGCCATCGCAAGCACAGGATGACGGCCAAAACCTGAGTAAGAAGTCTTGGATTTTAGTTGCGGCTCCATTACCCCAGCCCTACATACTAGTTCGGCCTCACGCATTAGATAATCGGATAATGCGGCTAATTTCGGACGACGGGCGGCATCTTGGGTAACGCTATAATCTATCCACCTATAAACTAAATTCTCAGTTAATTTATTTACAATTTCAGTTACCAAATCTGGGCTATATAAATAATCTGTGCAGTTTGTAGCTGTGATCGCAGCCAAACAGTTCGACACTTTAGTGGCGAGCGTCACTAGCTCCGTCCTTGATCCACTCAGTTTTGGTACTTTCTTTATCTCGCCAATAATCTTCTGCAAGATAAGATCTGGTCTACCAAAACGCATTTCTAGGGTCTTCATTATTTCGTTCGCCGAGGACACGGTGATGACGCGGGCAGCTACAATCTCCCACGCCTCTCCACGTAGGCATTTTTGTAGGCGGGCTACGTTTTCATCCTCCGAGTACTGGCCTATTTTCGTCGTAGACTCGAATGCTTGTTTAAAGCGTAGCCATTCAAGCGGATCACCAGAAAACGTGGGCAGGTCTCTAGCTGATAGGCGGCCTAATAATTTCTCTCCTTGAATCGGCTGAGTCTGTGACGGGCGATTAGCTATCGCAACAGCGTTGGTGATCGCACGCGTAAGATTAACAATCTCGTCGCTATGGTCGTGCGCGATAGGCTTTTGGCACGCGCTGTAGTACTCACCGTTCGTGGTAGACTTTATTGGTTTTAGATTGCGTTGCTTTGTCTCACTAGCTTCACTTGGTTGTTCACGCACAGAATTATTCTTTTCGAGCCAATTTATGACACGCGAATGCGACGATCTAATCGAAATTTTATCTTTTTATTATTAAACGAACAAGTATCACTCATGATGTGGGTTTACACGACTTACTTGTTAAAATTTTTGTAGAGAGTTTTATCCCTCTACGTTTCGGCTGCACTGCAGTGTTCGGCAATCACAGCTGACGGGCGGGCGTATGTGATCTGTCGACCTCCGTGAAGAAGGCTGCCGTAAGCAGCCGAAACGTAGAGGGATAAAACTCTCTACAAAAATTTTAACAAGTAAGTCGTGTAAACCCACATCAGAAATTTTATCTTCTTGGTCAGCTTCAATTTGCGCCTTTTGCTCCTCTAGTTTAGCCTCTATTCTGGCGCGCTCGACTGTTAGACGACGCTCTTCTAGCTGGCGTTGCTGATCTAGTTGTTTTTGCTCTATCTCCAGCTGTTTTCCCTCTAGCTCGGCAAGTTCTCGTGCTGCCTGAGCTTCCGCCAACCGGCGCATGGTCGCGGCGCTGGAGCGCGTGCTCGTTGATCGTGAGCACGGCGCTCTCGGTTGGTTGGAGACAGTTGGTTGGTCGAGAAAATCCATTTTCACATCACTTACTTGGGCTTGGTCATTGTTTGTGCCTTTATTCAACCGTGCGCTGCGGCGTAGCACTTTTTCTTGATCCATTTCACGGCGTCGAATACATTAAGGACCACAAAATGTGGAAAATTGGTCAAATATCCACAACAAAAATTCCCTTCGATAGTCTCACAAATCTGTATATATTGGTCTCAATTGTTTTCTACTTTTTCATATAATTTTCAAAACGATGTCATCAATATTTTCATGAAAAGGAGTTTTTAACATCACTTATTGACGTCATATACGAACAAATTTCTTTTTTTACAATGAAGGATCATTGTAAAACAGAAAGTATAACACGATTTTCTTTTTTTTATAACAACTTTGTATTGTCCTAACAGAAAACCGGCTCGGCAATATGAAGTAACTACCTATATGCCTTTAGTTATCTGTTAGCAATCTTTTATGGCCACAAGTATTGAGTTACGTAGGTATAGGAAGGTTGTTCAGTTTCATGGTCAAAATCAAACACCCTATCAGTATTTGGGGGGCTGTCCCTTACAGTCTGTATGTACCACGCAGAAAAGTCAATTTCAAAAATACGGAGAATTGTTATGGAAAGTCTTATCGCCTATTTTATAAAATACACTTATGTGCTCATACGTCCTTACAAGTATACGTTTATGCTGGAAAGCAATTCGGCTTCCTTTCTTCTTCTTTGAGTTGATGTGCAATAAGCATGAGATTTTATTCGACCAGTATTTGGCCTTGTTGACCGCTTCATCGTTAGCTTCAGTTGGAACTGGAAAGATGGTGCTCCACCGTGTGCTCGTCATCGCACTCGCACAAATGTGAGTTGGAGAAACCCCACCTCATCCGGTTTTCAAAAATAAGAATCGTCCATTAGAAACCAGCTTTGAGTGGCTTATCGTAGCGTTTTGCTACGTAAAGAGCTACGGCTTAGCATTATCTGAAGTAATTTTCTGAAAGAAAACACTTTACGCGGAAAGAATCCAGAAAATGCAGACAACAATTCCTTTATCCCACAAAAAGTATAAATGTACAATGTGCCAAGCCTCGAAATCAATTAGAAACTCTGTCAACAATTGAGACAAACTCACAGCATATAAGTTTTTATAAGAAAATATCGCGACTTGGAAATTTTCTTGGTGGTTCAAATTTATATTGTTCCGAGAAAGAGAGTGAACGGCCGTGCCCTTGTTGCTCGACTTAGTCAGAGCACTGCCATGCCTCAGATAGTTATTATTGTAGCTAGTTCTTAAAGCACTCATGTGTAAAGCTCTCAAGCAGCCATTGTAGAGGGAATCTTATCGTCAAATTATTCGTGAACAATTGCGTTGCAATTTTCTACGGACTTAGCTTTCCAGCCAACTACATCCCGGTGTCGCAACTTTAATGCCTGGTGGAGTTTTTGATAATGCCGTGAAGTAACGCCGGCAGAATAAGAAAGGAAGAGTTATATTTTAATTTATGACATCTT
The DNA here is from genome assembly GCA_027580185.1 of Tuta absoluta. Lineage (NCBI taxonomy): Eukaryota > Metazoa > Arthropoda > Insecta > Lepidoptera > Gelechiidae > Tuta > Tuta absoluta. The sequence continues at coordinate 1,622,018 of JAQAHW010000052.1, forward strand.
TGCCAGAACAAAAATATATGATGCTGAGTTTTATTGAATACTAGCTGATGCCCACGTATTTGTTCGCACGGCGTGAATTCAAGATAAGTAGATTTAAATGAAGAATTTGTTCCTATTATATTTTCTTATACCTCATCCGGCAATCATACAGCAAAAATCTCAAGGAAACATGAATAACAACGTAGCCGTGCCCTCTCCATTTTTGTTTATGTTTTTTTTTCGCACTATGACTTATAGGTAATTTTTTGTTACTTTTGTATGTATATCTGTTATAGTTTAGTTGGGCTTGTTACTAAAATTTTCGCTTCATATTTCCTGCGAGAATAAGGAAACTTTTCGCGGTAAAAACTAATTTGTATGTTAAGTTGGCTTGACTTACAAAATTTCACTCAAATCCATCGTGTAGTTTTGGAAATTAGCCTGCACAAACACACAGAGAAACAAATAATCAGACAAAATATTTTTGCATTAAGTTCTATTGCGTTTATTAAGGTTCCCCAAAGTATTTCTTGCATTTATTTGCAATGTACAGTTATCGGCCCGTTACAGTTTTATTAATGTATATAAATAATGATAGACCTCAATAAAACACAAAACAACAAAAATAATAAAAGCACATAAAATTATAACAAAGTGGTTGATAAGTCTCAAATATTCTGCCCTGAATCATTCTTGGTCAAAAACTGCCTATCAGATTGACTTCATTTCCACGCTGGATGGCCGTTTATATAAGTTAGGCCGAAAATGTAGTTATTTATTTGGTATGTCCTGCTGACCTTACTTAAGAATGGTTCTTGCTCATAAATCGCACAAGCGCGCTGAGGTAATGCGTGCGAGTGCATCCAGTTAGGATACTTACGCGACTTTTTTTTTTAGTTTTGTGGTGGTAGAGCCACTGGCGTCACAACTCTTTTGTAGAGTCATATTTTGCTATCAAAGTAAGGTCACTTTTGTTTTCAAAAGTCGTTAGTCATTAAGTAAGGTATGTGGCATTACGCCGAGAGAGATTCCGTAGCATAGAGAACCTAGTCTTAAAACTAGGCGCTGTGGCAGTTTGTGTAGTGGGGTGGTATGGGATCTACCTCCTAGCGGTCCACCCCGGGCAACGGCAACACAGGCTTGCCTGTGGATAAGTCCGGCTGAACGATCCCACGTGCGCGGTGGAAGGCTCCGTAAGGGGCCGCCTGGTTTGCGACCACCATCCCACCGAAGTCTGGCGCCAAGTAGCTTGCTGCGTTCCGTCAGTGTGTGGGAGTGCCAGTGCCTTAACAGGCTTCTTCTGGGTGAGCTCGCTCCATCTTAGACTCTGTCTCTGTCCTAGACTAGAGTCAAGAGCAAAACCATCATTAATAAAAAAAAAAAACAAACGTTATGGTAAAATTTCTGCACCACATGGTGATCCGCTCGTCACTATTACAAAGTCTATATGTATATGTCAAAGATCTTGTATCCAATTTGTTAAAGATTGAGAAAGTATGAAGTAAGGCACGTGTTGTACCTACATATATAAACGTAACAATGACATTGAATCCAATAAATATTAACTTATACAGGTAGGTATTACGAGTATAATTACGAACCGAGCTATTAAGCCCCAAAGTAAACCAATATTATGAATGATCTTCATGTACCTGAATGCTACTTCTTTCTTTCTTTTTGTGTGGGACACCGAATCGTCCAACGATGCGATGAACCCTGGTGAATACTACTAGCTATTGACTATTAATAAAAAAAAACGTCTATTCCGATGGTGTACTTATCACTCCTATACATTCATGAGATTTCATTATATAGCCTAGGCACAAGTTCTTCCCAGCCCGGCCAAGTAATTTGTGCTTTTGTACGTAGGCGATGTAGGGTTAACAACTAAAAATATTGTATTTTTTTAAATTAATTATGGGTTTGCTCTTGACTCTATTCTAGGTCATAGGACAGAGACAGAGTCTAAGATGGAGCGAGCTCACCCAGAAGAAGCCTGTTCACTCTTACTGTGAAGAGATTAGGGTTGTATGCGTTTGGAAACACAGACGCAGGTAGTTAGTTCCACTCTTTAGCAGTGCGTGTTATAAATGATTACTGGAAACTCAGTCCGAATTGGTGGAATGGCAACCAGGTATGGATGGTATCCGATGGTGCGGCGGTATTGAAAATGTGAAATGACATGGGTTAAATATGGACCTCCCATAGCAAAAAGAAAAACAGGCGACCGGATCAATTCGTATGGGATTGTTTATATTTGTACTACTTACATACTATTGATTATTTTGTGGCCTGAGTAAAGGAGTTCGTATTAAGAAGAATGACCAGTTCAAATTAATACTCGCGTGTTGGTGACACACGTCTAATACCCTAGTTTCTATTACCAGGAAAGCTTGATCCCTTAAATGGCTTCAGTTAAAGGATATCAAACTTTATTCTACTTATACTCGTACGCCCTTTAGAAAGTTACTTGTGTTGTTATTAGATGTTACTATTTTTGAATACCAAATTTTTAAAACACTTCCCGTATTAAGTATGCAATGGTTGAAAACTTGCATAATTTTCAAGCGTGGGCAAGATTTCAACCTGCGACTTTGGCGAACATTTTTTTTCTTCTGGTTCGAGTCGATGTGCAACAAACTTTAATACCTATCTATTCGACCAGTATTCGGCGCATTGACCGCTTCGTCGTTAGATTCTAGAAGGTCTAGAACCGAGCATAGGCCAGGCCAGTTGGGAAAAAGGTGTGCCATTGTCTACTCTGCGCGGCAATCTAATTAGAGTTGGAGAAATTCCACACCAGCCGGTTATCTTGGCACTTTTAAACATCAGCCCGTCTTTTAAAATGACTTCCAAACTGGCAAAAGCCCTTAAATGACTGACTGGAGAAGCTGCTGATAATACATTTATTAAAATAATATAAAATAAAGCCCCTGGGGCATCAGTCTGTCTTTCGTGTTAATGTTAAACAGAATTTATAAATTATTCCTGGATTTCTGTTTGCGTTAAAATAATGTTTGTTTAAATAGCTGAATGTCTATTTAATTCTGGTTTTCCATTTTGCGGTTTTCGCTTATTAAAATTCTCTGTGGAAATAAAATATGATTCCGCAGTAAATTATGTGAATAAGTAAACAAACACACTCATTCCATATAATGGATTAACCACGAAAGGGACAGAGAGTTAGATACTCCTCTGTGGTTTAGTGGTCTGAGTTTTTGCTGTCGGCTCGGATATTATGGGTTTGACTCGCGCAGTTTGGTATTACAGGCTGATATTACAGTATCATGCTGGTTTAGAATAGCATTACCCAATTGTATAATTTCTAACTATAACGAGCTACCTCTTCAAACTATACGATACGAGTATATTGTATGAAAATACAGGGGCATTGTGACGTCATCATTCTGAATAAGTGTCGCGGTAAGAACCCCGTTTAAGTATTTTGAGTTATTATGTGTGACTGTGGTCGTAAGAGGTGACTAAGGGACCCGAGGGTGAGTATTGCAATTTTAGGCGACGGGCTGACAACCTGTCACTATGGCGATACACAATTTTCCAAATGATCCTCAAATATTGGTCAGACGTGGTGTAAATGTCTGTTTTTGCGGCTGTTTACGCTCTGCCTATCCTGGAGGGGTTTTAGGCGTGATATGTACTCGTATGTGTGACCGCGAAAGTTTAAAACAGTTTATTGTCATAATGCTGTGTAAAAGCTGACAGCAAATAGCATTTTTTTATTGATATTAAGTTTGATAATTGTAACTGTACATATTTTAAATAACAATAAATGAGAATAGTAATATTTTTGGACAACAACATGAGACAAACTTTTTTGTAGCTCTTTTTTTGAAAACTAGCAAAATTTTCAAGCGCGGGCAGGCATTGAACCTGCGATTTTCGCATTACTAGTGGCAAAACTAAACCGGTAGATGGAGCCGTGCCACGCGTTGCTGGCATTAAAATACACTTGCAAAATTGGCGGGCAAAGGAATGAGCTGCAGTAGCCCAGATGGAAGAGGCGTCGCCACTAGTAATGCGAAAGTCGCAGGTTTAGATCTTGCCCGCGCTTGAAAATTTTGCAAGTTTTCAAAAATTGTATACCTAACATGGGAAGTGTTTTAAAATTTGGTATTCAATGTTTTGTATTTTATTCATAATTTTTTATTTTATTATTAAATGCCCAGGCAAACACCCTGTTCATCCAGAGATGGGCGTTTCCTTTAAATGCAACATATTGCACTACGCTCACAAATCCGCCTGCTAAGCGTAGTGAGAGTGGCTCGTCTCACCTAATACAAGGAGAAAGTCAATGGCCAGCAGTGGTCTTTTAATGAAATGTTAATAACATGCTGAAAGACTTTAGAACTGTAAGGTGGGTGATAGTATTATGGTGTGCAGGGAGTCGTGTTTCGCCACTTCCGAGGGAAAGTACCGCCCACGTCTCCACCGTTAGAATAGGTTTTAGAATAGTAATATTCAAAAGAGTATTTAAGTTTATTTTAATTGTATAGTCGTATTTTATTTTTATATTTTATTATTCAGAACAATTATGTAGGTAAACTGTTTACCTAAGACAATAAAAATTCTTAGTTTAGGAAATAGTTAAGCGTCATAATTGTATTGTATAGTTTTACCTATTAGTAAATATGCTTACTAAATAAAGATTTTCTATTGTATTGTATTGTATTGTAGAGTATTCTGAAATATTAATTATAATGAGATATAAATCAGTAATATACAATGTTACGCACATACACATAGCAGGCAACAATCAATAAGATATTGTAAGCATGACCTAAGCTAAATTAATTACCAATATCCCGGTAGTTAATCTAACCGCGTGTTGATCCCAGCGTACACCGACCTGCTAAACGAGCCTGCAATTAGACGATTAGTTGTTTCATACGGGCTTAGTACCTAAAATTCTGCCATAGTGAACGTTTGTCCCACACGACAGAAGAAGTGCCACACATATCACAAACCACACAATAACACATCACAATGTTATCACATCTGTGTCTAATTCAGTTGCGGAATATTTGATTGTTTGTTTTAATATACAAAGTGCGGCCCGCAGTAGGAGTAAAAATTTTATGGGGTGAAATTACCTATGAACCTGAACAACTATCACCGAGGAACATAGATTGAAATACAAGTAAAATATTGGACCTCACTTACAAAATGTACCAGCCGACCGAGTTATGGGAGGTTCAATTTCTTTTAAAATATTTCGACCTATATATACTTCCATGACCTATATATACTACATATATTTCCATGGGGAGAATTGTTGAGTTTAATGTAATTTCGCCCCGTAAAATATTTGCCCCTGTTGTGGGCCCTACATTGCAGATTCCATTCTGATGCGCTAGATGTGCGAATGTGCAAGGCATCGATCTCTTGAATGTTTTGACTTATTTGTAGGAGTTTTATCCTTCACGGTAAATCGCTTATAACCTTGCGGAGCAATCGCTATTGAGTACTTATTTAGCAACCCACACTATGCCTGATTGACGGATGCGTCTGTCAAACACCATGGTCAAATTGCATGCATCATAGTGTTCCATGATATGTATATTATTGTATGGGAATTCGAAATTTCCTTTCGTCTGACAGACGAATGCGTCGAAAATACGTTCGTCAGTCCATTATAGTAATAACAGTTTAGCATAAAAGCCGAGCACATTAACATGACATCAAAGATTTTCTGCGCCAGTTGTCATATCCCATACAATCTAAAATTCCTTAACTATACCTACGTATAGTTCCTTACTTTTCTTAGAGTCTCTTGTAACGCGCGTAGGCGTACGCGCGTTACAAGAGACTCTAAGAAAAGTTTCTAGATTATTTCCCTAAAATCTACTCGAAAAGGTCTAACGCGTTTTCACTACGAGCAAACCTACCTATAGTACCTACGTATCCATGTGCATGTTTTCAATATAAGAGAAAGTAATATTTCCTTAACAATATGTCATGTCCTAATCAGCTTATTTCTCTTTCATCCTAGAATATAATCGCTATATCTTATTACACAATTTGGTTCACGTTATTAATGCTGTATTGAATCTAACAAAGCGTAGTAATCCTAATAGAAATTGGCCTTACCTTGTTACACTCGTATTTAGTAGCCTTATGATGATAGCCTATTTTGTGAGAGAAAAATATGTATAAAACTCACTCTACATTACTAATTTTTTCATTGTTTATGGGATTTATTGCAACCTGAGCTTGTTATTTAATATTATTTTGATAAAGAAATGTAGGAAACGACCAAGTCTATGAAGTTTAACTATTAGGCTCAACGTTGCCTTAGCGGGCTGCACGCATCTGTTAGACGAAAGCAAATTGCGAATTCCGATCTTATTCCCATACAAATACGGCTACTGTGCGTTTTATTTGCATCACGCAAACGACTTACCGTATTTTTATTTGTAAGAGAATAAGATCTTAATTCGCTATTTATTTCCTTTCCTCCGACAGACTCATGCATTACGGTGCGTTATAAATACGCAACAACAAACGACTTGTGGAAGAACCGCCTTAATATAAACATACAATTTTGTAACGACACCTACCGATAGCTGCTACTGAACTTTTGAATTGTCTTTTTAGATAGGCGTACTTACAATACTATCGTTTGTGAGTACCTATGCCAAGATTTTTTCCAGAAGTATGTTTCCGTTCTTCTGAAACCCAAAATTTGTATCAACACAACCATCCACCAATGAATGAATCACGTGGAAGATAAACATCCTCTTTGTAACGGGGCGACTGTCTCGAGACGATGTTTATTGGTTTGTTTGCATTCCGTGGCGCCGCCACAGCCGTCACCTGCCCCCCTTTTGGAATTTAGTGGTCCCCAAAATGGTAGATATGGGTAGTGAAAAAAGAAACATCAATATCGACAATCCTTTTCCTTCAACGTTTTGTTTATTTCTTTTAAGACAAATTCGGTTAATTGAGTTTTCAAACCGTAGGCAGAACGCATTTTCTATTTCCTACTATAATATTAAATATATCAAGATTTATTATTAGTTTGTACCTATTGTCTGGACACTTTACACACTTAGTTGCGTTCTAGTACGCTAGTACCTATAGGTTTAGGTACCTCTATCTAGAAACAAAAAGTTGCTACATGTATGTTCGTATACATACATACATAAATCACGCCTCTTTCCCGGAGGGGTAGGCAGAGACTACTTCCTTCCACTTACTACGATCCTGGCATACTTCTTTCGCCTCCTCCATAAGTAGGTACTGATTATCTTGATAAAAGGGAAAAACTAAAACATCTTTATTTTGCCGAAGGTTTTAGAGAGTCCTTTAATGTACCGGATTATAAAAAACACATTAAAATTTTCTCTCTAAACCACCGCGGCCGTTTTGCCTTCTTTTTCCGGCTGGGAAAAGGCAAACTGAAATTTAAGCCGTGTTTATTGAAGTGTAAAACAAAAATGGGATAACGATGTGGAATATTATACAAACAAAATCCAATTTAACATTCGGCTACGAATAAACAAATAATGGACAAAACACAAATCCGATCAGAAACAAATCAGTTATCATCAGGTGCCACTGCCCACTGCCACGGAGTATTTTATAGTTTTATTGAATTCGTATCGAACAAAGCGCAAGTTTGACCAAAACAAATTATCTTCGAAGACCACCGCACCGGTGCCGGAGAAGTTAAATAAAATAACCGGGGGAGGTGAGTGAGCCCAGAAAGTTCGGCAGGTTTATTAACTATAAATCGGAATTTATGTAGCTGGTTCACCCCTCTCTCCCCACTGCATAACACGGGTAGCATTCGCTTACTCATAGTTTAGTTTTGCAGCTCGTATCCAAGTTAGTTCAACGGACTCTATTATTTTAATTTAGTTTGATCTACGCACAGTTGTTTGTTTGATGCTGAAGGTAGGTACATATAAACCAATATATCTATTGTTTTAATTAGGGTACTGCAGCAGTATTATTTACAAACAAAGGGTATTGTATTATTTCTGGCCTTAAAATTATTTTATCGCAATATAATTATGTTACTGAATGAAATAAATACGAAACGTTTCAATACATACATACACATATCACACCTTTATTCTTTGCGGGGTAGGCAATACGGTCGCCATCGCCACGTCTGTCAAATGTTTGAGGGCCATTTCAGAAAGATCATCTATCACAATAGTGACAGGTTGTCTCCTAAAATTGGAATACGCATAAAACCCTTGAGTCCCTCAGTCGCCTCTTACGACACCCGCGGGAAAGAAATGGGTTATGCTATTCTAAGACGGCACCACACATCATCAAATGTTTCATCAATCGCTTCAATTGGTAACGATCACAGAGTTTCTGAAAGATTGTCGGTACACAATAAAACGTACTTTAGCAGGATAAAAGAAAGCTAGATCAGAGACAACATACGCCTTTAAGTTTAGTTGACCGTACTGATACTGGATGGTTGAGAGGATTAACAGAGATTTATATGAACGAAAAAGATTTTTGTAATTAATGGCTCGCAATAAATCTTGCTCATCATCATCATCATCATCAGTCTATTACAGTCCACTGCTGGACGTAGGCCTCCCCCAGGGTACGCCATGGGGCACGATCTTCCGTTTTCGCCATCCAGTCGCTACCAGCCGCCTTTTTTAAGTCACCGGTCCATCTGGCCGGAGGTCGTCTAACACTACGCTTGCCGAGACGTGGCGTAAATCTTGCTCAATGTTAATCTAAGACGGTTTTTGGATCCAGTATACGGGGTGTAAAGAATACTAAGAAAAGTCGTTCAATGTGTAAAGCATTCAGGGTAGCGGACCATACGCTCAGTATATCCCTTGAGACATCCTGTCGTTTATATGCAGTCCGTTTCAGAGCAAACAATAAAATCGTCTCCAAGCGCAGCGCTCGCCAGAACAGATCAGACACTTACAGCAAATAAATCACGCTAAAAAGCGCTGACAAGCGAAAAGACGAACCACTAGCTCAGACTATTGAATATGGTAGAGGGTGAGTTTCACATACAGACAAAGCATAGTCGTTGTCAGAAAAAGCTAAAAAATCTGAAGTAAAAGAAGACAATTTAGGGCGTGCAAGTATTCATATATAATATAGCCGCATTTTACGATTATATTATAGAATATATATTATTGCCGCATTTAACGAGCCACATACACAATTGTCCATTTTCGGATCGTTCCATAAAACTTAGTTGAAAAGTACTGTAGTATAGTTAAAATTAGTTTTAATTGTAGCATTGTTTTGTCCCCACAAAAATATTAAAACTAATTTTAACTATACTACAGTAATCGCACTAGGAACCGGATGGCTGGAAGAGATCTCTTCTAAGAGATAAGCTCGCCTTTGCTCACACTGTTTGTACATTTTTCATTTGTTTTATGCAATAAGTTATATTTATATATATATAAAAGTTGCGCTATTTTACGACACTTTCTGTTAGTATTTCCTATTTAATGGATACTTTTAGTCTGTCGTGTGATGGCGGCGTAGAATAGCATCACCCCAGTACTACCCGTAGGTGTCGTAAAAAGCGACTGAGGGTAAATTCATTCAAGGAATGGCCAGCAGTGTTTCCTGTGAATGCATTATCTTGCACAGCGCTCGCCAATGTGCTTGTCAATCGTGGTGAGTTTGGCTATACCCCCCAATAGAGGGATGCCGTGGACTGCTGTGTCTGTCTGTATATATGGATATTTTTGGGCTCACTTTTTTATTCTAAGAAATCCTTTGCTTTTCCGTTTGATCTAAAGACACCTCGCAGCAATGCAGCGCCGCACACTTCTAGAAAGTCTAACTTACTGAGCTTACTAACTAGAATGTTGGCTTCGCGTTTCGGTATTAAGTTTGGTTGTAAACTTATTGTTGACGATGCTTTTCTGGTAAGAAGATAGTTTCGTTCAGTTGAGAAGGAATCTTTATAAAGAAAAGTTTTGAAAATTGAGTTTGGTCGTAATTCTTTTCTCTATGTACAATAAAATATAAGTCGGATGGGAACTTTATAAGGCTAGCACTATTAAAATATCACTTTAAATGAAACATGTACATTAAAAATTTATATGTAAGAAGGTATCTGAAAATAAATAGAATGTAGATATTATGCCTCCGCACCGCCCAGCCGCAGTTAATAGCGACCATGTATCAAGGGCACGTTGTTTTATGTATGAGCCCTTTTCAATTCATTTGGGCAATGCTCTGGTACCTTTTGTCCTTTCCGGCCCAGTTATTTATTGGGTGTGTCTCGCACTAAATGTACCGCGTGAACTTTCATGAGACCAGTCGACCGCTTGTCGCATCTTATGAATGATAAGTTACTCGTGAGAGAGGGCAAAATTGTCTGGAATAATCATGGAAATGAGTTTAAAACGGTCAAGTGCGAGTCGAACTCGCGCACGAAGGGTTCTGTACCATTTTGTGTCAAAATTGCATTTAAAATTACTTTTGTTGTATGAATTTTACAGTGTAAATAATTTAATTTAATTTAGTTGTAAAAGTGGCAAGGTGATACATGTTCTGTAAAAATTTCAACTGTTTTACTATTTCCCTTCATTAAATACAGCTTCCGAACTATTATAAACAAAATCGAGAGAATAATAAGTTTGTTTGTATGGAAGCCCCCTATAATTTTTATGTGATTTGTTTTTATGTGATGTGATTTGTCATAGCGGCAGCAGAAATACGGCATGTGTCAAAAATTCAACACTGTACCTTTCACGGTCTCGCGATACAACCTAGTGACTGGTCCCGTTTTGACCCTTTTGGTAAGGAACCTTAAGAATAAGGGCAGACGGCCATTTCACTGTATCAACCAGGTGCTTGTAGGTGTCTGCTTTCTTAGCGAGTTAAAAATTTCTTAGAACAGTAGTGGTCTGACAATTTGCCGCTACACGGCGAATTATACGGACGGGGTAGGGAGAGTGTACCCAAAACTTTGCAAGCATGATCAGACCATTAAACTGAAAACTTTTTCTATAGAAACTACATATGTTGTTAAACGAAATTTTTTATCGATCACTCATACCTAAAAAGTTTTCAATCAGCTGACTGACTATCAAAAATCGAAAAAAAAAGTTTCCCAACATCAAAAACCAAATTTTAATACACTTCCCGTGTAGGTAAACAATTTTTGAAAAATTTCCTAACAAAGGCTTCATACTTAAATTAGTTCAGTTTTATAGTCTGATAATTATTTTGGTGCACATAAAACTATGCAGGCAGTTGTCTTGTTGTTTTCTACTTCCTTCTAAGGTAGTACGTAAATTATTTCTAGCAGTGGACTGCTGTGGTTGTTGATGTTGAAGGAGATGAAATACATTTAAAGCAATAAAAAAAAGGAAAAGTAATTAAATACGGGCATGATGCAGAAAAAAAAGATCAAATGTACAAATAATCGCAGAAATCCTTCAGCATTCTGATTGCACGTTTTTCTTTGCTCCTTTTATTTTAGTTCGTTCAATTTTGTGTTTTATGACTTTATCTCGTATAAAACACCAGTTTAAGAGCATTCATACACGAGACGCGGACCGCGCGTTAGGTAAATTTGACACACACAGATATACTTTCGCACGCACACTTACGTCTACGTTAGAGCGCGTTTGCTCCGTACCGCTTGAACCTAATTGATACTTGTGCCAGCTTTTGGTCAGTGTGGAATATGTCATTTTAAAATTTTGCAGTCTATAGTAATGAATGAGTGATTTATTAGATTATTAAGTATCAGGATATACTAAAAAAAACATTTGATATCAAATAATAGTTTAATATCTATCATTTTTGCCTGTACATACAGCGAATAGTGCAATCATTTTTTTTGTGATGTGCAGCTGTCCCTGTATTTGATAAAACCAGTCATGGCGTCTATTTACAGATCCATACGCCTTCCAAAATTTGATTTTCTTCTGGTTGATAGCCTTATCCACATCTAATCCAAATGCCAGACGCGGATTTTTGTCAGACGTGGCGTAAATTGCTGTTTTTCACGGCCATTTATGCTCTGCCTACCCCGCAAGGGACTATAGGCGTGATATATGTATGTATGTATGTATGTAATCCAAATGCCGAACTAGGGGCATTTAATTTCAACGACGCCGTCATCATCAATAAGTCCATCTGAAGAAGCACCTGTCATAACGAAAATTATAAAAAATATTATTATTACATACATACACGCCTTTATCCCTTGCGGGGTAGACAGAGCGTAAACGGCCGTAAAATACGATCGTTATTGCCACGTCTGACAAATATTTGAAGGCCGTTTTGGAACAACTATGTATTACTACTATAGTGACGGGTTGTCAGCCTGTCGCCTTTACTTGTAAAACACATGAAACCCTCGTTTCCCTTAGTCGCTGGGACCTCGGGGCAGAAAGCAGATACATTAGCCACTGCACCATACCGGTCGTCAAATGCTCGCAATGTCCTAACCAGACTAGGGAAAATACACAAGGTGATAAATTAACAAATATCAACTTTTATCCACCACCGGGAATTGAAACCGGGACCTCGGCGCAGAAAGCAGATATACTAGCCACTATGCCAAAAAGTTCGTCGTCGTCAAACTAAAGTGGAAAGTAAAAATATCAAACTTACAAGAGTATCCTTATTAACATCCTGGCTTTGAGTTTGAACTTTATTTTTCTGCCTAAAACAACAATAAGATATTATTTGAAGTAAAAAAAATATCTCATTATAAAACAATATGAAATTTTAATAAATATCACTTACCTTTTACATTCCCTCGCTTTGGCTATATTATCGGTATTTTTTCTCTTTTTATTACCCACATAGGGGCGCTTTTTGCTACCCATACCTTAAAAAAATATATATGAAAACATTACATGCGTGCCGTGTGATGCCGGCTTAGAATAGCAACACCCCGTTTTTTGCCCGTAGGAGTCGTAAGTGGCGACTTAGGGACTCGAGGGTGTGTATTGCAATTTTATTCGATGGGCTGACAACCTGTCACTATGGCGATACACAATTTTCCGAATGACCCTCAAATGTGTCGGACTTGGCGTAAATGTCAGTTTTGTGCAGCGGTTTATGCTCTGCCTACCCCGCTAGGGATCATAGGCGTGATAATATGTGTATGTATGTGTGTATTACATAAGAGAATCCTATTTCGTTTAATCTTCTATTATGTTGTTATAACTCCATCATTCATACTCACCAAAGATTTTTATTTATGGTACAGAAATAAAAACTTAAAAGTACCAAAATGATTCAGTCGCGCTAAAAACTTTGAATATTTTACGCGGCACGTGGACCTGATTTTGGTGACGGAAGCGACACACGTCCTACCTCGAAAAGGCCTCGGCCGGTACTGAGCGCTGGGGTGCTCGCGAGTCGATTATATAGCTGTTATAAAATAATTTGTAATAAAATAAAAATACAACTTGAAAAATATATTTATACGTAATATTAAAGAACATGAATGACTTTACATATTTAGTCCAAGAAAAAACTAAATATCCCAGATTTGATCCAAAATAAACGCGATTAAAATCACGCTAAAATGATCAAAAATGGCTCTTTTGATTGTTCTTTTCTTGAATGAAAATGAATATAATCCGTAATTTTTTTCAACAAAATACCTTAAAATTTTTATAGATTTTTGTAAAATAATGTTTTTATAAGTTTCGCGTCAGTAATTTTCCTAATATCTTGCATCTGCGTAGACCGTCGCCTGTTAGTTTAAAAAATAGCCTGTAAAAAAACAGTTGTATAGTGAAAACTGTTTTCATATTTAATTTTTTGTGTTACAATATCTTTAGATAGTGAGTCTTCAAATAAGATGACGTTAATAACTTTCCCAGAAACGGAACATATATCTTTTTTTCGGCAATCGAAAATCATACATTTTGACTCCAGCGTGATTCTGGTGCATAAACGCTCTTAATAAAGCATCGAACAATACTGCGAAACTAGCGCCGGATACTGCGTGGGGGAATTTGAAATTCATAACGCGTGCGCTAGTGTACGAGCGTTCAGCAAAATAGGAAGTGAAATAAAATACTTCAAATATTTCACTGTGAAATTTTATAACTGAAATACCTAGTTTATTTTTATACGTGCTCTGAAATTCAGCCGAAGAGACTATTATTAATTTTTATTCGAATTTTTGTTGCTATGTACCTACACGTGTTTTGCTTCGCGTCGAGTAAATTTTTTATGTCGTGCATTCGTTTTGAATTCAGGCTGGTGGAAATGCATATCTTTTACCGAAACTGAACCAGTGCTATTAATATAATGAGTTGACTAATTGTTCCTAAAAGTTATATTTGTATAAAAATTTTTTCAACATTTTTCAATACTAGATGTGATTTCTGACCAACCGATACGATCCAGAGCAGAGACACTAAAACTGCAATTCTCTCCCTACGTTCAGGTTGATTACGAGCGTGGAACAAGAAAACAAGTAACAAGTTAATCTTGTATTGATCCGGAGACGTCGATGTGTCCGGTACCTATCCGGCATCCGGGATCCGAACACACGTGACTTGCACACGCACCGGTCAATATTGATGTTCGTGACTACCTGTCACAGCTGCAATTTTACGCAGCGACGTATGCCAAACTATTAGGTTTCTGTAGGGGATTTAGTAAACTATTTTGTCAAAACCCGGATCCATTATGCGGCACGTGTGAGAACCGGCACACGTACAAGAAACCGGAGCCGACTAGCTCCTGCCAATATGTTTCAATTTAAAGTAAGCCGCTTGTCGATACCGAACCGCCCCCGTATATCTTGCGATCGCCACTGGATTCCACGAATCGAAACAAAAGCTAGTTTTCTAATCTCAAGGAAATAAAAGGGTCGCAGGTTTATTTTGTTATTCCAGCATCATTAGTTTCATACAAGAGAGGCTCATAGGTAAAAAATTATTATGGTTTATGCAAGAAGCTTTGCAATATTAGATTTAAAACTTAGTATTGACTTTATATAAAATACATTTGACAATAGATGGAATATGTTCATAGTACTTTCCATAAAACAAACCCTATTTTCATGCCTTTTTCATGTCATAGGTACTTAGCAACTTTATAAATGGAACAACAATCATTAAATCACTCATGTACATAACGATTTTATAACATCTCTCGTCTGAACATTTATAAACTTTCATGGCACTAACAAAACAATAAAATTTCGCCATCAAAACGCAATTTCGTTGTCACGTTTTATCGTGTGGAAGCGATTGCTGTGCAGGAACGAATATTAAGCTAGCTAGTAAATCATGTCTGTGACTGACGAATATGCCAATACTTCAACATCACGTAGTGACGTGCGTCTCGTTAGGCCACTATCTTCTAGATATCTGTCTCATCTATACATATGATATATCTATGTAAATTTGTGAAATCCACGATTGATACGATAAAAGTAGTCGAATTTATGCAAATATCTAACTCACGAATCACGACTGGGTATCTAGGGTTAATAGTCGACTGTCGACTCGGTGTCTCACACAACAGAAGATAGAAAACACGTAATAGGTCTATAGTACTTAGACCTGTTTTTGTGAAGTTGACCTAAAAAATCGCTTACTCGTTAGGATAAGTTCGGCAAAAAGTATTTTTCTTAAAGAAAACAATTACTAACTGTGAAAAAGGAACACTATTTTTTGTAAGCGTTTGTGCAAGTCAGCCCGTTCTCGTTGAAATGGTTATATTTAGGTACGTGGATAGTTCTCTGTACAAAGGAAAATTCATGGTTGTCTAGCACTGAACTAGGTTAAAACATAACTTTAGAAAATTTACGGTCAAGAAGCAAACCTTTCACAAGATTATATGAGTAGAAGTGCATTAGACTGAGCCTCGAGGATTGCGAGAAGCAGAAGGAAGTAGAGTGTTCTGAGTTAATCCAAACTTCATACTGGTCCGACACTTGGGAGCGATAAAAACATGATCGTGTATACGGGGTGTAAGCGACAGCCCTTCAAATACTGATAGGGTGCATGCACACCATGAAACTGAAAACTTTTACCCTAGAAAAATATTTCAGAAAACGGCAAAAATAACGACCTCCCATACAAAATCAAGATCAGCTGACTACAATTGCTATGGGAGGTCAAGATTTTTTTGGCGATTCCTGAAATATATACTTTTTTCATGGGAAGTGAACACAGTTGCATGGTCCGAATGTACCCTATATAACCAAGTTCTAGGCCGCGACGGTGTTGTGTCTACCATCAACACGCTAAGAAGAAGAAGTACTCGGAGTGCTGTTCCTTACACCCTGTATAGTTGCTATCTCTGCATCTGTTAGTAAATGAATTTAATTATAAGGGATTTATGCAATAATTGGAAATATCCTAAAATATCAGAAAGAGTCCTTGTAAATATTAAAAGTTGTAGCTGATAAAAAGCGACGGATTATACGCCCTAACAAGCTGCTTCTTATTAACTACAGATAGGTCTTTATTATGCCCGAAAAAATAATATGATTTATTTGACTTTTTTAACTACACAAATGGGTAAACTGTTTTAAGCTTACGCGGTCACACATAATGATTCAATAAAAAATCGAGTATCGCGATAAGATACCTGTTCTAGTACATAAATGGGTTTTTATGTAAAGCTATCAATTACGGTTATAATAAAAAAAACACAGCTGCTGTCACACACGCTACTGGGTATGTTTACATATGTATTTCATTTATAAAGTAAACTCTATCGGAAAATATTTAGAATGCGCACTGTAAGGAGGAAATAAAAATATCTTTAGTGTACAAACAGTCAATCAGTAGCATTTGCGAACTAGCTTCGAGCAAACAGCCTCGTCGTAGTCAACCAATACAAGGCTGCTTCGATTTGACTGTCAGTATTTTGTTTTAGGCGGTTCTCACACGCACCGCATATTTTGCCAAATACAGTTTCTATTTTAGGACGGGGCGGCGGCGACCGACAAATGAAACTAATTACGTCTTCCAAACAATAACTGTTTATATTACAGATTAATTTTTACTAAAGAACTGCCGTTCCAATGTCGTATTTGACAGCTGTCAGATTCGTAATAATACTATCCTCTGATGCACGTGCATCTCTAACTTGATTCTGGTTCTGTTTTTTTTTGTGTGACACCGAGTAGTCCAACGACCCTATGAATTCTGGTGGGTTGTATAACGACTGCCGTCTAAGTAATCATAGACAGCAACTGGGACCGACGCCTTAACGTGCAATCAGATGTCTTAACCAGACTGGTAACGAATTACCAAAGCGATACATATCAATTTTAAGTATTAGACCGGGTCTATCGCGATAGTATTTAGGTAAATATTAGTAATTTACCTGTGTCCCGACGTTTCAATACAGTTTCATGTATTGTGGTCTATATAACTATCGCGATAGACCCGGTCTAATACTTAAAATGAGTGAAAGTGATCGCGAGTGCTTGAAAAGTTATGATACATATCAATTTTGTGAGAGCCCTACCGAGGATCGAATCCGGAACCTTTGCGTCGCAGGCAGTTCAACCACCACTGCGCCACATCGGCCGTCAAACATTCGCCGTTGATTCAGGTAGATATGTCAAGTCACACTAAGAAAATGTCAAACAAAAGTCACATCACCGCCATCTATCCTAAAATAGTTGCCATACCTGGCTCTCTCTTTCTCTCTGTTTCTTAGTAATTTTGTTAGATGGCGTTCATCCTATCTCAATTCTGTTAGCTTGTCGTTGGTATATCTTATTTATTTATGTATGCATGTATTTATTTTATGTATTTTTATTTTTCATGTTAAATTATTAAGTATAGTATTTTAGTTTATTCCTTCTTATGTATTGTAGTTTAGTGCGAAATTTAAGTATATTTCTTTTTTTTTTGTGTATGGGCACCCGCTTTTACTCTTTCTGTTTATCTTTTGGTTGGCCGGTAGAGAATGCCGCGTTGCATTAGGCCCGCCCTTTGTAGTTTCTGTGCAATAAAGTTTAATAAATAAATAGAAAGGTTACATAAACAGGAAAATTTGCTCAAACAAAATGTTTTATACTAAAGCATCAATAAATACGGTACCAAAATATGCGTTTTAATATTTGTGTACTTATTGTTGCAATAATTAGTGCTGTTTACTCGTAGTAGAATTAAATAACATGTTTCAAAATTACTTCGTATTTAATGCACTAACAATGTTGGCAGATATATAGACAGGTATTTAAATATACTAGATGTAATAGATAGGTGGTTCTCCCCACTATGACTAACTGACGGGCGTATTTTTGACGCATCTGTCTGTTAGACAAAAATAATATGAAACGACTGATTTGTAACATTAATAACATTTATAGGCGATCCATCTGAAGATATCCGAATAGATAATAAGAGGCGAGTGCTGAAAACTTTCAAAAGGCATTTGTGCATTTATATTTCAGTGCTCTTTGAACCGGCGCTGAACTATTCGCCGAGTCTTTGTTGGAAAGTTTAACGATAGATGAAGTTACCCGAGTGGAAAACGCTCTTGATTTGAAAGTTCATGCCTTACCGGCAAAATAATTATGAATGTAAGAAAAAAAGACTTGTATTTTAAAACTAAATTTCGTGCGTATATGCGGAGTGTAAGGGACGGTGGTGTACTGAAAACTTTGCAGGCATGATCAGACCATGAAACTGAACAACTTTTTCTATTGAAGCTATGTTGGGAAACGAATTTTTTTTTTCGAGTTTCCATAGAAAGTCAGTCAGCTGATCGGGAATTTTGTATGGGAGATCGAAAAAAAAATCTCGTTTACTAACATAGCTTCCATAGAAAAAGTTGTTCAGTTTCATGGTCTGATCATGCCTGCAAAGTTTTCGGTACACCGTCCCTTACACCCTGTATGTGTGTGTATAGTTTGAGTTAAATTATTCCGGTCGATTTGACATCGATGATAAGGACCGAAACTTCTGATGATCAGCACTTTTTTCAGCGTCGATTTATTTTTGTCATCTACACGTTTATTGGAGGATTTTGTTTATGTCACCGTAAAATTGGCGCTTGACCAATCAGAACGCGAGTAATGTCGTGTCACAATTTTAAAGCTTTACTTCGTAAAATTGTAGTTTGTTGAGAAATAATACGATGTATACCTATTTAAGGGATATTATCAAACTACAGGGTACAATTTTACAGGTGAAATTCGATGCTCATTGCGTAGTCGGTTAGCCATTATGGTCCCAGGAATATGAACCGGGTACGCAACGTACTAAGAATTTCACATGTAATAATAGTTATTTATGGATTTTATTTTCTTACTTTTCTTTTTCATTCATTAAACAAGTCGTTGAACTGAATGAAATCTGAATCACAGTAATTTGTGAGTTGTAAAATAAAATGTAAATAATGAGTTTGAGCAATCGGATTCCTTAAATGGCTTCGATTAAAACTATCTTTGCAATTTAAAAAGTTTATAACAAGATTTTTCTAATTTAAATGAACAACAGTTGTCTGTGAACTTTTCAAAAGGTCTGGAAATTTTAAGGGACTCGAGGGTTTCATATACAATTTTTGATGACGGACTGACAACCTGTTTCTATGGTGATGAGCGATTGTTCGGTAGCAGTCCTCAATATTTGTAAAACGTGGCGATAGCGACTGTATTTTTACGGCCGTTAACGGTCTGCTTACCCCACAAGGGATAGGTAAAGCGTGATATGTGTGTGTGTAAGTTTCTGAATATGTAGGTACCTGCTATCAGCAGCACCGCAACCTATTGATACCTCGGGGTGCCGTTGTAATTAAGTTGATGTGCTCAGCCTACCCCTGTAAAAGGCCCAACTCAAACATTTTTTTTATACAGAAAACCCAGTACAGGTTGGTAGTGTAGATATGCTACTGATAGTGCCTTGATTCAGGCTATATTTTATCAAGAGCCTGAAGAAGCTCGATAAAAAAATATTCGATTGTACATTGAACTGACTTTGATATGTGAATTTGACATGCGCTTTTTAAGATCATTGTGTCCGTTGCTCGACTCTACTTATCAAATAACTATCAAACAAGACATCAGTTTATTTAGGATTTTAACTTTTTTGCAAGTGTTATTTAAAGTTGGTACGGAGTCAGGAATTTAACCTCCCTTGTTTGTATAAAAGAAGGTAATTTGAAATAGTCACGTAATTAAAAAAGTCGCCTTTGTTATGCAGATACGTCACTATCACCAGTCGCAATCAAATACTTTGACATTCCGGGAACCCTTTAAATGAGTCCTTACCTTTATTTGGAATGTAAATAAAGGATTGCTCATTCTTCAAGTAAATGAGCTGTTTATTGTGTGACAAAAGTTTAGTATTTATTTTTGCTGCTTCTCGCTAAGCGCAAGCTTTCGTTGTTAACAATTTCGTGAGCCAGTGAACGCACAAACAACCAAATAATTGCTAAAGTCTATCTCGGGTCTGTCATTCGTATTGCCTTAAAATATTTTCATTTAAAATAATGTTGTTCGCGTCTTCAATAAAGGTAAATTGAAAATGAAGAAATCTGAAGATTTGAAAGCTTCTTTTCATTCACTTCGTATCAATACCAGGGAAATGTATTGACTGTAATGAAACGGACTATTTTGCTTCGTATCTTTTCGCTTTATAATATTTGTTATTTCCTACTTATTTCTTGAGTTTTACGACGAAATGATTGGTTCAAAATAGATGCCTACAAAAAGAGTATTTATATTGAAAGTATTGTTGAATAAAAATATAAGATTGTAGATTTTGAGGTCGCAAGGCTCAAGGAGAAGTATTGCGTGGGTTTGCGAAGAAAAGTTAAATTGTTAAGGTTCTATTGTTGAAGAACATTCTAACTTCCTTAATGGTTGTTGTTTGTAGGCAATCTACCTATAACCTTAAGGTGCACCTTTATCGCGCTCGCTAAATCGCTTCTACGCTGCATGTCGCAATATAGGAGCACCTTAATACTTAATTAAACTTTAGAGATTTCCCTATGTATAACCTAGTATGATTCAATTTCTTCAGAAGATATATAAGTCGACGTAAAGTCTTATAAATACGATAATGAGCTATGAAAGAACCCTATCATAAAAATAAAACAAATGATTTGGATAAGTACCAACATATTCCATTTTGAATAATGAAAGAGTAGTCCCAAGTCGTTGGTTGTTTTGATTACAATCAAAGTTCCAGTTTGTTGGGAAAATCTGACTACTTTTGAAGACTCCTGAAACTGTGTTTACCTTGTATTTACAGTTTCCCAAAATAGCCGTCGTCCGCGCCGGTTCCGGCCCGCCCCCGCGCTCGCCCCGCCTCTTCAGCTAATGAATAACATGCAAATGTAGTGTCTAATGAAAACCACATCCGCTCGCCGACGCAACTTTGTAAATAACTTTTTACGCCGGCAACTTGGGTCTTTTTACAACAAACTTTTTTGTTGTATTCGTAGGTACATTTCCTCAGTAAGTTTCAAGCTGTTACAGAATAACAAGTTGGTTGAAGTTTGGCGTAAATCGAATACCGTATTCTAGTTATTGGTGCAAAATTGGGCATTATTTCTTTCCAAGAATTTTCTCCCTACGATTACGATATTTCTCTTCATTTTTTGGCTCTCTTTTAAATAAAGTACAATGAAATAAAGAATAATGTCAACAGGTTGCCGCCACTTTACAGATGGAGGCATATTGTCAATTTCCGACAGCCTTGTGAACTCCCAATAACAAACGAAAGAACATTATCTATAACAGGAAATGAGCATTTTAGGCATGATTGAAGAGTTGTTCCATCGGAGACTTGGAGAGAAGTTATCATCTCAGAAGATTTAGAAATAAGTTAAGTGGTACTTGATACTGCCACAGAATAATAACTAGTAACTAGCGTTACAGAAGCTTTACTTCGCAATGGTTTTCAAAGAAATATGTACTCAATCTGATAGACAATATGATTTAATTTAGCTCGCGTTCCAGTCAACCACGTGTTCATTTGCATACCTGCCAAATATTTTTTTGAGGGAATATGAGCCGCGGTCTAGGGTTGCTTACTTCGAGAAACTACTTACGCCATCTAGCGCACAACACGAGCGTTTACTCCTACTTTTGGCGGGCACGCAGCAGGCAGCGACGAGTACGTTCATGTAGTCTAAGACCTAGCAGCATAATTGTATATGTATGTATATGTATATTGCCGAAGATTTAATTCAATGAAGTAATAAACCTGCACTAGTCCTTGCATCAGGCGGGTGACTGCTGGCTCTGGGTGTACGAGTACTTCTATAGTGCAGACAGAGCAAGTATCCGCTTGATGTACACATCACAACACATTATTTGGTATAAATGGCCTCTGTGCTGTTGGCTTTGGCCCCACACATGCCTCAAAGGACCGGGTCCCAGTGGGCCCGAGATCCGAAAAGAATACCAACATAATAATAATAAAATGTATACTAATAATAATAATATTATAATGTATACTATTTTTTTTCCCGTGGGTGTCGTAAAAGGCGACGACGAACAATTTTAGGCGATGGGCTGACAACCTGTCACTATGGCGATTCACAATTTTCTGAATGACCCTAAAATGTTTGTCAGACGTGGCGTAAATGTCCGTTTTTAGCGGTCGTTTACGCTCTGCCTACCCCGCAAGGGATTATAGGCGTGATATATGTATGTATGTATGTTTTCGTCTGTCCATCTTGCAAAAAATTGTCGAGAAAGATGAACAAATAGCGCACGCGTGTGACTTCTTTCGCTTGCGGCAGCCCGCTAGATTAGCCCTTGCGCAGTGGCCGGCGCCTCGAGGTATGTTTTCAATACCTACACGCGGAGTGACACAGGCCTGATACTGCGCAACAAAACTCTTTGATGTCGAGTAAAAGAACGTATTGAATTGGCTTGAAAATTGCTTTTAGGCACGTTGTAAATTCAAGAAAGAATTGGTGATACTGTTGAATGTGAATAATTTTGGTTACTATTATAATAATCACAATCTAGACTAGAGCGTGTAAACTAACAAAATAAAACTAGGGTTATAATATTCATATATAGAGATGTAGGTAGAGATAGAGACAGGTTATATAAGGTTTCTTTTATTTTTCTTGCAGATGTCTCGAAGGAATTCGAAATATAATTTTGTTTTCAACCTAAGCTTTAAAATGCGCAGACAAAGACGTTTGTCTGCTTACCCTAAGTACAGTTTAAAGGAAGAAGCTGTTGCATAGTAAACGACTCGCTATAGCTTCGAACGAAGTTGGTCGCGCTCATTCCCGACGAGAGAACAATGGCGACATTACACTCGCGCGGGAAAACAAAACAAATATCTCACATAAACCTCGACCCGGCAAACTCTGTAAGAACGTTTGAAAAGAAAACATCTAGGGTCCTAGTGTCGTCATTTATTAGACCCACTGCCGATTAGACCCAATGGGTCTAATTAGTGACAATACATTTTACTTGCTATGCCTGTCACTAATTAGACCCACTGATAAAATCAGCGGAAGTTTGGTACAAATAACATGAAAATGCTTATAAGTCTAATTATCTTAGGTATTTATCGTAAGATGTTGATTATCCAATAAGTAATTAATAAACATTATTTGTTTGAGAGCTTTTATGATTATTATTTAGTGTCTATGACAAGGCTGGCCAAAAGATTTTCCAAGTGGGTATATTTTATGTTTTCTAGGGTGCCGGGCCACGATTTTAAAAAGGCAATACTACTGATATCATAACATACAAAACATCGGAAATCATAAATTTTTGTGCAAATTTTTGAGATACGCCTTATCAATACCCTTCGTGGTTATTTGTATGAACTTCCTTCCTTCAGAACACGTGTATTATAAAATTTCTACCGACCAATCAGAATCGTGGGTCGAGTTCAGGTTCAGTAGGTACATTGCAATTCCACTAATTAGACCCATTGGGTCTAATCGCCGCTGGGTCTTATAAGTCAACCTAGCGTCCTGACCTGACAGTTTATTATATCCGCTAAATCAATAGTATTATTGTCATTGAAAATTGCGGGTGGCGTTTAGCGACTTTGGTGAAAAGAATAATAACAGTATAAAATATCCCTTGCAATAATCTGTACAAAATTACTTCAATCTAGGAGATCAATATATTTTGGCATATCGTTGAAAGACTTTAGGGAACCAGTATGTTTTTTTTACACAAAGCTCTACTATACTTAATTATAGGTATAGGGATCTTTTGTCGTCACCTCCTCCGCTCTCTAATGCCCTGGTGCGGTGTTTGTGCCAGTAATCACTTAATTACTGAGCTATTGTTGGATTCTTGGAACAAATAAGTTTGAATGGTTCAGTATTATACTTAGTACCTTTCTACCTATAGAATCATTTTGACTAATGCTTTTAAAGTTTTTCAGCGTAATACGCAAAGCTGGCTGTCATAAGAAAATCAAAAGTAACACACATCTTGGCTAATACTTGGCAGCAATTATGGCTAGTGGGATTTTAATGTCAAAGGGTTTCCTCAAATGACGTTATAAGTGGACGGACACCCTCCTGCCTGCATTACATAAGGCAATATTGACCCACACGTAGATAATGAGGTGGAAGTACCAGGCGTGTATAAGCTGCGGGCGGTATTGGCAGGGTGCCGGCCGTCGCGCGTGCAAATCAAATTATCACCCTGAACAGCCCGCGGGGTTCAAATGTTAATTATTTGATCAAATAATGAAAGGTCGATGCTGGGCTACGTAAATAGTCAATGTAAGGAGCCAGATGGTTTCCGGTGTAATACAGGAGTCAGTGTAGTTGGTAAGATAAGCGATTTTTCCGGTTTTCATAGGGTTTCTACAGAGCACTGTATATTAAAGCCCAAGCCGTGTCCTATAAAGCGATTATTGTTCAACAATTTTTGTTTAGTAAGTATAAAAACTCTATGAAAACTACGATTATTTGTCGTAGTTTTGTAGATATGTATATATTTCAATATATTATTGAGTAGAATCAACGCCTACACACACACACTGTATATTTATCTTTATAACATAACAGTGATATAAAATCTGGAATTAATAATCAGTTTGTTGCTGCGTATTTTTTGCGCATCTGTAACGCATGCGTCTGTCTGAAGTGAATAAATGCGAATTCCCATCTTATTGCCATAAGAATACGGTGACGGTGCGTTGACGGATGCGTCGTTTGACAGACTCATCCGTCGACGCGCCAAATATACGTCAAGTGTGATCCCCGCCGAACATTTAAAACTAATAATTTTAGCGATCTAAATATAAATAAAGTTGATAATTAAGCTGCAATTCCTTTTTTTCCATAAAATAAAAACACCGAGAATTATACAGAGCTCTGCGAAGGCTTTGCTTAGATATTGATTTGATACCAGGTAAACGCCTACGTCCGTTTTTTTTTTCGCGTTTTTGATTTTTTATTACTTATTTTTTTAAGTCATTGCTGTTTTGATTGATAGGAATCCCTGAAAAAACAGTTAGTGGGCGGAATGGCCATCACGCCCACATGTTGGCAGGATATCGTTTTGGTGTGGTTTTGCATAAATTATTGATGCTAAGGTCTTTATAACGACAATAACTTTTACGTTGTTTTCAATTGGAGTATCCTATGTGTATAGGTATAATTTTAAAAGTTTTAGATACTTACCTATTCAATATAAAGAGCAACCGACATAGTTGACATAGCAAGTGACATTGAAACAAAATAAACTCTATTCCAAAGCCAGAGTTGAAACATATCGCAATCGATTAAGCATAAAAATACAAATCAAAAGTGTACTTTGGTAGAAAGTACTAGTACTTTCGGATATATGTGGATTTTAAAAGTCAAAATTGTTATTTTAAATGTTCGTAGTTTTAACTTTTCCGACATGAAACGTATTAGCTCAATATTCATTCTTATTACTACCAATTGAAAGGATCGAAAGTGCTTATTATTAAAATATATAACATGTACCCATCATGTACCTATATGTTTAAATGAACGCTGACTAGCAAAGGGAAATATTGATCGTGAACATACATATTGTACATACATACATCACGCCTTTATCCCTTGCGGGATAGGCAGAGCGCAAACGGCCGCAAAAAACGGACACCCACTCCACGTCTGACAAAAGTTTGAGGGTCATTCGGAAAATTATCGCTATAGTGACAGTTTGTCAGCCCATCGCCTAATATTGCTATACACACCCTCGAGTCTCTTCGTCGCCTCTTACGACTCCCACGGGAAAGAAATGGGGTGATGCTATTCTGTAGATGATTGTAGCAAAGCAACGCGCAGTGTGAGGTTAAATTAAATCACGAAAAATAAGTCTTATAAACACCAGAGAAATATATTTAGGTAATGAATATATTTTATACAATTTTCACTAGAAAAAGCTTGACACAAGACATACAACAACGATAAGAGTAAAAAACTTTACATTCAATTTTGACTTCTCATGACTTCTTTCAGCCAGCCTGCAATTACTCACTTACAAAGAAGTATCAGCTCAAACTTCAACATATTCTAAGCCGGCATCACACGGCTATACTAACATATTATGCCTAAATCCCTTGAGGGGGGGCAGCACAGCGTAAATGGCTATAATACGATCATTTACGCCACTTCTGACAAAAATTTGAGGGTCATTCAGAATTTTTTTAATCGTGACAGGTTGTGAGCCCATCACAAAAATTGCAATACACATTTAACCCTCGCCTCTTACGACAACCACGGAAAAAATGCGTAAAAATCTAATGTAAAGTCATTTCATTTCATTCAACGTTGTCTGCTTGTCAGGCTGGCCCGTAAAAAAAAATCGTTACACTTATTTTCTATTTTGGGATTGGTAATAAGCTGTGCATATGTTCATAGTACTAATAAGATCAAACACAATAAAAAAAACAAAACTGTTTTACGTATAACGGTACTAAATCTTGTTGAAATCAATACATCAATTTAAAAAAAGGAGAGATGTAGTGTTTACACCGAACATTCGCACACATTTAGTTCGCTAGTAGCTGTCACAATGATCTGACGTAATTTGAAGTGTTCGCTAAGTGCCTTTTAATCTACTAATACTACATTACATACATTAACAGCCACAACAGTCCACTACTGGACAATGGCCTCCCCCTATTGGAAGGTATTGCCATTCTCACCTCGCTTGGCCAGCGAATTGGCGAGCGCAGTACAAGATATTACTTTTACTGGGAACGCTGCTGTCCATTCCCTGGATAAAAGTCACCATCAGATGCTTTTTGCGACACCGGTGGGTTGTATTGGGGTGATGCTAAGCCGACATAACACGGAATATTATGCGTGTTTTGTTGTCTACTGCCCACGATATCACAGCTCCCATACTCACCACACTTTAAAGGCGGATGGGTGAGCGCAACTTCCTGAATAAAATAACGAGTAAATTGGGGTAATGCTAGTCTTCACTTGTGTTTGATAAAATCTATATAATTTGATCTGTTTGATGCCTTTTTGCGCGCGAAAGAAGTCTGTCTGTGTTGGTCATGCTACTCCGGAAGGAAGATCAAAGGTTTTTAACTCTCCTATCTCTCGCTACTTAAATCAGGAAATGTAAACACTTGATGAAACGACTTTATTTACAAACGTAATTTTGTTCAGCCATTTTGCGAATGAAATTAGATCTCTCTAATTTGATCCACTTGAATTTCTTTCGAGCTACGTTTACGTAGAGTTGTTGACTGACGCCTGTTTGTTTGTTTGTTTGCAAACATTACCTTATTTAGCAATCAGTGTTTACTCTGGCAACAGTGGCTTAGTAAACGCTCAGGCCTGCCTCACAACCTTACACTGATGGTTTTCCCTTAGCAAATATCTCCCTTCCTCATTTCAAAGATAATAATTAAAAAACTAGCAAACTACTCGTGTTCTCACCCGCAGCTACGACATTTAATCGTTGCTACGATTTTCGGTAGCTGTTTGCTACGGCGTAGTGGGCGAAGACTACAGGACTGGCGGCTGTAGTCTAATCGAGAATATTATATTATCATGATTACTACTTAGTCTGTAACGGTTTCAAAGCGTCATTTTATATTACGGACTGTTCTCATTTAAACCACATGATAAACGTATTTCCCTACTTGTGCTAATGAGTTGGTTATTAAAATGTCCTCTTAAAAGCTTTATTCTGAACAAATAGTGTGCTTTAGCTGTCACCTGAATCCCGTGTAGTTGATGGGGGTGGTAGTTGGCGCGGGAACAAATGAGCGTCGGTGAGCGCAGTGCAGGCATGTGAGCAAAGATTAGCAACCAACACTTGGATGCACTCGAAGGTTAATCGCATGGAAGGACGATTTACACTTTATTTAAACATGGAATAGGTGGCAGAGCGATTTACACAGCATTGGCTTAGGGTTGCTTTATATCTAAGAACAGTCGGTTGTAGCACATAAGGTACCAGGGGTACTCCATCCAAAAGAACTGAATAAACACGGAAAGTGCTGCTTCCGATTCCTCGGAAGCCTTCAATCGCTTCTTACGATACCCACGGGTGGACTTGGGGTGGTGCTATTCTACTCTGCCAACACCACACGGCTCATTGTACATCTATGTTAAGTAAAGATATTTTTAAAAATGATAAATAGGACTTAAATTTTAAAAGTTCACTATAGGATGGTCTACTTAACTGTAAAGAGACACATTCACCTGCTTATGACGATGACGATTTGAACAGGAGGCCTATTTAGCTGTATAACGGCGTCGAGTTTTTGTATGGAATGACACATGTGGGCATTACGGCGTCGGAATTCGGACGGAATTCGGTCGAGTTTCATCTAGGTGTCAAACAGAATGACAAGTAATTTACATACAAAGTTCTTAATGTCATCGGGTTTTTGTCCCTTTCTACGATTATTTTGTCTATGGTGTCGAAAAGCGGTCGAGCTATGACAACCAAGTTTCTGTCATTGTGCTCGACCATGAGCAGTCTCAAGCATAGGTGCCTTGACGATGTCGAGTTTCATTTAATTAAGATAACTTATAAAAAATTACCCATAACTATGAGATTTTTAAGGTTGGTAATGCATCTGTAGGATATTTTAGACCGCATGAGCAGAATAAACTCGTTTAAAAAAGTAGTAAGCTAACTTTACCGACACACTAAAAGTACATATAAAAATTACCACTTGCCATCAGCTACTGTTGATTTTCGATTATAATATGTGCAACTGTTTTTTTTTTCGGTTCAGTTTTAAGCCTCATATATTTACATTATAAATAATTATTTCGATTACTTTTCTGAGTGATGATGATAACATTATGATAGTTGATATTCAATATTATAATGAATATCATTACAATAACAAATGTGTTATAAATGCTTGATCTCGTGATCAAACTTTGTACTTCTTGTGCTTGTCAATAGTTGGAGTTGCTTCGTACTGTATCAACAAACATCACTGTAGGATTGCTAAATATTGAATACAGACTTATCTATAGAAGATATTTTATAAATTTTACGTAACATACATAAATCACGCTTCTTTCCCGCAGGGATAGGCAGCGTCTACTTCCTTCCACTTACGACGATCCTTGCATACTTCTTTTGCCTTCTCTATATTCATTTATCTTTTCATGCAGGCTAGTTGGTTTATTTTTTACTAACTAAAATGTATGCACCAACGAGCGTACATGCGTGTGATGATGATTGCCGTGTGATGACGGCATAGAATAGCATCACCCCATTCTTTTCTCGTGGGTGTTGAAAGAGACGACTAAGTTGAAGGTTGTACTCGTGTACGGTGTGTGCACTATTCGTTTATAACTCGTGCTCTACATACATTCATTAGCCTATTGCAGTCCACTGTTGGACGTAGGCCTCCCCTAGAGTAGGTACAGGGCACGATCTCTCGTTTTTTCCATCCAGTTATCAGTCCATCTGGTCGGTGGTGGTCCAACGCTACGCTTGCCGCGGCAAGGCTTCCATTCGAGAACCCGCTTACTCCACCGTCCGTCCGTTCTATCATAGGATACACACACGTTTTCTACGCGCGCTCTATTCTTGTGAAACGCGTGCTTTACACGTTGGTGACGCGTATTATACTAGTGTACAACACGTGTTCGATACGTGTGTAACGCGTTCTCTACACGTGTATTACGCGAGCTCTACTTGTATACAATGCTTGCTTTACTAGTATGCAACGCGTGCTCTACATGTGTACAACGCGTGGGCTGCGCGGGCGTATAACATGCATAGAGCACGCGTGGTGTCAGCGTACGTGTAAAGCTGCCCAACATCCTAATAGACCAACATCCTAAGTCTTACAGTTTTCGGAATAATCACTTTAAATTACTTGATACTAAGGTACAGATTTTCCATACATTTTAACTGACTATTAAATACTCTTTACATCATACTTAACAATCCTTGATCAATTTTATTTATGTCAGTCACTCAGAATAAAATGTGTTATTCGTCACGTCAGACTCATTATTGTAGAGGAGCCCACAATGCTCAATGGGGTTTTACTCGAGCGTCAGAGACCTTAACATAAGATCAGCCAAGATTCAAAATTAAGAGCAATACATGACAAAATTTTGTGATAGCTGTCTTAATTAAAACTTGGAAACTATGCATGTATGTTTCTGTGGAAAAGTTGTAGGTCTTGACAAGATCTACATTTGAGATGACAGCTGTCAATTTGTTGTGCCCATCCAGTATCTCTGTTGAAATTTGGATGTTTTTGAATTTCTAAGGCTTCCCGTACTTTCCTAGGAATGAATCTCTTCTCTCTCGCTAGGATTGCTGCCTTATCTAACCTGACATAATGGGTGGGGTTATCCATGATATGTTCGTACAGTTCTTTGTTTGACTACAAAATATACATCTCGGCAAGACCTACAACTTCTTCAAAGAACTAGTAGTTAAGCATGCATAGTTGACGAAATAAATTAGTTCAAAGTTTGACAGATGTCATCTAAAATTTCAAGACCTACAACTTTTACAAAGAAATTAGTTTTGCATGCGCGCTGATTATTGCGCATGACTTGAACAAGACAGCGACATAAATTTGAGAAGGTGGACTACAGGCAATAGAACTTGAGTAAATAGCGGTTAAAAATTTTTGGTGGACCAAGCAACGAAAAAAATGTGGTATGGCCCACCAGGTGGATCTATTTTAAAAAATCCCAGCTCAGCTCTATTGGTGAACTGCGCGAAGAAAAAAAAATAACCTATAGGTGGACTACGGGTTAAAAAAAAATTGTTCAACTCATTTCATGGCAGAACTGACCAGCTTAGCTTTTAAAATAGAGACCTAAAGAAGATATAAGACCTAGGCTTGATTCGTTCTTTTGCTGTTGTCTACACTGCACCCACCATTAACCTTGCATTTTCTTCTGTTACAATATATTTAGGAAGTGGACGAGTTCAGAAATGGACGAAGTCGATCTAAAGGATCCAGCAATCCCCACTTAGGCTCCTCTACTATTAGAACTTGCATCAGTATTCCTATTTACTCCTAATGATTAAAATAAATTATCTGAATTATCATGACTCGTTATGAATAAAACTTTGTTCAGATGACTGAATACTGTAACATACCAAAATTTCATTTAATTTAATTCAAACTACATTTCTCCCACTTGTGTTCCGGGGCACAGATTAACTACAATATGGTCTGGGGTTGGAGTGGGAAATTGCACGATCAAAAACTGTAGTCTGCTATGTACGTCGATCAACTCGGCCTTCTTTTATGTAAGGAACGAGACGAGAGACCGCTTGTCTTGCTGGCTATGTGTTTATATGCGGATGTTAAAGAAAAGCAAAAAGAATTTCAAGTTGGTTGTTTTTATTAATTTTGATCCATTATAGCGTTTCTCCCTAATAAGATGCCATCTAAAACACCTCGAGTAAAACCTTAAATGGGTATCTTGAGGTGATGTTAGTAGAACAATCATAAGTTCATAACTATTGAATGCATAAAAATCCTTTCTTGACTTCTCGAGGTTCGAGTCTGTCGCGTCTGAGTGTTCTTTCTGCTCGTCTGCTAAGTTTTTCTCAAGCAAGGTCTTAACTTGTCATAAAATTTGCGCTGGCAAATCGTGTGAAAACTGCAATACTTCACACAAATTATAAGGTTTCCTGGAGACAGCTGAGCTACAATGTAAACAAAGTATATTAATGAATGTTACCATCTACCATCAAACTTAATAAGTGAACTCTGCCAGTATTCGCAAAAACTGAAATATAAGGAAACCATGCAGATTAACTTCTACAGCGGTTCGATTATAGAGTAAGCGACGAGTTTGCTAAGATATCTAGCATAAACATTGTGTAGGAACCATGTAGGAACTAAAATTATATGTGATCATCAGCATAGTAAGAAAAACAAATCTAACCTTCTAGTAACGAGTGGGTAGGTATTTCGCCAGCGCGTGGGGAAAAATACTGTAAATCAAAACCAGTTCTTCGCCTTATACAATTCGGTGTTTATTTAATATTTACAAGAAAAAATTAGGAACCAAAAGTAACAACCAAAACGTAAATAACCAAACGAGTCTCCATGACAACCAATCAACAGGAAGAGACCGCGCGCGCCGATGCGAAATAACTATATACAAACAAAAAAATCATGTTGTCGCGCTGTCTATCTGTAAATTAAAAAATCTTTAAATAAACTAAATAAAAAAGCAATGGTGGCGATGCACCAAAAGTATAAATATTTTGTGTAATTATTATTATTTTATTTTATAATTTTATAATGAAACCACCCACACCGAGACGACGCCGCAGAAGACCCCGTCGCAGGTGGCGAGACAAGCCCGTGGCCTTTAGCAAAGACTGACACTTGGAGGCCTAGAGTAGAACTGGATGAAAAGAGAAGAGGGAGGCCTTTGCCTAGCAGTGGGACGATGTAGGCTAATTAAGATAAGAAGATAAGATGACATAATGAAACGCGTAATTACCTGTTCTTATGGTGTCCATGACTGCAAAGCTGGAATGTTGTGCATTAAAAAAGTTTCAAGCTTTTAGCTTTGTATCTAATGCCTCAGTTCCTCAGTTTATCCTGTCCTGTTCAGTAGTTATAGTCTTACGTTTTACGATCACTTTTCAGCTGAATTACTGGTAGAGTTTCTGCCGATTTGCTCAATGATAGTGATAAATTTCAGCTACCCGTTCGGACGGCCGTTGTAGCGT
The DNA here is from genome assembly GCA_027580185.1 of Tuta absoluta. Classification (NCBI taxonomy): domain Eukaryota; kingdom Metazoa; phylum Arthropoda; class Insecta; order Lepidoptera; family Gelechiidae; genus Tuta; species Tuta absoluta. The sequence goes on from JAQAHW010000052.1 coordinate 1,655,070, forward strand.
AGTGGTAGTACGACTGCCTGCGGCGCAAAGGTTCCGGGTTCGATTACCACTGGGACACTTATAAAGTTGATATTATCACTTTGGTAATTTGTAATTTGTTTACAGTCTAGTTAGAACATTGTGGACCGAACCACCAGATTAAAAAAGATTCTAAAAAAAGAGAAACTCTGCCAGTACTTAAGTTTATTTGTTACGCACCTAGACTACACTTTGAAGAATCACACATCATATATGAACACATTAAAGTTTAAACATTACAATCTTATTTTTGGTTGTGCTCACAGACACACACACACATATATATATCTCACCTATAATCCCTTGCAGGGTAGACAGAGTGTAAACGGCCGCAAAGAACTTAAATTTGGGCCACTTGTGACAAATATTTAATGGTCATTCGGAAATTTGTGTATCGCCATAGTGACAGGTTGTCACCCCATCGCCTAAAATTGCAATACACACCCTTGAGTCCCTTAGTTGCCTCTTACGACTCCAACGGGAAAGAAACGGGATGATGCTATTCTAAGCCGGCATCACACTGCAAATTGGTTGGGCAGTCGTGTAAAAAGGTATTGTATGATCAACATCAATATATTCCTTTGTTAAAAAAGTACTTTCAGCAGCATAATTATATCTATAACAAAGCACCAATTTAAACTGGCTTTTGTACAGTTTACAAGAAAAACCAGTAAAGGTTGGTACCCAGCTCCACTATTGGCACAAATTGTACATATTAATATTTTATAAAATATTCATAATTTATTATAATAATAATGTAATTAATGTGTATCCCATCTCACACTTCTCTCAAACGGCCTATACTTGTTTGGCCTATATATGCCCCACGCGAGCCCCGTGATTTCATAACGAGAAATAAAAAGCTATGAAAGCTAATGTGATGACTTCTTACGGGCATCACCTCACATAAGTACGTGGCATCACATAAGCCCAGTGGGTCTGCACCTTTTATTCTTGCTTAATGAATATGTCCCTTCCATGGACGTAAAAAAAAGTACTGACGGAATCCCAGCTAAGACACATCTGAGGAAGCAAAATGGCGGCGGCTGTCTATGTATAAGTGAATTAAGGGTTGCCAAGTTAGCAAATTTTTTACCAATAAAAGAAAGTTGATAGATAAAAATATTTTTATTGTTTGTTCCGCGGTAAAATATAGCCTATGTTGACTCGGTGTCCCACTCGATAAGAAGAAGAAGAAGAAGCAGAGATAAATATAATGTAGCTTTCTAATCGTAAAATAATTTTTGAAATCGTTTTAGTAGTTTCAGAGCCCATTCGCGTCAAACAAACACACAAACAACCAAACAAACAAACAATCAAATCTTTCCTCTTTATAATATAAGTGTAGAACTGTAGATAAGCTTCCCATATTTTGGGGAAATGGTTTAAGTGAATACTAGCAACACTGGTTGTTTGACAAATAGTTTTGTTCTTGAAAATGAAAATTTATTTTAAATTGAAAAACTGTAAATAAGTAACTGAATTATCTATTTACCTGTGAAACGTAATTCCTGGATGTTTTTTCTTTTGGTCACTACGGTTTTTACACCATTTCACCACGCAAGACATATTGTTTTTCCGAAATTTTCGGTGGGTATTTTTCGCTCCGCTTATGTTGACGTTTGCGCGCGTTATGGCCGACTAATGTGTGAATGTGTGCGTGTGCACTTGTACGTACAGAGAACTGGCCGACTTTAAGCGACGCAGTTTGTTATTAGCCGGATTCTGTCCGTACTTTTTTTTACGTCCATGGTCCCTTCGTATAAAATATGAGCACGCAGGCTAGTCCGCGGGTAACAGCTAGTCTACATTTATGCATATACGAATTTCAAATAGAACCTTCAAGCAATTGATACATTGACCTTCAACGTATAATAAAAGAAAAGATTATCTGTGGTTACTATCTTGCCTTCCCTTCTAGCCTCTGCGTCAAACTGATGCAAGCCGCAATAGGTCTAATACCGTCGCGTCGAGTCGTTATTACCTCTATCGGCCCCCAGGTATTTGTCATATGACCTCATACAAATTAAGAGTTTTCGCCTGAACTGTGTGTATGTTAATCAACCTTTAAGGTGCCAATTAGCCCATTCATTGCGCAGTAAGTCCACAGAATAAATAATAGGACTAGCGGTAAGACGCACGGTACGGTGCCTCAGAGCGCACGGTGCGTCGCTGCGGCGGCACCTAAATGCAAATCCACCGAAATAAATCAGCGACGGCGATACCTATCACCAAACTCGCGCACGGATTGAGGAAAAAGATCCATTTAAATGTAGATTGTCTCCGGTAATACTTCCATTTGTTTTTGTCTCGGAAAGCCACCTCTAAGTTACGATTCCAGCGTTTCCAGCAGCCGTTTTGTGGTCTCGTATAGCTGGCGACGCAGCCACCGCTTCTTATTCGCTTACGGTGAGATAAAGCTCATATATCTGATGAAATTGAGATTTCATGCTGACGGAAACAGATTTTAAAATAAATCATCTTGGTTTTTATATCTTTTCATATACATATTATCAGATTTATAATGTTTTCCATTAAAAACTATGTAGATAGTATACGTTGGTGTGTATAAGCTGAATAACAATTGTATTTTTAAAGATCGTAGATTTTTGCGAAAAGAAATATTTTGCGATATTCACCAAAATACTTGTATGTCATTTTGTTTATGATTTCGTGTGTTCATTATAAAAATCTATGTTAAACGCATGTGTCACGACCTAACGAGGTCAGAGAAACTATGAGCACCTAAGGCGGTGCCAAACGACTTGACAGACGCCTCTGTTACGCAGCATAACTTGTCGTATTATATGTCGTAGCCGTATTTGTGTGTGAATTCGCAATTTCCTTTCGTCTGACAGACGCATGCGTTACGTGGCGTAAAAAAAACGGAACGACACGACGACAAGTGAGCGATCCGCCTAAGATACAACCAAATCCTTTACCACATTCAAAATAATTAGGTTTCTGAAAATTCTGTTATATTAACCAAATGTTTCAAATTTTTATGTAAATGAAGTCATCAAACAGCTAATGGGCACGTTTCATTCGTGACATTTCGAATAATGAAAATGAAGAAATTTTTCAGCAGCAACGAAACGCTTGATGCATTTGCAACCAAATTGCAGTTCATTTCATTTGTAATGAGGGCGGTTGTGCCGGTGCGTTCCGTGACTCTAATGGAGGGTAATGTTATTGTACAAAGGTTTATTTACTGGCATTAAAATTGCTAAGTACTTCGATTTAATAAATTGGCTTTCAATTTGTACTGACAATTTAAGTATTTATTATTTCATTTCAGATCCTGTCTTTCTTCAATGTATGAATTTTATCAAGTTCTACAGTTATGACATATCTTAAGATTCTTGTATAAGCAATGGACCAAACAATTTATTAAGTTTTGATATCATCTTCTGCAAAGCCTGGATAGGAAAACTTTTGAGAAGCTCTTAACCGGCGTAGAAAACATAATCCAGGCGTTTAATAAAGTTAATGGCAACTCAAAATAGTGAAGTTGCAAGCAGTTTGGCCGAGCGGGAATCAATGCTGCGCACGGTAAGACGTAAGTAGGATACTATAAGAGAATGATTATATTTCGGTTCATGAGAGCCACCGTACAAATGACAACCTGTGTGATAGCCGCAATTTGATGCGGCGACGTGTGCCACGGTTTTTGTATGGGCTTCGATAAACTACTTTCGTCAGATCCTACAAAACACCGGAAAATCATGCTTTGGGTATGAAAACCAGCTTAATGAAACACAGCAACACATAGTTTAATACAGGGTTTGGGCTTACGGCTTGTATAAGAAAACACTATTTTACTCAACCATGTTGTTTATTGTCAGATTCTAAATATAATGGTAGTTTATTCAGCACAATAAGTATTGTCTGTATGTCGTCTATAACGTTTCCAGCACGTTTAAATTTCCTGACTAAAAAAGTACAGCTTTCGCTCGATAAATATACTCTATTAATGGTGGTTTTTCTCTAAGATTGACACAGTATCTTTGAATAAGTCATATTCATCTTGTTTTAAGTAAGTCTCACATTAAATAAACAAAAATGATTCAAACTCAGGAACACGTTTCAGTTATAGATGTGGTGCTGCAGTTGTTCCTTAAAGGCTAAATTCTTCACTCCGTTTATTCGTAGATAAGGGGTTAGTTCTTTTGTTTGAGTAATGAATACAGTTTCGTCAATTCTTAAATTCAATTCAGTAAAATGTTGTTGATACGTTTGATTTAAACATTTAACTCTGTTTTCAAAAGTTAAATTTTTGTTAATTAGTACTTGTTTTGATCTTACCATAGCAATCAAAATAACTGCTAAGAGTTAATATTCTAATAATAAGGCCAGGAACAAAAACTCTTATTTTATCACAATATAAACCCTTATCAAATAAAAATCTATGAAACTGTAACTGTAAACATAAAACCCAAAGTTTGATTTGGCTGAACCACAATAAGCCGAGATCTTAACATTCTAAAGCGAAGAGAATCTTTTTGTCTACCTTGTACATGTACATGGATGCAATTTTTTGTTGGTTAGGTAGATAGGGAATTTATGTATTACGGAAAGCCGTAAGTAGCCTCTGTCATGGTAAATTATTATGTATTGGCATTTAGCATCATAACTACTACTACCTACATTTATGTTATTATATCTGCTATGTATTATACAATGTTGCCGTTGTGATGCCGGCTTAGAATAGCATCACCCCATATCTTTCCCGTGGGTGTCGTAAGAGGCGACTAAGGGACTCGAGGGTGTGTATTGCAATTTTAGGCGATGGGCTGACAACCTGTCACTATAGCGATACACAATATTCCGAATAACCCTCAAACATTTGTCAGACGTGGTGTAAATGGCCGTTTTTTGCGGCTGTTTACGCTCTGCCTACCCCGCAAGGGATTACAGGCGTGATATGTGTATGTATGTATGTATGTATTATACAATGCAGAGGATTACGTCTTTATTAGTCAGGCTTATGTTCTTGTTATTCAACAACGCACAGGTTCAATTAATTATCCATGTCCAAATGTTAAGCTATTGCTTGCATATTACCGACAACCTGCAACCTGGGTCGGTCATGCAGCTTGTGCAAATTCACCACCACACAATATTCTGTTCTATCAGAAAGCAGTAAAGTTGAATCTAGAAGCAATAACTGCAACCAAACTTGTGATGCCCTGCGTACATAATAAAACGCAGGTGAGCTACACTGAATTATATTCAATTCATACAACATTGGTAAATGAATTCAATGTTCGTGGAATCGTTGATTGAATGTATCAGATTCCGTTGTAGAAGTTTCCAGAAAATAAATATTTATCTGTTGTTTGATCTGAGGCCATGTTGACTGACGACTAGCTATGTAGGTACCTAGATAGATACTCAAAAATGATAGTAGTCGGCTTAGGGCAGAAAACAGTTATATCATAATTTATTTTGGTTTCTGTCTCAATTCAATTAATCAAAAATTATTTCATTAGACTCCTGTTTTCCCCGTCACTCGCACGGCTCTTTGTATATTCATTAATGTTTAACCTTTTTCAATCCCCGGCTGGTTATCTCTTTTATCTAAAACGCAAAATTGTATTTATTTTTATCCTCATTTCAACGAGGTAGCTTTGAGCGAGGACGATGGTGGCAGAGGGGGAAAGGAGATGCAAGGAGTGAATGGTAGGGAGGGAGGCACGGCCACGGCAGCACTCTGAGGGTTTGTTTATCTTATCAGAAAGATCACCTTCATCCGCAAAATGAGCCAATTTCATCCGGTCCCTTCAAAATATTTTTAACCAACAAATAAAGTTTTGATTGTTTTTGTTGAACGGGAACAGTTCATAGCAAGGAGGTCTACTCCCAAATATTGAATATAATTTGAACTTATCCACAGACATAAAGAGATAAATAAACTGTGTACACTTTCATTTACTATGTAGGTACTATTGTTATGTACCGGTATACAAAAATAAAAAAATTATGTTCTACTTAGACCTATTTATAAACTGCCCAAGTATGTGTACTTTCTAAGTCACGAAATCAACCAAGTGCATGAAGTTCTCTCTCAGTTATATCAGTTTTATCAGTTATCAGTTATATGGAGACTTTAATAACATACTCGGCTATGACAAAATGGTTTGTAGTACTCAGCTATGACACAATCAAATATGAATACTGAGGCATCTGTTGTCCTGAGTTGCGTAGCAACAGATCTATGCTCCTTTATTAAAAAAATTAAAGAGGTACCTATTTATGTATTTGAGCCTTTTCCGGGAAGGGACACAATATCAACAACAAATTATGATGTTTATTTTCGTCGCGAATTGCTAGTGGATGCATTGCCATGTTTCAAAATGAAAATGTAATTCTGTTAGCCCAATTGCAACTGTGGGATATTCATAGAGAGAAGCGCAGTCGTTTATACACAGTGCCAGCGTATAATCACGTGATAATCATGTTGTTGGTTTATCGTGTTCTGTACTTAATTCAATTAGGTAGGGACAGTTTTTGAAATATCTGTATTTTTTTTCAGCCAGCTTCCTGCCCGTGCTTTTGCAAGTTTTCAAAGATTGTGTACCTAACACGGGAAGTGTTTTAAATCTTGGTGTTCAGTGTGACTGAACCTTCTGCTAGTAGCACAGGTTAGGATCTTCAACCTGCGTAAAATTTAGTAGTGTCCCTGAGCATTGTGTACCCGTAGAATTTTGAAATATGACAACGTAAACGGAAAAAAATGATGACGTATTAAAACAATACAAAATTCAGATTCAGCTCAAATGCAGTCTCGTAAGAAGACACCCAGCAAGCACACTTTTCTCATTATTGCATAAATCTACGGCCTGTATCCTGAAAAACCATGAGGCTAATAAAGCGGTTTTACCGCTTGAAATAACCATGAAATGAACGGCCTTCAAGTGGAGTTAGTGAGTGTTCAAGCGCGTCATGCAAGTGTAATTACGGTAATAGCGACACGTGGTCCGTTTACACGTAATTATGTATCCAACCGCAAGTTATGCAGGTGTCAAAAAAGGCCAAGTTCATATATTTATGTACACCATGACCTCAAACAGGCCAGCCAGAACTGAAATGTACTTTTATCATAAAGAAGATAAGAGCATTCACGACAGCTGTAGACAATGACAATGTCACTGCCTACAACAACACGACCACAGATCTCTTATATATATGTCCTAAAGGACAGATAAGCAACTTGCCTTAGTACATGAAGTCCTTACTGAATTGACCATAGACTTACAATATTTGAATTACGTGAATTGACCATGGATTGTGTAATTTTACTGTGATGTACCATGGACGTACTCGCTACGTTATATTGTTACCTCCTAGTATTTAATAGTGATGTGTAGTAGTCACAGTAATAGGTAGTATTTTTCACAGGTATTTTTATTATATAGGTAATTTAAATAAAATGAATGTTACATAATTTAAAATAATTTTATTACAGCAAACTAAACACGAAGTAAACGACTGTCACCTCAAGCCGCCATACGCCGGTTTCTTATTCGTATCACTCTGGGAGCCTGAAAATAAAGCATAGGAAAACTTTATTAAAAACGATACGATAGATAAATCTCAAAGTACGAGCCTTCTGTCCGTCGCAATGAATGTATGCAATTTAACTACAACAGGATAAGATAAATAAAGATCCACACAATAATAATTGAGTGTGTCAAAGAAATTTGAGTTTCTATTTACTTTGCTGATCATGACCAACCGATTTTTTGATAAAATAGACGTGCAAACCTAGATTGTTTATATCAGGTTTATAATTATGAGCTTTCAGAGCTGAATAACGAAAACGCCACCCAGCCCACCAAGCTTATATGGTACACTTATTTTTTCTCCATGCTAATGTTTAAACTAAAATTAAGTTTAATTTGTCTTATATAAAAGATAACAAAACTAGGTTTTGGTCTAAAACCTGCGACATTACCTTCTACCTTATCAGGTAGGCAAAATAGGATCGGATCGGATACGATTCTTATTTTTTTTTCTGTATCAGTCTAGCGCTGATACTGCCCATAGAATTGCACTATTCTGAAACATTAATATAGTGTTAGGCTGTAATTGTTCTATTGTATATAATAACTGTAGGGAAGTCGTGAGTTCATTTATTATGTATTATGGCAAGGTGGTGAAGAATGTGGGACATCATGCTATATTGACGCACACCTTCTGTGATGCAGTAGTCTAGCGTCTATTGATACTTAGCCAACTTATCGCTCGGTGTAGCTGTTCTCAATTTCAATTGTACATTGCTTTGGAGAGCATATCAAGCCGGGATGATGTTTAAGATGATTCTACTTAAATGCTGTTCGCTACACTGCCTCGTCGGCCTAGTAGGCAGTTTAAATACGTTGATACTGCGGTTATTCGTGCGGAAAGAGAAAAAGTATAACTCACAATGCATTTAATTCACCAGTTTGGATGCCGACGAAGAATCGAATGTGTGGATCTTCATTTGTATGGAACTCAACAGATCACCAGTCTACTAAGATCACAACATCTAAGTTGCTCTAATCTTTGGTATATTCTGAAAGTAGAAAGCATTGGATTGTTTTAAACTGGTCACTACCGTAATGAACGCGCCAAAGAAACTGAACACTTAGACACACATCAGCAAAAAAATATTGTGATATCAACATCAAGGGAAGCTGCTTACATTTGCTATAGCGAATAAGTATGAACGTTGAAGTCATATCATTACTTATATTACATACCACAAAAATTGCAGCGAAACTGCGTTCTAAACGATGTTCTAAACAGTTTCAATAAATTCTTGATCGTAAAAACAGCAATACAAATTTTTATCGAATGCCGTCACCTCGTATTCGCCAAGTTCACTTTTCTTCGTCTTTGCCCATAGCACATTTCAAAATAAAATAAATGGTTATAAAATGGTCAATGTTTACAATAATATTAAGGATAAACGTAATTAAAGAAATAGAAATCGTTAGAAGTTGGCCGTGAAAAAAATGACAGTTTGAATTTGACAGGCATAGATAAAATTCTTTTGTATTCTATTTATCCATTGGACAGGCAAAGGTCTTAAAACCATACAGCCTCGTCTCGATGTAGCTAATCGTAACTCAGAAGATAATCGTGGGACTGGGACAGGTATACGGCCCGGTAGCTTTGTTCGGAGATTCCAATGGCTGAACACGACATTTGAATTAAAATCGAAAGCACATCATAAGTACACCACGGTCAATAAAAAAAAATGTAAAACATTTGCTATACACCCAACGGTTTTCTGAACTTAGCACTAGCACCGCCGTGCGTGTGGCTTGCACCTGCGTCTCGCCGTGGGTCCACCGGCTCATAATGAGGTCCCGGGGGGCTCGCACGATACTTCACACGTCGCTGCCTCCCTGGTAACATGACCCCTTCAGGTAACATACCTAGTCTGTAGTGAATAAATAATGCACATCATATTAATAGGTATGTCGTAATTCTTTGAGTGTACACCTGGGACAGTCGAGCAAGCACATGTATTGAAATAGAAAGATTTATTTTATTTATTATATTTATTTATTCAGGACACATACAGTCATATATACAAAAGAAAAATATACAAACGTGTATTTGAAAAAAAAAGACCTAAAATAACAATTTCTTTTAAGTGAGCAAACGGTTTCAAGACTTATGAAAATACTTATAAGTAAATATTATTATTGCTATTAATGAATATACCTACATAGCAAAGCAAAGAGTAAAAAGCAATTAATAATTTGATTAAACAACAATGTATGTATCTACTTGTCACAACAAAACCACTCTCATCCACCAACAGGCTATTTGGAATTCTTTGAATCTAAGTTGTTCTCATTTAGTAGATACTGCTCACAATGTTAACCTTGTTTTTCTTGTTTTTCCCGCAAAATTACACTCTTATACATTGTGAGGTAAGCAAAGCATTTCTGCTACGTCTAACAAATGTTTGACCCTCAAGCTTATGTATGTTAAGGGGTTTTCATTATAAAAACACTAAATAATTTAGTAATACAAATGATTAAAATATGTCTGTCTAGTAGCTTAGAAAGTTTAGGTACTTGTAAATGAAAACCAAAACCAAACTTTAAACAAGCATTATTATAGCTCCATGCACTTCAACTATTTACCACACTCCACAGTTTTGAACTGTAAGCAGATAATCTCTCCACTAGTACTTTTAACGTAATTGAAATTTTTATACGAGAGCGGTTGAGGCGAGTTGCGAGCAACTTTGTCTCTAACTAGCTGTCCGCAACTTGTAAAGGTCCTAGACGGCAGATAGATTGCAATCCAACTGCCAAATGGCTTAAACAAATGCATTGAAAGTAGCTGTTGAAAGCCCATTCAAGTAATAAATGAATACTTGTATTATTTATAACTTATTTGAAAACTGGAATAACGTTCATCCCATACAAAGCTATTGCCGAATGATCGCTGACTGCAATTGGCTGTACACACATTATACGACGATCAATGAAGCGCAGCTGTAGGTACGCCGGCTACGCAATGGTCATGGCTTTAATTCCGGTCGAGGTAGGTAGGTATTTCAATATATTATTGGGTGCACGTATTCTTTGTGCTTGTTTCTGTTTTTGACCAATTTGTCCATGGCTCTACAGGTGCAATACAAGTGGTGAGTGTGCTTACGTTTTTTGTATTCGTTTTTGAGAACTGCATTAAACCGTGTCTGCGCTGCGATTTTGCAGTTGGATTGCAGTTATAAAGCCGTCCGTTTCTTCTCTATAGATCCTTACAAACTGCTCAGTATTCAATTTACAAGTTATGTGATTGGCTAGTCAGTGTAACAAGTAAGTTGTTCTATTGAAACGCGAGGAGCTTGAAAGCTATTTCTAACATGTAACTTGCCGTTCAGAAAGTCGTGTAACGGGCAAATTGTATTCGCTAACTATTTCTACTCATAAATATGAACAGTATTTTTATCTACCTAGGATTGAATATATATGTGTATCGAGATACAGTTTACGTTGATCCTTCAAATGAGTATTTCAAGATGCTACATTGTCCATTCTATACTATAAAACACGTTACATGGATCCAATAATTTACTTTAATTTGTATTGGCATGGTCTTTCTTATTCTTTGTCTTGTATTTTTTTATACAATGATGCATGTTTTTTCTTAGTTAATAAAGTTAATTTTAATTCAGAACCGAAGCATGAGAATAATCGGAGGATATATTATACGTACTCTTATCGATGTAATGGAAAGTGAAAAAGCTCTTGTTCCAATGTACATTCGCTAATTACAAAATATACAAAATCTTTGAAATGAAATCCTGTGATTGAGACAATCAATGATCCATAAAAAGTAGGTATTTTTAATTACGTTCAGAAATACTGTTAGACGAGTCCCACACTATGATATGGCGGACTGACCGATACGTCTATTAAACACCTTGGTCAAATCGCATCTATTACGGTTTGCCATGGTATCCATTTTTTGTATGGGAATTCGTAATTTCCTTTCGTCTGAACAGATGTGTCAAAAATACGTCCGTCAGTCTGTCATAGTGGGAGAACCGTAGACAGCTAGTGTGTTTATTTAGCAAAATATATTGTTAAATATGAGTTTTATCTCGCACCAACGGGGTTGAATACATGTATTTCAAAATATCTTTTACGCAACATAAACCCGCAACACATAGAAACACGGTAATCAAATTCAAATCTCTTACCCAACGAGCACTCCCCTCGCCATAAAAATATATTAACTGCTATAAATTTTGCATCGTCAGCGATTTATTTTATGCCTAAACGATACGCTCCAAGGATCGTAAACAGTTCTCATCAGATTTCGGATTATTGCAAACACTCTCGCTAATGTCAAGTTTATAAATAATAATCCTCGTTTCGAGGCAGTCGGGTAATGAATAGGTCACATTTACATTGAAAGCAAAATCGCGGCGTAGAAATGTTGAGATAGCGTAGCATTGGAATCGCTATTCACAAATTTGGCCATAATAGCCTCCAAGCCATGAACCAAAGCGTGCTAGTGCATTAGTAATTCTTCAATTAGTCATTTTTCAAAGTAAGGCGGTTCTCCCGTTTGTCGTATCGTTTGACAGGCGCTTACGGATGCGTATTTGTACGCACCGTTGCAGTATTTGTATGGGATCGGAATGAGCACTTTCCTTTCGTCTGACAAATGCACGTCGTTAAAATCAAGCAGCAACGGACAAAAATTGTGCGAATCGCCTAAAATCTAGTTCCAGTATTTGTTGAAGGGTAACACCTGCGTAGGTACATATAAATCAGTGTTGAATATCGGTAACGGATTGTATGAATAGAATTTCGAGTAAATAATTGAATTTTGGCATGTTTGAATATTACATTAAAGTCTTTACGCACGAGTTGTCATCAAATACTATCTCTAATACCCCTAATAAACTATACGCAAGTGCGCTTTGATACTAAAGTTATTTTTAGGGATCTATAAGTAAACCCAGTTTCTTGTTTGACTGTCTAAGAATTTTTTATGTGATCCATCCGACAGAAACAAAGAGAGCAACAAAAGAAGAACCGTACTCGTGGAAAGCATAACACTTGCCTTAGTTTAGTGCTTCGGGTATAGCAAAGTGGTGCTTTGACGGTATTATCGATATAAAACGCTACGACAACAGCGGTAAAGATAGCAAAGTTTCATTATATTATCAGGGCGTTTTTATAATCTAACTGCAGACGGTTTCAGAGTAAAGAGACCGCGTGGAAGTAAAAGCTGTTTAATTTTGGTAGAGACGCGCGCCGTCCGTATTTTTTGGTAGAAACAAGCAGAATGATAGTTACCGTCAACTCCGGAAACTCTGCCAACTACTTGACAACTTTGCCAAACTCTCTTTCTTTGGTTTGAGAATGGGTTTGTAAACTAACTTCGTTAATGCTGACATTATAAATCATATGTTACAACAATTTTCATACTAGAATAATAATTTAAAAAAGCCTTGTTAACCTTATTTTCCATATATCTTTTGGCACTTTTTAGAGTGCATACTTCTAGTAGCCGTACTTCGGTAAATATAGCTGTTCTAGCAATAAAAGTTTAAAGATGGTAGCATATAATATGATTGTCAATTTAATAAAATTAACAAAAAGTTTGTGAATGACTTATTTTCGAATGAGGATTTGGTAAAGTTGACAAGCGGTTTACATAGATAATGAGTTAGCAGAATTGGCAGATTTGACAGTACCAATGGCTTTCCATAGCATGTTGGGAATGTCACTGACAGTTGCAGGTATACGGCGTAAAACCAATTTAACAGCAGATGTTATTCCACCAAGCCAACAGAATAAGGACAACAAAAACAAATACAAGTTTTGAATATTTTCTAAAGTGTTAAAAATTTTGTAATTTTACCTTCGTAGTTTTTATAGTAATTAATTCTTCGTACTTTATATAGTAAGAACTTAGAAGTATGAATGACACCAACAATTTAAAGGTTTCCTAAAACAAACATAAATCACGCCTATATCCCTTGCGGGCTAGGCAGAGCGGGATTGATCGTAATCATGGATATTAACGCAACATTTCCTAAAAGCAAGAATTAAAAAAAAATCGAGTTATACAACATTACATTATTAATTTTAATGTTAGTTCCATGTGGTTATTTTATATTGTTGTCGACTAAAAGAGCCATGGAAAGTCCCATCCCTAGTTTCTTAGCCGACAAACCAAGTCGATAAATCAGTTCTCCATTTAAACTGACTGTTTTTGACAGGAATAATTCTATCGCGTTAGTCGATTCGGTCCAAAGGATGATAAGTGGCAACATAAAGTTATGTCTGCGGAACATAGGCGTCCATTCCGCTCGCCGTGCCGGTTCCGTATTGTCTAGTGAACGGTTGAATTGAATCTACGGTGAAGTTATACATTGATAGCTTTATTAACCTGACGGAGATTTATTTGTAACTGAAAACTGATATTTTGTGGGTATAATACCTAAAGCTTTTGACTGTTTAACTGCTGGCGACTACAGTCAAACACCAGCCATCCTAGGCCATCTCATGCAGTTGTTATCGACGGTCATCGATATCAATAGGCTTTTCAGTTGTTGAATTGCTTCCACTTTTGAAAAACACTGAAATAAAAATACCTTTTATCTACACCGCGTGGTTTTACAATTATTTATAACAAAAATATGAATAACACCTCAATGCTGCAAAACATAAGACCACTTATGTCACCTAGCCGCAACATAATATGAAAATCAAAACTACGAGAACAAACTGGTAACCCGAAAAAGCTATTACTGCGACAAACGTGGAACTGACACAAAAATGGCGCCCAAACCGAGACAACTGAAGTTAAACTCGAACTGCAATCAATTTTCTTGCCGATGTAATCAGATTACAACTAAATAGGGTGACGGTATTTGCTGAGCTTAGACAGATAAATATCAAAATAACGCTATGCAAACCAATACAGTGAAGAAAACAAAAAGTCGCAGTAGGTATAAGGTTCACCCATGCGGTAAAATGCAGGCAGAAGACCAATACGTACATCTTTAGTTAAGTCCTTTCGTTGAAAGTCATATATTGAATCAGACTATGAGTCCAACTTCAAATTCTAAAATATTTATGTTTTCTTGCAGGTAAGGGAGGGAGGAGTTAAAAGAATAGAATAAACTATGCGTCATAACACTCATAACAAATAGTGAGTGTTTGTATGTGTAAATCTTGACGGAAGTGTTTGAGTTGTTTGGCTTCACTTTTTTGTTTGACGCTCTGTATAGCTACTTTTCTTGCTCTGTGTAGTGAGGGCGAAACTTGAACGAATTTGCATGCCCTGATAGACGCGCCATCCGAAAAATAGGAAAACATCGTATGATGGATCGCGGCGTCATACCTCGCTTCGGTAACGTTTGACGAAATGCGATATCAGGACAAAACGCATTAGCTTCCTGTTGATTCATGATGAATATAAAACGATAGCAAATAATGTCTGAATGTGAAGCTCGTCAGTAAATCAGTAAACATAAAATTTTGGTTGGGCTGCATACCCGCTTCACTGCTTTTCCAATTGATCAGTCGTTCCACTTTTGGAGTTCTAAATTTTACATCAACGGATCGAATATTTGATTGAACAGTATGGCCAGCATCCAATTGTAAGAGCAATGAGCAATGCTTAATGAAATTAATCATTCGGAAAAACGAGCTACAATAACAGACATTTACAAAATGGTCTTGCTAGATATGTTGCAGTACCTATTTACACCGCAGTTTGCTCCAGACACAACCGAGATTACCCCAAGAAGATTTAACGAGAAACTTTTCAAAACAGAAACAAACAAGATAATGGAACTGAAAGTTATAAAATAAATATTCCATGAAGTATGGCCGAGACGATGTCCAACTCTAGGCGTCCGCGAACTTACCAACTGCTGACTAACGACACTTGGAACAAAAGAACGAATACTTTAATTCAATTTTGTCGATAGTGTTTTTATCTCTTTTTTAAAAACTTTAAATAAAATACTGGGAGTTCTTGCAATGATAAAAGTTCATGATTGTTTGAAAAATAAATGTTTTAGTGAGCGACACATGTTTGTGTCACGTTTAGCATTAGCATCTAGACAGTAGCATGCAGCCGAGCCTGCGAGTAGCCTAGTAGCCGGGGCGTTAGTCGTCGCTCGGTCGCTCGCCCGCCGTACAGTTTAGACAGCAAACATGTCATCGTTTTAGAATTAAGTATTGCGCATTACAATAGTAGTTTATGCAACTGTCATATAATAGGGATCATTAGAATGCGTGTGATAATAGTTGACACGAGCATACTAAAGCCTAATTATATGCAGTTGCATACACAATTTTATCTACTCTCTACAAAAAAAAAACTCTGATATAATCTTTTTCAAACGTCCCCACTGGCGCTTGCAAGGCCCTATACAAGGTCAAATTCAATACGAGAACGTAATATTGCTTGATATGAATTTTTGAAAATTCGATATTTCAGCAGTTGTTCAGATGTCGAGTCAGCAACTAAACAACAACTTCACCAAACAACTGAGCAACAACTTAACTAAATAACTGAATAACATCGGAACAACTGAACAACAACTGAACAACTTCTGAACAACAACTTAACTAAACAACTGAACAGCATCGGAAAAACATTGGTGCAATAACTGAACAACATCTCAACAACAACAACTGAACAACAACCTAGTAAAACTATTGAACAAAAACCGAACAATAAACGAACACTTACCGTATTATCGCAACTGACAGGTGCGACGGAAGTTGGCGATTTCAGTATTGGCAAAAAAACTTCGTTTAATTTCTCAACTTTATCGCAGTAAGAGCCTTTTCATTAAGGCATAACGCGTCTGTAATTTCCATGAAACTGTAATTTATAAAGGTAGAATGCATAAAGCAGGTCTTTATACAACTGTTTTCGAATTCATTATTCGAACATTATGTGACGAGTGTTGATAAACTATTTAAACAATGTAAGCTAAGTAGTTAATTACCTATTCAAATTAAACTTTGAATAAAAGTGTTTTATGTCTCTCCTTTTTCTAACAGAATTTATTTGAATGTAACATTTAATACGAGGTTACTGATTTTTCATTAATATGCATAAACATAAAATCTTGGATATAAGCAGTTTCCCAGAACTGTGCTTAACAAAGTTGCATTCTGTATGCAAATGTATTCGACAATATAATAGAAAAAGTTAACGAAACAGCTCGCGGAGTGACTTTACTAGGGTCTTAAACGCAAACAAAGTAAATAATTTACTTATCACAACAATATAATTAATACGTCAAGTACTCAGAGCTTTGTTTATATTTAAAGAAAGGTTAGGTCAAAAGTACCTTAAACCGACAAGCATGTATGAAAAGTGTTGATGCATGTTGAAGAAGCGAAAGAGGTGTGTCAGGATCGTAGCAAGTGGAAAGATGTAGTCTCTGCCTGCCCATATGGGGAAGAGGCGTGAGTATATGTTTGTATGTATGTATGTATGTTTATATGCTGCCTAAATAAAATATAAAATGTGGTAAAAAATGACGCCTAGTCATTTTTCTATTGGTATTGGAATCCTGAGGTCACAAGGAATGAATTACCATAAATTCCTAATAGTTTTTTAACGGACAAAAGATTAACAACTACATATTCAAATTGTGATTCGAGATCAAATTTGAACATAAATTTGAACTTACTGTCAAATTAAAACAAGGGTTTAGAACAGACTGAATTATTTACGAAATCGATTGAGCAAACATGCAAAGGGCTCAATTTCTAATGAAATTAAAAAACTTTCAGAACCCCTTTAAAGCTAAATTTTAAATGTTTCATACCTATTACACTGACGTTGTTAATTTATTAGCCATGCAGATGAAAGGACATAAACATTTGGCAAGGAAATTGAGGCTACTCACTAATCGAAATGTTAAGTAACGAAACTATTACTAATTTAGTTCTTATAGAATCTTGTTCCCAGCGGTAAAACTATCTTTACCATAAGCAACAGGAAACTAATATACTGATACAAACCTGTGTTCCTACTAAATCAATTTATTGTTTAAAAAGTCAAAAATATGACTAAACATAGTTCAAAGATTCAGAATAAAAGACTCAAATGTCTGTGTCAAAATTTAATTACATGTTTCTCAATAAATGTCATTGAATTTGAGATGTACCCGTTTATCCTAGGGGTACTTATAAACTCAATATAGGAGAGATGAGACAAGATGAAATGCTTATGGTTTGAGGCTCAGTACAACAAATAAAGAAACCGGAACATATTGGATCAAACGTCTTGAACTCCATCTATGATGATGATAATAATCTCTCTAACCGATTTCAGCCACGTCCTATACTAATATTATAGATCCGAGAGTTTGTGTAGGTATGTGTGTAAGTTACCTCTTTACGCTCAAACAACTTAACGGATTTAGATCAAAACTATCACATAGGCTACTCTTTATCGCGAGAATCACGCTTTTCCCAAGAAAAAACTAAAAACAGCGACCGGAAAAACTGCGGGGCAGAAATGTAGTATATAATATGGCCAGCTTCGCATAACAAATTCACTGGAGTTTACTAAAAAAAGAGAAGATCGGCTACACCAGGCTAAAGATAAAAGCTAAAAGTGCCTAAAAGCGGCCACTTTAGGTATAAATTCCCATAACTTTAATTACAGCAAATATTTCATTGAGTTTGTAGGTTTTAGTTTTACTTAAGGATAATACCAAAATCTTGGGAAACGGACATTCTGACAGATTATTTGTATAAAGAAAAAAAATCTTTTTTGTGAAGTGGCGCCGCTGTCGAGGACGTTTGCGGGTACACTCGCCTTAATATTCAAGCGGGCTATTACTTCACGCTATTACATAGTCTCAAACGTTGACACTATAAAGTGAAACTAGCCTCACCGAGATTTAAATTAGACATACGTCCCGCACGATCCCCGCACGTCTCCCACAGGCCACAATGTTCTTTAGTGTCGGCTATCGTTATCGTCGCAGACGGCCACGAGGCATAAAGAAACATTGTAGCGGGCGCCGGTGAAAATTGTTTAATGGCTCACTTGGGCGATTGTCGTAAAACTATATTCGTGGGGAGTAGAGGACACTGGGTGCCTGGCCCTCGTTAAAACTCCGGCCGTTCAGTAAATCTTGTGGGTTTACGATTGTACAAAAATTGGGCCAGCACCCGCCAGCCCGGTCACACCACAATTTGCGACTGTTCCGCTATTCTCGCCAAACTATTCCTCCCTCCTACGTAATTAAGGTGCTCGGTATTTTCCTCATCCAACATAATCCCTTTTTCCTTTGAATTAAATACTTACTGTGATGTGATGTTAAAAATAGATTTTTCATTGCTTTCAGCTACCAGAATCAACATCCAAGTAATCTTTGACATTGAAGGACGTAAGATGTAGATAATACTTAGAAATGCATTAGCCACATCTGTTCAAATAAGTAGTATTCCATGGAAATATGAATATTAGAGCAGATAAAGGAAGCCGTTTGACTGAAGCGCTGCCTAATGAATCTCGAATTGGATAGCGTATATATTAATGTTAGGGCGCGTTTAGTATTCTCCCGACACGCGGGCACCTGTCGCGGCGGCAATCAGCCGCACGAATATTATTTTGACATTACTTCTGACAGTACTGCGTGATTTAGCCTAAGTGCGCAGCGCTTTCGGTAATAAAATTGTGAGCGAAACGATGGTATGTTGTGATTTGTGATTATAAATAGTTATGATTGTTTTAAAAGTTTTACGCTTTTAGTAGTCTGTTGCTCAGTTTTGAGACCAATCACAAGAAGACTTTCCATAGCTCTAAAGTTTCTTTTGAGAGCTGTCTCCATCCATGTCTTTGTACATATGCACGAGCGAGCACTAAAACACTCACCATGGACAAAGACAATGAGCGCGACGGTCCTCGTAACAAAACGCCGCGAGACGGCGCTCTCGTCTGCAACAGTATGCTTTGTGCCACTCTCTACTCGAAAGGATATTCGAATGTATTGAACAACTGGAGAATTTCACTCACTCACAGCGGAAATGCCTTTCGAAATTCTCACATAATCCAAGGCAATACGAGAAAAGCCATTGTTTAGAAAAATGCGGATTTCAGTTAGAACCCGCGGACAAATACCGAGGAAAAGGGTTTCACGTCGTTCGGCCGTGTTCAATATAGCCCGGCCTAAATTCTTCACTTAAAATGAATAAAAATTGGCATGGTTTCTATATAAAAAAAAATTGCCTTAAGTGGCAGAAGTACCATCGATTAGTTGATAGTCCTAGTGATGCAGATTTTTGGCGCTGGTACCATTGATAGTACTATACAGGTGTCCAGTAATTAATGAAATACCTTTACCTTTTTCGACCGATACCCTACTAGTAAAAAAAAACTTTGGCATAAGTGTCATCAACCATCATTTTTTTTACCAGTATGATATGGTTTACCCGTCGAAGGATTTCTCAAAATCCGTAGGAGAATATACACGGTATACACTGTATGTGTTCGGCTTCATAGCGATTTGTTGAGGTGGGTAAAATCTGATTGTCGTCTGTTACGAGAAGATTTAAAAAAAACAATACTACAGGTACGAGTACATGGAATGCCAAACATGGAAAAATAACAAAAATTTACTTAGTAAATTTTGGTAAATTATGCTCTCACGCTGTTTAAGTTTCAAAATATGGTGCTATATTATTTGGGGTGTTTAGTTTAGCTTTTGACAGGTTTAGGCCGAGATTTTCAAAAAGAAGGCATTTATTATATTGCACTTAATGCTTGGTTTTCTGGTCTCGCTAACAAAAGGCAAAAATGTGATCTAAACATGCATGTGCCCGTCTCAAATTCCACCTTCACTTGTAGAGCGTGCGGAAAATTATGCCGCTCCCGTATCGGCTTATACAGCCATGAAAAGTCTTGCATCAGACACTGATTAAATCGTCTATCACAGACGTGTGAGGCCAATGATGATGATGATACTAAGATTTCTTTTTTTAGTATGTCAGTCATCACTTTCATCAGTCAGTAATCGGTCGAACAAGCAACAGTAAATAGGGTTATCCATTAACTTCTGGACAGCCTGTATAGCGCTAGCTACATAAATCTGTATCACTAGTACTATCAATGGTACTTTCGGGATTTTGGGAAATGTTGCTTTTTACTATTCGTAATTTAGTCGTCGCTTCCTGTGTCCCTTATAACGCCGCCTTTTACATCTTACAAAATTCCCTCTATTGAATTACTCGAACACCTATTGCAAAGAAGGAACTGTTCCGAATTGAGTTAAATATAATTTTGTTCATGTTTACTTGACATTTAAAGGTGAAAATAAGCAGATTCATAAGTATGAATTGAATTATTAACAATTTTACGGAAACATAAAACCCTTCTCAAGAACATACAATCTTATCTTATCTTATCTTATCTTATCTTAGGTAGATACATAAATATATATATCACGCCTATATCCCTTGCGGGGTACGAAGAGCGTGAAAAACCTTAAAAAACTAACATTTACGCCACGTCTGATAAATCATACATACATACATACATAAATCACGACTATATCCATTACGGGGTAGGCAGAGCGTTAACGGCCGTAAAACAGATATTAGTACCACGTCTGATAAAACATTTGAAAGTAGGTTAGAAAATTTTGTATAGCCATAGTGACAGGTTGTTGATGTTGACAAAACTTTGATACACATGTATCCCTCGAGTCCCTTGCGATATAAACGAAAAAGATATGGGGTAATGCTATTCGAAGACGACATCACATTTTTTGAAGTTTATGACTTTTATTGTGCTTTTACAAAAATTTAATCTAACTGATTCCACTGAAATTGTGTATGTTGTTTACAAGCATCTACCAACAAACTCGTACCGCTCATTTTAATTAAGACAACTTCCCACTCACATTAATGCGCATTATCTCGGCGAACGTCGTCCACAATTAGAAAAGCCTCGGAGAAAGTGCGACGCGAACGCACGACATTCACTCTCAATAATTAGTTCTTGTCATTAAGAAGTAAGTGCGCCGTGTGATGCCGGCTTAGAATAGCATCACCCTATTTCTTACCCATGGGTGTCGTAAGAGCCGACTAAGGGACTCGAGGGATGTGTATTGCAGTTTTAGGCGATGGGCTGACAACCTGTCACTATAGTGATACACAGTTATCTGATTGACCCTCAAGCTTTTGTCAGACGTGGTGTTAATATCCGTTTACGGCCGTTAACGCTCTGCCTACCCCGTTAGGGATATATGCGTGATTTATGTATGTATGCATGTATGTATGTCATTAAGAAAACGAGTCTACTTTTTTAATTTTTCAAAGATTGGGTGGCTAGCGATTCAATTATATACAGGGTGTAAGGGACAGCCCTCCAAATACTGCATTCAGACCATGAAACTGAACAACTTCCCATGGAAAAATATTTCAGGAAACGTCAAAAAAATGATTTTCCATAGTAAATGCAGTCAGCTGATTGTGATTTTGTATGAGAGGTCAATTTATTGTTGTCATTTCCTCACATATGTTTCTAAGGGAAAGTTGTTCAGTTTTATGGTCTGTATGCACCCTATCAGAATTCAGAGGGCTGTCCCTTACACCACGTATAAGTACCATTTAAACGTTTTCTTAAAATCACTTCCTACCTTCAACACTTACGAGTGGTTTATTTCGCAAACACATTAGTGCGCAAACAAAATAACATAGGCAAATTGTTAATTCACACGTTCAATTTTCTTTTTAAAATACATACCTACACATACATAATGACGACTTAATCCCTTGCAGGATAGGCAGAGCGTTAACGGCCGTAAAAATACGGTTGCAATCACCACGTTCGACAAATATCTAAGGGCAGTTTTTTCAAAATATCTAAATTCCTGGTTAGTAATTTCATGCTACACCCGAGTGGGTGTAATGAATGAGTATTCATTTCACTTTATCTAAGCGAAAAGCGAGTTTAAATACAGTTTTCAAAAGATGATGATAAATAAATATAAAGGTACGTCGGACAGGGGAATATTAGATTGAATGCTGGCTTAATTCATTCTTAAGGCGGAGATAAAGCACAACTATAGACAATTACAGCCATAATTTAAAATATATATAAATATATATATATATATTTATATATACATATTATTCTCGAGGATCAAACAGTTATCATATACTTAACAGTTACACAATTTGACAAACTTTACTCGATAGAAAAAAAAACAAAGTAACCTCTATTTGTTTTTTTTTTTTAATATTATGTCGACAGTTTTAAAGTTATTATTGAAAAAAGTGCTATAATTAAGATACGTATATTTTCTAGTACGAATACCTAAATTAGATATTGTAACGTTATGTCTCTAAAGGTAGTTTCTATGTCGCAAAAACTTATTGGCTGTTTCTCTCTGGCGCATCGCGAATGAAAGGGACAAACTTTTCAGGTAAATCAGGTTTGTCTTGATTTTATTCCAACCGCCTAGATTTTAAAAGGCTCAAGCAAAGTCCTATTAAATGTCCGACCCGAGTGAAGCGGCAAGTTGAGAGATACTGCATTAGAACCATTTCTGTCAACGAAACGTTATAAAATAAAATAAATGAATTGCTGCAGCTAGCGGGAACTGGCCTGTTTACGTAACTACGTAGACATTAAAATGTACCAACTGACTTAACCAAATTATGCGCTTTTATTCCAATAAACTATTAACATATCAACACATATCACGCCTCTAATCCCTTGCGGGGTAGGCAGAACGTAATTGCCAATTTACGCCACGTCTGACGAATGTTTGAGGATCATTCAGAAGAATGTGTATCACCGTAGCGACAGGTTGTCAGCCCATCGCCTAAAATTGCAATACAAACCCTCGAGTCCCTTACTCGTCTATTACGACTCCCATAGGAAAGGAATGGGGTGATGCTATTCTAAGCGGGCATCACACGAACAATTATTTCGGTATTATCATTTTGCGCATGTTAGAGGTGGTAATAATGTGGTACCAGATTGAAGTAGTTACTCCATGTGTACTTTTGGATGCCATTAACAGATGGCCAAAAAATATCTTGCAATTCATGTGAACCATAATTTGGCAGAGCAGTGGGACAGTACCCCACGGTCTCAGATTCATGTCCTGGCGAGCGCTAACATTTTTTCAATTTCTTATTTTCATTTATGAAAGTAATATAGTACTGTGAGTGCATTATAAACCATAGTAGGTATATAATACTTAAATAACTGCCGTGTGATGCCGGCTGAGAATAGCATCATCCCATTTCTTTCCTGCGGGTGTCTTAAAAGGCGACTAAGGGACTCAAGGGTGTACATGTGTGTTTAAATTTTAGGCGATGGGCTGATAACCTGTTACTATGGTGAAGTATGGTGATATACAATTATCCGAATGAGCCTCAAATCTTTGTTAGACGTGTGGCTTAAATGCCTGATTTACGGCCGTTTACCCCACAAGGGATATAGGCGTGATATATGTATTACATACATATGTATGGATATAATAATTTGTCGTATTGTGCTCGCTAATCTGCGTGCTAGCTAGGAAAACTCATCTCAATTAGACACAGACCCTAGTCCAGTAGTTTATGGTGGTTGATAGTCTTCTATTAGGCAAGCCTTTACACAGTACCATTATATTTTTCCGTGCTTAACCGTGAAGTAGTTTCCTCCTAGTTGTTTAGTGAAAAGTAAAAACAAGCAATTTCATATCTAGTTTAACAAGAGCTCGCCTCTGAAGCACTTTGTCGGGATTTCTTTGTGCGAGTAACAATAGCTCCTCATCCACATTATTTCCTCATACACCTTTGTCGGCACCGACTACAGGCAACAATTGCTCGCTATTCACCATTCGTTACGGAACATGTTTATCTTTGGCTTTTTGAAAAGTAAAGATGGCGGCAAGTTTCCTGGAGAGCCCCGATATGTACGGTCTTATATTTCTTAAAAGAATATTAAGATTCATATTCATAGGACACGAAAAATATGAAATTTACATTTTCTTTATGAATTTGATTGAAAAGCAATTTCTATGTATATAGATTTTATTTGTTTACTTATGAATATTCAAAAAACTTAGCTTAAGACTCCTACTTCGGCGGAAGGAACGAAATTCAAATGAAATTCGGAAGTCATGTCAAAGAGTATATTATAGAGGTGTCACCATTTCATATAATGTTAGTCTAACTGGTACTGATACAATACTTGACGACCAATGGTAGTGCGACTGCCTGCGGCGCAAAGGTTTCGGGTTCGATTCTCGGTGGACTACTCACAAAGTTGATATTATAACTTGGAAGGAATATTAACCTACATTATATTATAAGGACCATATTTTGAAATAAGCTGAACCATTCGCCAAGACTTAGCTGAACGCATAGTATCCATATTAATTGTGAACTCTATAAACTGTACTGTCTGTTTGTTTGTTATTCTTCCACTTTCAGTACATGAAAAGAATTCATCTAAAAATAAGGGCTTAATCAGTTCACAAAACACTTATCTTCATAACATCTCAAATCATAAATACAACTTTTTAGTTAAACGTTATTACAGAAGAAGCAAAGTCATTAAACTAAATAAAGCCAACTTATTAGTTCAGGTTTAAAAATGCAAGTGGCCAGTATCATGTTACGCACTTTGCGCGAACATATTTTTGTTTCGTTTTTGTCCATCCTGGTATTGTGCATTTTTTTGCGAACTTCGACATTACGAAACTTTTTTTGAATATTTCTTAGTCATTTTCGTCATTGCGTGCACCTTAAGCGCAACTAATACCTACAGTTTAATTTCAATTTCAATTTTAAACGTTCATTGCATAAATCAGTATACATAGATGTAAGTTCAAAAAATAAATAGCAAAAACCAATAAGCGACAGCCATTATATATTCGAGTATGATATTATGATATGATAATATATAGCGGTCGCATTCTCGCACCGTTCATTAGTTTTTGAACAATATTTGTTGACCATCAGACATACACAAAGCCGCATGCCTTTAAAATTTTCAAACCTTCGATCACCTTTTACAATCTTTTTCCTTTAATCACCGACACCAGTTGAATTGCTTCATAGTTAAAAATTATCATACATTTTGGTGATATCTATTAAAGTAACTAAGAAAATTTTAAAATCGAGGGTGCTTCTAATTATTTTTTTGACTAAGGTTTTTAATCCATTCCTATCTGGATAATCCTGTAGTTTTTGGTCTTGAAATTGGTATTTTTAGAAAAGGGATTTATAGCCCTATACAATGTTTGGTATATTTCGGTGTTACCAACGAACCAGGGTGACCACAACCTTATAATATAATGATACCCTCGACCTTCCCAAAATGATAAGTACCTACCTGGAATTTAATTTTAACATTAGTATTGGCATTTAGTTCGGTGAAACTCTAGGACTTTCCAGCTAGGTATAAGTCTAGAACCTTTCAACCCCGAGTTTTACCCTAGCATGAACATCTTGATCCAGTGTCACTCTAGAACCTTTCTACCCCATAACACTAAAAACCTTCCGAATCAATTGATCCCACTCTTGAACTGAAATCTGACAAAAATCTTTTACTACATAAATAATACTTTTGTATACTAGGTACGCAAGTTGCAAGAGATATGGGCGTGATATGTATATGTATGTATGTACGTAAGTACATGTACATAATTATTATACTTGCTTTCTTATAATTTGTCATAAAACTATGGTTGGTGGTGACCGTATGCGCAGCGCTCCATATATACAATTAAAAATTTCCACCGCGGTTAAAAAACTGCTTTTGTGCCGCCGTGCCGCCGTCTAGTGTTGCATATAAATCGAACCTTACTACTTCATACTAATCTGCACTAACAACCACGTCATCCTATTATTTAATCGTAAAAATATTTTTAATACCTACGTCTAATCGGTTTATATTTTGCGTTTCGTTCGATGTATCAATCAACGTAGTATTGACATTGGCAAAATTATCCATAGCGGATAGAATGCCGTTGTTTTAGATAGTTGATATATTTTACGGCAAAATTCTAGCTACAATAATTTTTCACGGTCAAAATATCGAACAATTAATGTACAGTGTGTCGCGTCTGCATCATATTCCGTTTATCTATGATCAATTCCACGTCAGTTTTGACAGCAGAGGAAACACATCAAAATAAAAACCTTTTATTCCCAAGGAAAGCAGCCGGAAACAGTAAGTGTTGTGCTAAATTTCTTAATAACTAAGTTGTTTAAAAAATAACCGCCCTGGCGGGTTCAACGTGAAAATGCCATTAATAATCATACTAAGATCAATACAGTTCGATTAGCACTGGCGGAGGAAATGTCTTACGCCACGCTTCATCACTGAAAAATAGAGGTAACTTCAAATTTTAATTTCTCCGTAATTAAATATAAAATATTTAATACTTATTCCTCATATCTTGAAGATTAAAAAACAAAATTTTGTTGACAGTGATGTGCCTTAGATTATGTACAAAATGCATTCTCGTAGCTCATTTTCACCTCACTTCATGGAAGTAGGCCCGTTAAAAGATAATAGTACCCCATGTTATGCATCCAAAAGTAAAAACAGAATACATTTTTGGTTCTACACAATAAGTTAGTATCAAAAAGGCGCCTGGTAGCGACTGAATGGCGAAAACGAGAGATCGTAGCCTATGGCGTACCAAACCTGGAGAAGGTTTTGTACGTACGGTACAGCAGTGGACTCCTATAGACTGATGTATGTCCGTATCAAATTAGTTGCCAAGAGTTCAAGCCTAAATTCCAGAGAAAGATTGATAACTGTTTAGAAAACAAGTATTGTATTTAATAAAATCTGTGGGTAAATTATAGTAAGTTTAATTACCTGTATTGATCCTTAAATTCGAGCTGCTGCCGTTCGCAGGCTCTAGGAATTCGGTTAAGTAGGTCACATGTCGATTACGTTCATACACATGCCTCTATAACTTATATAGATATTTCGTATCGAAGAGAAAGCCGCTTGGTCGGATTGACGCGAATCCGGTTGAATTGTTGTCGTAGTTCACATCGCTGTCACAGTAAATATATAGGCTAAAGCAGTAGCGAAACTTGACCTGTATCTGGGTATAACTACCTACTGTCAGTTGAAGCATAAAGAGGTGAACGCGCACTTAGCTTGGTGCCTAGCCGCTAAGCGTGGAATCAGCCATGGCCTAAGATAAGAAGAGAAGAAGGATGTAACCTAATCTTTTAATTATGACTGCTATTATGTAATAATATTGCTACATACTTGTGTTCTCACTTGATCAGCTTGCGTTTTGTTTCTCCATCACGAAATTCACGAACGCTGCTACGAGTACTAGATACAAACTCTAGGATCTAATGTCACTTTGGTTTATATTACTTTCGATAGCCACGATAGATATTATAAGTGTTGCCAGCGCTATGCGTATCGTTTATGCATGAAACTGTTAACAGGACGGGAACTGTCAAATAATTTCAACAAACATCCGCAGTTGTGATTGATCTCCGATATTATATCTTTCACCACCAGCAAAAATTTCTACAGATACTTGTTACTGCGGCCAAACGCCTTATTTTCCTGCTGTAATTTATTTATCCGTTTTCTTGGCGCGGCTACCCCGACTGGTATTACTAGGATGCCGTGTATTTGCGTTTTGCGTTTGTGTGAGTGAGTTTTTGAGAGTTTGTATGAAGTTACACTACTACATTATCCTATCCCATTTATGTACTGTGACATCGCTATTGAAAATTGACAATAGACTCAATTCGGTAAATAAATTACCTTAAATTAGCGCTGTCACTTTTTGACAAATTAATATCTTGGACATTTGATACAGCGCTATCTAGATCCAAAACTAAGCAAGGCTTGTACTATGGGAACTATAATACATAGATACTTTTTTGTAAATAAATACATACAAGACACAGAAAACACCCGGACCCAACACAAACATTTCAAAAGTTACATACAAATACTTGCTGTGTGGGGATCGAACCCACGACCTGCGGCGTAGCAGGCAGGAGTATCTACGATCCATCGGGCCAGCGTCAGGCCAATGGCTTCAATTCAGGATATATAGACATTTAAGGTAAGTTAAGATAATTTATTTCCCGAATTGAGGCCAATATGACTCCTCTGGAGACTGGCGACCTGTTGCCATACACTTCCGATTGCTTTTCACAGGCTGATGTATTACCTTTGTTGATTCGATAAATTGGAAGTAACAGAATAGGACTGTCAAGGGGGTAAGGGGTTAAGTTAGGTATGTGTGAATAGTATTTTATTTAGAACTATGAACAGAATGAAATGTAACAATATTATACTTGAATGTGGCTTACAATAAGTAAATAAATATATAAATTATGTGATATTAGCTGTTATCCGCGGCGTTGCCCACTTATGTGGTGATAGAAACTATCCTATGGGTTAATCCACGTTACTTTCTATATGTGTGCCAAATTTCATTACAATCGGTTCAATAGTTTTTGCGTGAAGAAGTATCAAACAAACATACAAACTTTCGCATTTATGATATTAGTAGGAAGAAGGATTAGTTAGGTACCTATATTTCAGCATGGTACAAAAAGTAAAGTAGTAAAAGGCTGCCGAAATATTCTGACACCAGAGATCATCAAATCCTTCATTGGATTGCCCACACGGCATTCAAGCCAGCAACGAGTAAAACATTTGTTTACGGTGGAACGTTTTTCATACAAACGAAAAACTGAAATTTAATGGACATAAACATGAAACCTTTTTTCAAAGAGTCTCGAGGGTTACATATGTATTGAAATTTAAGGCGATGGGCTGACAACCTATTTAGTTTCAGAATTACACTCAAATCTTAAGTACCTGTCTAGATAAGATGAAAGATTTGTAGACTTTAAAATGGCAATAAATAATTATATTCTTTTTATTTTATTTTATTTTTATGTTTGCCAGATGTTCGTTTGTTACAGCATTTTATGTTCTACCTACCTCACGAGTAATTACCTGGTGCAGAAAACTACTGATTAGATTTCAAGTTCTTTAATGTTCCAAGTCTTAGACCAGATTGCCTAGCATTTTTTTATAAAATTAGCCACAATTTTAGCCCCGTGGTTTTGAAACCTCCACCAGACTGGATGGTGGAGTGCTTCTCACTGGCTGTTAACGCCATGACCAAGTAAAGCCTGGCGTTATAACCGTGCACAGGCGTTATTAACCAAACCTTGGCATGACTAAACAAAAAAGTTTTCTCCTTTAGACATTCAACTATCTTTTAGACATGCTAATAAGGAAAATGCAAAATTATATTCTTTTCGGTTGGATGTTGTAATCAGCCGGTGCAACTTCATAATGACTACAGGGCATTATGAAGTTACACCGTTACTCCGTTGTCTCATAATGCCCAATGTATGAAAAAAAAGAATTAATATTTTTGGTGTCCCACACGAAAAGGAGACTACTTTTTTGAAAATACATTGCTTAAACTGTTGATAAGTGTTAATTATGCTGTGTTACTAGAAAAAAATCCATAAAAGCTATGAATATAAAATAATGTTACAAGTCAATAATTGTTGATGTTGGTTTACACGACTTACTTGTTTTAAATTTGGTAGAGAGTTTTATCTCTCGACGTTTCGACTGCTTACGGCAGCCTTCTTCACGGAGGTCGACAGATCACATACGCCCGCCCGTCAGCTGTGATTGCCGAACACTGCGGGCCGCGGCTCGCTGCGCTCGCGCCGAGATGGCGGGTGGCGCTGCAGTTGCCGCAGTTAGTGGTTCTTGCGGTGGTTGCGGTTGACTTGTAGAGTCTATCATCAAAAGTGTATTTTGTTCGGACTTTTTGATGATAGACTTCGCTCAGGTCGAATTTTGCAACAATAGATTTGTATTGTTCTTCAAGCACACATGTGTGCTTTTACGAGCGGAGTAGTTAACTTAGTTCGGTTCAGAAACATAATTATACTTGATCTTATTATGACAAAAAATGTTTAATTTCGAAATAATTTCAAACGATATTTTTGATTTAACCTTAAGGTGGCGTTATTTGCCTTCGGTACCTTATGAAATGACGAAAGCATGCGTAAATATAAAAAGTATTTGGTCAACAATCAAATCGAATACCTACATGTTTGCAGCAGTAGCTGCATCTATTGGCGTAAAGTGGCGAATTGGTTCTAATGGGAAATACTAAATAAGTTGACTATTGTATTTTTATTAATAGAAAAATATAAATTATTGAATAAAGTATAACATTCATACACATATATATGGGGAAATCCTGTTGTTTAGAGTTTATATTCAAAATGTTATACAAGTATGTCCCGTCGATTTCCCATAATCCCATGGAATTTTTAATAAGATATTACTTTTTTTAGACGTAAGGCCATTAAACTTTTATATGAAAAACGTTCCGATAACGTTACGTTATGCAACGAAACAACATCCAATTTGTTACCGAAATATTTTGCGTGGTAATAGTTTAGTCGATGAATTTAGTATTGTTCTAATATCACATCCAATTATTTCATACAGCTCGTATTCCGTAAGGGAAGGTTGATGTATGTACACTCATCGCCTGCCAGCTCCTGTATAAATCCATCAAGTACCGCAAATAAAGACAAAATAAACAAATAACAAAAACGTAAACACAGCAAACAGAACATCGTACAAAATCGAACGAAAAAGTTGCATGTAAAAAGGTTCAAGTTACCAACGTAAAAAGTTATTTACAAAGTTGTGGGCGAGCGGATGCGGTTTTCATTAGACTAGACACTACATTTGCATGTTATTCATTAGCTGAAGGGGCGGGGCGGGGACGACGCGACAGCTATTTTGGAAAACTGCAAACACATTTTCAGGACTCATCTAAAGTAGAGGCCAACCAGCGAATGCAAACTTGGATCGCTTCAAAGTTGGGAGAACTTTTTTGAACTTGTTGTTTGCTACTTGTATTTTATGTGAGAACTTGAAAGTGTTCCTATAATTTTGCAGAAATTTTTTAGAGGAATTTGGTGACTCTAGAACTAGCAGCTTCGTAGCTCGCCGCATTAACCTCTCAAACCAAAGGGGGAATGCTGACGACATGCTGGGCATGCCTTTCGTAGGTGCAATGAAAGATCTTTAGTCTGTTACTTTAGTATGTATGTAATTTTTTTGGTTGACCTAATTTATATTCTTTAATTGCTCCTGCGTTAAAACACTTCCTAAGCTTTAATTTTATTAATAGACTTCCTCGGTCTTTGCCCTCAGCAGCTATTGAAAGCATCCTTACAAAAAATTACTTCAGAAAAGTTTAGAAGCACGTAAATATCAATACAAACTGAAAGGAGAAATGAAATGAAAGCAACTGTAAAGCAAAATAGTCATTTTCTTTACAGCCAATACCAATGACGGGTATTGATATCAAATGAATCAAAGATGTCTCGGTGCCTGAAGATTTTTCATTTTCAATTTACTTTTATCGAGGGCGGTGGAAGCAACATTAAATTGGAATGAAAATATTCCTTCGCGAGATACAAATGACAGGACGAGATAGACGTAGTAATAATTTGGTCGTTTGTACGTTCACTGGTTCACGAAATTGTTGGCAACATTACTTAGGTTTAAATCATATCCGCCACCGTGACTAGATGCACATTTTTATAACATCTTTTAAAATGACATTACATTCTAAATTGTACTACAAGGTATAGAATGTAGAATAGTATTGATTGATTGGTATTTATTTGTATCGAGTAAAGTTTTCTCGTACAGCGCTATACAGTTAGTTAGTCACACGCATTTTCATTCTTTTATGACATTTCATTGTACAAAAGTCTGTGTCGCTTTGCGTCTGTGTGTGGCCTCAGTCTTAGCAAACAAGTAACTGAAATAAACACTTTGTTAACTTTGTTCAGATGTAGCAACCATTTGAAGTCAAAAGTTCATTTATTTAAAGAATGAGCAATCTTTTACTAGCCCCGAAAAAGGTGACAAAAGGTTAAGAATCCCCTCGAAGGGTTCCCGGAATAAAGACGGCTTTGACTGCGACTGGCGACGTATCTGCATCACAAAAGGATTCTCTTTTTAATTACGTGACTATTCGAAATCGCTTTCGCATACAAATGAAGGGAGATTAGCGTGATCAGAGTCCGCATTCTTTGACGGGGCAATCCCTCCGAGAGAGTCGGTTCATTTGGAGAGAAAATGGTTCTTTCTTTTAAGGTGCTTCCTTAATGTACTCATTATCTCGTAAGTCAACGTATTTTTTTTTAAGTTAAATTACCGCCAAGTACTTGCCTTCTAAAAGCATAGGTGTTCGGGTAAATAGAAACTTGCTGAGCAACAGCTACGAAGCTACGTTAGTTTGACACGTCAATTAACTAGTTTCTGAGTAGCGCTTCCTCGACGGTACCCTCACTTATTACTTACCCATTGTTATTGAAATTGCACGAACTTAACTGGAATAAAAGTTGTTGCCAGGTAGGTGTGTTGAGTATAAACTTATTTAGATTAATAAAGCATTTCTAACACAGTCGTTGGACGACTCGGTGTCCCACACGAAAAGAGAAAGAGAACACAGTGAGCACGTTGAAAAGGTTGAAAAAAGTACGTGAGATAAAAAATCGGTATACAAACGGGATTCAAGCCTGCAAGTGTACCTTCTAAAGTCATGCGAAATACTGGCCACCGTTCCCCAATTATAAGCGGGAGTTTTATTTTTATAATTTTTTATATTTAAATATGTTTCTTATTCGGGTACTTTGTAGTTCAATGCAGTAAATACAAGTGTTTAGGATGGCGACTGTGGCACAGGAACAATACTGGAGTACACATAAATCAACTCGCCAAGTAATTCGGTATACGAAAGAGTTTTCGCCCAACTGCTGTACAAGTTGCGAAAAGCTTGCGGACTTACGTTGCAGTTTTATCGTTTAGGTAAAAAGTTTCCCGGTCTTAACTAAAACATTCAAAATTGGTTGTAATATCGTATTGTGTTGACATTTTGTTTTTAGGTTTCTTATACGTGACTTTTCCGGAGTTATAAGAATAGAGTGTAGAACTTCACATTATAAAGTTTATTACAAATCGCGTCGACTTATCATGTTAAGCCCAGACAATTTCAACTGTGTAAGTGTTATTAAGACACGTTTACAACTTTCTAGACATACCCTTAACGAGGTATATAATTGCGTATTTAGATATTTAGTTTGAAAAGCCCAAGAATTTAACTCTTTTGCAGAACTACTAAGCACTACTCAAGTTGTTTCTAAAGTCTAAATTCTTTATAAGTCTCAAAGCAAGTTAATTGCCTGAAATGATGAGAAATTCGTTTATAAAATGGATGAAGTATAATTACTTCTATTACTCAGATTAAGAAAAATTCATTTATAGCAGTAGTTAGATATAATTTGATATCTTTTTTTTACATTGTTCATTAATTATTTACTTTGACAACAAATAAGACTACGTCGAGCAAATGCAAGCAATTATTTTTTAAACCCACACAAAATATTGGGTGCAGTGTAGGCAATTCCGCTCTTGAATGACATAGCCCATGAAAGTAAAGCTAATTTCAGGATATATGGTAAATAATCTAGCACCTGCGAACCCGTTAATATGACCTTGCCCTAGATTACAGAAGGTTGTTTCCTACACTAATATTATAAAGAGGAAATATTTGATTGATTGTTTGGTTGAATGGAATAGGCTCCGAAACTAAAGGGCCGAATTAAAAAAAACTACCTATAGAATCCTACATTATCCCAGATGAACATAGGCTATATTAAAATGTGTTGTTTCCGCGGAAAAACAGTTAGCAACGGGTGAAAACGCTGGGCAGGTCGCTAGTATAAGATATAAGCGGTCCGCCCAGCGGTTTCACCCGCTGTAAACCACCGCGAAATAAGACTTTTGCCTGTTGATTTACTCCATCGATAAAAAAAACTGCATCAAATTTGTTGCAAAGTTTCGAATAAAGCATACAACGGGACACCACCCACCGGGAAGCGACTTTTTTGTTTGAATGTCCATATACTTAGACGACGGTCGTAACACAAAAAATGACAGAGGGCTACTAGTAGTAGTAGGTGGTTGTATAACTCTGACACCAGGGTTAATTAGGACGGTCGTCGATTTGTTGTCAAACATGAAATTTTTTTTTTTTTAATTTTTTTTTTTATTAATGATGGGTTTGCTCTTGACTCTAGTCTAGGTCATAGGACAGAGACAGAGTCTAAGATGGAGCGAGCTCACCCAGAAGAAGCCTGTTAAGGCACTGGTACTCCCACACACTGACGGAACGCAGCAAGCTACTTGGCGCCAGACTTCGGTGGGATGGTGGTCGCGAGCCAGGCGGCCCCTTACGGAGCCTTCCACCGCTTGGTGGGATCGTTCAGCCGGACTTATCCAGAATTAATTAAGAAGAAGAAGACTGAGGTGATAAATATTCAGACTAAATCTGTAAATATTCACCAAAATAATTGCCTCAGTAAAAAAAGTTTATCATCAAAATAAAGCAATGTTTCAGATTTTGAGAGCACAGACGAGAAACACGACAAACGAAGAAAATATCATATGACATGGAGATATTGAGTCAACATGCTTCATGTACGACCAAAAACGTAAAAAGCAGCAGATGTAAAATCGCTTGACATTTTCGAAATAAACCGAGGGATATGTTATGTTTGTGGTTCAATTATACACAACTTTGGTGCAACCAGAAGTTTTATTTATTTAAAACCTATCAGCGCTCAATATTAAGCGGTTTGCGGTCAAATCATCGA
Organism: Tuta absoluta; assembly: GCA_027580185.1. Taxonomy (NCBI): domain Eukaryota; kingdom Metazoa; phylum Arthropoda; class Insecta; order Lepidoptera; family Gelechiidae; genus Tuta; species Tuta absoluta. The sequence continues at coordinate 1,690,340 of JAQAHW010000052.1, forward strand.
TATTGTTAGCCTACGTTGCTCAAGGCATTGATAGTAATATGTGGATCCAATGATATGCAGTGTTCAAAAGTGTCACTTTTAAGGGCTTACTGCCAATCTTTTTACACCTGCAGCCTTTGCATACTCAAAAAACGCTGAGCGCCCTGCGCGTCTTTTATAATAACGTGTTTAGGTCTTTGTTGGGACTGCTTCGCTACTGTAGCTCATCAGAGATTTTCGCGGCGTAGGGAGTAGATGGCATCCACGCCATTATGCGTAAGCAAGTTGCCTCAGAGTTGCAAACAGTGTCCTGTTTACCATAGCTGAGCGGACATATGTGCTTACTTTGGGGCACTAGATCAAAATGCGTACAATGCCCGGATCACGTGCCTCTTTTGAACTGTCGACTTTTAGTTTTAGGTAGGTATTTAAATTTTACTAACATTATTATCATTATGTGTTACTTACAAATTATATAGATTTAATGATCTGAATTAAATATATATTATAATTATGTCGGTACGTTTCCGAATCTCTTATATTATAGCTTGAGCGATTTATAAAGGTCTAAAACATACAAATGGCTACTTGTCTTTGGGTATGTTGTATATACACACAGATTTGTCAGAACAAGAACTGGAACACAATTTCACAGGTGGTTCTAATTTACTTACTTATATACCCATGGTAAGCCACCCCCTATATCTCAATCCCATATTTTCCTTTTGTGAGTATCTCGTAAACCATTTGTGTATTTAGAAAGCACCAAAATTATTGTATCACAGACAAACTGAGGCATATGGGTGTACGGTGCACGTATTCTAGAGTGCAAGTTATTAGGTAGACAAATTAGTATTAATTTAATAGTAGTTAAGTAATAATTATTAAAGTCCTAATTCGAAAAAACACGCGTTGGCAAGCGTGACATAAGAAAACCTCGTAAAAACTTATATAACTATTTATACTTATACATCTGTAGATAAAAATAATTAAAAAAATAGATAGTACTTATAAAAATCTGTGAGCGAATCGAAGCCTCCTTTGAGTCGGTCGGGCAGGGCGGGCAGCAAAGACCACACATTCCTGTTAGACAGCACACTAAGGCTGAATAATTTCGGGCAAAATATAAATCAGACCTATAAATCTGATGTGTAAAATCGCGCGCATTGGTTAGTTAGTGATCATTTGATGATGACGTAACCACTGGCCAATCAGCATGCAGGCATTTCCCAGCCCCCGACCCATGCACGTTAGCTAAGTATTATTATCTATTCTTATGGCTAAGTTTACAATTTTTTTTTGCTTGGAGATATTGGAGACATTGGGCGCCTATGACAGATGAACGGCTACAAGGAAACGTCAATATCTCACGCACACATCTACACGCTACTATTTACGAGCGATACGAGTTTATCCTGGTATCGCAAGTAGTAGAGTGTCAACAGCGTGTGTTGGGCACGGTAAATGACTTCCCGCAAATGTAAATACGGTTGCAGTTTTAATGGTTTCATAATACAAATGAAAAATGTGTTTTAACATGTTTGAAGATCTCGAATAATATTTAAAAGTAAATCAAACTCAATACCTATAAAGCAAAATACTAAGATTTACTTAAGAACTTACGGTTTTGTTAGATTAAACATTTCATTAACTTAAAATACATTTATCATTCGTATACACTACTGTTTTAGGTAAGTATCTAAGAAAAATTTGGTTGCGTTTGCGATTTAGCTAATTTTAACAAAAGAGCTTGTGGTTTCCTGTGACAATAATTACGTGATGTATTGTAAATAGTGTAACTATATTTAACCCAAGTAATCTATTCCAAACATTCAGTAAGGGAACAGTGGAACCCTTGTTAGGCAGAGTAGGTAGCAATAATTTGAAAGGGGGCGAGTTTTTCTTCTGTATATTCTCTATTTTGTGCAATAAGCGTCTATCAGGGCTTAGTGGTCGTTGGCGGGCGGGGTACCTGCGGGGCGCGGGCCGGTTTGCACAGCGCCCGTTCGCGAATGCTACTGATTGCCTGTTTGTATGCTGGGATATTTTGATTTTCTCCCGACAGGTTTTCGCCCTAGGTATTCCCCGATGAAGTTTACTTTAAGACTGTTTACTTGATTCAGCGAATGTCTGACAGATTGCAAGGATTTTGAAGGAGTGAACTAAACCAATGTCATGCGATGTGTTGAATTAGAATATTACCAACGATGTAGTATTACGACTTCTTTAAATATTACCAACACTGTCATACATATATATGCTCCTATATTAATAGATCGAAAACGAATAATATACCTAATATGGTCTAAGTGTTTTGACATTTCTGACTTTAAACTTTAACAAACGGGAAGTTTTACGTTTTTGTACAAACATTACAGCATCCAGAACGTTTAAAAATAATAAACAGGAAGAGAAACAATGCACATGATTAATTTTGATTGAGAGTGGTAATTGGCGCCCTCAGGAGCTCTTCCCAAGTATTTGTAATTGAAATCACGCGAGTAATGGCCCTTTTCTCATGCACAATCCTAAAATTGCTATTTTCTAACCGCGTATTTTCCAGTGAATTCGAATGATTCGCAACTAGAGGCCTTACCACTCGTTTCAAAGCCTGAAACATATTTACTACTTTCCAAAACAGCTAATTGGTAAACATTCGATCAAAGACTACGATTTGACACAACAATTTTTTAAAATACTTGTCGTTTCACTGTCGGAGATTACCGATTTTTAAAATTATTCATTGATTTCGCAAGGGGTGGTGGCTAGAGGGTAGATTTTAACAAAAAGGCAATACATATTTCTACTGTAGGCTGAGACTTCATTATAAATGTGAATGTTGGTAAAATCCGTACTTATAATATTATAAATCTGAGATTTTGTGTGTGTGTATGTATGTTTGTTACCTCTTCACGCTCAAACGGCTCGACCGATTTGGATGAAATTTGGAACACATGTAGAGTATAACCTGGAATAACACATAGGCCGCAGGGCTTTTACCGCAGGAAAACAACTATTACTACGGGAAAATGAGTAGCAGTGGGTAAAACCGCTGGGCGGAAATCTAGTGTCTAATACTTAGGAAATCGAGTCTCCTGGATCGTATTCAGAATAAGAAGAAATCAGGCTGCAACCACACATTTTCTATTACTGTAATCTATTCATGTCAAGGATATGGTGAATCGCACACGCACTGCACGATATTGCAGTTCATTACTGCCATCATTCAAATTACATGCTGCGATATCTGGTTTTTGTATGGGACTTGGTAAACTCTTTTCGTCGAAAATCGTATCGGACATAGCACCGGAAAAAACATGCGTTACGTGTGAGAAACGCGACCCGTGCGAATAGAACACAGATCACTTGATGAATAGTTAGGTATATAAAATTTCACATCACTTCCTATTTTGCTGAACACTCGTACACCAGTGCACGCTTTATGAATTTCAAATTCCCCCACGCAGTATCCGGCGCTAGTTTCGCAGTATTGTTCGCTGCTTTATTATACCTGCGCTTTATACCAGAATAAGCAATAAAACTCAATTTGGACGAACGGAAAGCTTGTATTACGGGAATAAAAACTAAAAAGTGCATTAGCAGTCACGGCAAGTTCGATTTCTTGTTGCCATTTGAGGTTTGCAGGCGCTTGGAAGGGGTGGGTGGAGCTGGCGGTTCTCCCACTTGTCGTCCGTCGCTGCGCATTTTCATGGAAAGACGCTAGGAAATTGCGATTTCCAATGGTAGAAAACTACGGCTACGGTGCGTTTAAGGTGCGTAACGGATGCGTCTGTCACGTCGTCTGACGGTCAAATCAGTAAACGCACCGTAGCCGTTGGGCAAAAGATCAGAATCCGAAATTTCCTTTCGTCTGACAGACGAATGCGATACGGTGCGTTAAAAATACGCAGCAACGGACGACACGTGTGACAACCGCCTTTGTTCGAACAAATGTATTTAGGTGAGAGCAGCAGCTATCTGGGTATTTATAGTTTTCTAGACGTTTCTTGTTTCTTTGCTATTTGAGATTAGCTTTTCACATAAATCTGGAAGCGAACGAATATACGCTTACCTATTTATTGGGATTTGTTGTGTAATATAGCTAAATACATATATTTTCTTATTTACATTTGAGCTTCCTTTGAGGTTTTGATAGTATGTTACAAATATTGTGGTTACCTACTGTATCACTTACAATAAATAACTGAGCCAGAAAGAACAAAAGGTACGAACGCTGTCCAAATGAATTTAAAAGGGCTCATGCATAAAACAACGTGCCCTGATACATCGCAGATATTAGCTGTTGCTGGGCGGCAGAAGTAGGTACATAAGTATGTATAGGTACTTACTATATCTCTGTACAGGGTTTAAAGAAAAGCCCTCCAGATACTGATAGGGGTGCATACGAACCATGACACAAAACAACTAGGAACATCACTACATAGTATAAAATAAAGTCGCTTCCCGTTTGGTGTCTCCTTATATCTTTAGAATAACCCAACGGATTTTGATGCGGTTTTTTTATTAGATAGAGTAACTTAAGAGGAAGGTTTATAAGAATAAACTATTCCGGGAAATTGTCACATTCCCAAGGGAAAACAGGTATCCCAACTGGTAGTAAACTTTTGACCCCCTTTTGACACCTTTAAGGATTAAAATTTGAAAAATGCTGAAACACGTATTTAATTATTTTAAGTTATGAGTCTAATCAGAAATTTTGAAACAGATCACATTCAAGATAAAAAACTTTCATACAAACTTTTAACCCCCTTTTCACCCATTTAAGGGTTAAAATTTCAAAAATGCTGAAACACGTGTTTAATTATTTTAAGTTATTAATCTAATCACAAATTTTGAAACAGATCACATTCATTTAAAAAAACGAACTTTCATACAAACTTTTAACCCCCTTTTGACGCTATTAAGGGTTAAAATTTCAAATATGCTGAAACACGTGTTTAATAATTTGAAGTTATAAGTCTAATTACTAATTTTGAAACGGATCACACTTAAGACAACGAACTTTCATACAAACTTTTAACCCCCTTTTCATCCCTTGGGGGATTAAAAAAAAGAGTGATTCAAGAGGAAGGTTTGTAGGTATGTATGATTTATGTCGGGAGAAAGTCTGTTTCCCGTGGGAAATCAGTTAGCAGCGGGTGAAACCGCTGGGCGGGCCGCTAGTACATACATAAACACAACAGGCCTTTATTTCTTGTGGGGCAGGCACAGCGTTAACGGCCGCAATAGTAGGTACGGTCGCAATCGCCACATATGACAAATATTTGAGGGCTATAGTGACAGGTTGTCAGCCTGTCGCCTAAAATTGTAATACATATGAAACCCTCGAGTCCCTTAGACGACGTTTACCCGCGCGAAAGAAATGGTGAAGTGCTATTCTAAGCCGGCATCACGCGATTCCCCTGGGAATAGACGTCTGATAATAAAAAAAGCCTCTCCCATCAAAATCAGGATCACTGACTGCCCTGGATAATATTTTTTTTACGTTTTCTTTTGTATATTTCAAGGGGAAAATTGTTCCATTTCATGGTCTGAATGCATCATAACAGTATTCGAAGGGCTGTAGCTTACGCCCGTATATTCAATTAACATCTTAAAATAAGCTGTTTAAAGCAAGCTCGTGTATTTATTATATTATATCTACAATGTACTAATATCTAAGTAGGAAGATACTTACGTTTTACATAAACAGACGATTATAATACTTACATAATGTTAGGTACTCTATAACTTTTAAGTTGCTCTTACACCAAAATTGCTGACCATACCGTAGGGGCCGTTGAGTATTAAAAATCTTATCTGTACCATACCGTAGGGTATTCAAAACCCTTTAATCTATTTAATGGATGAATAAAAAAATATTTTCCTTAACTCTGATATCTTATTTATTTTTTAAAGCTAATTAGTACCTTTTTATAATTAGGTATAATGCTTGGTGCTTTTAGGAATTTTAATTATTTCCGTTGCGTTTATTCAATATTCATAGAATTCTCCAAACGAAAATAATTTAGTCCGTAAAACTAACTTGGAGCTGAGGACTAAACTATGAGTCAGCGAATGCTTTTACCGTGTTATGCAGTGGGGGGAGCGGGGCATGGTGGGGCGAGACGGCCACATAAATTCCGATTTATCGTTAAACCTGCCGAACTTTCTGGGCGTTCACTCACCTCCCCCGGTTACCCTATTTTATTTAACTTCTCTATTCCCATTATACCGTCTGAGATAATTTGTTTTGGTCAGACATGTTTGCGGCTTTTCTTTGTCTCGCTGTATTCAATTATGTTGTTAACCGATTGGCTGACGTGCTTCCTCTGTGCCGTTTTTATTTGGTACGTGTACCAAATACAGTAATAGTTCATATCTATTTTGGTTGCTTTTTATAATAGCAATCGTTACCCTGTTTTATTAATATTTTACATTTTTAATAATCGTAGATGAGTCGTTCGGTAGAACTTTATTTAGAAATGTATGTTCCATTTTATTTCACCCACTTCTTGTTATTGTAAACAAAACTAAATGAATTCAGTTACTAAAATCTGGTTATAAACAATAGCCTCAAATTTTTTAAACCATTATAAAGATACATTTCAAACAAATTAGATTATGCTACACCAGCGTAGCTATATCGTAGCAAATCTCTACATCATTTCGTAGTCTTTAGAAATAATACATCGTTTCTTTACTTTGTTTTTATACAGACTGCCATATCGAAAAATAGAAGCTTACGTATAAAAGATGAGAGAACATCAATAATTGCACTATATTTTTGACGTCTGATCGCAGCGAGGGTGTTAACTTTCCGAGGATGTAATTGAAGTTACGCACGAGATGCGTATTGAATGAAAAGTAAGTGAAATAATGCGATAAATACTTATACAATAAACATAAATTATTATATTCATTGCCGTGTGATGCCGGCTTAGAATAGCATCACCCCAATTCTACCTGTGGGTGTTGTAAAAATCAACTAAGGGATAATAATCCAGGGAATTCAGTAAGTAAGTATTACGTAAACATGAAATATGGTTGTAAGTATCATCATTAAGCAAAAGCAATACGGAACTTTCTTTCTATGGGTGACAAAAATCCAATTCATTCGAAAGAAAATATTTTTAAATATTTTTTTTAATCCTCGATTAAAATATTTACAATTTAAAAACATTTTATAAATATTGATTATTAATTCAACAAACTCATTTGTTGAGGTTATAAATATACAGATCAGCAATATTATTCTTTCTGATCACGTTTTCTTTTTCGTCTGTCATCTTTATTCTGTGCGAGGCCAGTTCGAAATAAAATCGGAAAATTATTCTATTTTATAATACGTTCACATAATGCCAATATGGGCAGGGAAATAGTAAGGGAAGTGGGCAGCGCGAATGTGTAAGCAGGTTACTCTCACTGCTACTCGTCACGCCGCTTCCACTTCCCGTGCTCCCTCGATTGTGGGCTTTTCGTGCGCGAGTCAAAGGAACGGCAGCACGAACACGTGTGGAATGTATTGCTATCTCGATCACTCGTATTTTTTCGAGCAATATTCGCGACAGCGGCAGAAGCAGGAGCAGGTGTGAACGTGCTATTAGACATCGATTCAAAATACACAATGCCGATTAAAAACGAAAAATTGAATACCTATGATTTTAATGTCAGTAATATTTTTTATATAATAATTTGGAGAGTAAATTCCATAACGTACCCCCAGTTTGAAACCTAGACGGTAAATTGCATTTACCACAAGGGCTTTGTGGCAGATATGACCCACTTATAATGCATGAGATATGTAAAAATCTTACCAATATTATGCTATAGTAATAGACCTATAGTAATAGCCTTGCCGAGACTTGACACGACTGCATGTGGTAATCTGTCCAAGTTTTTCAACTCCAAACAGTACCCACTTCTATTAACACATGACAAGAAGCCGTATATTTTGTTGAAGGACTTTTAAATAAAAAAAAAGTTAAATCCTCAACCTTATAATATGATAATACATTAACCCCAATTACTGTTTTAAGCATATCGAAAGTATCTTTTTACTTTTTTTTATTTGTGCAAAGTTGTAAAGAACATAGGTATTTTTTTATTATAGTCCGCGTTGACGTATTTTACCAAGACTAAATAACAGTAACACACGATCATTATTATATACATGTAAGATATTCGTGAAATTCATATGCATGAAATATAAACGATCATTTTTAGCGCATATTTTATTTGTTCAGACTATGAATACGAAATGGGTAAACTTTTTATAGTACATTTGATATGAATAAAAATGTTAAAGTCAGCAAAATGCTGACTATTGAAATTGGTAGGAGAATTTTTGTATTTTCTATCGGATTCAAATTCTGGGCTGTGCGTATTGGGGCAATATCGTATTTTTTTCAATTACTGGTCCGGTTCCATGAATCATTTCGCGCCGCTGTGCCGCCGCCGCCGCCGCAGAACATACATACAGTGTGTGTTTAGGGAATAACTGGAAAACCTTTCAGGATGTGTTGCGTGGGCGTGTAGACATGAAACTAAACATCTTAGTAACTTTTTTTCGAAATACAATACGAAATTTTTGTCCTCCTGAACAGATAGACAGCTTATGGTTAGACAGCAACAAAGACGTATAGAAGTACTTTTTTGTTATTTAAAAAAATCAAAGAAGTTATAGATACTCAGTTTCAAGTCTTAGCACGCCCAGAAAGTTTATTCAGTCGTTACCCAATCACACTGTACAATAGTAGCTACCGCCGCCGCCGCACCCGACGACCCAGATCCGATATTTGTGCAAAGCTCGCCAAACGGCGTGCTCAATTTAAAAATGTGATAGATCCGGAATCTTAATTAAATTTATAATCAAACTGTTTGATTGTTTTCGCTGGCAGTTTTGTTTTAATTGGTAATGGTGGAAGCGGATGAATAATTAGAATACTCGCAATGTAAATATTTGCAGTGCAGTGATGTTTGTATTGACTAATTTCTCAGTTGTAATTATTATCGGAGTTTGATTATAGATTTGCATAAATGTAGGTAAGGATTTAATTTGAGTTCAGTACGCGCTTTGCTACGCTAAGTTTCTACATTATAAATAAATATACCTTATACACTTTTAGTTTGGATCAGAACGCCCCTGCTTATTCAGTCACAACCGTAATCTTTCGTTCAGTCGCAAAATTTAAGAGTGTCTGTGAGTGGGTTTGATATAACTGGCACGAGGAATCTTTGCTGGATCTTAAAACAATCAGAAATTCCACCACTAGACTGAAAAACGATAGATCCAAGGGTTTGTTTTGCCAAGATACCTTAATGCCTATCTAGCAATAAGACAAACATTTCGCGTATTCCCAACATGCCATGATGTAGCGGACATTTTGCCCACATTGACTGCGATCTGTCGCCGGGTGGAGGTGAGCGCTGTTATCGTTTGATCTCGCCGCTTGCAGCGGTCGGCAGGATATTGGCAGCGACCGTAATCGCTGGTCAGCGGAACTAACCTGCCGCGGTATCTTGTTTCTATGTCACTGGTTTATGACTGTTTTTGGGGTATATTAAAGAAGCTTCCCCGTGGCGTACTCTTGAAACAACACATGGTAACGCAGTGTCTAGGCTGTCTAATTCTTTTACCACAATATAATATTCCCAATGCAATCAACCACATGAACAAAAAATCACAATTTTAATATTTCTTGACCAGTGGCCACACAATATAAAGTTATCTCCCAAACATGCAATGATGCATTGGACACCAGTTTGTCGCGTAGGGGCCAGCTGCTGGCCTTTGCAGACAAGTAGTGGTGGAGTGGAATAGAAACTCGGAGATGATGATACAGATGTTTTATTACACAGATGAAAGACTCTGGATATGATCATATACATTTGTGTGACTATAAACCTTCGTGTGGAAGGAAACAGAATAGTGCAACAGAGAAACACTTACCTGAAATTACATTCAGGTCCTGTTCTCAAGAATTATCGAAGTATTCCGGAGTACTGGGCAAACAAAAATGGGGCTTATGCTGCCAAAACTGAGGGTGCATAATGGAAGTCAAGTAATAGTATTTTGAAAATCGCTGCTTGATCTGCCAGAACCCGTGGATTTTAAATTTTGAATTTTGAATTTAGAGGTTGAATGATGGATGACGTGGTCAACAATGCGACTTCCTAGGCATTCGATGCCAAGGAAGTCGCATCGTTACAAGTTTACCTACATTGACTGTGATATGTCGCTAAGGTGGCACAGTTATCTCTAGGGTGCATCTCCACTGAAGCGGACTACGCTGAGAATTGGCATGAATTGATCAATCATGAGTCTCGAAATCCCCGCCCCGCTTCAGTGGAGACACTGTGCTTAGCATAGCCCAGCTCGGCTAAGCTTAGTCCAGCTCCACGCATCCCCGCCCAACTATGCCCAGCTCAGCTTAGCCACAGTATAATTAATAGTACTAGCGTAGCTTAGCTCCGCACAGCACCGTTTCAGTGGAGACACTTACCACTTTTGTCAGCTGATCTCTTCCCCGCTTAGCGCAGCCCCGCTTCAGTGGAGACACTTACCACTTTTGTCAGCTCATCTCTTCCCCGCTTAGCGCAGCCCCGCTTCAGTGGAGACACTTACCACTTTTGTCAGCTGATCTCTTCCCCGCTTAGCGCAGCCCCGCTTCAGTGGAGACACTTACCACTTTTGTCAGCTCATCTCTTCCCCGCTTAGCGCAGCCCCGCTTCAGTGGAGACACTTACCACTTTTGTCAGCTGATCTCTTCCCCGCTTAGCGCAGCCCCGCTTCAGTGGAGACACTTACCACTTTTGTCAGCTCATCTCTTCCCCGCTTAGCGCAGCCCCGCTTCAGTGGAGACGCACTCTTCACCTCTTCACTTCCTGGCCAGCGGGATATTGCCAACGCCGAGCTCATATTGAGCGGAACTTACCTGACTTGTTTCTCTGTCACTGGGTTAGAAGTTTTTTACACTAGGTAGTGGTCGCATCATGTAAGTAACAGTATATTCGATGATGTATCGAACACCAGTTTGCTCACATTGATGGCAATCTGTCGATGAGCGGAGGTGGGCGCAGTTATCGTTTGATCTCGCTGCTTCCTAACAAGATACAGTGGAAGGTTAGTTTCACTTCTCGCGTCAGTGAAACTAACCTTCCACTGTATCTTGTTTCTAGTTGACTTTGTTAGCACTATTATAACACTAGTTGAGCAGTGGTGTAAGTTGAATTCCGAAACACGTGACGATGTTTGGCCACCATTTTGCCTATATTAACTGTAATCTGTCGCGCAGCGGAGGTGAGCGCAGTTATCGTTTGATCTCGTCGCTTCCTACGGCCAACGGTGGGATATTGGCAGCGCCCGCAATCGCTGGTCAGTGAAACTAACCTACCGCGGCATTTTGTTTCTAGGGCACTGGGTTAGAGCTATCTAGGCACTATTTTACCACTAGTTGAGCAGTGCAACACTTTTATTTATGATGTTACATTTCTGCAGGACATTTACCTTAATGACGGCTGCGGTAAATTTGTTGGCGAATCAATACTTTGAATTATCCTATTTATGATAAACCTGCTGGGGCCCGGCGTGCCGTCATCGTATGTGCGGCGTGAATCCGATATTAAGGTAAAAATCAGCCTATGTCGTTTTTTAGGTTTTTGTCTATGCCAAATTGTATCGAAAATGCCATTGTAAAACACAAGTAATTCAAGACTATATTATTTTTTAAATGTTCATTAGCAGTCTTTGAGGGGCAAAGCATGTTAAATTTTTAACATTGGTTTTTTTGAAATCTATTGCGGGTTCAAGGTACAATTTTAGTCGGGAACATTATACCGATTGCGGTACAATAGAGCTGTACATACTAGTGTTAAAAAAAGTAATCAAAAAAGATTTATTATCGTTCTTTGTTTGTTACATAACATTGTTGAGTCTTCCCATTAAGTAATTAGATACTTACGAGTATTTTCGGAATGACTCTCCTCATCCCACATCGTCATAACAAAGCTGTAGGTATGTAAAGTACTGAATACCTACAACTTAATAAAGAATACATAGACAAGAATTATTAACTAATAGAGAAACGTTATGTGTGTGCAATTTTGGGCACATATAATGGGGTGACATATACATACATGTATCACACCTATATCCCTTGCGGTGTAGGCAGAGCGTAAACGGCCGTAAAAACCAACAGTTACGCTACGTCTGTCAAAATTGAGGGTCATTTAGAAAATTTTGTTTACGTATAGTGACATGTTGTCAACTCAGCGCAGCCTAAAATTGCAATACACATGTTACCCTCGAGTCTGTTCTTACGACACCCACGAGAAAGAAATGGGGTGATGCTTTTCTGAGCCGACATCACACGGCATAATGTGTGTATTTGTGTGTGTTTCAACGCCTGCGCTTGTGTGTGTGCTTTCTATTAGACAACTGTACATGCAGGTTTGCAGTTCGGTGAGCAATTAAGTAGGTATTGGACAATTAGACATCGGGTAGAGAGTGGGTTTGCGTGTAATCGGTCCGAACCCCGGATTAGCATAGTCCCGTAGATCTCCCACCGCCGCCAGTAGCAGGGTGTGGTCAATTGAATGACCACGGTTTTTTTAAAGCATTTGCCACTGCCACTGTCACTTTACGTAGGTCAGCTGGAAGAATTTTCTTAGTAGAAATAAGTTGTCCTGTTGTGTCGTTATTCTTTGTATGTGTTTCTTTTGTAATGTTTTTGTGTACAATAAACGGTAAATAATAATAAAATAATAATAATTATCACTATCAAAAAATATTTTTCTGATCATAACCAGGTTTGAAAAACCACTGAATGCATATAAAGTCTATTGGCTGAATACGAAATAACATTTTGGACGACCCAAAATGTGTTTGATATTTGGAAGTATTTTTATTGAGCGCCACCGCAGTGGCGATATTAGAGCGCACGGACAAACCGTGACAGGTTTTTGTTACGTTCTATTGTGATTGTTGTTTTTCTTTTATTTGTATTAATAAATAAATTAAACTAAAATTAAGAAAAAATCGGTCATTGTTACCTCACCCGATTCTCTTCAACAAGGCGAGTGGCCATCTCCGGTCAATCGCTCGGATATTCATTATTGATTCAAGCTAGTTCTAGCTGTTCCTGCGGTCCCGTGACAACTGTTAGCCTTCCAACGTCTGCTGGTATCACAGAGAAAGAGAATTATGGAAACCGACGGTCATCCAAACTGAAGCGATAAAAAACTCGTCGCAATCAACCTTGGCGCGTGCTAAAACACCAGCAAATACACAACACACGCTACAGTTTGCAAGCTTTAAGATGCAATTGTTCACTTGATTGAAGTACAGGGTAGACAAAAAGGTAGGTAGGCTTGTATTCGAAAACAGTTCATTAGTTTTAATTCATTCAGGTTCCAAACTCACAAACACGCAAATTTTGCAGTTAAAGATACGGTGTTACAATTGTTTCTTAAATGCTAAGTGCCTTCTTACGTTTATTTGTGAACATGAGCCAAGTTTGTTCGAGTTTTGAGTAAACAAAACCATTTAATGATTTCTTACAGATATGCAAATGCTTGAATTCTTGTAAAATATATTGATACGGTAGACTTGAACATTTCCATCGAATATTTCTCGTTTTTATCTTACTATAGCAGTCCTACAGACTAAAGTAATATGTTTTTATAATAAGTTAAGGGACAAAAATACGAAAAAATAAACCCAGAACAAAATATACCATTCCATGAAACAATGAACATGAAAATTCATAGTCTGTTTTGATTGAACAATAATTAGACGAGATATTACCTTTCATAATGGCATCCAATCTTGTTGTCCGCCCTGCAGTAGTTTATTTTTTTACATTACTTAGTTATGTTATAAGCGCGCCAAGTCTAAGTGATTAACGGCAAGTAAGTATTTAAAGGCTTCAGTCTGGCCGCTCGAAGGCTTCCCTCTGAAAATATCCTTTAATCTAAGACTCCAGCTCCGGCTATTACGCTTTCTAACGTCTACTTAGGTCTTTTAGCTGGCTAGGTCTACTTACGATTATGGCGATTCGCAACATTTTTTATACTTTATTGTGCATCGTACAATAGGCGGGTCTAATGGCACGCGGCATTCTCTACAGGCCAACTAGAGGGCAAACAGAGAGAAAAATAAACATTCAACATCTGCTTATGTGTTTTGTTGTCATGACTTTAAAAATATGGTCACACACCAACGTAAAGGTGCAATTTATACCTGCGTAAAGTTTAGTCATGGAATTCTAAGCAAAAACTAGTCATAACTGGGGAAAACTAGTCTGACCATAAAATGAGCTTTATCTGTAACAAATAATAGGTATTGAAATTGAATTGATAACTGATACCTCTGCAAAAGTATCAATTCAATTCCCAGAAAAGAAGATAAATCTGCCCATTGCAATTTTACTGATATCGTAAATAAGTTACGGATTAGGGTATATTTTCAAAATATAAAACGAGATAAAAGAAAATGTTCTTAAATATTAGATTATAAGTGATCGAAATTGAGTAATATCATACTATAATCTTATAATTAAAAGTCTTGCTTTCTAGATTGGATTTAATGATGACACTGTAAAAATACTCGTAAGTAAGAAGATAATAATATTTTTTATAAGACTTTAGTTTTAGCAATAGGTAAGTACCAAATTTACTGCCTCGGTAGTCTGGCGGTCTGCGTTTGTGGTTTAGTTCTTGAGTTTCACACACATAATATGCGAGTGTGTTCACTATTTAAGAAAATATAAATATTAAATATATTAAATATTTGTGTTGCACCTAGCACTACGATTGTTTTGCGCACGGATAATTATTAAATGATATGATTGCAAAATGATGATGATTTTTTTTGGCCATGGCGACCGATTTTGGTCATATCGACCTCTTCAAATCTTTATGTAGAAAACCCCTTGTCAGAGTGTCGCTGATGTGCTCGGAGATGGCTACTATTGCCAATTTTTGCTGCGAACTCTGTGCGCAATGTGGGCATCTGGGCTTGTCATTCACATAAATGTAGTTAATTACTGTGGGTGGACGGGCCTTCCGCTCATCATGCTTAGCATCGAAATCTGCTTTACGCTGCTCTTAACGCAAACTCGCGGATTTGCCTTTTTACCATCCAGTGTCATTTAGGGCCAAACCCTCGCATTGAGTGGGATCGATGTTGCATCGTCTCATGTGGCGATTTTGAACGCTTGCCCTCCTTTAGTTCAGAATAAAAGATGCGCTTCGCCCCTCTCTCCTCCGCCATCCGAAACAATGAAATGATATTATTATTGTTACAATAACTACAGTACTAATCTTAAAGTAGGGTGAGTAATCCTTCTGCAAACCTTTTTATTTTGTGCCGCCGACGTCAGGTAAAGGTGAGTAAGGTTGTGTGATTTGGCTCATGAGTTTCAATTTCACGCACGTGTGTGATTGACGCGCATATTATGCGCGCGAGTCTCGCTTACAATGACCAAATAGCCTACTAGACGGCATACCGTGAGCACTTTCTGTCAAGATGTCATATCTATCTGGCCCAATGGCGTAGTACCCGTGCCTGCTACGGCAAGGGTGCTATCCGGGGTTGGTTCGATCCCCACAAGACACAAATATTTTCAATCCATTTTCAAGTATTTGTGACTATTATTTTACAAAAAAGTAAGGAAGTATTACCTAATATCAGCTATCTAGTTCCCACAGTAGAAGCTTTGCTTAGTTTGGGGCTAGATGGCGCTGTGTGAATTGTCCAGGATAATTTTCTGAAGTAAGATCGTGCGCAGTGGTCAGTCAGTGGTTGATATATGCAATATGGCGACCACTAGGCAATCAGCATGTACGCGTTACCCTGTTTCCAAACCGCACACCTCAATTTGTTGACAGAATCGTTTGCTTGGAGAAATTGGTACGTAAATTAGCTTCTAGTAGGCTACGTGGTCGTTGCTCGCTCACTATCTGCGGAGCGTATGAAGATGTCGTTTACTGTGACGTGAACCGAAAATGATGGCGCTATTTTTCTCGTTTTGAATGTTCGCTGCTATGAGTGGTAAAAACCTACTGTCTGTTCACTGAAAACTTGAACTCAGAATTATGGTTTAAAAAAATGTCAATTTTGTGATCAGATTTTAGGTAAACAAACAAAAAGTATTGAAACTCTTTTGTAATCTATGCTGTTGCTTAAACAGGTTTTTTTTTAATACTTGGGCATATTAAAAAATATATTGACTTTTCTTAACTTATTAAAATGTAGAATGACATAGAAACGTCGGGATCCAAGTAATTCGTATTAGTGATGTAACGAATGTCAGTTTTTGAACATTCGCGAATGCGAATGCGAATGCGAATATCTGATATCGACATTCGCGAATGCGAATGCGAATGTTCAGTTTTTTGTTTCTTTTTTTATATTTTCTAAATGATCCTTAAGGGTTCGAACATTATTGTGTTTATTTCAACATCGCAATATACAAATAGAATAATTACGCACAAAAACGCTTGAAAAATAATTTTCTAATAATTACAAACAAATAATTTCTTCTTTAGTCTTATATTTCCCGCGCGATATTCAAATCCTTGTTGTCTCTCAAGTCAAGTTCTTGTTGATTAGGCGCCAAAACGAGGCGCGTTCCATTTGCATTTGTTCCGAAAATTTGCGTGAGTGTGTATCCGAACTTAGCGCTAATCTTTCGCCCCCGCGCGCACTGCAGCTCCCCGCGCACCCCACGTTCCCGTTGCCGCGCCGGACGGTCAGTTTGTAAACAAAAACAAGTGAACTAAGAGGTTAGAGTAAATTAGTGATTTGTTTACAATGAGTAAAGCCAACTCAAGTGAAATCTAAGTGCCTTTTTTCTCGTTCCTCCCTTGCTTTCACATTCGCAAAATATTCGCACTATTTTGCGAATGCGAATGCGAATGCGAATGTCAAAAAATATGCGAATATTCGCGAATGCGAATGTGAATGCGAATATTCGTTACATCACTAATTCGTATATATTTACCTCAAAACATTGTCGAGAAAGAGTATCTAATAGTTAACTAGATTGGCGATAGACCCGGTTAATCAACTAAAATCTGAGTTGTATTTTCATAAAATTCGGGTAAAACAATTCTGTTATGAATATCTTTTTCAGTTTTTATTTATTGTAAAAGCGGGCATTAGTATGACTGCAAGAGAAAGAGAAGAATGCATAAAAATCGATTAGCTGTACCTTGAAAAAGCTGCTTATGTTATGTTTTCTAAATTAATACCGTCATGTCGATTTGCGGACAAGTATTTTTTTAAATGCATGAATAAATTAAAAATAATCTTTGACATTATTGCCCCACTTAAGTTATTATAACTTTAAAAATCTAACTAAACTTAAAAACTTTGAACCTATGGCATATTTTTTTTTCTTAACATGTACAATCTTAGGGAAAAGAAGAGTCCTATACTCAGCAGTGGGTAGATGTGGGCTGATATGATGATGATGATAATAATAAAACCAATTCGCTTAGATTAATGATTGGTTCGCTAGCGCTCAGCGAGGACCAATCTTTCATCTAAGCCAATTCGAATGAGATTTAGCACTGCAAATGTCTATTAAATGACGGTTTCATTCGATAGTTAATATATAAAAATACACAAGTAGAATTGAAAGAAAATTGAAATTAAGCGGCCCTTAAAATGCTTTCTCCTCCGTTTGGCCTAAATAAATTATTCAGTTAGCCGCCAAAAGAAAATTTAAAAATATTAAAATTCAAGTAGGTGAACTTTTTAATAATTTTATTTTTGTGTGATATTAAGATACCCTTAGATAGCTGCCAACATGTAGTGTGGGATAGATTTGATACCTACTATAAGTATTGACGCAAGTCATAAATGTTGACGAATGTTAGTTGTCAACACGCTTTGCGCAGTCTATGGTAAAGTTCTGTTCTCTTGGTACCTTCACCGTAATAAAGACGAGTGTGTAGCCAAAAGAGGGGTTAGAAAATCAGTGATATTAGTAAAATAACCTTACGTACGTCTCACACGTAGTACTTATGTGAAGTACATTTCAATAAGAGGAAAGTAAGCTAAAATCCCTACATATTTATAATGACGAACGACTGCTAATTAGTGAGAGTGAATGGCGTGCGTCCGCATGTCCGTAACTTTCTGCGAGGCTTCCGTGATTGTGGACGACATTCGCCGAGATGTACGCATTAATATAATGAATAAAATCTTCGTGCATGGGGTCGAAACTCATCTGGGTAGTTCTGTTGCCGAGATACCAAGGAAAACCTTTAATCTGACTCAGAACATGTAAAGTTCTAAAATATTCTATATATTTACATACATAATATACACCAGCCTATTGCAGTCTACTGCTAGCTGGACGTAAGCCTCCCCCAGGGTACGCCAAATGGCTCATCCATGAGGGGTTTTGCCACAGTCACTACACGCTGGGCATGCGTATTTATTTATTGTACATAGGTACTATTTATAACAAATGTTTAGAATAATGTAATATTTGAAAAGTTTTTTTTAGTTCTTGATTCTTCAATGCTTTAGCCCCGGGGCCAGGAAATCTACACCTGACTGTTTAGTGGGGAGCAGGAGCTTACCCGGAATTTGAAAAGTATCTACTCCAGTCGGGAATCAAAGCCGGGACCATTCTTTAGTAGTCAAAACACTATTATTTTGCCACTTTTGTCGTCAGAAAAACATGTCATGCCCAATCACATTGGTGGAGCCTGTGAGCTTCAACTATCCTACGGTGTCCTGACTTACATTTGTTAATAAGCTTTCCGCCCGGCCGCGGTTTCACTCGCTGATATATTTTCAAGCAAATCTATTTAGTTTAATACAAACTTTCATCCTCTATTTTACCACCTTAGGGGATAAGTTTTAAAATCCTTTCTTAGTGTTTATCTGTTATATTTATAGCACAATAAAAAAGAAACAATAAAAAGTTTACCTGCTCACGTCGTATGCTCAGGGTTTCTCAAGGATTGATTGGAAGAGATTCCTGAATGGGATAAGTCCTCTTTAGTGCCATTTCTTGTTTTTTGATTTATTATATCTTTTCTGTATTAGTTTTAGAAAGGTACCATAAAAAGATTAAACATACATAGGTACATAAAAAGTGTTGCCTTTATTCGTTCACGATTATGTTTTGTTCAGCACCGTCACTAGCACCCTGAGCGTTTCAAACATATAATGACAAGGAAATCTTGTAATTGAAATTCCTTAGAGCTTAATACATTCGAATGCTGATTCGAATATCCTTTCGTGTTCAGAAAGCGTATTGTACTCGTAGCAGACGAGAGCTACGTCTCACGACGTTGACACCAAATAGAGAATTTACAGAAGGACGGTTCGCCCCGTTTACGATCTTTTATACATAATCTGCTAGGGTTGTTACTTTGTATTTCTGAATTTTCGAAATTGAGTTTCTAGTGACATTATTTACACTTCAACACACAAATTATTATGAAAGGAAAAAGACATATTTTTGTTTATTTGTTTGTATGAATTAAATGCAACTTCAAATCTACCAGCCCTATTTAAAAAAATATTTTACCATATGAAAGCTATATTCATAATCAGCAAAAATAATTATGATGATTTTAAAAATAAAAATCTTTATTTCTCTCAACATAATGTTACAGAGCTTAAATTAAAAGATTTTTTTTTCAGAAGAAGGTATCACTTTAAATGCTTTTACTTTCAAGTCAGGTTTTTAGGTATTTACTTAATAATATTTTTTGAAATCTTTAAAAAATATTTTTAGGTATTATGACCTGAAAAAACTGTAACATATTTTGAGTCAATTTTACATACGAAAACACCAAAAGTCTTTCTTTTCTTCTCTCTCTTTTTCGTGTGGGACACCGAGTCGTCCAACGACCCGAAGAACCCTGGTATCAGAGTTTTTCAACCGCCTACTACTAGTAGTAGGCCTCTGACATGGTTGTGTAACGACTACCGTCTAAGTAATCATAGACAGCAACCGGGACCGACGGCTTAACGTGCCCTCCGAAGCACGGAACCATTTCTTTTTCAGACAATCAGGTGGTTCACCCTGCAATGTCCAAACCAGACCGGGAACAAATTCACAAAGTGATAAATATCAACTTTGTGAGTGTCCCACCGAGAATCGAACCCGGAACCTTTGCGTCGTGTAACGATAAACCTCTACTATTGTAGAGATTTTCGTTCATGACTTGAATGTGTAGAAAGGACAACACATTAAATTATGAGAAAAGCAACTAGACAGTTAAATTATTAATATTTATCAAAATATTCTCATGAAAAAGAAATAAGAAATTAAAATATTTTCTTTTTTTAGAGGAGCTATTGAAGTTCTTGCCTTCTATGGAGATATGGTGCCCTGGTACTTTTACATAATACTATTTGCAAATATTTTGATTGTTAAAACTAATTGATAAATATCTTTCCTGGGAAGCTGGGAAGGGGCTTAGTTAAAGGGCGTCTAAGTAATGACTGCAACACCTTGCACTGCGCTCGCCGATCCGATTGTCAGGTGTGAAGGATGAGGCAAATGTTTTTCAATGCCCATGTCCAGCAGGCAGTAGTCTGATGTGGTATAGTAGTAGATAAATATATTTGAAATGTATACCTTCTAGAGAGATATGCTATCCTGGTACTTTTAGTTCCTAAACATTTTGGGATTTAAGATGAATTGAAAATATTCTTTAAAGCTTGTAGGACCAGAGATACCATCTATAGGGATATGCTGTCCTGGTACTTCAGGTACTTGGTTGACCATAAGAAAGATGGTTTTGTGCTTCGGAGGGTACGTAGGACTTCATACAGAACTTGGGAGAACTCTTATACCGGGGATCATCGGGGCGTTTGTGGTCACGATACTAGACAAAGGAATTCAGCTTGTACAGCCGTAGCTAAAAGATGAGATGGCTGTATGGCAGCATCACCATAGCATCCTTCAAGAGAGTATGGAGTGCAGATCGGGCGCAGTAGATGAGCGTGTTCCATTTTTGAATGCATTTGGGCCTATATAAGCCATACAAGGAAGACCGGGGGGTATTCTAGCTCTAGCTCGCGGGGGATAAACACGAACCAAGAATTGGACTTATATGGGTAAATTCCTTTGCTGGGTTTTAATCTTCTAGTGTCCAATGTTCCTAAAATTTTGTTGAAACGTTGTTGGGGGATTCAATAGATCGGAAACTGCTTGTTTGGGTACCGTATTCATTAGAATAACGAGTATCAGTGCAAGGGTTCTTGGTCGTAGTTGAATACCACAACAATTTGTCTTTTATCGTGTTTATCATTCCGATTAGCGTTCAGTTCTTGGGGTTTGCCTAACGGTGACAACAAGCCCTTGGAAACGAGCGCATAATCCATTAGAATTGTAGGTCTCAACCTTTGAAGAGGGGTTGGGAAGCGTTTTTATTTTATTTTACAAAACGCTGTTTCTCTTCACGTACTGGGTTTATTGACTTGACTGGGTGTGGCAATGGCATTCGATCTGATGTATCTTATGTTGCATTGAGAAACGGAATCCAGACCTGATCTCCCTTTCACCACATCTGTCATGTTCGTAATTCAGAACGGTCTTGTCCCTCTCTCCAGAAACTCTTGCCTACCCCTACGAAATTTTTATAAAATAAAGGCGAGTGGTTCTAAATAGGGTGGCACTAGGGGATAGTAGTAAATCGAACATTGCCAATTCGTACTCCCTTTTATTAGAATAGGGCCAACCATGCACTATCGGTTGGCATTCTGACGCCATACAAACAGACTGACATTTTGATATCAACATAGTAGAATAGAAATAGGAAAATCTTGAGCTATGGTAGTATTTCAAAATACATATTAAAGAGGGAATCCATATTTAGAGGGATTAAAAAAAAGAAATATTTAAAGTAGGTGGGCAAATTAAATAATACAAAGTCACTTTACAGATAGTTCATCATATTTAAGTTTTCGTTTTCTTTAGAGCCTAAAATTTGAATCAAATTACAAATATTTTTTTTTATAGACAATAAATAATATTTATTATATTACTAAGTTAATAGAAACTCTTAGGAAAAGGGAAAGAAAGGCGGTATCGCATTTATCTAAATTTCAAAGAAAATATAGATCTGGAATGTTTTAATCTAGATTTAGTAAGGAAATTTAATTTGAATCAAACCAAAAATTTTATTTTAAATAGTACATGACATATTTTATTATTTGAAGAAGAGCTAGTCTTTAGCTAAATATTAAAAGCAAAATAGAAGCATTAAAGATTTCCTAAAGTTTTCAGAATTAATAATTTGATTTGGGAACAAAATGAATACCTAGCAAGTACAAAAGAACCTGTACTTAGGTATTCATAAATTCTTAGGTAAAAGAAAACCAGTAACAAATAAGAATCCAGTTTTATTCATAACAGAAATAATATTACAGTTTGCGAGGAAAAGCAAAACCTCTGTGATCTAATAGTCTTTCTAAGGAGAGATTGGATTATTAAAATTGTGATATTCAGAGACAAACATGCAAGTCTGAATGGAATTTGATTCTTTTGCTGACCTACTGAAGTGAAAAATGATGACTCAGTAGTAAACTTTCTTCCAAATTCTAAATCGTTTTATATGCATAAATTGTGTATTTTTGGCATCTCATTATTAAATAAAGGTGAGGCCGAGATAGAGTTCTGAGGGGCAAATGAATGGAGGACGAGAACTCCCGCCATTCATTTGAATGGCGGTTTTTTTATACGAGCATCTATTTCACTAAAGTAGTCATTTAAATACAAATAACTATACTTTCCATGACATTCAAAAGGGGTTGGGACTTATTCAGTTGAAGCTTATTTTTGATTATTCAGAGCTTAGATAAATATGTACAATCACTATGATGTAGGGCACTTCGCTGTACAGGATCTTAAATTCATATTTGAGTTACTTCGCTGCAATTTGATCGTACAGGTTAGGCGATGCAGCCGAGTATGCATCAGACTCTCTGGATAGTTGATAACTGGGTTTCCATCATCCTGCCTAAGGAAAGAAAGTACTCATTAGTCATAGTATAAATTTATGATAAAAAAATAATGGGAAATCGCTTTAATATTTCTAGAGGTATTCAGGTCATGAAGGAGTTTAGCCAAGCAGCAGTAGTCTCAAAACTGAAATATTCTACTTTCAAACTATTGAAAATATTTTTAAAATTTGACCTTACCCTGGTTTGGAGATAGCAACAATTCATGTTCTGGTCCTTCTGATCTTCGATCTGATTAGATGACTGGCATCATTTTATATTCATAGGCTGGCATAAAGTGGTAGACATGAGAAGTTCTCGCAGTGGCCATGTCAAGTACCTAAATATGAAGAATAAACTTTAGATTTTCTTTATGATAATTTAATGGAAAAGGGGGAGTCACATTGTTCTGAAATTAGTGAGGAAGTACAAAGATATGTTTAGTTCAGGTATAAATAGTCTCTTTGCTAATATAAAGATACATTATCACAAGAAATTAGTTTACTGAGCTAAATATAATAGTGTTTTGTAGAGGTTAATGTTACCTTGATAAAACTGGTAGTAAATTTATTATTCCACTCATTTGATGAGCGCAGTAGGAACAGTGGGGCTTCGCAAGGCGTCTTTTGAGATAGTTTATCAATCCTCGGTCCTGTAAAGTAAACTTTGTTGAAATTTTATCACATACTTGTCAACTCACTTCTCAAACAAGAATTGCCAATAGAATGATGTATGCATCGTTGGCAGTACTTTTCTGCAGATATAAATAAAGTTTTGAGTCTAAGCCATTCTTATAAATATAATGAAAAGCAAGTAAAGGACAGAAACAGAGATTTTTACCTGAACTCAGTAAATATTTTCATGTCAATTCGCCATTTTGATCATTTCACTCGATCGAAGTCATGGACGTATTATTTAAACAGGACTGATAACTGTTGCAGAAAAAACGAGCCGAGCGAGACCGCACACACCGAGGCCTTTCGTCTCTTTCTAATAGGACATCAATATTTTGTATTACAATGAGCTTAAAGATAGGGAAATTTACATACATACGATTCACTTGGACAACCTCGAACACAAAATTTTTTCACCACTTTGAGTGAGAAATTTCGTCAAATACTGATTTTAAGTAATAAATTAGGAATGTAATTTTTTGTCGCTAAAGTTTAAACTTACCGCCAAAATTTCAATCTTAAAGGGATACCATAAGAAAATTATTTGATTAATAGTTTTTACATAATTAAAATTAATCAGTGTATAATTTTATGATTTCCAACATGTTTTTGATATAACTGACGCAAGTTGTTTTATTATATTACTTTAATATAATTATATTTGACAAAAATAAGTTAGGCAAAATTTTATCTCCAGTAATTTTCTACACTGGCAATATGAAAGAACGAGACACACAGCCTCTCTACGTGCTATCTCTCTCGGCTCGGATTAGCCTCTGGGAAAGACTTAATGTAAAATAGACCATATTTCAGTACCAATAAAGTTACTATTCGTAAATAACTGTTTTTGAAGTTATCAGTCCTGTTTAAATAATACGTCCATGATCGAAGTAGTGAGGGGAATATTTTGGTAGAATTTAGTTATCGGTTCCAAAGTCGGTTCGCATTTCTTACATTTAAACATTACAGAATTTGATTAAAAATAACATATTTCGATTTAAGTTTAGGGAAAGAGAATAAAAGAATATTTGTAAATCCATTCCAAGGATTGAGGTAAAAGTTCGAAGGAAAATCGATAGCATCATTTCTACCAACAAGGAGATATGTTAATAATCTGTGGGTTAGGTAGGTTTTATTGGTAGATTTATTTTAGGAATTTTCTTTATGGAATAGGTAAAGGGTATTTAGATGATCTGCCAAACTTTTGTAATAAAATAATTTAAGTTCCTTAAACATTTGCAAAGTGCAATAGGTAGAGTCTAGGCTTACAATAATAGTAACAATTGTTCAGGACTTAAAAAAAAATATATATATTATAGGTATTTATTTATTATTTCATGATAATTGTGTTACATAAAAATACAATAGTCAACTTATTAACTAAAAATGCCA
The DNA here is from genome assembly GCA_027580185.1 of Tuta absoluta. Taxonomy (NCBI): domain Eukaryota; kingdom Metazoa; phylum Arthropoda; class Insecta; order Lepidoptera; family Gelechiidae; genus Tuta; species Tuta absoluta. Next base: position 1,715,366 of record JAQAHW010000052.1, read on the forward strand.
CTCCAGGACGTTCCCGGTCCAAAGGTGCCCATCACACTACTGGCATTACCACGCTGGATGGCAATCGCTAGCCTTTGGACAAGGAACGAACCAGAGCGGGGGTCATGACCCCTCTCCTTCAGCCGACGCCCAATCTGCCTAACAAAATCTTTAGCCTCGACACACCAACTTCCCGCCGTCTCCACCGCCAGAGGGACGAACTGATACCGTTGCGCAAGATCGGCATACTTAGCCCGCTTTTTGGTGGCCGCGGATTCGGCGGCCGCCCCTGCTGCCTGGATTGTCTGACCAAGATGACAAGCGGCAAAGGTACTGACGCAGGTCGCGTCCCATAGCAAGCATCTGCCTTTATGCCATGGTACGAGCGTCAGACCATCCGGTCTCTTGCCATCCGTACGGCTCAACCCAGGAGGCTCCAAAACGCATGGGACATTAGCCGAGACAAGAGCCCTCCGCACGATATCGTTGAGGGCATGGTGCCGCGGGAACCTACCTGCGCAACAATTATAGGTTACACAATTATCATTTAAATTATAGTAGATTAGAGTAGGTTCCTTGCTGATTTACTTCATTCGTGGGATACTTACACAAATTGTTAGGGTTCTGACTTCTAGGAGATCACATTGGCCATAGCTGAGTAATAAAAATATTGATGTAATTTAAAGGGAATGCTTTTCTTCAGTAGGCAAGTTTCGGAACTTTAGGTTTTTCAGACTAGACATATAGGTAATTCTAGGTATGAGTATAGATGTAGGGTGTAGTAGAGCCAGGTTCGTTACAATTTGGTGCCGTGACCAGGATCAAGAACACCACTGGGTTACTACGGGCTTTCATTATTATTTTGTGGGTTAACTTACTTGGTTTGTAGCATTCAATGGAAATAATATGGGTCCGTCTGATCTGTGGGAGCTTCACAGTTGTGTGAACAAGACCAGGGTTTTTAGCAATAGCTGGGGTTCTATGGTGTTCATCATTGTAGTTATGTAGGTCCGTCTGTGGAAACACAGACAATTTGGTAACCGTGAAATGGATAGATTGAATGAAGTAAGAGCAGCTTAATTGTGTTAAATAATTTGGTTTGGAAAAAAATATCATAAGATTTCTTTTTAGGCTTATACATGGGGGGCTGCAAAAAAAAATATCTTTTCTGTTGGTAGAATAGCTTTTTGTAAAAGAAATTAAAGCATTATAACGGGGAGTAGCAACATATGAATAAATATAATAATTATCAAGGAGAACAATAAAATTAGGTTAGCAGATTTAGATGTGTTTTTATGGGAGTAACAGGAAGTACAGAAAAAGATCTTAATATCATTATGTAAGAATGTACCTATGGTTCTTTTCAAATATGGGGTTGAGTTATTTTAGATAAATTTTGTGAGAAAAGCGATGTTAATGTAGCGGAAAAGGGTGTAAAATCTATATGGCGAAACAGATTGGTTTTGTACAATGTTTGATATGTACCTTGGTTAAGTAATTCTAAGTTCTTTTGGGGGCATTTTGCATCTGAGGGTGAGAATTTAACATAAAGTAAAGACGTTGCTTGTAGTTTTGTTTGGTTAGGGTAGGTTGACAACTGGATAGACTGACAAGAATCAAATCGGGTGTTTCCATTTTTGAAAATGGTAGAAAAGTAGTAGAAAGGACAAACATGTGATAAATAAATAGAATAAGACTAGATTTGCTCGCGGATTTGTTTGGTAATTTAAAGAAATTATATTGGATAGTGGATTTGGGTCTGGGGGCTGCAAGATTTTTAATAAGAAACGTTAAAATATTGATTATAAGTTATCAAATTCCACAGTTTGATAATTCTACTTCTATTTGATTACGTTTTATTACTTATTGGGGGGGGGGAAAACATTTTTCATAAATTCTTTTTATGGGGCAAATTATGAAGGGAGTAGAGTGGGGCATATTCAAGAGTCAAGTACTTCAATTTTATTAAAAGATCAAGCTAATATTTTTGTTATTTTTAGGGATCCGAAGGTTGCGAAGGAATTAATTAGTTTATCGTAATTATTTTAAAGCCAGTAAAACTTGTGAGATGCCGAGACAAAAGTCAAATAGAAAGCGTAGAGCTCCGGAAAGGTTTGAGGATGCAGATGTAGTGGCAGCGGCTAGAGCACCAGACGAATCAAATGTAGCTCAGCAAAATGCGGAACAGTCTGTGGCAAATTCGCCAAGTATTGAAGTAGTGCCGTCAGTGGGCGCGAATTTAAATGATTCACCAGCAGAGGTAGAGGGCGGTGCAACAACTAATCCAAATGTTAGAATGAGGGTAAAAGTCAGGAAAGATAACTCGGGAATGGCTTATCGGTTACTAAGGAGGTCCATTTGCACATTAACTGCAAAGATAAATGAACTAACTAAAGAAGTAGAACTCTCAAAACAAACAACTAATAGTGTAGCAGCAGACTTAACTCACGAAAACCAAGTGGAAGCGATGGGGGATAATCAGACTAGCATGGAAGTTATGAATACAGCAGACCCAGCCAGCCAGCCTGTTGAAAATCCAGCGGCAAATCAAATCCCAAGTGAATTACCAGGGAGTGCAGGTCAAAGCAAAATTGATCCGAAGCAAAATACTGGAGGCGACATTGATTACAAGCAGATAATTTACAATATAAGAAACATTAATTTAGAGCGTCCAAAATTTGAAACAATAGAAGGATCCATTCATCCAGTAACGTTTTTAGAAGAATTAGAAACGTATTTAAAAAAGGCGTTAAAAGAAGGACAGGGAGAAGTTGAATTGATTTTGGAATGTCTTAAAGGCGTGGCGAGGGACTGGGCACGCGTTTATTCTAAGCGTTGGAGCAACCTCAATGATTTCAAAAGGGATTTCCTGGCCACATTTTGGGGAGAAAAGGAACAAAATGAACTGCGACGAAAAATAGTGCATGGAACTTGGGATCGCCAGAACTCACCATCAATGCTAAACTATTTTTTGGGGATTACCGGGAAGGCGCAGATGCTGTCACACCAGATACCTGAGAATCAAATGGTATCTGATGTAATCAGACACTTCCCAAGGCATGTACAACAAGTTTGGTTTACACTACAAAAGGAGAACATCATTGAAGCGGCCGAGTTTCTTAGAGGGATGGACGAGATTAATAAACAGGAACAACATGTTTACACTTCAGGAGGAACGAAGGCATCAACTAGGAATTTTGAAAAAAGAAGGAACGAGATTAAGCAAAATTTTAGAAATTGGCAAAAACCTGTTGCAGCGTCAAAAACAAAAGAAGTTAATGCGGTTGTATCAAAAGAGGCTGGAGGTTCCAATGTAGAGGAGCCAGTAGAAGTTTTAAACTAGAGGAGGTTGATTCTTCTATCCCCAAATCAACCTCAACTACAGGGGATATAGCGTTGCATATAATGTTAAAGAGTGGGTGGATGCCAGGTCAGAGTTTAGGCAAAAACAATAGTGGGTTACTTAACCCTATTGTAGGGAAGGTTACTTTTCGCAAAGAACAAGGACTAGGGTTTGGGAATAATGAGGAGAAAATTTTGCAAATACCAGAAATGATTGTAGATGTGCTAAAATTAAAAGCGGAACAACAAGAAGTAGAAGGGGTAGATTCTGGGAATATATTGACAGTATTTGAGGAAGAATCAGAACCATTTGTCGAAAGGAATTTCAAGTCGGAAATACTGGTATATTCATATGATCTTGAAATAATTTGCTTAGTAGATACGGGAAGTGATATCACTTGTATATCTAAAGAGCTTTGGGAAGACATTAGAAACAAGGATGATAAGTTACCTTTAATGCCCATAAAAACAATGCAGGTTAAAACAGCCGTAGGTCACAAAAGTTCGGATATACGGTATCTGACTATACTACCGATGCGTCTTGGTTCTGTTGTTCATGAGATAGCACTCTTTATAGTACCAGATTTGTTGGCACCTCTTATTTTAGGTTTTGATTGGTTAAAAACAAATAGAGTCACGATCAACTTAGACGAAGATAAGACGGGGATATCTTATTTTCAAAACGGAGTCAAGCATAAAGTCCCATTTTATGAAAGGGAGATTGAGGGGGAAAAGTCTGATATCGAGAATCTTGACAAATTGAATATTCAGGTTATAAATAATGCTGAGGAGGATGTGAGATTGGGAATGAATCTGGGTGAGAAAGAAAGAAAGGGGTTATTAAATTTATTGAATAAACATGAAAATATTTTTACCGCTAAGGTAGGAAGAGCAAATTGTTATGAACATGAGATTAAAATGGAACCTCATTCACCAATTGTGAGGAAAACTTATCCAGTACCTTGTGCTTATCGTGAAAAGGTTGAAGCGAAACTTAAGGAAATGGAAAATCAGGGTATCCTTAGTAGAACAGCAACTCCATATTGCAGTCCATTGACTTTCACACTAAAAAAAGATGGGTCGGTAAGAGTGTTGCTGGATGCTAGGGAAATTAACAAATATATGATTGCTGAAACTGAAAAGCCACCATTACAGTTAGATGTGATAAATTCGTTCCATGGGGCAAATTTTATTAGCATAGTAGACTTGAATAATGCTTATTTCCAAATACCAATATCAGAGGATAGTAAGAAATACACAGGGTTTACATTCAATGGTAAATCGTATGTGTACAATGTGCTGCCACAGGGACTCAAAACGTCAGTTGGAAGTTTTAGTCGGGCTATGGATATAATATTGGGTCATGAAGTTCGAGAATACTGCGTAAATTATCTAGATGATTTGGCGATAATAACGACGGGAACTTGGGAAGAACATCTAGATCACATAGACATAGTATTGGGAAAATTGGAAAGGGCCGAAATGACTTGCAATTTGAAGAAATGTGAGTTCATGTGCAAGGAAGTGAAGATGTTAGGATTCATAATTTCTACTGAAGGACTAAGGACAGATCCTGAAAAGGTGAAAGCCATACAGGAGTTTCCAGTACCAAAGAAACTGAAACAGATTAGAGCTTTCTTGGGATTGTGTAATTTTTATAGGCGTTTCATACCGAATTACAGTGTAGAAACACAGCCTTTGTGCGATTTATTGAAAAAGGAAAAAGTGTGGAGATGGGGAAATAGAGAACAGGGAGCTTTTGACAGGGTGAAATCTTTATTTGTGGAAACTATACAACTTCAGCATCCGGATTTTGAGAAGGAATATTATTTGCAAACGGACAGTTCTAGCATAGCTTTGGCAGGAGTTTTGTATCAGAAGGATAATAATGGGGAGGTTAAGGTTCTGGGTTTTCATAGTAAGATGTTTCGTGGGGCGCAACTGAATTGGACGGTAACTGAACAAGAATTTTATTCAGTGATAAATTGTTTGGAGAAATTTGAAACGTACTTAAGAGGCTCCAAGGTAATAATTCAAACCGATCATAAAGCAATAATATTTGTCAAGACTTGGAGGCTCTACAATGCTAGAGTTACTCGGTGGATAAATTATCTAGAACAGTTTCAATACGAAGTTGAACATATCAAAGGGAGGGAGAATGTAGCGGCGGATATTTTGTCACGATACCCGCCTCAGAGTGAACTGTTGCAAGAAGAAAAGATTAAAGCTCCGGAAATCAGATATATGGAAACGAAAGCAAATAAAGATCTGTTAGAAAAGCTAAAAAACATAGCTGAATTGCAAAAGGATGATAAGGAAATTATGGAATTACGTAAGCGTGTAATCGAAGACAAAAAAAATAGGAAGCAGCAGAATCCAACTAAAGGGGAGTTCATTATAGCCGATGATATTTTATATTTTGCACCACCAGGAAGTGACATGAAGTCGGTGTATCTGCCGGAAAAATTGAGGAAGGAAATAATAATTCAGATTCATCTAGAAATGGGTCATCAAGGGATTTACAAAATGATAAAATACATTAAGGACAGATTTTATTGGAAGGGGATAACTAAATTGGTGAAGGCATTGATAAGAAGTTGCCATGTTTGTCAGATAACTAAAAGCAATACCATAAAGCATGTGGGGCCCTGTCAGTCAATCGTTACCAAGAACATAGGAGACGTTGTGATGGTAGATTTGTTCGGACCACTGCCAACAGGAGAGTTTGGAATGAACTATATTTTAGTAGTACAGGATTCGTTTAGTAAATTTGTGCAATTTTATGCGTTAAAGAAAGCAACTGCACAATCAGTATTAGGAAAGATGAGGAAATTTTTTGAGTTGATAAAGCCAAAGGTGATACTGTCAGACAATGGTTCACAATTCGCTAGTAAACTATGGAAGGATGAAATGGCTATGATGGGAGTGAAGGTTTCTTATACGACTGTGCGAAACCCCCGGCCCAACACGTGTGAGAGAGTTAACCGTGAGCTTTCTAAATTGTTTAGAGTTTATTGCAGACAGAATCACAAAGGCTGGGTAGCAGTTTTACCGAGAATAGAGGAGTTATATAATAATACATATCATCAGAGCGTTGGATTTACTCCTTGCGAAGTCATGTACGGAGAAGGAACGCGACTGTCTTTTGACGGAATAATTGCGAGGGATCACAAAGGGTCGAATATAGAGCAAATTAGAGCGAAAGTTAGAGAAAATTTATTAAAAGCGAGTGAATATCGTCAAGGCAAATTCAATGAAAGATATCGACTAATTCAATATCAAATCGGAGACTTAGTAAAAATAAAACGGATAAATAGGTCGGATGCAAGTCAAAAGATAACAAAAAAGTTTGAACCTCTTTATGAAGGACCATACACTATAGCTTCTAATCCTTTTAAAAATGTTTACGTATTAATGGACCCAAAAACAAAGAAAATCAGAGGAAAATTTAATACTATTCATTTATCAAAATATTATTTATAAAGTAGAAAAAAAACATGAGTAAATTTTAATATTTACAACAAAAAAAAAAAAAAACAGACAAGCAATGATTAATTAATAATAGATACTAGTGGTAGAAAATTTGTACAGGAAATTGAATTGAATTAAGAAATGGCAACACAGAAGTTTAAATTAGTCAGCGCCATCTCTGATCAAGTAGCTATTGATTAATTGTATTAGTATTGCTACTCGACAGTAGTCTGACATGACTTAGTAGCTACGAGAACTGCTAATAATTTTAGGGTGCATGAATACTTGCGGATAGATGGAGCCTCTGGTCCTCAAAATCGTCAGTAGTTGAGATTGGTTTGGGAATAATACTTTTGATAAAAGTAATAAGAATTTTTTAAATCAGTTTGACACCATAGACTTTGTAACTTTTGTATGTTTTATTACAAATATTATTTGATTCATTATATTTGATTTCTTATCAAATATTAGAGAACTAATTTTGAATTGAATTTATATTTAGGTACTAATAATACTAATATAGATGAAAAAGAAAGAAATTAAATGAGTTCATGGAACTATAAGAAAAAGATTATTGTAATATTATAATTTAAGGAGATAAATGTTATTAACAAGGAAAAAAAAAAAGAAAAAAATACCTAAGAAATAATTTTTGTCATGTATAAAGCCATTGAGAGTGATGGGAGAAGCCGTTCTAAGATTATACTAGGGTTTTGTTTCTTTTGATTTTGACAATTTTGAAAATAGACAATAAAAAAAAAGGGGTAACTACATCTACAAAAAAAAAAAATATGTAAGAAGCTACTTTAATATGTAACAAAATTGCTAGATTAATCTTAGAGCGAGGGGAGGAGGCGGCTTCTATTAGGTTTAGGTTAAATATTAAGCTTAATAAAGGAAAGGAACAGTATATTCTATTATTTAAAGGATAAAGGTAATGGGTTATATGGTAATTATGTACTGAGGTAATGATAAATATATGGTAAAGGTAAATAGATGGTGTTCTAAGGTAATGGTAATTATATGGTAAAGGTAAAGGTAAAGGTAAAGGTGTTCTAAGGTAAAGGTATAAGGTAATAAATCAGACAGACAAGAGTGAGTATTAAAGAATGTTTAGTTATAGGTGAGTAAAATAGAGGTAACTGATAAAAAAGGGGCATGCATAAACAGAGGAAAAAAAAAAAAGCAAGTTTATAAAGTAAAAATCATAATATGTATATTTTTTATTAATTCAAGTATCACAATCATAATAATCAATATAATTAAAATTAAAATAATCAACAAAATTAATGTATCACAAATTAAAATAATCAACAAAATTAATGTATCACAAATTAACAAATAATCAACAATCAAAAAAAAATTTAACAAATAATCAACACAAAAAAAAAAATAGGAACAAATAATCAACAATCAAAAAAAAAATTAACAAATAATCAACAATAAAAAAAAAAAAGCAAATTATCAACAATAAAATAAAATAATCAACAACTAAGGTAAGGGGAGTAGGATAGGATAGGGAAAGTTAAGAAGTAAAGTCATAAGGAATTGTTTAGGTTGTGTACAGTTAAGAGTCATATCAAAAAGAAAAAAAGAAGAATAGAGAAGAAAGTATTATTGCAAAGAAGAGAGTTGTTGTACATGGAGTAGATAGTTATGTATTGTTTGTTTGACATGGATTTGAAGGGAAGGGGGCAGATTGTTGATTAGTATGTCTAAATATTGTGCATAGGGAGAAGGGAAATCTGTTTGTGCGATAGGAAAGAAAGAAGTAGACATAAGAGGGGGGGGTAGAGTCGGAAGTAGTAAAGGTACAGTTGAAGGTAGTGAAGGTGCAGTCTGAGGTTGGGTAGAAGGTAGTGAAGGCTCAGTCTGAGGTTGGGTAGAAGATAGTGAAGGTTCGGTCTGAAGTTGGGAAGAAAGTATAGGTGCAGTCAAGGTAGAAGATGTAGCAGTGTGAGTTGTCTCAGGGGGGGGAAAGTCCGGGGTGTGGGGACGGAGAACAGGAAATTCTATAGAAAGGGAACGAAAGGGAGAGGGGGGAGAAGAATTAAATTTAAAATTGGGATCAATTAGTATTATCAGAGGTTTGAGTATATTTTCATAGTCTACAGGGTGCTGAGGATCTATTAGCTGCCGAGTCTGTATTTGAGCTTCCAGCGTTTTTCGATGGCATCGCCAAGCCGCTTTTATCTCTCGAACTGGAAAGATGAAAATTTTAAGTTTATTTGTTGTGATCCTAGGGTTGCTGTTGTATAAAACAAGGGAAAACTTATAAGAATTATAATCACATAAGGGATAGAATGGTTTGAAAAATGTTTATAGCAAGTAAATGCCAAATTGATTTGCGTGATAGAAAAATCAAGTCAGATTAAAGTTTACGATGAAATATTTTGAAGGTAATTTGAAAACTAAGTGACAGTAAAAACGAAACTTACCATCTCTGTCCAGCAAACGAGAAATGTCTTTCCACGCGTGCCCAACAGCCATTTTGTCTTTATAGACCTCGTCGTACAGACAAGGTCTTTTCATGACTTCAGCAATTAATGCTCTGGATCGTGAGCGGACGCTCGCGTGAAGCTTTACGTGACGCTCAGTCATGGTAGACTCTTGTTGGTTAAAATTTTCCCAATGTTAAAGTGAAGCAGAATCTTTTGCAATCCATCCAGGTTGGCGTCAGGAGCGAAAGTGGCGGCAGATAGGGGGCAATTTAAGGAGGAAAAGGAAATCCTGGTTTCTTTTAATAAAAAAAAAACGGCAAGCGAAAACAACAAGTATCCAAAAGAAAACCGGTAATGTGCGGGTTGCGTTGTGTTTTTTTTTCACAGTGCTAGACATTATAATGAAATTAGAAGAGTAACGTTTTAATGTATTGAACATATTAATAACATTTTATTTTCAGCTACCAAAGAATGAAAAAAAACGGTATCATATGTCAAAAATGACAAACTTGGGGTTTGGGGTTATGTTTATTTACTAAATCATCTTTAAATAATTCTAATTTATTTTGTAACATTCTCTGGGGGACTTTTGGTGTTTTGACTAAGAAGTATGAATCAGAGATTGAGGAGGGCTAAGGGAGAATGCAAGTTTATGGAATACATGAAATTGGTTGAGAGGCTCAGTCAGAACGTCAGGGGTTATTCAGTGAATGTGAAGTTATTGTATTTCCTTCTAGAAGGCATTACACTGTACAAAGAAATTGATATGAAAATTATATGCTTAGGTGTAAGACAGATGTCATAACTGTGTTTAAACAGATGTTTCATATTGATTTCAGACTTACAAGCAGCGTACAGGCTGAAAGAAAAAAACTATAGCTACTTTCCGCACACATCACTTATAGAGTACTATAAGTAACATACATTAATCTAGGTTTTAGTGAAGTAGATTTTGTATGAGATCTGGAGCGACAGTTTGAAATCATGTCGGTTAGTTATCTAACAAAAGGGTATTGCACTTTTGAACAGGGCAGTATGAGGGTTCATTTTTCAAACAAGAAAAATAAACGAGGTTTGGAATGAAGTTTTATGCTGAGTCATTCTGACTGAGAAAACTCACAATTTTCTTTCTGGTGCAAAGGTGGGATGTAGCTCTAGAATAAATAATTGCATATTTTTTCTAAGTTGTTGAAGGTTCTGGATCTTGTGTAGAATGTATGGAAACTAATAATTTAGGTTATTCACACACCACACAGAATACATTTTTGGAAGGAAGTGTAATATCTTAAAATTTGGGGGATTTATAGTTTTAGGTAGACGCTATGTTTTCCAATTTGTATGCTCTTTTCAAACATAGCGGGGGGCTGAATGTAACGATAAACCTCTACTATTGTAGAGATTTTCGTTCATGACTTGAATGTGTAGAAAGGACAACACATTAAATTATGAGAAAAGCAACTAGACAGTTAAATTATTAATATTTATCAAAATATTCTCATGAAAAAGAAATAAGAAATTAAAATATTTTCTTTTTTTAGAGGAGCTATTGAAGTTCTTGCCTTCTATGGAGATATGGTGCCCTGGTACTTTTACATAATACTATTTGCAAATATTTTGATTGTTAAAACTAATTGATAAATATCTTTCCTGGGAAGCTGGGAAGGGGCTTAGTTAAAGGGCGTCTAAGTAATGACTGCAACACCTTGCACTGCGCTCGCCGATCCGATTGTCAGGTGTGAAGGATGAGGCAAATGTTTTTCAATGCCCATGTCCAGCAGGCAGTAGTCTGATGTGGTATAGTAGTAGATAAATATATTTGAAATGTATACCTTCTAGAGAGATATGCTATCCTGGTACTTTTAGTTCCTAAACATTTTGGGATTTAAGATGAATTGAAAATATTCTTTAAAGCTTGTAGGACCAGAGATACCATCTATAGGGATATGCTGTCCTGGTACTTCAGGTACTTGGTTGACCATAAGAAAGATGGTTTTGTGCTTCGGAGGGTACGTAGGACTTCATACAGAACTTGGGAGAACTCTTATACCGGGGATCATCGGGGCGTTTGTGGTCACGATACTAGACAAAGGAATTCAGCTTGTACAGCCGTAGCTAAAAGATGAGATGGCTGTATGGCAGCATCACCATAGCATCCTTCAAGAGAGTATGGAGTGCAGATCGGGCGCAGTAGATGAGCGTGTTCCATTTTTGAATGCATTTGGGCCTATATAAGCCATACAAGGAAGACCGGGGGGTATTCTAGCTCTAGCTCGCGGGGGATAAACACGAACCAAGAATTGGACTTATATGGGTAAATTCCTTTGCTGGGTTTTAATCTTCTAGTGTCCAATGTTCCTAAAATTTTGTTGAAACGTTGTTGGGGGATTCAATAGATCGGAAACTGCTTGTTTGGGTACCGTATTCATTAGAATAACGAGTATCAGTGCAAGGGTTCTTGGTCGTAGTTGAATACCACAACAATTTGTCTTTTATCGTGTTTATCATTCCGATTAGCGTTCAGTTCTTGGGGTTTGCCTAACGGTGACAACAAGCCCTTGGAAACGAGCGCATAATCCATTAGAATTGTAGGTCTCAACCTTTGAAGAGGGGTTGGGAAGCGTTTTTATTTTATTTTACAAAACGCTGTTTCTCTTCACGTACTGGGTTTATTGACTTGACTGGGTGTGGCAATGGCATTCGATCTGATGTATCTTATGTTGCATTGAGAAACGGAATCCAGACCTGATCTCCCTTTCACCACATCTGTCATGTTCGTAATTCAGAACGGTCTTGTCCCTCTCTCCAGAAACTCTTGCCTACCCCTACGAAATTTTTATAAAATAAAGGCGAGTGGTTCTAAATAGGGTGGCACTAGGGGATAGTAGTAAATCGAACATTGCCAATTCGTACTCCCTTTTATTAGAATAGGGCCAACCATGCACTATCGGTTGGCATTCTGACGCCATACAAACAGACTGACATTTTGATATCAACATAGTAGAATAGAAATAGGAAAATCTTGAGCTATGGTAGTATTCCAAAATACATATTAAAGAGGGAATCCATATTTAGAGGGATTAAAAAAAAGAAATATTTAAAGTAGGTGGGCAAATTAAATAATACAAAGTCACTTTACAGATAGTTCATCATATTTAAGTTTTCGTTTTCTTTAGAGCCTAAAATTTGAATCAAATTACAAATATTTTTTTTTATAGACAATAAATAATATTTATTATATTACTAAGTTAATAGAAACTCTTAGGAAAAGGGAAAGAAAGGCGGTATCGCATTTATCTAAATTTCAAAGAAAATATAGATCTGGAATGTTTTAATCTAGATTTAGTAAGGAAATTTAATTTGAATCAAACCAAAAATTTTATTTTAAATAGTACATGACATATTTTATTATTTGAAGAAGAGCTAGTCTTTAGCTAAATATTAAAAGCAAAATAGAAGCATTAAAGATTTCCTAAAGTTTTCAGAATTAATAATTTGATTTGGGAACAAAATGAATACCTAGCAAGTACAAAAGAACCTGTACTTAGGTATTCATAAATTCTTAGGTAAAAGAAAACCAGTAACAAATAAGAATCCAGTTTTATTCATAACAGAAATAATATTACAGTTTGCGAGGAAAAGCAAAACCTCTGTGATCTAATAGTCTTTCTAAGGAGAGATTGGATTATTAAAATTGTGATATTCAGAGACAAACATGCAAGTCTGAATGGAATTTGATTCTTTTGCTGACCTACTGAAGTGAAAAATGATGACTCAGTAGTAAACTTTCTTCCAAATTCTAAATCGTTTTATATGCATAAATTGTGTATTTTTGGCATCTCATTATTAAATAAAGGTGAGGCCGAGATAGAGTTCTGAGGGGCAAATGAATGGAGGACGAGAACTCCCGCCATTCATTTGAATGGCGGTTTTTTTATACGAGCATCTATTTCACTAAAGTAGTCATTTAAATACAAATAACTATACTTTCCATGACATTCAAAAGGGGTTGGGACTTATTCAGTTGAAGCTTATTTTTGATTATTCAGAGCTTAGATAAATATGTACAATCACTATGATGTAGGGCACTTCGCTGTACAGGATCTTAAATTCATATTTGAGTTACTTCGCTGCAATTTGATCGTACAGGTTAGGCGATGCAGCCGAGTATGCATCAGACTCTCTGGATAGTTGATAACTGGGTTTCCATCATCCTGCCTAAGGAAAGAAAGTACTCATTAGTCATAGTATAAATTTATGATAAAAAAATAATGGGAAATCGCTTTAATATTTCTAGAGGTATTCAGGTCATGAAGGAGTTTAGCCAAGCAGCAGTAGTCTCAAAACTGAAATATTCTACTTTCAAACTATTGAAAATATTTTTAAAATTTGACCTTACCCTGGTTTGGAGATAGCAACAATTCATGTTCTGGTCCTTCTGATCTTCGATCTGATTAGATGACTGGCATCATTTTATATTCATAGGCTGGCATAAAGTGGTAGACATGAGAAGTTCTCGCAGTGGCCATGTCAAGTACCTAAATATGAAGAATAAACTTTAGATTTTCTTTATGATAATTTAATGGAAAAGGGGGAGTCACATTGTTCTGAAATTAGTCCTCACTAACATATCTTTGTACTTCCTCAAGTACAAAGATATGTTTAGTTCAGGTATAAATAGTCTCTTTGCTAATATAAAGATACATTATCACAAGAAATTAGTTTACTGAGCTAAATATAATAGTGTTTTGTAGAGGTTAATGTTACCTTGATAAAACTGGTAGTAAATTTATTATTCCACTCATTTGATGAGCGCAGTAGGAACAGTGGGGCTTCGCAAGGCGTCTTTTGAGATAGTTTATCAATCCTCGGTCCTGTAAAGTAAACTTTGTTGAAATTTTATCACATACTTGTCAACTCACTTCTCAAACAAGAATTGCCAATAGAATGATGTATGCATCGTTGGCAGTACTTTTCTGCAGATATAAATAAAGTTTTGAGTCTAAGCCATTCTTATAAATATAATGAAAAGCAAGTAAAGGACAGAAACAGAGATTTTTACCTGAACTCAGTAAATATTTTCATGTCAATTCGCCATTTTGATCATTTCACTCGATCGAAGTAGTGAGGGGAATATTTTGGTAGAATTTAGTTATCGGTTCCAAAGTCGGTTCGCATTTCTTACATTTAAACATTACAGAATTTGATTAAAAATAACATATTTCGATTTAAGTTTAGGGAAAGAGAATAAAAGAATATTTGTAAATCCATTCCAAGGATTGAGGTAAAAGTTCGAAGGAAAATCGATAGCATCATTTCTACCAACAAGGAGATATGTTAATAATCTGTGGGTTAGGTAGGTTTTATTGGTAGATTTATTTTAGGAATTTTCTTTATGGAATAGGTAAAGGGTATTTAGATGATCTGCCAAACTTTTGTAATAAAATAATTTAAGTTCCTTAAACATTTGCAAAGTGCAATAGGTAGAGTCTAGGCTTACAATAATAGTAACAATTGTTCAGGACTTAAAAAAAAATATATATATTATAGGTTACACAATTATCATTTAAATTATAGTAGATTAGAGTAGGTTCCTTGCTGATTTACTTCATTCGTGGGATACTTACACAAATTGTTAGGGTTCTGACTTCTAGGAGATCACATTGGCCATAGCTGAGTAATAAAAATATTGATGTAATTTAAAGGGAATGCTTTTCTTCAGTAGGCAAGTTTCGGAACTTTAGGTTTTTCAGACTAGACATATAGGTAATTCTAGGTATGAGTATAGATGTAGGGTGTAGTAGAGCCAGGTTCGTTACAGTCGCAGGCAGTCGCACTACCACTGCGCCACATCGGCCACCAAAAGTGAATCGACATGAATAAATAATGGTCATATAATCAAATACTATGTAGCCCGCGCGATAAGCGTTCACACAGCGAGGCGCGCGTACATCCTAGCTGAGATGCTCGCTCTCTCTCTCTCTCTTTGTGTGAGTCGTCCAACGACACGATGAACCCTGATGTCAGAGTTTTTCAAACTCAGATAAAGACAAAAGTGATTCAGCCTTGTGATGTACCTAATGTTTTGGGTACTCACTTCATAAATCGAACTTTGATTCCAGATTCAGGCCCATGTTAAGTATCGCTATCTACATTCTGCATATAGTTCAGTCATGAAATTTCAGATTATTTTAATATGACCCATTAATACTATCTTAATCCTTACTCCTAGACTTAAATAATTTTAGAATAAAGATTTGATTTTTAAACACACGTACTTATTTATTCATTTCTAAAATAAAGGTAAAGTGCATCTGCATGTGTTAAACTTCACCAATGTATCAACCCAAAGAAATCGTATCAGTCCTTAGGAAAATAGCAACATTTTGTTGTATCAGAGTTAATATCTTAAACAGCGATACAGTCAGAGTAAATTTCATGACAGATATTCTGTAAGTACAAGTATGGCTAAGATATAAGTTGGTATGTATTTGCTACGTGCATAATGTCAAGACAATTCAAGAATAGAACTGGAGATATGAAAAATCTTGTTAAGGCAAGCATAACGACGCTGTAATTTAGTAGGTACATTGAGTATATGGATGTACGTACGCGTCATTATGCCTCCTGTATCATCATTACAATAACCCATTTCGCTCTCGACTTCATTACCGGAAGCGCCGTGTACTTAGGCTAAATCACGCAGTACTGTCGGAAGTAATGTCAAAATAATGTTCGTGCGGCTGATTGCCGCCGCGACAGGTGCCCGCGTGTCGGCAGAATACTAAACGCGCCCTAACATTAATATATACGCTATCCAATTCGAGATTCATTAGGCAGCGCTTCAGTCAAACGGCTTCCTTAGCCGCTTTATCTGCTCTAATATTCATATTTCCATGGAATACTACTTATTTGAACAGATGTAGCTAATGCATTCTCGAGCTTATTACGTAGTCAAAGACTTTGATGTTGATTCTGCTAGGAGCTTGTGCCAAATCAAGATGGGGTTTTGTTTTGTTAGTCAATGGAAATAATATTAGTTGGTGATTATTGATATATTTTGTGAAATAGTCGCAAATTGTGGTGTAGTGTAGTAGGTGGAAGTTCGTCGAATCGTACAAGCGTTAATCCGCGAAACGACGGACGACCGGAGTATTAACGAGGGTCCGGTACCCAGCATCCTGTACACCCCAACGAATATAGTTTTACGACGATCGCCCATTAAACAATTTTCACCTGCGCCCGCTACAATGTTTCTCTGTGCCTCGTGGGTCCCTGTAGCTATCAGGATATGAGACGCTAATCGCTGGCTAAGGCGTAAACAGAATTGAACCAAGCCTCGTGGGTACGTATAAGAGTGGATTTCTCAAGCGAAAATTTTTCATGTCCTCGCTGAAAACGAGGTGACGCTTTGCAGATATGACTATGATATTTTTTTCCAAAATATAAGACACTTGTTCTGATATGAAGCCATATAAATAATGTTTCGACAGTTATTATGTTTTTAGAAAAAAAATAGTAAGTGTCGAATTTCAATGTTCGGTGGCTTGTCCCCAATCCGTTTTTCACAACATATTCATCTCTCAGGAAAATTATGTCCAACATATAAAGGAAAATTAATTTTGATTATGTTAAGGATAAGTGACCCTACGAGAAATTATAAAAAATTGAATTTTTAGACGAAAAGTTTATGAACTATGTCAAAACTAGATTTGTCCCAGCAAAAATAGCAATATCGGTGGCAATTTTGTTTCGACGCTCCCTGCTCACACTGTTGATTATATCCAGACCTAAAACCCCTCCCCCGCTAGGATCAGCCGAGCACTCACGCGCAGTGTGAACGGTTGTGCACTACCTCATTGCGTCGTCCCGACAAAAATGTTAGTAAACTATTTCCGTTTACTCGGAATCAAAATTTTGCAATTTCGGTGCTCGGGATTAAAATGTTTCCTCAATGTTTAAAAATATTACAGTAATGCATTCTAAATAGCCTTTAGGTACACTTTTGAGATTTAAGTTGCAAACTGGAATACCCTTGATACTTTTGTATATTTTTTAAATAAATGACTAGTTTTCAATTTCGGTGGGCACATTTCGGTGGCTTTTATGGCTGCTAGAAGCCCACCGAAATTGCAAAGCTCCACCGAATTTGCTCAATTAATACAAATTACAAACATATTTAGAAATATCACGCTTTCACTCCTTGCGGGGTATAAAGATCGAAAAAGCCTGTAAAATGCGGTCGCTTTAGGTCGTTTGTTGGACAAAAAATTGCGGTTATTTCAGAAAAACTAAAATCTGCGTCGTAAAAGAAGACTAAGGGATAAATTCATTTAGAGGAATGGACAACAACGTTCCCTTTGAATGCAAAATTTTGTACTTCGCTCGCCTATCCGCCAGCCGAGCGTGTAGAGGATGGCAATACTCCTGATAAGGGGAGGCCCATGTCCAGCAATTAATTTTTGAACTAGCCCGGTGATCCCTCGTGGCCCTCCAGCCCGGTGCACCCACGAGGTCCTACCGCACGGCGATCCCTCGTGGCCCTCCAGCCCAGCCATCCCTCGTGGCCCTCCAGCCCGGCGCTCCCGCGAGGTCCTACCGCACGGCGATCCCTCATGGCCCTCCAGCCCGGCCATCTCTCGTGGCCCTCCAACCCGGCGCTCCCGCGAGGTCCTACTGCACGGCGATCCCTCATGGCCCTCCAGCCCGGCGATCCGTCGTGGCCCTCCAGCCCGGCGCTCCCGCGAGGTCCTACTGCACGGCAATCCCTCGTGGCCCTCCAGCCCGGCGCTCCCGTAAAGTCCTCCTGCTCAGTCATTGACACCCGTCAGCGATAGCCGAAGACGTGGCTGCTATTTGTAGTCGCAGGTATCAGTTGATTTGTCGACCGGCAGGTGCTAACAGGTGTGGACGGATGCCGATAACAGCGGGGTCTACGGCTATCTTCAACACAATGCCATCCATTTGTAAGCAGCCAAACAAGGCATTTTATTTATTAAGGATGGGTTTGCTCTTGACTCTTGTCTAGGTCATAGAACAGAGACAGAGTCTAAGATGGAGCGAGCTCACTCAGAAGATGCCTGTTCACTCTTACTTTGAAGAGATTAGGATTGTATGCGTTTGGAAACACAGACGCAGGTAGTGAGTTCCACTCTTTAGCGCATTATTAATGATGACAAGTATGGCAAGTTGGTATTTGGCTGAACCATACTAAAGAGACTGCAATACTCCATGCTGGATCAGACTTGTGCTTTGTAAAAAGTTAAAAGCTGTCCAGGCGTAAAGTATCGCTTCAGTCTATTCAGAATGCCCAGCTTCTTAGCCGTCGTTTGAGCTTTGTACTCGATGGTCGCGCCGAAGTTTAGATTTGATGTCAACTCCATACCTAGAAGCTCAAGCCTGTCAGTGACAGAGACAGATGTACCCCGAAAAGTAGGTGTCCAGTCGAAAGGACTCCTTTTTGCAGTGAAAAGACACGCCTGTGTTTTGGTGGCGTTGAATGAGACCAGATTGTCGTCGCCCTATTGGGAGACTAGACTTAAGGTCAGATCTGTTCGCTCTAACATGGCCTTTCTTAACGAACGTATTTCATCCCCACTGATTCTTGCACCTGTCAAGTATCTCTCTGAAACAGTACTATCATCTGCGTATCCAACAATACCGTGCTGACGGAGGTCATTGATGTGCAGCAGGAAGAAAGTTGCAGAGAGAACAGACCCCTGAGGAAATAAGGTCGGAGCGCAGCCATCAACGACTACTCTGATAAACCGTTCATTATGGAAGTCTGTAATCCAAGTACAAAAATCAGCTGCGATGCCATAAGCAGGAAGCTTACTGAGCAGACTTGCATGCCAGACCCTGTCAAAGGCCTTCGAGATATCGAGTGGAACGGCAAGTGCTTCGCCATTCTTCTCGACGGCTTCGCCCCAGCAGTGCGTGACATACATAAGAAGATCACCAGTAGACCGCTAGTTAAGTACCCTCTCCTTGTCCTTGCATAGGATGGAGGTAATGGCAATTGGACGGTAATGAGCAGAATCAGCACGGTCGCCCTTTTTGGGAACTGGTTGCACATTAGCAAGCTTCCAGGCCCCCGGCACCGTTCTTTCTTTAAGAGAGAGGCGGAACAAGCGTGTGAGCACAGGAGACAGTTCAGGCGTTCAAAGTCTTAACACTCTCGCTAGTATGCCATCAGGGTTCACGTCTAGACTGCACAATACTTTTCGAACCTATTTAGTGTGTACTGCGATCTCCGACATCGAAGAATCGCAACGAGGTACAGTAGGTGGTTGCTTGATGCCAGCGTCCAGACGTGAGTTGCTTGCAAACAGGGCTTTCTCACTTGCAGAGTGAGCCAGCGATCCATCAGGTTTCAGCATTGGAGGATCTGAGGCACAATTGCAACTTCGGTGGCACAAACCCAATTTCGGTGGCAGGAATTCAATTTCGGTGACAAGGCAATTTCGGTGACGCAAATAACTCACTAAATACTATTGTTATATATTTCCCTGTTAATATATTATATTCAAAATGAGTATCTTTTGCTATACAGCTACAAAAAACATCAAAAAAGCAGAAAATTAAAAAATCCACCGAAATTGACAAAAAAATGCAGTTGTTGAAAATGACTCATAAAATATAAAAAACTAGCTTTTACCCGCGACTTCGTCCGCGTTAGATAGTTTTTTTAGAAACAGGTTCTAAAGTAGATATTTACGTATATTCATAGTAAGTATGACAGTGATATTAGAACAGTTCTTATCTCTACTGTTTAAGGATGACTTGCTTCTGTTGTTAAAGGGACAATTAATAAATTTTCTATCCGGTGTACTGCCCTGAGAGATCAATATTTATAACCATTGAATACAAAAGTCAGTAGATAACAAAAAAATCCTCGGTAAAAAGTTGCCAATGTCCTTTTTCAACTTATTCCCATCATACTGAACAACTTTTGTTTTGAAACCATTTCTGTATCTCTAATAGTTTAGGTGAGCTCCTGATCGTACACCTGGTGGTCTACATAAGGTACTCCAGATCCTCAATATCCTTGTGAAAAGAAGCAGCCCATCATACTGAACAACATTTGTTTTAGAACCATGCCTGTATCTCTAATAGTTTAGCTGGGCTCCTGATGGTACACCTGGTGGTCTATATAATGTACTCCAGATCCTCTATGTCCCTGTGAAAGAAGCAGCCCATCATACTGAACAACTTTTGTTTCAGAACTATGCCTGTATCTGTAATAGTTTAGCTGGGCTCCTGATGGTACACCTGGTGGTCTACATACTGTACTCCAGATCCTCTATGTCCTTGTGAAAAGAAAGAGCCCATCATACTGAACAACTTTTGTTTTGGCACCATTTCTGTATCGCTAATAGTTTAGGTGGGCTGCTGATGGTAGACCTGGTGGTCTACATAGGGTACTCCAGATCCTCAATGTCCTTGTGAAAAGAAGCGGCCCATCATACTGTACAACTTTTGTTTTGGAATGATGCCTGTATCTCTAATAGTTTAGCTGGGCTCCTGATGGTACACCTGGTGGTCTACATAAGGTACTCCAGACCCTCGAATGGTGATAAAAAGTAGCCTATGTCCGTTCTCGGTATGCTAGCAATCTCTGTGCCAAGTTTCATGAAGATCGGTTCAGCGGTTTGGCCGTGAAAGCGTAGCAGACAGACAGACAGACAGACAGAGTTACTTTCGCATTTATAATATTAGTTTGGATTACGACCCATCTGGCCTGAGCAAGAAGGAAGATTTGTAACTTTATTAATAATTATGTATGCCTCGGCATGGATTCACGGGACTATTATTATTTTTATTTATTTATTTTTCTTTTAATTTTCTCCTTTTTTTATAAAAGAATATTATTATATTAGCCTTAACAATTCCACTGCTGGGCAAGGGCCTGTAACTCTAATAATGTTTAAATAAGTTAACTCGTCACTCTATTTTCATCCGTATAAAGTATATAAATTATTTTGTGTGCACAAAATAAGATCACAAAAAGAAAAAGATTCATTTAAAACTTAATAGTGTCTCTCCATTCTATTTCGCCGCTTCAAATCTCAAGAATGCACAATAAGAGAATATCGGGCTTCATTCACCCCACTGGCACTAGAAAATGAGATATCCGTTTCTCTCCTCTGTAAAAAGTTATGTAAAAAACGGAAACTCTTACTCTATCGACGAAATTGAATTAAAAGTACCTATACCTAGTACTTACTAAAGTAACTCACTCAAATCTTTCGTTTGAGTGTCGTCAATCAGCACTTATACATATATCACGCCAAAATCCCTTGCGGGGTAGGTAGATCCACGCCAAATCTGACAAACATTTGAGGGTTATTCAGCAAATTATGTATAACCATGGTGACATGTTGTCAGCCCATCGCCTAAAATTGTAATATACATTTAACCCTCGAGTCTCTTAGTCACCTCTTGCGACACTCACGGGAAAGAAATGGTAATGCGTACTTCGATTCAGCAGTTGTATCAGAGTAGGAAAATGATCTTTATGAATACATAGGTCCTTCATGGATATTCGGGCTTGCAATCGACTCGATAGAAGAAGAAGAAGGACGAATATTTCTTTTACAAATTTTAGCTGATTCGGTTCTATTTGTTTATGTGTATGTTTGTTGTATGTTTATGCTAGATCCGTACCGTGCGAGTGAGAAAATCTTTGGGATATCCTTCGAGAACGTTTTGGTTTACTTTGTTCATTCTCCATCCATTCGTTCATTGTAGTCTGTGTACGAGTATGTTATCAAGACAGTAGTTAAATATAAATTTTTGAGGAGTGTCTTTTCAAAAGAGCGCATTTTGGTTTTTTCATATTTTTCAGAAACAGCAAAAAATGTTTGTATGCACAAATTAGTCAAACCAAAAATAAAAGTGAAATAAGCTGTTTTGATACGGAAATAACTTCTGAGCTCAAGTTTTTAAGGCTATATTAAAATTTATTGAGATTCGAATGGTATTAAAAATGTCATAGAGTGGATATAACCCTTTTAAAAAGACACTTCTCATTTGTTATACTTAAAGAGCTACGCAATGCGCGCATTTTTATGTTTGTTATAATGTTTTATGATGTCACAAAATAAAATAAAAGTTGTTATTTGAAGTTTACTAGGTTAATACCATTCAAAAGTAATACTGTTTATTTATTTATAATTCACGTTAGTGATGATCGTATTTTACAGATATATTGTAGTGTTTCATTTTAATCGCGGATTTTCATCGCGTAGACTATACTCATTTAATTTGTATTTTGTTAAAAATGAATTAGTCGCTGGGTATTTGTTGCCAAAAACTAACCCGGTAGATAGAGCCGTGTCACGCGTTACTGGCATTAAGACATACTTGCAGAAATCGCGGACAAGGGACGAGCTGCGGTAGCCCAGATGGAAGAGGTGTCGCCACTAGTAATGACGAAGGTCACAGGTTCAAATCCTGCCCGCGCTTGAAAATGTTGCTATTTTAAAAATAGATACATATATTGTAGGTAGCTATTTACGCAAACCGTTTTGTTCCTTTTCACATTCGATAGTTGTCGATCCCGCATTCGGGATGAGTCAGCGGGACTGTCCCTGTATCGCATTTCGTCAAACGTAATCGAAACGTGCTATGACGGAGCCATCCATCATCCGATGTTTTCCTATCTTTTGAATAGCGCGTCTGGGGCATGTAAATTTGTTCGTGTTTCACCCCAGGTAATGTATTCCTTTAACTCTATTAAGTTGTAGTTGTACTTTTGATTACAATACCTCTACACAGTTACCTTACGCACTTGAATCATCTTTTTTTCTCAAGCACGATTCCGGTCAATGAATGCTTGAAATCTGGTATTGATAAGATGAAAGGGACAAACCTTTTTAGTTCAGAAATAGGTTGAAGGTTGCTAGGAGACAAACATCCTTAAAGTATCGAGTATTGGACTTTTCTTAAAATGCTAGAAACTCAGTTTTTACGGTTCCGTATTCCATACCAAACGCTTATAGGATCTCTTGGTTGTCCGTCCGTCCGTCCGTCTGCCTATCAGTCTTTCAAGACCATTTATCTCGGGAACACGTGGAGATATAAAACCAAATAATTACTCAAAATAACGACCGCTTGTAGTTGTTAAGAAATTAAGGTCCAAACAAAATATAAAAACACGACCGTTTATTCTGTAAAAAACTCTTTAAATCAAAATTCAGATGACTTCCAGGTTCTTCCTTTGGACCTGGAACTATGAAATTTGGTAAGGAGCTTCGTTTTGAAGTACATACATGTTGAGAAAAATCTCTTTTACATTAATGTATAAGTTTTTTTCTATGTTGATAAGAGGGTTGGTACTTCAATTACGGTTAGTATTTTAAATGAGATAGCATATGAAAGGGCTTGATGAACATGTCACGGAACCCCTTGGTGAGCGAGTCCGACTCGCACTTGGCCGGTTTTGTATTTTAAGTTCTCGTTGCTAATGATGAAACACTTTTATCGTTCTTGAGTTATGCTTCAAAATAGCGCTTATTTCAAAATATATTTAATAGCACGGCACAAATAATATAGTATAAAAAATGTTCTGAGATTAATATGATAATTTTTCGAGTTTGATTGGAGCATAAGGTGATGATTTCATGCCTCGAAGCTGTCTACGAATACTTATGTGTTATTCATACATCAGTTTCAATACAATCACATAATGCAGGCGATTAAAAACTCTGATACCAAGGCTGAACGAGTCGTTCGTCGACCTGGTGTCACGACAAGAGTTTTTATTTTGGCTGGGTCTTTGGAGTGGTGTAATAAGGATTTTATGGGTTTCATTAGAACATAAAGGTCATAGATGGTTCCGTGCTTTAGTAAAGTTATTTATCATCTTGTCTGGACCTCAAAGCATGTTGCATCAACGAAAATAAAGTGCTGATGATATAAAAGTTATAGCAGTTAATACTTTTTTATGAGAACGAAATTAATGGTTTGTGTGCAAGACAAGTAAATTTTTGAGTACTTGTACTAGAGCGTGATTCCTTATGAACTGTAGACTCTGCCTATACCCTAAAACAAATTGTATTGTAACTTATGGTGAAAACATGTATGGATGTAGCCCATTGCTTCTGATACAGTAGGTCACTTCAAATCTCAGTTTATTTTACAATAACTTTTACAACGAGTTCTATGAAAAGCGACTGGACAAAAAGAAAATATTCTAACAAAGTAAGTATAAACTAAGTATACAAAGTAAAGAAAGCCATATTTCTCTCTCAATGAAAAAGTCACAAAATGTGCAAAGACATCTGCCGGCTGATAGCGAGCAAATGATGCAATGAAAACCGAATAAAATAGAACATTCTCTACAGCTGAAAGATTGTGATATAAATGAAGTCAGATATCAACATTCGGCAGACAGTGATTAAATGTGTCGTACTATAACTACATAAAATAATACGAGGTAGTTGTATATTTTTCTTTGACAAATATTAGTTGGATTAGACTTTTATTAATGTCATAAGAATAAATACAACAGTTTTTTTAATTTATTGTGAACTTCTTGCGTTCGTATTGTTTTCTGCATATTGATCAAGAAAGTAATAAATAAAAACGCAATCTTTATTTCAAATTTGCGACGACCTACAATTACCATAGCCATACGTCAAAATATACAGCTTACGTGGATATGATAAATTTATAATTTTAAACCCGAATTATCCAAAACAGTATAAATTGTCTACGTGTTTAAATCAAATCAATTCATTGTTCTATTATATGTATAAACAGTTGGACTGAATAACAATACAACACAGCCGTCAAAATGATACGATTGATAACAGCAATTTGTTTGGTGAAAACTTCCGTAGTACAATACGTATTGTGCAAACATACTAAATCAACGAACTCGACAAACTTTGGATTATGGGATATTATTTGAGTGTAAGCCCACGTGGGTTTTATTCTGTACGCGTGACGTCACAAGTTTTGTTGTAACTGTAGCATACAATAAATTATCAAATCTACTGCTTTTTGATTAAATCCAATATTGTACAACACTGTGGTGACGAATTTGCACAAGCTGCACGGCCGACCCGGATGCAGGTTGTCAGTAATTTGCAAGCAATAGCTTAACATTTGGACATGGATAATTAATTGAAGCTGTGCGTTGTTGAATAACAAGAACATAAGCCTGGCCAATATAGGGATTATCTGCTGTATTATTAATAGATGTCCGGCGTTATAATGCCAATACCTAATACCTATTAGGCAGTAGAGTAATACTATAAGTATATATTTGCTATGTAGGTCAACATTGAACCAATAGTCTGGTATTGGCCTCAATTCGGGATCAGAATTCTCTTAACTTACCTTTAATTAGTGCTGTCACTTTCTGTCAAATAGGTTGAGAAAAGGATAGGAGATATTTTAGTCCTGCCATTTAAAAAAATATCAATAAGTTCCTCGCAGTTTCTAGTCAATTTAGTCGCCATTGTTTTCATTGTTGCCTTATTTTGACAGAAAACACGTATTTTTCCTCAAATTATAAGCCGTGACGTGACTAAATATCTTCTATTCTTTTCTAAACCTATTTGACGGTATGTGACAGCACTAGTTTAAGACAAGTTTATATCTCGAATTGAGCCATCGTCTCATGAGAAGGAAATTAAGATCCCAAACCATAACACTGTTTGAAGACTGCAAAGAGTGTCTTACCAAAATAGCTGCTTAAGTGATCTTAGAGAGTGTTTCCAGTAGGCGGGGTATCGTTCTGTGCGCAGGATTGATTCCAGCGCCGCTCGGTCAAACTCCTTGCCGACAACTTCCCTTGACTGCTTCCTAATCGAGTTGCCGTTAACTTTATAAAACGCGCCCGTGTGCCTGGTTTATGTTTTCTACGCCAGTTAAGAGCTTGAGAGTTTTTGTTCCCTTAACAAGGTTTTGCAGAGGATGATGTGAAAAACTTTTATTGTTTTAGGCCATCGCATTTCGAAGGAGAAATAAGTGTGAAGCTATTTCGCTTGAACTAGAATGTTTGACTACAATTACTTCTATTGAAGAAAAATTGGAGCTACAACAGATAAACTAAGGTAATACCTACTATGTCATTCCTGAAGAGCTATGAAGATGGGTGGCAGAGTTTGACGTGAGTGTTTAAAATGTTGTGATAATCTTGTTATCTAGTTTTTCATTTGAATACTGCTTTGCTTTCGTTAAATTGTATGCTATTTTATATCAACAGATGTCATTTGTTACTTAAATGTTTCAAATAACCTGGTTGTTAGTTTCGCCTTAGGATTTTCTGAAATGGTTGTACAAATGTTCTTTTTAATAAATTAATAAATGATGTTATAAGTAAGCTATATTTTGATATGCCGTGTGTTGCCGGCTGAGAATAGCATCACCCCATTTCTTGCCCGTGGGAGTCGTAAGAGGCGACTTAGGGACTTGAGGGTGTGTATTGCAATTTTAGGCGATGGGCTGACAACCTGTCACTATAGCGATACACAATTTTCCGAATAACCCTCAAATATTTGTCAGACGTGGCGTAAATGTCCGTTTTATGCGGCTGTTTACGCTCTGCCTACCCCGCAAGGGATTATAGGCGTGATATATGTATGTATGTATGTATATTTTGATACAAGATGTATCCATTTTATGAAAGTGTTTTAATAATTTTGTGATCAATAAGTAGCCAGTCTAAACTGAGAGTCAATTTATGAATGAACAATACTTAGTCATTTCAATGCCCGTAAATAAACCTTTGTATTATCCTCCATTAAAGTCACGAAACGCACCGGCACAACCGCCCTCATCACAAATGAAATGAACTGCAATTTGGTTGCAAATGGATCGAGCGTTTCGTTGCCGCTGAAAAATTTCTTCATTTGCATTATTCGAAATGTCACGAATGAAACGTACCATAGTTGTTTGATGACTTCATTTACATAACAAATGTTAATTTGGAACATTTTGTTGATTTTACCGTAATTCGTTATAATTGATTTCGTTTTTGGTGAGCCTGGAGAAACGGGAAAAACTGTTAGAGCAAGTTGTTGAGGTGATTTTTAATTGTTTAATTGTAATAGTTGGTTTTTACTGGATTACATACTCATTTTAAGTATTAGACCGGGTCTATCGCGATAGTATTTAGGTAAATATTAGTAATTTACCTGTGTCCCGACGTTTCAACACAGTTTCATGTATTGTGGTCGCGGGTAGTCAATGAGTGAAAGTGATCGCGAGTGCTTAAAAAGTTATATGGATTACATACGTTTTAATTATACTGAAATGTAGGCGTATTTTCAAATATACTAGAGGGATCAAAAAGTAAATGAATGGAATGAATGCGACATCGAAGATTTTCTGCAAGCAACAATATTAGTGTCTTATACAAATCTAAGAAAGTTCCGTATGGCAAAACATTTCGCTGTAAGTTCCAAACCTCATAAAAATATTAACAAAATAACACAAAATTGTGGTATAACCTACTTACAAACAAATACAAATCTTGTGTTTTTAATGGTAAGATAGAAACAACGAAAAAGATTTGCAATTTATGGAAAAATGAAACTTCCGATCAAATATGTATATTATATAGTTATTTTATAATTATAATTTTAATTGTATCAGATTTACGAGCATTATCTCACCCTGTTAGTGAAAGCTGTGGTTGTAAAAAAAGATCCCTAACGACCCAACGAACCCTAAAGACCTAATAAACCCTAACAACCCAAATAACCAGAACGATCTCACAAACCTGGATGACCCGAATAGTTTATGACTTGGGATTACATAGTAGTTTCTGTGCAGCGACATTCGTAATTGCCTGCATTCGGCATTCGGGATACCATTGTTTGGGTATAAGAACAATCGTGTCAAGGAGATATTCCATGATATTGGAGTACAAAAATTCATGAATTGTGTGTTGTGATCCAGTATAGCACTCGATATGATCCTACAGTAGAAAAAGTTGATAGTTGAGATTGGTATTACGTAACATTGCATGGCTGTGACGAGTCTGGAGTTTTTGACTCTTTAAACAAAGTATGCGTTGTTAAATTATATTTATTGTTGTCTGGTTGCAGTCAGATTTGAAAAGACATGCGGGTTGAAACCTCACGTGAACTACTGTCTTCTACCGCGCATAATAATAGTCGGCCGCCGCGCCGCACGTCGCGGCGTCGTCGGCTGCCAGCGGCACAATCGCGGCGTTATTAATTATTCCTGTGTGAACGGAGCTTGACAAAAGGCATTAACTGGCGGATAATGGTGG
Organism: Tuta absoluta; assembly: GCA_027580185.1. Classification (NCBI taxonomy): domain Eukaryota; kingdom Metazoa; phylum Arthropoda; class Insecta; order Lepidoptera; family Gelechiidae; genus Tuta; species Tuta absoluta. Next base: position 1,743,848 of record JAQAHW010000052.1, read on the forward strand.
CGCTCCTCGGAGAGTCTGGCAGCCTGGTACCGCCGCGCGATCGCTCATCCCCACTCTTGATTTGGCAACATGAATGAATAGGAAGGCTAAAGTATGGAGGGGAATAGGTATGAATTCTGCAGGGTGCGAAAAAAGTACTTAGTTTATTTCAAAGAATGAACCTGCCCATGCAACTGAACTGCCTGCCTGAAGAACATGATGTTGAAATTACGCGGAAATAAAATAGACCTCTCATACAGTTTGTATTAGCTGTTTAAGTCATTGTTTTCTGTATGGGAGACCCAAAACTATTTTAACTTTTTCACTAACTTCCTAACCGTTTTCAATGAAAACAGGTTAAAATACTTTTACTGTTTACAGGTTTAAAGTTATGTTCATAAGGGTTGTTAGGAAACATTCACGTTTATGTTGTAGTTACGTTTAGAGCAAGCTCGTAATGAGGTAAGCTCGGGTCTAATTAGTGTTCTACTTTGCTGGATTGGATGGTATTTGCTTTTATGTAATGTTTTATGAAAACGGAGCTGAATTAAGATTTCAAATGTGTAATTATTTGGCTGCTTTAGTAGAACATTTATGTGTGTAATTACAGCTGTTATTCAAGGTCTAAATGTATCTTCGCATTCAGATTGTTTGAATTTAGGTAACATCCAAGATTTTAGGTACTATGAAAAATTCTGCGACTTAAGTATGCGCAGGCAAACGCAGGTAAGTCCTAATATCTAGGTAATTTTCTAAAAATATCTATGTTATTTTCTAAATTGTTATTTTCCTGCAAGTCTTAAAACTGACTCACTCATCTCATGCATTAACAAAATAGGGGATACGTTAATATTTCATACAACTCTTTTCAAACAAGCACCCAAAAACTATCTTCGGATCGGGTAAGTAGGTAACCTAGTGTGAGGTATAATACGGTGAGTTTGCTAAATACTTGCTCACATGCCTTCACGTCAAGGTTCTATTTTCCAGAGCTAACCACCAATCCCATCAGGCTACAAGATTCACGTTAAAGGTAGATCCTCTGACATAAAACGCACTATCCGTGTTATAATTAAATTCTCGTAAAAGAATCGAAAAAGATAAGGGAATTTGCAAGCGGTAGTAAAAATCTCAGGTTCAAATCCTGCCTGCTGTAGATATTTGAAAGTTCTCTAAAATTACGAGTAAAACCAAACACGATGAAGTGTTTTAAAATATAGTACTCAAAATTAATCTTCTTTTCTGAGGTGGTTTTTATAGCATTTGAATGACGTATAATTTTAATTCTCTGCGATCAGATGTTGTCAAACTTTTGTAATAATGATATTTGAGTAAAATATGTTTGTAAACTTCGTAGTTTTACCAATTTAAATTTAACTGTGTATGATGTAGATAAAATCGTAACGGAATTGCTCTTGCCGCTTCGACGTAGTAAAACATATTACCTACATCGATCGTAGCATATCGTTTGAAAGCTTTTACAAAAAAAAAATTTTTGCTTTCATGAATACTAAATCATAAATTCATAATCCGTATCTATTTCAGATAATGATATTCTGATTCAATTGAACACCGGACAGTACGAAAATAATGTACATAATAGAAGCATCAGTTGATTTATGACTAATAACTGATTTGACCCCTTTCATTTTTATTGTTTTTATTTTTTGCGTCCACTTCCATTTGATGACAGACTTTTTAAAAATGTCAACAAAGAGAGGAATGACGAAGTTTGTTTAGGCAAGTTACCAGTGAAAGGTTGTGACGTAGCCCTGAGCGTTTAATAAGTCACTGTTGTCAGAGTAAACAATGATTGCTAATAAGGCAATGCTTGCATATAAACAAAATAGGCGTCTGTGAACTAAACCATTATGTTCGTATCAGGAGAACCTCGAGTCACCCAATCCTATCAGACATACACTGGTTCTCAGCAACGCAATTATAAATCTGTACAGTCATTAATCATTAATCAGGATTTGCAATACAAAGTAAAACCTTTTTTTTTTGTGAAGAACGGACCAGACTGGTGTTAATGTTTTCTAAGAAACGTAAGAAACATATGCTGCCTACACATCATCCATGAAAGAAATTCACGTTAGTCTAATGAGAGACATCTAAACAATTTAATTCGTAAAATATCTGAGCACAATTATGTTTAAAAGTAAGACCAAGAATCCTGCTTTGAAATGTTTTTAGTACGAACAGTAAGTAAACGAATTATCCACCTGTCTATTTCTATTACGTACAGCCCAAAAAAATGTGCGTAATCTGAATCTGAATCGCAACAGCAAAATTTGTAAAGATCGCGCCTCTTTATAAGGGCAAAGGTAAGAAGGCTGATATCAGCTCCTACCGCCCTATCTCGATGGTGCCAGGAATAAGTAAGGTGATAGAAGTAGGCCTAAATACGAGACTGTTAAATTTCTGGGCGGCTCGAAACGTAATGTCCGCGCGGCAGTATGCATACCGCGCTGGTCGCAGCACCACAGATCTGGTACGAGAGGTAGTGTGGCAGGTACTGTCCGCGCGAGAGTCCAAGAAGCAGGTAGCAATCCTCTGCTGCGACCTCTCGCGGGCTTTTGACACTGCCGACCACACGCTGATCGAAAAGAAATTAGTGCACTACGGAATTCAAGGGCCAGCACTGGCAGTACTGATGTCTTTCATGACAGCCAGGACACAGATAGTAGTAGGAGATAGAGGTAAAGTAAAATCCTCCGAAACGAAAAATGTAATGGGCGTACCGCAGGGGTCATGTCTGTCCAATACACTTTTTAGCATCCTGTTAAATGACCTCCCAGAAGCTCTTCCCGGGGTCGAAGTTTACATGTATGCGGATGACGTGACCGCTGTAGTGACTGCGCCTACGGAGATGAAACTTGAGGATGAACTAAATAGAACCGTACAGATACTGCATCAGTGATTTAGCTCAAATGGACTAGCCCTAAATAAACAAAAGACGTGTTACATGAAAGTCAGCCTAAACGGTCACGCGACTAAGCCGATGCAGGTCTTGGCTGCCGACACACCGTTAGAGCAGGTCACATCGGCTAAACTGCTAGGTTTTCGACTGGATAGTGTTATGGCGTGGGAGCAGCACCTGGACGATCTGTGTGCCAGGCTTGGGCGCACGAGCTTCGCGCTGCGACGCCTAGCGAATACTGCGTCCAGGGACGTTGTCAGGAACTGCTACTTCGCCACTGTGCACTCCGTTCTGACATACGGAACAGAACTGTGGGCACGCGGCAGCGAATGGCACCGCGTGTTCGCAATGCAAAAACGAGCGGTCCGTGCGATAGTGGGGGTGCCTGATGACGTCTCTGCTCGTGAATATTTTAAAGAGCTAAGGATAATGCCCCTGCCTTGCATATGGATCTACCAGGTGGCGTTGTTCGTGCACATAAACTACAACACATTTAACCGAAAAGGAACCAATCCAACCCGAACCCTAAGAAGTGACAAAAACAAAGACCGTTTAGTTGCTCCGATAAAAATTAAACTAAAGAGGTCGGAACAGTCCGTGTATATCACAGGTCCCGCGGTCTATAACCGATTGCCTGATGACGTGCGTAATGCAGCTTCCTTGCCTACCTTTAAAAGTAAGCTCAAAAAATGGCTACTGAGTAACCAGTTTTACGACTACACAGACTTTTTTAAAATTAATTTAACGTTATGACTACGTCATAATCATAATTTGAATTTTTGTTTATATTTTAACATTTGTATATGACCGTATACTTATTAACTATAATTTTTATACCTGCAATATTTTTTTTAAGGCAAAAATTATTGTACCTACCTATTTTTTATTTTTTTTTGACTTGTAACAAGTGTTATGAATAAATTTATCATTATCATTATCATTATCATTATCATTATCATATCATTATCATTATCATTATCATTATCATTATCATTATCTATCTGGCGAAACGTCGTTTCAGAAAATTAAGTTTAACGGTCTTATTACCTACGTACTAAAATAAAGTTAGCAGAGTTTGTCCTCGTCTAAAACTATTAGAAATAACAACTTATTTTGAAAAGTCTTTACTAAATCATAGAATTTAAACGCCTTTTGCACTTGGCATAACTCTTCTAAATTAAGATAAAATACCTTTGTGTGATACGGCAGAAATACGGACCCCCATAATCATTATTTAAACGAATAATTAACATTAAAGCCGGTCAGGCTTTTCGCTGTGATCATTTGACTTGCCCGCGCGAGGGACCGGCCTCAGCCAAACATCGCTTTCAGCTTACATGCCTTAGTTCATAGTTTGTGAAACTATAAGCAAGCAACATGGCGTGTGATAGTTGTGACTGACTGGAAGCAAAGTAGGTAGCCAAAGTGTTTTAAATCTTATGAAAGAAAACTCGGTAATTTTGATTACTGAAATCACGTATGGCGTTGCAGAAATTGCCTGAATTAGAACCATCTACAGATGTAACCATGGACTCAATTTTGCCTAGAACGTCAATTGACTCTGAGTGCAAGACATTTTGCCGTACCTAAGTATTAATCCTTCAGGTTGAACTTAATCTCGTCACCACGTAGGCTACGATCTGAAAACCAAAACACTGTACTGTCTACAACTGAAAAGCAGTTTGTGGGTAAATGCCTTTTTGCGCACCTCATTAGCTTTCAGCAAATGGATAAAATTTCCTCGTACGAATTACGAGTGGATTGAATTATATTTTTGCGGCAAAAATATTAACGAGTTACGAACACTTTGTTGTTTGTTTGGTTTAATTAAAAGAGAGGAAAAGGTAAACCGAAAATAATGCGGAGGTAAGTTTGAGGTAACAACAGCAGGTATATTTTGGTTTCATACGTAGAATAAATAGATAATAGTACCCTATTGCTATCCGTGGGTATCGTAAAAGGAGACTAAAGGATAAATCCCGAGAATAGCTCTCGTCAAACATCACACCTTGCACTGCACTCGCAAAATCGCTAGGCATGCGTGGTTAGTATGGCAAACACTCCCTAAAAGGCCCATATCCAGTAGCGGACTGTTGTGGCTGTTAATGTCATAGATGTTTGTAGATTTGGGCAACGGAATCATGGAAATTACGGTATTCAAACATTTAAAAATCTCTATTTGTCTTTGTCTGCAGTGTTTAAAAGCTATTCGCTAGTTCTCGGAGACAACAATCTGTAGCAATGCCATTGTTTCTGTGGAAATAATAAGAACGCTAGGTGTTTTCTTTCCAAACCTTCTTACAGAGTTGGGCGGGTCGAGCTTTTCGTGAGATATTTGTTTTGTTTCTCGCTAGAGTGTAATGTCGTCATTGTTCTCTCGTCAGAAATGAGTGCAGCCAACTTTGTTCAAGGCTATTGCAAGTTGTTTACTACGCAACAGTTTCTTCTTTTATTTAGAAAATACCAAGCAATATTTTGTAGTACCTATCGCAAGCAGTCTTCCGTTTGTGTGTGTCGAGAATAAATTAAAAAAATATCGATCTACTTATTGGTATGTTCTGAAATGCAGTTTACCCACATTTCGTTCATCACTGCGTATTTTTAAGGCGAAAATAAATTGCAAATTACAATCTTAATTCCATATAAATACGGAAACGTTGCTTTTACGGATGCTTCTGTCAAACGATTTTATGCACAGTAACGCACCGTAAACGCAATGTAGCCGTATTACTATGGTAATAAGATCGCAATTTCCTTTTGTCTGACAGACGCATGCTTTACGGTGCGTTACGCATATGCAGCCACGGACGACAAGTGTGAAGACCGCCTATGATTAGTTTAAGTATTTATCGGTATTTCGTCTTACTGGTATAGAAAATACATAATGTATAAACGCTAAACCGAACTGCGTAGTAGAGTTTAAAATTATTCTTAACATCATAATATTTAGTTCAACGTTTTCAACCTCATTTGAGTGCAATCATGTCCTAAGCGCTCTCTACGCGCTCTCTACATAGCAGCAAAGACATGATATCTTGAAAAAGCTTTGATGCCATTTCATCCAGAATTTATTTTACGAAACATTCAAATTTCGATTCCGAGGATTCAAACATTCGATTCCGAGGATCTGATCACCGCCGGAAATAGTGTAGTGTTTTTTTGTTATCGTGAGAACGATTTGTTGCTGATTACGGATGATATACTGATTTCTGTAGGTAGAATAACATATTTCATACAATTAAGTGATAATGTATAGATCGGAGATCCATAACCAGCAGTGGACTTTAGGGGATGTTGACGCTGATGTATAGATTCGACATGTCGTATTTCGTAATTATACTACCTTGAAGCAAGTAAAAAATCAGAAATAATATGAATCACTGAGAATCAAATTAAACGAATAAATTTTGGTACTTACTTCTGATATCTATGCGTAAAACTTTAATCCTACGCGCCCTATAGAACATCTGCTAGCAATGTTAGGCGCGTAAAATATCCTGAAGCATTGTCTAAGATGTTAAGAGATCATAAAACTAAACGTCATGAGTCATAAACACCACACTTTGAGAAGAGGGGGATGTTACATCTAAGGATCCATAAAGTAGACTATGTATTTTTAGTGAGCATAAGCCGTAATGAGTTATTCTCACGTCGACCCTGAAAATGCTTGTCTAACACGATATACAGCAGAGTTTGATTAAGGTGTAACCCTGCGGGACAGCAAATTTAAAAATGATTTGATTTTCTTTAATATATATCTTCTACTAAAATTATAAGTATTTTTTATTTTGAAATTATATAAAATAATTTCCAGCGCGGAAATGCCGCAAGCATTTTGGGCACTTTCGGAAGGGACGCGTTGCAGGGAGGTCTGTTTGACTGAGAGAGGGTTGTTTTGACAATTGACATGTAAATTTAGTTTTAGTTAGTTTCTAGTTTTAATTTGACATGTGATTTTATATAAATTATAAGTTAAGTGTTATATGTGCATGTTTTATCCCTTTATCCTCAACCTACTCACGCTTCTTTAGGTCTGCAAGGAAGAAATTTCTTTAGAAATAAGCAGTACCTGTTGTACCATTTTACCGTATGTTCTGTGTTTTTGTATTTTCTTGTGTACAATAAATTGTTAAATAAATAAATAAACCCATTCAGTTTTGTTTTTCAGTTATGACTTAAAAATAGTTATCGCATGTTACACTCTGACGAATAAATTATTTATTGTTCATGTCATACATTGCATTCATTTATTTAGATTGACAGAATATGTATAAAAGATTACATTTTAGTACTAATAGTGTTTAGAATCTCTGGAATGTACTTTGCGGCATTTATGCACAAACTAATAACAAGGACCAATTCAAATAGCTATGAATCTTGAGATTCTAAAATCGTTTTAACAAACCACATGTTAAAAACTACTTCAAATCAAAAAAGTACCATTGCCTCTTGATACTGTTATTTACTTTATGTATTTTTGAATTTCGATACCGCAGGGAAAACAGTTTTTATTCCTGAAATAGAAAAACCCAGCTCACCTACTCTCAGAGTTCAAGTTCCGGCATCACCGGAACTCTTTCGCTATTCAATACAAATTCAAACGTGCCAGCTCAGTTCACGGTGGAAGCATTTCAACTTATTCAGATTAAGATACTCGTACCTGCCAAACCGGAATGCTTACGAGTATTCAGACAGCATTCAGCTTTATAAAACTTGCAAAAAGATGTTCTAGAGGGTTGCTTTAGATTAAACTCTCTCTGGCCCGTTTATTACATTCTTATTTTGAACAGTATTAAATGACAACGATAAATGAATTACTTTTCTTTAATGTTGATAACAAGTAATTTTTGTAACACAGATTACAAATGACGATCAAAATACTTTCCCTATATTTCTTACACAACAGAAATGATAATTTTGGTTTAATCTTATCTTCTGAAAGTTAAAAACTTGACACAGATCAGTTATATTTGTATCGGATATCAGAAACCACGCATCAAAATCTCTGGCTAACGTCTACAATTAGCCGCATTAACACGGTCCATGTATAGTTCAACTGTGCAGATCGAATTTTGAATATGACATAAAAGATTTTCCACACAAGTCTTAAATAAAAATATTAAAAATAAACGTTAAATTACGCAAGTCAGTTCCGACTTAAAAGTTAAGACAGGGACATAATTTTAGTACAACTTTATTTTGCTAATTCCTGTCTTGAACAGTGAATAAATAACCTTCATCCAACTAAACCGAGTCTGAATTGCAATCCCATTTCTTCCGGAGCGAAAGGAAAATGTAATTACGTAATAGTTCTAGTGGCGAACTATTATGAAGTTAAGGAACTCTATTAAAGATTAGGTGAGCGTCCCAGGAACTTTTCCAACTGTACCAATCAGTCGACAGATCGTATTTCTTGGGTCCCGGAAGCAAAATGGCGGAGGTTTTTCTGGTATTTTCTCTGTGGGAATATTTCCTCTTGGTGGTATTATCGAATGAATGAAGGTACAAACGGAAAATTGGTTATCTATTTACCTTCTAGTCATAATGAATCTCGAGGTAGTAATTTTTTGAAATGATTCCCTCTGACTTCATAGTGTCACTTTTCACGACAGTACACTACACGACTTTCACTTTCACGAACATATAGTAAAGTCTTATTTATTTCCCAATTTAAGATAGGAAGGAACATGTCTGTCAGAATTTAAGCCCTTATTATGTTTCATTTTATTTTTTTATTTAATTGACCAATACAATGTAGTAGCTTGAAGAGTAAAATACAACACGTTTAACTGTTGTATAAATAACACGAATGATAAAACTGTTTTAATGTATGTGGGAAGAGCTTCTTACGTATACGAACAGATTTTATACGCGCACGATAGGGAAGTATTTAGACGTGTCTCTAATATCTCTAGATGAGATAGACGGCGCCATATATCTCCAAACTAAGCAGAACTGGTACTGAAGGAACAGGCTGCTTTAAAAAAAACAAGGCAGTCATAATTACTACACGATAAGGCTTGTTAAATGTATTTGTATACTAAATAATTAGTTTTATCAGATCTATAAATATATTCTTTAATATACACACATACATCTATCACGCCTATAATCCCTTACGGGGTAGGCAAAGCAGAGGCAGGCTGTATAAAATGGACATTTACGCCACGTCTGACAAACATTTGAGGGTTTGGAATATTATGTATCACCATAGGACAGGTCGTCAACCAAACGCCTAAATTTGCAAATACACTCCCTCGAGTTCCTTAGTCACTTTTTACTACACCCACGGTAAAGAAATGGGTTGATGCTATTCTAAGCCGGTATCACAAATCTTTTAAATAATATCGTAAAATTGATTGATGTAAGTTTCAGTAATACAATGGCTTAGCACCAACTTTTCCCAGCTAGTGCGATTTCTATGCCCTACATTATAACCAAACTTATTATACAAGTAACATTCTCATTCATTATTATTAAGTTATAATAATAAATGACGTGTGATGCCGGAATAGAATAGTATCACCCTTAGAATAGCATTTATTTTCCTTGGGAGCGTAAGAGGCGACTTTGCGACTTGTGGGTGTGTATTGCAATTTTTGGCGATGGGATGACAACTTGTCACTATGGCGATACACAATTTTCCGAATGACCCTCAAATATATGTCAGACGTGGCGTAAATGTCCGTTTTTGCGGCCATTTACGCTGTACCTACCCCGCAAGGGATAATAGGAGTGTTTTTTTTTAAGTATGTAATAATAATTTTTCTTCATGAACATCAGCCTATATGAGTCCACTGTTTGTCTTATCTTGACATACGTTTGCAAAATACGTTTTTCCCTCCAACCGGTCCTGTTTAGTCTGGGCGTGTGCTGGCAATGAGTCTGCGATTTGTGGCCATAGTAAACTTAACGAGCTCTTTCCAACCGCACTATGAAAAGCCAATCAAACTTTAATGGGCCCCTTTCGTATAAGAAACGGAGCTGTCGTTACCTCGCTAGGTAATTGTTATGGCTCTTGTAGCCATAGAAATGGCAGCTCTAGTTTTATATTTATGTTTCAATTATCTGTTGAAATTGATTGACAGAAATACTGATTTCCCATGGGAGCTTCGTCTTTCTATAATCTTACCAACTATAAACCGTTTTAGCATTAGAGGATAAGAGATAGTCTTTACATACATAGTTTTCATACACTGCTGTCGTTTTTGAATGACATTTTATAGATCTCGCCATCGGAGCAAAGGAGCCCACATTCTGGTCATACAAAATTACCAAACCAGCCGGTGGCATGTGTGAAGGCAGCCTCAAGTGCCTAACAATAAACCTTTTACATTTGTAACGAACCCAGAAATTAAAATAAGCTTATTAAAAGTGAATCCTAACATGACGTGTGTAGTTCCTCTAGCTGCGGATAGACGGACAGCCAGATGGATATAACATGACCACAAAGGGAGCTCGGCACGGTGAAATCTCAAAATTGTTTTCGCAAGCCGCTGGACATGAAAATTGTACTAATGGAAAGTTCTGCGCTACTATTAATCTTGGTTATGTTTTAAGGAAAGGTTTATTTAATCGTAACTCGTTCGCCCGCGTCATGTAAGGAGTTAAAGAAATAATGATAAGTAAAACCGGTATTAAGTAGTGTGATTCCTTGCGATGAATTATTCCATGTGTGTTATAAGTACTAGCGTTAAAATTCATTACTGGCGGGACTTAATTCGCGGTATGGACTAAAAATATTTCTGTTCTCTCTCCTGGTGGAAAATTCGTGAATAATTAGTTGCTTATGTCGATTCAACGACAAATAATAAGCAGTTACTGTCATTCCTATAATTATCTTTATTCACGTTTATTTGGATCCTTTAGATCACATCTCATGTTCACACAGCTGGCTTTTGTTGCCCAGCAGCGATTCAGGGGAATAATTAATGGTCTTGCATCTATTGTTGGCGTCATTTAGGGGCGCCTTTTGTGCAGATTGTGTCAGTGAGCAGCAAAGCATTCAGTCTGAGGACGGAATTGCTGCTTAGCATGTCGTTATGGAACTAAAGCCGTTCACACACATACCATACTTTCCGGTAATTTGCCGGATCCGGATTTTTCACACAAGGAGGTCCGAAAACCTGTACAAAAACCGGATATAATGGCAAACGTTACTGCCAAATTGCAGCTCTCAGGGATTGGTATTTGTATCTCGAACTGCAATATTGTACGGTGTATTTGCGATTGACCTAAACTTTGACAGTTTCAAACATTTCACTGTATTAACTATTACCAATATTATCATTCAAGCTTTTTACATCATATTTTTATTGCTTCAATTGACATCTTTTGTATTTCTTTGGGAGATTACTATGTCAAAACATAATTCAAATCCATTATAAACTTTAATCGTTATCGCACTAAAAACAAAGTCGAGGCTCAATTTTTCGTAAATTTTGGCTGAGACGAAAAAGCTTTTAAAATAACACCAGATGAAAGCTATTTTCGTTTTTACAACGTACAAGTTTAATGCATGAAATATTCAGGTAGGTTAACAAAACATTCTCTTGCTAGAGAATTATAGTACTTAAATTCTGAACACTGTAGGCACTAGGCTAGGTTTTCTGCTAAAAATGCAAAATGCAGCTAAAAGCTAAGCCTGGATTACAGGACTTGGAGCTTTTGTTGCGTGAGCGGTTTTTCTGCATATTTGTACGAGTTCCTGTTAAAATGTAGCTAACATGATGTTCTTCACTTATAGGTTTCGGTGTCATGAGCCTTGATTATTGAATATAAAAATAAACTTAAATTAAAAAGCAATTTGGTAAGTATCTTAACCGCAAGGTGGCGTAACCGCGCACGTTACTCCACAGCGAATCATAACGAGCCAGTTGCGGGCGAGATAAAGCGGGGCGCAGAGTCAGCACAATTTTCTTTCCAATAACTCGAGTCGACTAAAGACTTCGGTGACAGTGGGCTTAGGCTGCATCCACACTAGTCCGCTTGTGACCTCGCTGTGTGTAGGCAGCCTTATAGGCAGGGGAATAGAACGAACTGCCGATTTTAAACTTAATGGATATTTTGTAAGCTCATAGAATACTGACAAAGAAGGACTTAATAGTCTACGAACACCATTATAAATTATTTAAACTTAAGTGAGACACTACTAGATGTAAGAATTTTTAAAATCTGTTATTCACTTGTTTATAGTGAGTCATTAACCGTCTTTTTAGTCACCATTGAGAATTGAACAGCGACTGTTTCAAGTTACGTTAAGTTGACATGTTGTAAAATTAGAAAATTTTGGTACTCTCCTACAAATTATAACTAGGTAATATCAAACATATTTGCCAAGCGTGGTGAGTATGGCAAATAAGTTAAAGTTGAATATTAACACGAATGTTCATGAGTTACACAAGAAAACGTATTTCGAAACAGTTGCATCCGATATTTTCTATTCAGATAGAGTAAACACGTAGATTTCCTACATTCTCTACGGCACACGACGCAGATATTGGAAAACTTTGAGGATGCACCGCTTCTGTCACAGAATAATACTTGTGGAAGGCGTCCGAAGTGAGTGAATGTCTCCTATTCTTCTATTCAGTGGAGTGGCATGTGTAAACGGCGGCGGAGGCGCGCCCAATGATGTGGAACTGATGTGGTAGCCTAGCGATTGCAGCGCCTTTTGTCGATGCGGCGCCGTGCCATGCCGCCGCCGCGCTATACCGCCCCCGTGCCGCCGTCACAAGAAATATTTAGGAGGGTCTTACACTGCATGATTTCCATAGTTTTGCCTGGATTCGGTCTTTTGACAAAATGAGTTCCATATTCTATACAACACCAAATATCATGGTACACGTCGCATCGAATTGCGGCCGTCAAAAACCGAAAAATTGTAAAGTGCGTGTGCGTGTGACCTTATGCTCAGCTCTACCATGTGATGGCGTGAATTTAGCGCAAGATGATTATATCGACGACACGTGCCTTAATGTAGATTTTTCTTTTTATCTGCAAATGTTCGTGCTTACAAGCGTGTTTGCAGGAGCTCGTCGTGATATGTTGTGATTTTGCAGTTCATGGAAATAGCTAAGTGATTTTCTTTTCTTATCCAGTTACAAAAAAGTCATTCACAGATTCATGCGCGCTGACGAGTGAAAAAGTTTTTAACAAGGTAACTAACAAATAGGTAGTTCCAGTAAAAACTCAGACACCAGGGTTCATCGGGTCGTCGGACTTTTTGGTGTCCCACACGAAAATAATAAAGTAGAGATGCACTGTGGATCCCTTGATTTTTCTTAATATTGTCTATGTTTTAACAATCAAAAACAATGAAATCTAATATTTTAGAGCACAAAGTGACGTGATTTCGTAGCAATATAAACTCTTGCTACGTCGTAGCCCTAGTCGTAGCACTCGTAGCAAAGATTTAAATCGTGGAAATTGTACGTCTTCACTATTAATACACATAAATTCAAAATATCCTGCTCTGCATTTCAAAATGCCATGGAGGAATGAACCCTATTGTTATGCAGTGAGAAACTTTGTGTATATGTAAAAGGTAATCTGCAGAAATGCGCAATCGTTTCTGTATTGATATGGTAAGTTTACATATGCATACACTTATAAATAAAACATACCAATATTCGGTTTAAGACTAACTATCACTTCTATATACAATAAATAACAGTACAGTCAAGATGGCGTCCGGTTAGTCACTCGAACCACTAATGTAAATCTTATTCGCGTGTAATAAGAACGGTCCAATGTCCAAACTGTCTAACCTAGTCCGAGCTTGACTGTTCAATTTCAGAGAAGTGTTTAATTCCTTTGATTAATTTCTAAGGGATTTTCAAAACCATTTTTTTAAGACTAAGTCAATTATTTTTCATAAAAATATGGTAGATTATGGAGTTGATTATAATTATTTTTTTCTCAATCTGTGTAAATGTCATAATGATCATACGCATTCACATATCACGCTTTTACCCCTTGCGGGGTAGACAGAGCGTTAACGCTAGTAAAATACGGTCGCTATCGCCACGTCTAACAAATTTTGAGGGCCGTTTCAAAAATAGAGTATCACTATAGTGACAGGTTGTCAGCATGTCGCCTAAATTTATAATACCTACACATGTAATCCTCGAGTCTCCTAGTCACCTCTTACGACACCCACAGGAAAAAAATGGGGTGATGCTATACTAAGCCGGCATCACACGGCCTTCATACGTGATTAAACAAAATTAAATCACTGAATCATAGATCGTATATGCCCTGCATGAGTTGGATTTGCGTTCTTTTATACAAATGTATTGTAATAATTGTAATAAGTGATTATTTCTCCCAAATTACTAGCAACATTATTTATGGAGCCACAGAATGATAAATCATCTCAATACGTTTACCCCCGCGCTGCTTTCATTTATTATTATATTAAATTACGTTTGCTTCCACATACACTCCGACATTAAACTAACAAAGCGCTTAAGGTTGAACGGCTCCCTAGTACATACATAGGTATATCACGCCTTTATCCCTTGCGGGGTAGGCAGAGCGTAAACGGCCGGAAAAACGGCCATTTTCGCCACGTCTGACAAACATTCGAGGGTCGTTCGGAAAACTGTGTATCGCCATAGTGACAGGTTGTCAGCCGGTCGTCTAAAATTACTGTGCGACGAGTAAAATTTTACACGAATACTTCATTATTAAACAGAAAACGATAGAGGGAAAGAAAAAACATTTTAAAACCAAAATTGAATGTAATTTAAGTAAAAAAGACATGCAATTTCAGATTAATCAACCGAAAAATTAGCACAGACAAGAATATGGTCGTGAAAATGGTGAAATAGGTAAAAATACTTGGATAAGGAAACGCGGAGCTGGCATAAATTGGTGCGGGCCTTCAGTGAAGCAAGAGCGCATTAACGGTCGCTGGTGACATAGTATAGAGCGTGTATACAGCGAATTTGTGCGGCCACGGGGTGGCAACACTGGCGGTTTTGATTATTTTAAAAAACACACATATATACATCATTCTATTGCAGTCCACTGCTGGACGTAGGCATACGTCTTAGGGCACGATCTCTGAGTTTCGCCATCCAGTCGCTACCAGCCGCCTTTTTTAAGTCATCGGTCCATGTGGCCGGAAGTCGTCCAACGCTACGCCTGCCAAGGCGTGGCCTTCACTCGTAGTTGCAGTTTTTAAAGCTCTTATGCCATAGTCACGAGGGTATATTTTGTGGCTATGTAAGTACGTCAATCTTCATCACCAGTCCGAAAAAAACACACATCTACTGTCAGACATGGGATGGGCAATCCCTATTAAAGGGCGTTTGCCGTACTCACCAGTCTTGGACGGTGGACAGATGACCACGGTGCAAGATGTAGCATTCTCAGAGATCGCTGCTGACCATTCTCTGGTCTTATTCCTTTGTGGTTTTTTAAGACATTTACAGGTAGAAATGGGGTGATTCTATTTTCTTAAATCTGACTCTACACGGGTAAATAAGTTTCGTGGCCGCGTACGCCGCTTCTTCCCTGCCTAATAGATCGCTATCTGTGTGGCCGCGCCATATGTCGGGCCGGGATCCGAGTCGCACAAATGACGCGGAAAAGATGCGGGGACGACGCCCTCTTGATCACAGAACAGCGACCGACCGCATAGTACCTACTCCGCACTTGGACAAAAGTGATGACCCGAAAGGCCACTAAATCACGGGTACGGGTACATTTTGGACAACGTTTAAGATAAATGAATAAACCGGAGAATTTTTTACTGCAGCCACGGCCTCGCCCTGGCCAAAGTCTCAAAATTAAATATCTTATTGAGAATATTAAGCATCGTGAGCGTAAAAATCCTAAATTTATATTGGTTTTTGTTACGGTAGAATGCCGAGAAAACATTTAACAAAGATTGAACACTGAGAGAATCTCAAACCATTACAATAAACCCAAAATATATCATCTAACCGAAATTGTAAAACAAGTGAAATTACAAGCAATTATCTTTGCGAATTGAATAAACAGGCGCACCCCAAAAATATTCCCGCCTTGAAAGCGATATCGTATTAAATTAATAAGTCGTTTCGGCCCTTAAGCGGCGATGTCTTAGGGAAAACAGACTTTCTCCGGACCACTGTTATTCTGCTCTCCGTTGCGCCACTAATGCCCAATATAACACTCATTGTGCTTTAATACCTTAGACTAAAAATAAACATTGGAGTGAGTATAAAATTAAAAAAAAATACACACAAGTGCGAGTCGGACTCGCCCACCCCCTCGGTGCACCTTCCGTAACATGCACATGCCCTTTCATATCATACTATACATCAAGCCTTTTCACACGATACTAATACAATTCAAAAAAATACGATCTATTTCAAAGACACATCTTTAAAAACATATAAAAGAATTGAATTGTTTAGGTCTAGGCCCACGAAAATGAATACCGAATGCATTTTGATTTCTTTGAACGCGTTTTTTGCAGTATAAGCGGCCGTATTTTACTTTTAACTTTAAGTTATATTTTATTCATTTTACGACTACAAGCGACCGTATATGGTTTTGATTACAATTCGATAATTTTACGCCTTCCTGAGATAAGAGGTCTTGACAGACGGACGGACAAAAATGAGACCCTATAAGGATTCATGTTCATTTATGCTACGGAATCCTAAGAACAGTAAATACGAAATGAGCAAAAATTTAATTTATCAGGCTTTGCTTTTGATTCTCATGAGAAAAATACGTAGTTCCCGTTCCTTGAAAAGAACTAACGAAAACAATTTCTTACATCATAATAATTCAAACTACCCATTTACCCTCTAGAGACAAAGTTAAGTTGCCATAAATCTAGATGCAATGCTTGGTTTTTTCAGCATTCTTTTCTGTTTTCAAGCTAAATGCGCAGTCGGAAGGAAAATCTTCCCCTTCCACCCTTTTTCCCCTTCGGTCCTGCTGACACGACAATTTTGTCTTATCAGTTATGTGGTACCATTCCTTATAAAAGTAACTCCTTTTGGGAAAATACCTCATGATTATGACGGTTTTATTAGGGTAGCTGGTGTTGAAGCTATCAAACGGTTTAAGAAGGATTTTTTCTTTGGTAGATATTGAGCTATAGCCCAAGCCTACAATTACGCAATTTTTCTTAAAATCCTTAGCATGGATATGATTCAGAATAAGTCTTCTACCGTATGAACACCTACTAAACCAGATCAACTCCTCACGATGTCCTTTTAATCACACAAAGCCTATCACCAAAGCCCTAGCGCAACGTAAACGAAATAGCTCTTACGCAAATTGAATACACGATATAAATCTAGCGTCCTCCCATCGTCCTCCTAATAACATGCGGTGGATTTCTCTGCGGGCCGTTTTATTTCAGCGGCATAAAGCCTGCGACCCGGTAAATCCGGCGATATCTGCGAAATGCGACAGAGTGCCACGACGCCACTGGCGTTCGTTTCGCGGAACGCACTTAAATTTCCCTCCAAAAGGATATCGCGGGAAATTTAAAATGCGAACGCGGCACAGTCGCTCTCTTCGCTGGAAATGCTGCAAACAAAAGCGTTCGTGATAGTTAGGTGACACAGATAGTTTACTGGAACTGACTAACAGATGCAAGTTTGTAGGTTGATAGCCTAGTTTCGCGCACTGGTCTTGACAAATAGTTTTACTGTTTCTAGAGTAAAGAGCTTGAAATGATTTTATATCATGTTACGTTCAGCTAACACAGCCTGGTAAACATAAAAAGGTACTTATGCTTGTCAATGAAATTTGAAATGAGTATATTAGTACGCCGTCCATTTGGTACTTCCTTAAAATTGTGGTAATCAAATAAAAAAGCTGCGCTCCCCAGCACTGCAGGG
This sequence comes from Tuta absoluta, assembly GCA_027580185.1. NCBI lineage: Eukaryota > Metazoa > Arthropoda > Insecta > Lepidoptera > Gelechiidae > Tuta > Tuta absoluta. Next base: position 1,761,605 of record JAQAHW010000052.1, read on the forward strand.
CGATGTTTGTTATTGCTAGGTTTATTTTGTGGTACAGAAATTGTATTTAATATATAATCTTACATAAAATGAACTACTTAGGTTTACTAAGTACAAAAAAATATTTTCCTGGTTGAGAGCATGTTTTCCTAATGCTGATGTTTGATTTAAATTGCAAAGAAACTGTGCTCAATTGGTATGTGGTTTACTGGGTACAACGTAGTTTTAGGCATTTAATCAATAATAAAAATACAATTTATAAATTGCGCCACACTGTAGGCACAGTTTGTTGGTGCTTGCGCTCATTTACCTATAAACTGCATTAGTATTAGCACTACTACCATTAGAATACGTAATTAATACTGAACTTACATCCAATTACGTTAGATAATTATTTGGTATAATAGCAATAAACAATTAATGGTAGTACATCACATACAATGATAATACTTACAATTAATGGTAATGCAGTAAGCGGGTTCTCGAAGCCACGCCTCGGCAAGCGTATCGTTGGACGACCTCCGGCCAGATTGGACCGATGACTTTAAAAAGCGGCTGGTAGCGACTGGATTAAGATCAAGCCCTATGGCGTACCCTGGGGGAGTCCTACGTCCAACAGTGGACAGCAATAGGCTGATGTATGTATGTATGGTATAGTTTTTTTGTTATTTCTTTTTGATTCTTGGTTTTAAGGACAAGTTTATTAATGTTTTTATTGTTTGTACTGCAAAAAAACAACCTAAATCAAACACTGGCTTAAGGTTCCTGCTAAAGCACATGCTCTTCAGCAGGGTGGTTTTCAGGTGCTTAGTACAATTTCTGTACATCTTTTGTACTAAAACAAAAACTACTAATAGCAAACATGGTCCTGCAGGGAAGCACGGCTTATATAAATCATTATCTTCGATTTTCGAATTTAACCCAGGCAGTGACTCACATTTATTTCTTTTTATGTTTTTATCAAAGCTTGTAGTACTTCTAGAAGTTGTAACCAGCCAGTGCTCGCTGTCGGTAATGGTAAACGGGTGCTGTGTGTGATTGCTTCATGCAGACTAGCGGGGACAGGGCACTCGCAGCTTTGCATAATACTGCCACTTAGCGTAGGTATTCGACGCCCCGCGCAAGGTTCAGTCTCGAATTAGACCGTATTATACGCTGCGGTCGCAGTAATTCTCTGGTCGGTAATGTAGGTTGAAACGGTTGAAACCTAATTCTTAGTGCTAGTTTGCGGTAATCAACTCTTAGTTGAGCAGAATAATAAACGGCGAAAGAGAGGCCCCGAACAATAAAAAATACAAAATTATTTATTAAAATTTTAATACCTGCCTTATGAATACATTATGTACATCACACAAACGTATAACCATTAATTAATTACGCGTGTCAGCTTATTACAGGCTCGTGAGGAGCACGGGGCGAGGGTCGTGAAACGGTCGTGGACAAATACGAATGTGAATAATATGACGGTGAATTTTAAACTAGGTACTTACACATTTACATTTACTCACATTGCAAATGTTGAAGCGTCTGTCTTAGTAGGTGTACGTATCAATTTAGTTATTTGTCAGAGAGTTTAGTATTGTTGATAAGGAGCATTTTGGCCGTTTTCTGCGCCCAAGCCATTAAATAAAGTATTGTGTGTATTCAAAATTTATACTCGGTTCATTCTAGAACGCAAAGTCACCGGGTGCCAAAACAGTGCATGCGGTCAGTCTATAACATTCAATCTAAGCAATACACCAAAACAACAAATCCACAAAATGAATTATAAGAAAAAAATCATAATGTTAATCCATGTGCACATGAAACATAAAAAATATCTATGACAGGCAGCGGCATGACGAGTAAGCTGCTGCCACTTCGTGGGCAAGTCAAAGGACCGGCAGCACGAGCACGAGTGGCATGAATTGCTTTCTCGCTCACTCGTCTTGCTGCGAAGAGAATATGACGACAGTATGTGAACACTCATTCGCGTTGATACTTGCGCGAAAATATTCCGGGTAATATTCGCGGCAGCGGCAGGAAAAGAAGCTGGATTATAGTGTAAACCTAGTATCATAGATTTCGAAAACGATTAATTTAATTTTTTTAACTTTATTATTTTTTACTTTATTATAAACTTTATTGTGCAAACGTATAAAACGTCTCAACTGGACAATGATGGTAAACAACAGAAAGTTCAAATAGCGGCTCATAGGATCTGATTCTCGAAATTGCTGTTACGACACTATACTATGAAATATATGAAATGATCAAAGTTTTCAGTATTCTTCGCTTCCTGCAATAAAAACGTAGCGAACGCAGTCACGTAATTCTACCCTGCGCAGGGCGACCGGCAGGCCTGCGTTTAATGTTTGCTAAACACACTTACGGGCACAGTCTCTGCTTGTATAAACCGACCAAAAGGCCCGTCGCTCCGTACTTCTATAGTAAAAAGACCAGTAAAGAACAGTAAACGTGTTCTAAACTGCTTATGTTTTGTTAGTAAATTTCGTTTCGTTCTCAAACCCGTTTCGCATTTTCACAATTTTTTCTTACATTTCGTAGCCCGTCATGTGTTACCGAACCGCTCATTTCCCTCCGCCCTGGTTTCCGTTTCGGATACATAAACGGTGCATAAATGCATACCAGCGTTGCGGACTGTAGGTGTTTGAAGCGATTGCATAATATTACAGTTTCTTGTTGCAAAGCTTTAGCGTCGGGCCATAACTATGAAAATGACTGTCACGGAATGACGCACTCATTATGTTGCCGATGTTTGCATTTCACAACTCTTTACGGTGTTTTAGGAGTCGAAATTTGATACATTAGATATACATTTCATGTTTGGGATACATATACTGCTATTTATGTATCCGGAGAAGGGCACTTACAGAAACCTAAACATAAAAAAAGATGTAAAAATGTAGCGCATTAGATGAAGAAAACGTTTTAATTCATGTATTTTACAATCTAGGACAATTTGAAAAAAGTCGATCGATTTTACTCGAGAAATATTTTGTTTTATTTTTTTCAGGATTTTGGGTGAGGGTTTTTCAATACAAATAATTTTGTCTTAAAGAATTGAAGAACTATTTGAAACCAGTAGTAAGTAAGTTTAATTTGCGGAAGGTTTGTGCTTACGGACGTAATTAAAAAAGATCTCCATGAATTTTGTTGTTGTGCCATAAAACAACCTTGTTGTGCGGAAATAATGCGATAAACATCATGTTACATATAATCTGATTAAAGCGTCCCTTACTATAAGTATATGACTTAAAAAAAAAGATTTTCTGAATTTTGGCACAAAAATATTAACCTATGAGCGATTTTTATACAAAACATTGCATTTTTCATCGTCACACTTGTAAAAAAATTTACAGCCGCATGATTTAAAACGTATTCTTCATCTAATGATTTTGTGCGCTATATTTTTATGTAATATATATTATTTTATTTAAATATGATTTTGTGTGTGCCCCATTCCGGATATAGGCCATAAAAGTCCAAAAATTGTAAGAATGATAAATCTTAAACCTCATTAACAAACTATGTACCTCCGTTGATAACGCGACGAATCCTGCCGCAAGTGTGTCATATTCGGTAGCTCGAATAACATGTACAGCGTTCCAAGCTGGAAACTCCGCTGCCGAAAATGCTGCTGGTGTGGCTTGACACTTTCAGTTTGCATTGCGAATTCCCCATGAATTTCCATAAACACTGATCCTGTGTTTTTGGAGTTTGCCGGTAAGTGCTGCCGATGAACGTAATTACCCTTATTTTGGGTAATTGGTTTTCCTTTTGTTTGAAGCAGCTGGTAACTGCAACAAAAATAGGCATTCAAAGTAGTAATAACTTACTTTTTAGTAATAACTTTTTGTACATTGTGCGGAAATAGAAACAAGCCCAGAGTGGTATTTAGGGAGGCTTATGTCCAGCAGTGGACTGTTGACGTTGTAAATAACGATGAATAGTCTTGTGTTACACAAGTTTTAGGCAAACACATACTATTTAGTAATTACCTACGTGTACACGTGTGATCAAAACTGCTTTTTCAACATATAAATATTTACATCTAGAATAGAAACCCTGCCATAATGCCAGAGGTTTGGTTGAAACAAAATACTGTAGCAAAGTCGCAGAACAATTTCAAAAGGCTGTGTGTATTTTGTAAAACGGGTGTGAAGAGGGATGAGTGAGTTGTGGCGGGTGCAGGGGGTTAGTGTAAAGGAAGGAGGGGGGGGGGTAACTTAGATGATTTATCGCTCTTAACCGGTGGTGCAGCCTCAGGGTGCCGCTGCAGTCACATCTTGATGTTACACTCCTTTTTCCTCGTGTCTCGAGTAACAAAGGGAATTCAATTATTATCCAACATACCTGGCGGTATAAGATAAAAATATTTGAAACCATATGAAAAAGAAGACAAATCATTTTCGTTCTGACTGAAGTCAGTATTGAAATACTTTAGATTTTTAAAGTGTTGCCTCGAATTTTCAACGATGTCGTGGATTGTGTACCAAATACTTTGCAAGCATGATAACACCATAATACTAAAGGAGTCAGGTATGTACTCGTATTTTAAAGCCGCGGGGCTTGAAAATTAAAGAGACCAGAAATAAAAAAAAACATGAAATTGAACACCTTTTTAATGGAGACTATATTTAATAACAAGAACTTTAGACTTTATTTAATATACAGAAAAAATAAATGACCTCTCATTAAAGATTTCCAATTAGCTGACTAACTTTCTATGGGATCAAAAAATAGATAGTTTCCTATCATAGGCGCCGAAGTAAAAGTTATTAAAAGTTTTTTTTTTTAATTTAACTTGCAGTGTATGTAAGTAAGTAAGTAACAATGTTTGTTCGGTGCAAATCTTGCAAGTTTAATTTGAACCACTTCTCGGTATCCGATTGAGTTGAAATTTTGCATGTTGGTCCAGAACCGATGACTATGCATGTTAATCATAAATTTGCCTGATGCTGCTGCCAGGATCGGCTCCGTACGAGAGATCTCCTCAGCGGTTTATAGCTGGGACACAAAATTTTGTATACGAATTCGTTTATTATAGGCAGTTGGTAGGCCCACCATGAATTAGACGCTACATCCAGGGTTGTCTTCGAACTATGGAACTCCTCAATATTCAACTGCTGGGACTTGCAATTTTGTATACGAATTCGTTTATTATAGGCAGTTGGTAGGCCTACCATGAATTAGACGCTACATCCAGGGTTGTCTTCGAACTATGGAACTCCTCAATATTCAACTGCTGGGACTTGCAATTTTGTATATGAATTAGTTTATTATAGGCAGTTGGTAGGCCCACCATGAATTAGACGCTACATCCAGGGTTGTCTTCGAACTATGGAACTCCTCAATATTCAACTGCTGGGACTTGCAATTTTGTATACGAATTCGTTTATTATAGGCAGTTGGTAGGCCTACCATAAATTAGACACTACATCCAGGGTTGTCTTCGAACTATGGAACTCCTCAATATTCAACTGCTGGGACTTGCAATTTTGTATACGAATTCGTTCATGATAGGCAGTTGGTAGGCCCACCATGAATTAGGGTCACGTCAATAGAAGGCCTCCTGATAGAAGAATTAGACTGTTCGAAATTAACTGGGACTCGGCCATGTAATAATGACACCATCAATGAAATGAAAAGACTAAGACATATTACAAGCTAATTCTTCTATTAGGGATGCCGGAGGAGTAGGTACTAACCTACTTCTATAGAATATAAAAGAGATAATTATACTTTATCCTAATGTTAGTTTTCCCCGTGCCTTAAGTTTTTCTATTGAAGGTCTCTCCGTTTTATAGAAAGACTTTCGTATTGATCAATAACTATCGTAACATAAACTAAAAAATATAAAAAAACGTCGCGAAACTTTCAATTTGTGATTGAAATTTTGTAATAAGGTACGCACCTAACTGTAATTAGGTAGTTTCTTCTAGGCATCGCGACAAGCTTTTATTATATTTTCATTTCTGTAAAGTCATAAATGAATGTGGTTAATGTCATTCAAAATTTTATTTTCATCTTTTCAGAGCACTTAAATAAAAGCTTGTTTTAAAAGTTTTTTTTACATAATTTTATTTTATTTTTTCTTTACACCCGGTACGTATATTAAACAAATACTCTAGAACAATACGTATATTACTTAGGTAAAATAAATATTATCTCAAATGCAAACCAAATATTTTATTCTGTCCGTGTTCAGTATAGAAATAAAATTCATTGTTCAAAATAAAATTTGAGCTTTTATTTAGAAAATACCTGTGCGGATCCCGTGGGATCAATTTCATCGCTCCAGGCCTGAGGCTAGGCTTAGTGTTTCCAGAATATTGGTAGGATTTCAAGTCAGGTCTGTAATATTGGTTATGCTACATATATTTATTTATATGTATGTCAGAGATTGATGAAACATTGTGGGTATTCAGTGATATTGATTCACAGTTTGTGTTTGGTTAACATTTCCTAACGTTCGATTGCAAGTGGATTCTCGCAGAAACAAAATGCATTGCGCTAAAAACACTCAAAATTGGCGGTGTTTTTTGTACGCACGCATATAGCTATCGACAGTAAAATAGAACAAAGTGACATTTGATGCTAGACTTTTTATATAGTACAGTCTCATAATATTTTCTTGAGTTTGCACAACTAATACTCATCACAATAAAACAATTTTTAAACGGATTTCAGCTGTGTTTATTTTGATTTTTTCAATTTTTACGCTAGCTATCACCTTCTCATTATGTAAGTCAAAGGCAAAGTTTGTGAGCGAGTAAAAAGTATGATAGTCAATTCTGGCCAAGATGTGGTTTGCTGTGGGCTTGTCGAGATAAGGTTGCAAAATCGGGAAAAAACATGGGAAGTCTGTAGTGGTTAACGGAACCGTGGTCGTCTAGTGATGGCGGAGCCCTATATTTGTATTGTCAATGGAATATTTGTCTAGATCGTAAGTATGTGTTAGTTGTTTTCGTACTACCCTCAGGAGATTGGTGAAATGTACAGATTGTACAAGATTGGTGACAGCTGCCGCTATGATGTCTTTGCAGCGGATTTCAATTATTTGACCTTTTTTTCAGATTTCATCGCTTGCCTGGAAGTCCCGGGCCGTCGTGTGTTAAAGCAGCTTTTAGCTGTAGTTTGGTGTTACAAAAAAGTTTGCATTGTAGTGACCCACCATATACAACACATTCTCCCAAACAGAGTACAGAAGGGCTCACTTGTTCCAAGCAACGAATGGGAGTAGTAGGTTATCAGCAGTTTGTAACACAACAAACTATACAAAGCACGAAACAACGGCTAGTTACCGCGGCTTTGCTCATAATTGCATCATTTGTTTCAGCGGTGCAGCAAATAAACTAGCCATTGTAGCACAGATCGATCGAGTCCAGGCCGCGACGACAGACTGCGTCAGAGAAAAAAATGTTATAGAGAGAAATGTTACGAGTTCCTTTTTGAATTATCAAACAACTGGCTACAATTTTACATGTGAAGTTTGATTTCGATTCGAGATTCGATTTGTGAATTACGTAGTCAGTTAGCTATTATGATGCCAGATTAACCGGCTACACAATGTTCTAAGAATTTCACGTGTAAACTCGTAGTAGTTTCATAACATAGCACTTGTGCACCCTTAAAACATTAAGTATCTATAGACAAAACATAACAAAGTGCATAAACTGACCTGTCTAATTCCAAGCTAAACTCCCGCAGTGGAAGCGATTTACACAGGTAAATTTCTAGTAAAATACCAGGAGTTCAACTGAAGGCAGACAATGGCCGCGTTACGCAGCGCTAAATAGCATACGCTGCACAATATAGCAGCGCATACTATGAATTAAACGTGAACCTAAATCTATTTAACTTAATTAACTAAGTTGAGTGAAATTGGCAAATGATGTGTTCTGACCTTTACATAACTCAAGTCGGTAGTAAATACCGTCTACCGATCTGGCGTTACGTCACACGTATTAGCACTAGATTATAAGTAAGTACCTCCAAATTATATCACCCCACGAATTCCGCAATTCGTACTAAGGAGTCACAATGATATGGTACAACAAATATGACTAAAGGGAACACACCATTAACACGAATAAACAGTTTTATACTAAACAACCAGGTTTAACACTTACAGTCAACGTGCCGGTCCAAATGCATAAAATACCCAACGGAGAAAGGAAGTTCAGGGAATGGATCAAATGGGAATTCCGTGGGTACTTACAGGGCTGGGTGGAAAAGATATCGACACCCAGCATTCCACTACAGCCTTGGCGCGTTATTCACGTCAAACCACTCACAGCTTCTGTTCGTATTCCACTTTGATATTAGTCATTACGCGTGACCCAACCCGAATTTGGGCCGTACGAACGCGGGCCAAAATGGCCACCTGATACCTATTCAACGCGACGCTCACGTGGAAGACGTCGAGACATCCAACAATCACTAAGCCTGGCATTCCAGTACAACCCAGGAGAAACGCAATAATACGATGCATCAACACGCGCGATCTCAAATTGAATCGTCCATTACACGCGGCATCACAAAACGCGTGGCGGGAAATCCGTACAAAACACAATACGTTCTCGTCCGAACGGTTTTGAGTGACTGATAGTGCGGTGCAGAAACATGGACGTATTATTTAAACAGGACTGATAACTGTTGCAGAAAAAACGAGCCGAGCGAGACCGCACACACCGAGGCCTTTCGTCTCTTTCTAATAGGACATCAATATTTTGTATTACAATGAGCATAAAGATAGGGAAATTTACATACTTAAGATTCACTTGGACAACCTCGAACACAACATTTTTTCACCACTTTAAGTGAGAAATTTCGTCAAATACTGATTTTAAGTAATAAATTAGGAATGTAATTTTTTTTGTCGCTAAAGTTTAAACTTACCGCCAAAATTCAATCTTAAAGGGATACCATAAGAAAATTATTTTATTAATAGTTTTTACATAATCATAATTTATCAGTATATAATTTTATGATTTCCAACATGTTTTTGATATAACTGACGCAAGTTGTTTAATATATTACTTAAATTATAATTATATTTGTCAAAAATAAGTTAGGCAAAATTTTATCTCCAGTAATTTTCTACACTGGCAATATGAAAGAACGAGACACACAGCCTCTCTACGTGCTATCTCTCTCGGCTCGGATTAGCCTCTGGGAAAGACTTAATGTAAAATAGACCATATTGTAGTACTAATAAAGTTACTATTCGTAAATAACTGTATTTGAAGTTATCAGTCCTGTTTAAATAATACGTCCATGAGCAGAAATCACCGCTTGGTGCCTACCAGGCGGCCCGCGCGCACGCCGCCACCCTCGCCCCGCGAGTGAGAAAGGGACAACATATGCCCAGAGCGAAAGCATGCGAGCGAGTATCGCGGCGCATTCATAGACCGTCATTAATACCTAACTTACCCCAGCATAGCAACGCTAAATTAAACAGACCAATATATTTTCATCACGATGAGGGCTTAAACAACAGCATATTTCAACAGAAAAGATGTCAAGAAAAACTCGTCTTAAGAAGACTGGATGGAATACCAGTCACGAACAAATAAATGCACAAAAACACAGCAAGTGCACAAAGCCGGCAGAGCAATTTTACACTGAAGTCAATCACGCATCGTATGCAGACGGCCGGCAATATTTAAATTAAATTATAATAATGAAAAATTTAAAATAGTTATTTCCGCACCACAAGGTTTAATGCTACAGACATTGTTTACAAAAAAAATAATTGTTTAAATTTTTTGGAGGGCTGATGCCTAAACTAGGTTATAAACATGTAATATATAGGTAGGTCATCAGGCTTTCCCCTAGAATAAGTATTTATTTTACACTTTTAAGTATACATAAATTAGTGTAATTAGTTATAATACGTTATTTTTGTTGTATGCAATGTGTTCTGCTGCAAAAAAGAAAATTATAAGTACCTAGTTTTCATCTTTAGTGAATTCGATTGACTCGAAGATTGTACTTGTTCTAACTGTGAAGAGTTTTGCATGGCGGTTGTTCGTTAGGCTCACTCTGAAATATTCTATTTCTCCAAAGGCCCTCGACGGCAGACGGCAGACTAAGCGTTACTTATGGCCCCGTCTGCGCAAAAAGAATAGCTAACGGATGTTCCTTTCGTCTATGGATTTAAAGCAGGCACTGAAGAATCGCTACATTATCGTTAACAAGTGCGATTTAATTCTAGAACAAAGCGGAACTAGGATACGGATAAAGAATGAAATATCTCCGCCCGGGTTAATTGCATGAGCTCCGGGTGGAGATATTCCTGGATTGATGTCTGTGTTGCAGCGCCGCTCCGAGCTGCTAACTAACAGAACAGGGCGGTCTCAAGGGGTTTTGGTGCGATATATTTACATTGGCGTATCTATAATTAAAACCTTAAAAGCGTGGTGAGTACCACAATTACGCCCGAATTGGGGAGTACCATGTAACATGTACAGCAGTAGTTGTGGCTGACGATGAATTTGAAATCTGCTATAGACTTTGAAAAGTCATTAAAAAGATCAAGTCGCTTTCTACAGAATGAAAGATTGATAATTTTTCTTCCTTTTTTATAAATATTGTAGAGGTAAGTTCCATATTACAAAGGTAATCCTTAAAATATAAGATTGCTCCCCGCTGTCTATTCGTTTGTTTTTGTGTCAAAGCAGCCCTTCTTTCTTATACTCGGATCTTACCGCCTCTTGACACACTCACACAAACACACATCACTCATTTATCTCTTGCGAAGGAAGCGGCGCGTAAACTGCCGTAAAGTCGGTCTTTATCGCCACATCTGCCAAAATGTAGGGGCCATTTTCAACAGTAACAAAATCAGAAGTGATCTAGCTTACTTATTATGTAGATAATTAATTCAAAATATCCTTTTTCTAAATACTGCCCTGTATTTTACATACGTAAAATCGACCACAATTTATGTAACACAAAGGTGGTTGAACGCATATAGTGAGAGCTCATTACAGGTATCAGGGCCGAAATATTGCCGGAAATGGAAACTCTGGGACTAACACTTACCTGGAGGCGTAAATACAAACCCGCCTACAGCTTTCGTCTGTGTTTCTCGGCTGGTGAGTACGCAAGCCCAGTTTGGGCACGATCATCAGCACATTATGCAAGTCAATGAGTCGTTCTGCCATACCACCGCACCGCTCATGCCAACGCCACTTTCCCACCTGTACTCTAAGCCGTTATAGACCCTCAAAGTAGCCGCCGACATGCTGCCAGCTCAACATGTACATTGCATCCGTTACACAACTAAGAGTTATTACAATCACACCTAATCAAGTATCAAGTCGTAATAGCTTCATGCAAACCCGGAAGAAGATGAAACCTCACCTAATTATCACCAGTACATCATTAATCAATAATATCCAAAATCATTAATGTCATTATTCATTAATATCATTGATCATTATTATCTTTATCATTCCCATCGAACGTAGGGATTGTAAAATCTAAAATAAACACAACTTAAATCCGTTTAAAAATGATTTATTGTCATTCTTATCGATATTATAATTCTTTTATAATTATCATGTAGGTACACCGGATATATCTTAGATGTCTGTGTTTTAGACACCTTTCTTTCGTGTTTTGCGAACAAAACCCGACTACAGCACAGACAGGAGTATGTGTACCTTGCAGTATAGTTTGTATAATCGCTACCCGGTGGGATATTAGTAGGTTCCTGGGTATTATAATAATATAACTCTATTGTACTAAGACGCACATAAATTTATACTCCTTTATACATAGAGATAGCAGTTAGTGATAAATAAGAACTCTTCCGTAGTCTGAGTGGTGGTCTCGGGATCTGGAGAATCCCTGATTGGGTATTTTAAAGTAAAGTTTTGTCACTTTACTATGTTGCTTTGAGGAACACGTAAAGAACTTGGTACCATTACTTGTGTATGATAACTAGTTAGCAATCTTTATTCTTATGTTTGAGATGAACCAGTACACTAGAGGTGATCTAAAAGCTTAGTTGGGTCGTTTACCTACTAGATGTCCCAGACTATAAGCAAAGTTTTTACGGAGCATGAAATTTAAATGAACTAAAGAGTGCACCACGAACAAACGGGACAAATGTAAGAAAAAAGTGGGATAGGTTTTTAAAGTGGTTACCTATGCTTGGTGACGCTACCATAAATAAATCTCACAACAATAATTTCAAGATCTACTCGTACGTATTCAGCGATGAAACAATAATAGTTGTACAATATCAAATATGCCAAGTGTAGCTGATCAATCTCTTCTTTGAAATTATTCAACTGCTCATGCTTATCTGAAGTGATATTGTTACTATGTTAAGATTTATGGAATCTTAGATCAAAATTCTTTTTGGCGGCGATAAGCCGCGAACTTGTGGCAAATTCAGTTCGAATTGGACTATTCGCCAAGACATTTTATGTGTCTGAAAACCAGCCGAATGGCACACGTCGGAATTGGTCTGAGCATTTGTGTAGTGATGGCGATATGAAAATGAAAATGAAATAACTTTATTCAATGTAGGATAGCATTATCACTTATTGACGTCATGATCGGTCATTGTAAAAAAAAGAAATTTGCATAACGCAATCTTCTTCTTTTTATAACAATTTTGTATTGTCCTAATAGAAAACCGGCTCGGGCGGGATAAAAAAATAAAAATAAAAATAAGATACTTAGCCCTCTATACTCCTTTAAACGGCCCGCGAGAAGTAATTGCGGACAGCAACGTAAACAGTCAACCGAGAAGTTCCCAACTAGCGTGGTATAATTCTTTGCGAACATTAATTAACTTTTTATTTTTACTGCATTCGCCACTGTGCTTGGCGCGACGTAATATGAAAGTTGGACGAGGAAAAACTGAGGCACATGAACATAAATTTGTTAGGCAAGAATATTACAAATAATGTAACAATACTTATTAACTGATAATTTATCGCTGATCCGAGACTGATTTAATTATAGAATGAAAAACCATTGAGTTAGAATTAAAATTAAATTTTACGTTTCGTCTGCAGCTGTTGTGGCAAAAAATGTCGTGCTGCTATAGGACTGTACAGCCATCAACGACGGTGCGGCCGTCGTAGATCATCGTAACCCACGAGCGCTGCAACAGTCATCTAGATAGATGCTGTGGCCAATGATGATGATAAGTAGGTAGGTTACACATGAACCCTTCAATACCTACCTGCCTATCTGAAAATCAGTTAGAAAATCTTCGAAATTGTTATCAAGTACTTAAATTTAATATTCTAGTTTTACGCTAAAATAAATGTCATTAAAAAACATTACTGTCATTAAATCAGTTCAAAAATGCAGTTTTGTGGTTTAAATATCCGGACATTTCAGAGCTTTTATACCACCAATTGCCAAGTACACAAAACGCAAAAGAAAAACAGACAGAGGACATAAAAAAACAAAACAATTACACCGCCAACAGTCCTTAACGAGCAGCAGAATTACAAATGGCGCAAAATTATGAGGAGCTTCAAATAATCATTAAACATAAATGCATAACTAAGACAAAATGTAAAGAAAGGCTGTCCCCTTCAAAACTAAGTATTGAAGCCAAGAAATACTAGAATACTGTCAAAGTCATAGACAAACTCACATACATCACACTCAGACTCAAAGTTACAAATTATAAGAATTTTATTTTCTTCAGCTTTGTACTCATACATCACAATTTGTAAATATATTAGCTGTGCGTATATCGTTAAATAGTTATCCACAATAAAGGAGAATAGCGAATTCAACTCGTATGTATGTTACAAACTTATTCCTCGTTTTCTATTGTTATAAGTACGATATCTCAAAACCACCTCATTCACACCTCTTTTGTGAATCCACAATCATCGCTTCATCTAACTAATTCTTTATTCTAAGCAGCAAATAATCATTAAATATAAACGCATAATGGTTTCCCATTCAAATGATGGCCCGTAGCAGTGAAATGCCTCTTGTAATGTCTCAACACAATCTCTTCTTCGGGAAATTGTTACGGTTAGGAAGGTATTAATGAGTTATTGCCCATTATTGCCCGACTGCGTAAGGCCAGAAAAAGGGTATTTTAGACTCAAAGTAAATAAAATATTTGTGTTCACTGCTGAAGGCAGCTGGTACTGACCGAATGGAGAACACGGGAGATCGTGCCTTAGGGCGTACCCTGGGGGAGGCCTTCGTCCAGCAGCGAACTGCGATGATGGGATGATCATCTATGATGTGAGTGATGTTTGCTGGTGATACCGTAGAGATATATTATGAAGGTAGTACAACTGTTTAGTAACATAAGTACAACTTTTTCATATAGGTAATACGGATGTTTTAAAGAATTGTTTTTATTTCCTAAGCTGGACTATTGTAAAAATATCACACAGCGGTTTAACTTTGTTGCAAGAAGGCGTTTTCCCGCTGTAAAAAGTAGATTAAGATTTTGCTAATAAGGATATTTTTATCGGTTTAGTTGGAAATAATCGATAACATACCAACAAAAAAAATACTTATCTTTCTCCCTTACTAATGCAGTGTGCAGTGTGTGATTTACTTATTTTAAATACATGAGCAGCTGTATTGTACGGTCGGGTAAATTTTCTCAACCTTTTACGAATTTAACTACATGTAGTATAATAGAAACACGTTTCTTTATTGAGTGGCATAAACTTTAGTGCCTGCAGTTAATCTGATAGTCGTTAGGGTCCGTATGACCCGGTTAGCGGAATGACCCTCTTGATACATAGTTGCTTTGACTACTCGAGTTAACCTAAGTAATGGTACGTAATGAATTACTTTCGGCCTAGTGAATCTGAATATCTTATGTTATACAGGGTGTAAGTGACAGCCCTCCGAACACTGACAGAGTGCATTTAGACCATGAAACTAAACAACTTCCCATAAAAATATATTCAGGAAACGTCAAAAAAAGAACTGACTTCCTATAGTTAATATCAGCTTATTGTGATTTTGAAGCCTTAGTCTCTCAGCATAGACTGCTATTACTGGAAATCAAATCGTGTGCCCAAAAGAACAGGAACAAAATGCATTCCCAGCCAAAAATAAGATGGCACTTACTGGAGAGAGAAGAATTGGCAGAGAATGTACGAAAAAAAGTGGTAGACAAGATGATTGAAATGGGAGATATGGAAGGGATATCAGTGAATGAATGTTGGAGTGAAATGGCAGGATGTATAAGGATGGTAGCGAAGAATGTTCTTGGAGAAACAAAAGGAAAGGGTGTCATCAAAAAGGATACATGGTGGTGGGATGAAGAAGTGCAAGGAGTTTTAAGAGAAAAGAAGAACGCGTTTAAAGAGTGGCAAAACGTGGATAGTGAAAGCGAGAGTGTGAAAGAAGCCAAAAAGGTAATATATATCACCTGCAAACGTGCCGCCAAAAAAGCAGTTGCCATTGCAAGGGCTAAGGTTCAAGACAATTTATATAAAAACCTTGCTAGTCCTTATGGTCAAAAAGAGCTCTACAAAATAACGAAAGACAGAGAGAAGAGTGCTAGGGATATAATGCATGTGAAATGTATGAAAGATGAAACGGGAAATGTTTTAGTGGAAGATGTGCAGATAAGAGCGAGATGGAAGACGTATTTTAATAAATTAATGAATGAAGAGAATGTATGGAGTGGAGAGCTAGAATCAGTCCAGTGTAATTTAGGCTTGGTAAATGAAGTGAGTGTAGATGAGTTAAAAAGAGCAGTGAGAAGTATGAAAAATGGAAAGGCTGTAGGACCAGATTGTATACCAGCCGAAGTGTGCAAGTTGTTGAGTGCGGATGGATGGAAGTGGCTGACTTTATTCTTCAATAAGTTGTTGCATGACATGGCGATCCCTGATGAATGGCGTAACAGTACACTGGTACCCATCTATAAAAACAAGGGTGATGTACAGGACTGTAACAATTATCGAGGAATAAAGCTCATGTCACATACATTTAAAATATGGGAGAAGGTGATAGAGAGACGATTGCGAGGGGAGTGTGAAATTTCGCAAAACCATTTCGGGTTCATGCCAGGTCGAGGAACAACGGATGCCATTTTTGTACTTCGACAACTGTGCGAAAAATACAGAAGTGCTCAAAAAAACTTGCACATGGTGTTCGTGGATCTCGAAAAGGCATACGACCGAGTGCCTCGGGAGGTTTTGTGGTGGGCCCTGAAAAAGAAAGGAATGCCAGGGAAGTATGTCGATTTAATACGTGCAATGTACAGCCAATCTAGTACCCAGATCCGGTCAGCCGCTGGTACAACCGACGAGTTCAGTGTGGCTGTAGGCTTGCACCAAGGGTCGGCTCTTAGCCCTTACCTCTTCTTGTTAATAATGGATGCTCTGACATCGGACATACAGGAAGATGCACCCTGGTGCATGCTGTTTGCCGATGACATAGTACTCGTCGGTGAAAGTGGACATGAGGTGCAGAGCAGACTGGACAAATGGCGGGAAAGGCTGGAGAATGTTGGCTTGAAAATCAGCAGAACCAAAACAGAACAAATGTTTTGCGATTTTAGCGGTCTCTCCAGTTTTGCCCCAGTAGTGCTTAATGACGCACCTTTACCAGTCTGCTCAGACTTCCGCTACCTTGGTTCACTCCTACAAGGCGATGGCGAGATAGACCGGACCATCAAGCACAGAATAAATGCAGGGTGGATGAAATGGCGACAGGTTACGGGCACAGTGTGTGACCCCCGAATGCCCCTCAAATTGAAAGGAAAGATTTATAAAACGGTGGTGAGACCTGTCGTCATGTATGGATCTGAGTGTTGGCCCACAAAGGTGACGGATGAAAGACGATTACATGTATCTGAAATGAGAATGCTTAGATGGATGTGCGGTGTGACAAGAAAAGATAAAATAAGGAATGAGTATATTAGAGGAAGTTTGAAAGTAGCGCCAGTTACAGAAAAGATGAGAAGTAGTCGTTTATCGTGGTATGGGCATGTTATGAGGAGGGATGAAAATCATGTGACAAAAAGAGTATTGAATATGAATGTAAATGGATGCAGAAGGAGAGGAAGGCCTAAAAAAGTTTGGATGGATTGTATAAAAGATGATATGAAGCAAAAGGGTGTAAACGAAGATTGGACAGCTGATAGAGATGAATGGAAGAAAAAAACATGTTGCGCCGACCCCAAATAAATTGGGATAAGGGCAGGCAGATGATGATGTGATTTTGAATGGGAGGTCATTTTTTTATCAAATCCTGACATATGTTTGTTAGGGAAAGTTGTTAAGTTTCATGCTCTGCATGCACCCTTTCAATATTTGGAGGGCTGTCCCTTACACCCCGTATTTGCTAGGGTTGAACCGGTAAGGTTTTTAGTGAGATGATGAATGATTGACCGTTGTAATTGTTATTTTTATTATCATTATTAAACCGTTTATTGTACACAATGAAAACACAGGTCACATACATTTAATGGAACAATTCACAACAGGTCTACTTATTTCTAAAAATAAATCTCTTCCAGCAGACCTTGGGTAGTGAGATCTCATAAAGTGAGGCAGATAAGGCGTGCATGACAAATTTAAATAATCATATTGAATTTTCTTTAATATCAACTACATAAAATACACCTTAATATCATATAACTACATAAACTACATACGTACATATACTATATATACTGAAACAAAATATAAATATATATCAGTATAAATAAATATATTAGATAAATACATACCCACGTATATGGAAGCAATGTTATTTAATAAAAGTGAGATGCCTTCCATATACCCAAGTATATAGAAGGCATCTCACCTTTATTATTTCGTAGCAATTAGGTAGTGTTCCATTGTGGCAGTGCTACGTTTTCTCGTAGCAGCTATACGAAGTTACGTGTGATAATAAACAAACCTACTTAAATTTGTAAGTTATAATTTGTACAGTTTCTTCCACAAACTTCCGTTAGACCAGTATAAGAATGAATTTAGAAACTTCTAAATTATATATAACGCCGTTGTAAGAATAAAATCTGATTGGTATATTTGTCGCAGTGAAATGTCAGAATTTGGAATTCGTCCGAAATTCTAGAAATTTGACGAAAAGCCAAAATATGGCAAAATTGAGACTTCATGCTGCTATCGTCCTAAATGTTCCTAAACAAGATTCAAACGGTATTTTCTCTAGTTAAGTTTCGTCATGAATATAATATTTATGTTTCCTTAAAAAAAGAGTAACTTTCACAGGAAATAAATTATTTCAAAACAAAGATTGAACTTAAAAACTTCACGTCTATTAATAATAATTGTTGGCGAATTGTAAGACTTTTCAGTAGTTTTTGAAGGTTTTATGAAATTTGGCGCAGGACCCATCAATAACCGTTAATTACAACCATGCGACAATAATTTACAGTTAATTTCAATTTCGGGATTAATACGTAGAATATATCTCAATAAAATTTACTTTATTGATTTATTTCCTCCGAAAGTTATATATATATATATATATATATATATATATATATATATATGTATAATATTATCAAGATGTCAATTGTTTGGAAAAGAGTTACTTTTGAACTTCGTTTTGCCATATATTGCTAATGTGTTTTAATAATTCGTTCAAAATTCTAGGAATTTGTCTGAATTTCTGGATTAATTAGGAAGATGGTAGATTAAAGTCGATTTTGTTATATTCCGGCGATTTTGATATATTCCGGCTTTTGGCCAAATTCCTTTGGTTTCGTCCGAATTTATATTTCATGCATATTGCAATAGCTTGGTTTCCAAAATACAAAATCAAATTACTGCGACATTTTCAGCCACACTCTTTAATACTATATTACCAACACTGTGACCTACACGTCAGAAAGAGTACCTATCAAAAACAATTTTCATAAATTCACTAGTGATTATATTAATTCTTTAATAATGTGAGAAAATTCCCATAATTATCCCAGCTAACACGCGAATCCAACATTTGCAGGGCTGTTCAAAGGTTTTTGAGCTTAGTTTAATGTTTTTAATGAAATCTGAAGCCTTATTAGTACAGTATAAGCCTTTTGAAAGTGAACCTTTAAAGTGCTTGTAGTTGAAGCTTTTGAAAATTAATTTATGATTTAATTTATAATCGAAGCAAATATTTCGAAGCTACTTAGACATTTTGCTGTAGTTGTGACTCTTTATTTTGGTTGTAGTACATTAATAGGTATATTCAGCCGCGGAATTTCAGATTATGTGAAAATGAAATCAAAGATTTTTCGAGCAACGTGTGTATATAACCAAAATTTTTGAGATTTACGTTTTAAACACTTCTGCGTAGGTATAGTTTAGTCGTAAAATTTTAATATTGCCAAGTTGTGCGGAAAATATTTAAGTTACCTGTATTTAAATAATCAGGAATCAGGAAACTGATGAAGTTAACATTAACGTTAAAATTAACGTGGTAATGAGAATGTTAAAAAAGTATCTTTGATATTTAAAACATTTTCTATGCTTCATAATGCGTTAGAACGTTATCCAGGATGCAAACTTTGTTCTGCGCGGAAATTCGTTAGACTTCATATTAAAATTGTTTCTTCACATAGTTTAATTTAGCAGGCTTCAATTTTCCTCTATTTTTCAGTGAGCCGAAGCTGGAGTCTGGTAAATGAGTTATCCGCACCCAGAAGGAGAATGGGAATTAATTCATGAATTGAGTTGGGCCGTCTTATGAAATGGTAAAACAATTAAAAGTTGGTCGTCTTCGTCCATACACAGAATATTGCAGAGGACTGTGATGTCTTTTAGCATGCCGACTAATAAAAGAAAAGAGCTTAGTGCAATAAATTTATTAATAATTGCAACAAAGATTTCATTTGTTATGACAAACGAAAAAATCTTCATCGACGGTTGATGACTTACTTGTCATCCGTCGCGGTTTTTTTTAACCCACGCGTGTGCCAGTCGAAAGGAAATCGCGATTTTCAATCTTATTCTCATACAAACATACAGCTATGGTGCGTTTACGCATGCGTCTGTCAAATGTATGGGAATAAGATATAAAATCGCAATTTACTCTGATCTGACCGACGCATGCGTTACGTTGCGTTAAAAAACGCAGCGACGGACGACAAGTGGGACAACCGCCTTTATTCATTAGTATTTTGTGTATTGAAATAACTTTAATGCCGTGTGATGCCGGCTTAGAATACCATCACCCCATTTCCTTCCCGTGGGAGTCGTAAGAGGCGACTAAGGGACTTGAGGGTGGGTATTGCAATTTTAGGCGATGGGCTGACAACCTTTCACTATGGCGATACATAACTTTACTAATGACCCTCAAATATTTGTCAGATGTGGCTTAAATGACCGTTTTTTTACGGCCTTTTACGCTCTGCCTACCCCGCTAAGGACAATATGCGTGATATGTGTATGTATGTATGTATGTGAAATAACTTTACAACATTTTAAACATCATTTGGCACCATCAAAATGGATTCGGTTTGTCTTTTTGCACAAACTTTTGTACTGTTTTAATTAAACGATAAGTAATATTTGGTTTACTTTATGATCACTCATGCAAGGTCTACTCCTGTTTACTTGTCACAGTTAAGACTCTCCCTTCTTCAACACTTGTGGAGGACTTTATAAATATGTTACTTTTCAAATAGCTGTTTTTCAAACACAAGACAAGGGAGAAAGTTTATCCTTAAGTTAGAAAAGTCAATAAAAAATATATCAGAGATTTTGCTACCTTTCTTAATGTGGTGACTGCTTATCTCTAGACACTGTTCAAAACGGAACAACTACAGTCATTTAGATCAGAATAACATATTATTATTGTCGTATTACTTATGGGGGCATCAAAATTAATAATGTGAGGTTAACCCGGCTAGCCCCCAGACAGTTCTGTTATATTTTTATCTAAACCCTCACGACGTCCAAGTTGGATCATACTTCGTTATATCCACATCCACACTAATATTATAAATGCGAAAGTAACTCTGTCTGTCTGTCTGCTACGCTTACACGGCCAAACCGCTTAACCGATCTTCATGAAACTTGGCACATAGATTGTTAGCATACCGAGAACGGACATAGGCTACTTTTTATCACCATTCGAGGGTCTGGAGTACAGATGTAGACCACTAGGTGTACCACCAGGAGCCCAGCTAAACTAGTAGAGATACATGCATGGTTCCCAAACAAAAGTTGTTCAGTATGATGGGCCGCTTCTTTTCACAAGGACATTGAGGATCTGGAGTACCTTATGTAGACCACCAGGTGTACCACCAGGAGCCCAGCTAAACTATAAGAGATACAGGCATGGTTCTAAAACAAAAGTTGTTCATTATGATGGGCCGCTCCTTTTCACAAGGACATTGAGGATCTGGAGTACCTTATGTAGACCACCAGGTGTACCATCAGGAGCCCACCTTTACTATTAGAGATACAGGCATGGTTCTAAAACAAAAGTTGTTCAGTATGATGGGCCGCTTCTTTTCACAAGGACATTGAGGATCTGGAGTACCTTATGTAGACCACCAAGTGTACCATCAGGAGCCCAGCTAAACTATTAGAGATACAGGCATGGTTCCAAAACAAAAGTTGTTCAGTATGATGGGCTGCTTCTTATCACAAGGACATAGAGGATCTGGAGTACATTATGTAGACCACCAGGTGTACGATCAAGAGCCCAGCTAAACTATTGGAGATACAGAAATGGTTCCAAAATAAAAGTTGTTCAGTATTATGGGAATTAGTTGAGAAAGGACATTGGCAACTTTTTACTGAGGATTTTTTTGTTATCTACTGACTTTTGTATTCAATGGTTATAAATATTGATCTCTCAGGGCAGCACACCGGATACAAAATTTTGAATTGTCCCTTTAACAACAGAAGCAAGCAAGTCTTCCTTAAACAGTAGAGATAAGAACTGTTCTAATATCACTGTCATACTTACTATGAATATACATAAATATCGACTTCAGAACCTGTTTCTAAAAAAACTATCTAACGCGGACGAAGTCGCGGGTAAAAGCTAGTATAGTGATAAATCTATGACATTCAATATGTATTCCATGGAATCAACGTCGCTTTTTTACATACACATACACATATCACGCCTATAATCCCTTGCGGGGTAGGCAGAGCGTAAATGGCCGCAAAAAACGGACATTTACCCCATATTTGAGGGTTATTTGGATAATTGTGTATCACCATAGCGACAGGTTGTCAGCCCATCGCCTAAAATTGAAATACACACCCTTGACTCTCGAGTCAAGTGTTAGCTCCCACTCCCACGGGAAAGAAATAGGGTGATGCTATTCTAAGCCGGCATCATACGGCTCACTGATGTATTTATCATTAATCCTTAACAGTGGACTGTTAATGTATGTATGCATGTAATCATCAACTCACAGATTGAACAACAACCGCTAATTGTTTTGTCTGGCAAGTTTTATTTAAACAAGATCAGTTATAAAATCAACATCACGGAACAACATCAATTTTGATTATAGATTCATCCGGAGGGCAGAACCAGCAGCGACCTAAACGAGCGAAATTGAGAAATTAAATTTTCCACGGTTCATTGAACTCTGATATTGTCAATTCTTATTGTCAATAAAATAATTATTCTTCGGTTTTATAATATTTCTACTTTATTGGGTAAGTTAAGTAAATTAAATACCTATTTTATGAGACAAAACAGGTAGATTTATTTTTTTATTTATCTACAGCAAATTTGTTTTCATGTAGCCATTTTTGAGCTATACATTTTTTATTTTCAAAATTAGTTGGGGTAGCTTAGGGCTTAGAAAGATTGTTAATTTAGAGTAGGTGTACAAGTGCAGAAGTCTGCGCAGATTTTTGGAGGGTTTTTCCTGTTTAGGGGATCCGGTTAATTACACGCATGTCAATAACACGCTTTGAAAGTCTTGACTTCAATTTGAAACAAATGTCGTTTTCAGATGGTGTTGACGAAAAGTAACATGCCGTGTGATGAACCATGCCAGCCCCGAGACGTTGCCTTTTTTTTATCCCGCCTGAGCGGGTTAAATGGTTTGTTATTAGGACAATACAAAATTGTAAGAAAATAAAGAAAATTGTGTGAAATTTAATAAAGTAAATTTTAATTTGTTTACTAGCTATTTTAAGTTTGTTATTTTCAACAGCAAAGTTGGTGTAAGTCAGCATAGATACCGCCGCCGTGAGCCGTTACTGGTAATTATTCCGATTTGTTTTTTTTCATGATCGCAATATTTATTGATATGTCCTTCTTTTTTTACGTGTAGGAAACCCAGTCGCATAATGACCCGATAAAAACTTGACAGAGTTAAAGTTGTGTTGCAATCAAGTAAAGGCATCCTTAACAAATCATAGATTCGATACCGTGACGTTACGGTAGGAGAAAATTATTCTTTTTCTGCTTTGGTGTGAGGTCGCTCTATTTTTGGTTCTTTTTTCTTCCCCTCAATCTGGTTTAGACTAGAATTAATCCATAAAAATAATACCATAAGCACGCCAAAAAATAACGCTTTTGCTTTTATTATAGCTACATTAGCGCTACATTGGTACATTAGATAATAGGAGAACCAATTAGAAGTTAAAATACCAGTTGAAAGAATGATCAAAATGGTTGTTAAAATGAATTGGTGCTCTTAACTTTGCTATCAAAGTTTGGAGCTCCAAAGTGTTCTTCAACTTTCCATTATTAGTCGGTTAACTTGTCCTAGTTGGAGCTATGTGAACGTGCACATTTAGTTTGATTTGAACTCGTATTTGAAAGTAGATAGGGGTCTGAAATCAGCTGCGTATAGCTACTTGTATTCCTATACCTTAATGATATTGAGTTATGATATGAAAATTTGCGCGTTTTTTTGTAATGTTATATCTAATAATACCAAATTCCGGGTCTGAACTTAATTGAAGTAGAACTGTCTGGATATGTGTATGATAGAACGATCTATACACCAGAGAATATAAACTACACAATCGAATGCATCGTGATTATAGATAAATTATCATCATCAACATATACAAGTAGATCTTAATCATGTTCGCAAGTGGGGTTACTAGATCAATACTTGAATACAACTGTCGAATCCAAGGTTCTTTCAAAACAAAGAAGAAACTACCAAAAAAGCAGCTCTCTGTATCGGTTACTTTTTGATTTGGTGTCCCACGCAAAAAATGAAGCGCATTCAATATTCATCACACAAAATATCAAAACACAAATATAAAGATTCCACTTTTCCACTATCATAAACATCACCCACACGTCACAAGCGCACCTATAAACAAATCTTAAACAGTAATCGTGCTTCAACACTACATAATCGGCTACTTCCTATACGTGCTACGAAGGGTAAACATTTCTTTTTTTAGTTTTTCTTATTTCAACCGAACACAATTTTTTTAAGCTAGTGGCTCTTGTCCAAGAGCTAAAGCGAGTACAATAGTCGACCAAGCCAACCTACACTTTCCGTCATACTAGAAAACAGGGTATCAAAGGATCAAGGAAAAATACTGCCTAACGTCAACAAAAAAATACGTAAGTAGGTAAGTGTCGCTGATGCTTGCTAAATTATGTCAATTCGAAATGACATGCATTTTTTATTACTTGAATAGCAATAAGTTCGACGAAACATTGCGTATAACACTGAATATTTGGTCAAATGCGCCCATAATGAGCCACATAATCTCGCATGCAGAACTTACCCCCGAGCGACCCTCGAAAAATTATTCAGCCAATGGCTGTTGACGGCGGTGACCCTTCCTTATGGGTGATTAGTCTAAAACTAATTGATTTTACGCTCGGACTGGGAGATAGCCCACGTGACTGATTGACTATAACTCCGCTTTGGATCACTGGCTGTGGGTGTTTAAGGCGAGTGTAGCCGTGAACGACCTCGCCAGTGGCGCCACTTCACAAAAAACAGTTTTCTTTTTATACAAATAATCTATCAGAATTTCCGTTGATCAAGTTTTTAGTATTATGTATTATCCTGAAGTAAAATTAGAACGTAATAACGTAGTGTTTCACCGAGTGACATTTAGTACCGTGGGTGTTGTAAGAGGCGACTAAGGGACTCGAGAGGTACATGTGTATTGAAATTTCAGGCAATAATATGACAACCTGTCACTATGGTGATACACAATTTTCTGAACGAACCTCAAATGTTTGTCAGACGTGGCGTAAATGTCAGTTTTTTATGGCCGTTTGCCGATTTAGATCTATAAAAGTACGCAACGGATTTTGATGCAGTTTTCGTAGATAGAGTGATTCAAGAGGAAGATATTTATTTTGTAATTCATGCCGGGAATAGGTCTTTTTAACGTGGATAAGCGGTTGGCAGCGGGTGAAACCGCTGGGCGGGCCGCTAGTCTGTAATAAAGCAATTTCTGAGCATGTGGAAAAAGCGTAATTTTCAACCGTGCTTGAATAAGGACCTAACTAAAAATTTTTGCTGATAATACAAGATACACGGTTTCCAGTTACTTCTCATAAGGCGAGTGGTGCCGCAGAACTAGCGCCATTTCACAAAAAAAAACATATCTTCTCATACAATGAATTCCTAAGAATATTCAAGATGAATTAAGATTATTCAAAAGTAGGTTTCATGTATATGTAACCTAATTTTGCACAAGTTATATAAGAGATTTTCGCACAATCTTTAAGTTCAATCAGACCTTACAACTTGGTGAAATATTCGCAGCAATTTGAGTTAATAACAATTAGTACTAAAAGTGGCCCTTTTTGCCTCTTTCATCCATAACTTAAATTACAGAAAATATTTTATAGCTTTTAATTTTGCTTCAAGGGAATACAAACAACTTGTGCCAAGGAAATTTAGGCATATTGTTTGCATGCAGAAAATATGTATTTTCGTGAAATGGCGTTAGTGTTGTGGCACGACTTGCATTAATACAGAATTAGCTCCTTGCGTTGGTACTCGAAATATTTTGAAATTCCTTGACGAGACAAGGCTTTCAGTAATTGATGAGGGTATTCAAAGATGTCGACACGTGTACTGGATTAAATCCACAATATTTCTACCTCAGATATATGTATAAGTTATGTTTCATGTCACGATAGAATACTTAGATAGATTTTGCTTACATACATACATTTATAGCCACAAGAGTCCACTGCTGGACAAGGGCCTCCCGCTTCTTCTTTTCGAGTGGGACACCGAGTCGTCCAACGACTCGATGAACCCTGGTGTCAGAGTTTTTCAACCGCCTACTACCAGTAATAGGCCTCTGACATGGTTGGTAACGACCGCCGTCTAAGTAATCATAGACAGCAACCGGGACCGACGGCTTAACGTGCCCTCCGAAGCACGGAACCAGGTGTATTTTCGGACAATCAGGTGGTTCAGCCTGCAATGTCCTATCCAGACTGGGATCTAATTCACAAAGTGATGAATATCAACTTTGTGAGTGCCCCACCGAGAATTGAACCCGGAACCATTGCGTCGCAGGCAGTCGCACTACCACTGCGCCACATCGGCCTCCCGCTATTGAAGGGGTATTGGCACCTCGCTTGGCAAGAGGATTGACGAGAGCAGTGCAAGATATTGCTTTCACAGAGAATGCTGTCGCCAATTCCTTAGATTTATTCCTCAGTCACTTTTTACGGCACCCACGAGTTGTACTAGCGTGCTATTATAAGCCGGCATTACACGGCAGATTTCACAGAACAAATTTTTATTTGCGAGGAGTCATTAAATGCGCATTTCTAAACTCAAAGAATTTCTTATATATAATCAATTAAAAATAATCTTAATTGTAGTTTTGGTACAAGGATATTTCTTTTAATTCATTTAATGACAATAATATTGTCAAGTATGAATATTAACGAAACAATCAGTTTGATCTGTATTTCACAATCAATACAATCTCAATATTGTTTCTTCTGTTACATGTCAGCGGTGACTTGATTAGCGTCTCTTACTTATCGCCTTTACGTATTTCCGCTTGGCAATATTACAAACGATACCGGGAACCGCAAGATCAATGGCGAAACCGAGGGCGAAACCGTACAACTTCTCGAAGACTCACTGATTAATCTTTTTGAACAGAAGGTCAATGGACTATGAAGAGAGGGTAGTAGTTCTTTGACGTCATGTCATTGTAAACTACAACGCCTTTAACGAAACGTTTATTAATAACTCTCGAGAGCCCAATATTTAGCAAGATATTAACATTTATTGACTCTGGTACTTGCGAAATATTAATGAAATTCCTCCAACCGAAATTCACTGACTTTAATAAATGGCTTCAGGTTTATCAGGCTCTTATACTAATGAGCTCTGATCCTAGTCGTACGTTGAATTCGAATTTTATAATCAGTAAAGACTATTCAGATAACTTATTTAAGGTTTAACGAAAACTCGGTAACCTCGTTATATGAGATTATGAGATAAACAAATAAAGCTCACGAAGGAAATCTGCTTGACTAAGTTTTGTTAACAATATTGTAAGATTTTTTTTCGACCGTGTTTTGAAGTTTATCTTCAATATTGTTTTATATTTGCCTGTAATTTATCAAAAAGTTTGAG
The DNA here is from genome assembly GCA_027580185.1 of Tuta absoluta. NCBI lineage: Eukaryota > Metazoa > Arthropoda > Insecta > Lepidoptera > Gelechiidae > Tuta > Tuta absoluta. The sequence continues at coordinate 1,789,101 of JAQAHW010000052.1, forward strand.
GAGTTTAATTCTGGGAAGTAAGTCAATTGAATTTATGTAAAAAATAAAATGACGGCCATGTGGCGCAGTGGTAGTGCGACGGGTCGGAAGGTTCCAGGTTCGATTCTCGGTGGGACACTCATAAAAGTTGATATTTATCACTTTGTGAATTTTTTCCCGGTCTGGTTAGGTCATTACAGGGTGAACCACCTGATTGTCCGAAAATAAATGGTTCTGTGCTTCGGAGGGCACGTTAAGCCGTCGGTCCCGGGTGCTGTCCATGATTACTTAGACGGCGGTCGTAACACAACCATGTCAGAGTCCTACTAGTGGTAGTTAACGCTCTGCCTTTCCCGCAAGGGATGATAAGAGTGATATGTGTATGTATGTTTATTAAATGTAAGTGTTTCTTTTATGTATGTGTATTTTAAGACCTCGTTATTTTCATTTCAACTGATGTTTCAAACTGAAAGTTGTACAGTTTTATGGACTAGTGCACTTGAAATGTTTGCCTCAGTAAATAGTTGCATTATCAGCGTTTAGTGTTCCATTGCTCATTATATCACGATTATCGGGACATACCTAGTTCCATCGCAAAACTAGGCGTAACGACATACGCCTCTCGTACTATGCATTTGACACGATCGGTCCGTCACAGTTGATTCTAAGAAGGTATATAAACGACATCGCATAACTTTTCAGTGGATATTTGGATACAATACGACGGTGTTTATCATGCCACAAACGTTCCACCTTAAGTAAACTACATGCATTAGAATCATAGCATCTGCAGCAATCAGTCGTAAGTAAGAACATCTGGCGTGGCGGTTCCTGGCATCTGGACACCTTCAGTTTGAAATTCATTTCCAACTTGCAATCACTATTTTTCCCTACAACATTGAATTGTAAAGTTACAGAACACTTTTTTTTGAGTAAGATAAGCAAAAAATATAGTTTAAATCTAGTGAAACTACTTTCAGGAGCCCCATTTGAGTAGTTATTGGCAGGCAGTGGTTTACAAAAGATAAAGAATAAATTATAACCACAAACTGACCCAATGGCAATTCGATTCCCTTCCAACTGTTTTCTTTGTAGTTTAACTAAGATATTTGGCATAGGTTAAGAAATTTATATCCTCATTAATATTAATGTTACTTTTCAAATCAGTTCACATACATACACATTTCACGCCTTTAATCCCTTGCGAGGTAGGCAGAGCGTAAACGGTCGCAAAAAATGGTCATTTACGCCACGTTTGACAAATATTTGAGGGTTAATCGAAAAATTGTGTAACGCCATAGTGACAAATCAGTTGAAATCAGTTCAGTAGACATTTTTTGTTAATTAAAGTATTTAATAACTTATCAAAACAATTCTATTAATATTACACGCGATCAAAACGCGTTTACCACCAATATAGTATCAGTACTGTATTGAACAAGGAACACCTTCAGGAATAATTTAATATATTAACATCACACAGGAAGCCCGCGTGACGTTAATATGACAAACAATTTCCTCCGAGCGTTCCGCTTTCAGTATGGTAATCATTTCTCATGGGATACGATACTGCCACTTTAAAGTTGTATCTTGAACTTGGAGAAAATTGTACAGAAAACTCGTTGCTGTGTCTGTCATGGGATCCCATACAGTAATAAACAAAACTATTTTAAATTGCATTAATAGTTGGTGTTTCTAAAAAGCATCTGTAAAGGAAAGGCTGCAATGAAAATATTCAAGCGTACCAAGTTGTTATAAAAAATAGAGCATTGCCGAGTATTGGTCCGTTTTTAGTCACCGACAAATACGGTAAGGAAAATACCAAAAAAATGCGAGTGCAACTTCAAAGCCGCAAGTGCACCCAACTTGAAAAAGTGACACCGCTGTTCCAAAATTCGAGCCAAATACGTGAGTTGCTAGTTTTTATAATCATTTTCGTACTAAACTTATTATCCTATTATTTTGAGATTGAACGCTTGAAAACAAGTGTCATTTTATTTTTGTTTGGTACCTATAGTTTTAACAACTGTATTCACCAATGGCATTGCAACGAATTCAAACTCTCAAACACTTTTTTCAATGCTCAAACGATGGACTCTGAAAAATTTTCCGGCAGAAAATACAAAACTATAGTTTAGAAACAATTTTTCAGTGAGCGAATGCTATCAAAACGCCGCACACGTAGTCAAAAGAACGCGTAACTGTATTTATTTTTCAGTTTAATTAAACCACAGTCGCTGCCAAACGAAAACCGCGAGACCAACAAATCAATTTCGCGTCAGAGAATTACTTTGTTAAGTTGAAAGAGGTTGAGCGAAACGGAATCATCTGAAATTGAAATTCTTTGTGCTTGTCGCATATGCGAAACCTTTACTGGGCCATGCTGCTGCTGATGGTAGTACTCACCTTTTCTTTTTAAATGCCTCAAAATTAAGTGAAATAAAATTGAGTCTTCTTTCTTAAAACGTATACGAATAAAAAGAATAAAGAAAATAACAAAATCACATATGCAAATCAGATTAGTAAATTAAGTTTAACTTAATGCCACTATAGGCCACCACCGTTGATGATGAGTTCAAATTTAATTAGATCGTGCGCCAGAAGCGTCCTGGGACCTGACTTTCCATATTATAACCTAGTAAATGTTAGTACAAAGCAGAGCACACGTGACGCAGTTATCTAGGAACCGCAGGACGAGCGCTAACAAGCCGAAACAAGTCTGGGCGAGTCGGAAGGAGCAAGTCAACCGGACCGCGCTGTCCAACTGTCCACTTACAGAACACTGCAGCGGTTTCTCTGCTCGAGTGCAGTTAGCCTGACTTACAGCACATTCTTGCACTTAGGAATATGCTATATATCAATCTTCTGAAGTTGATATGTACAGTTTAGTGAGCGAGCTATGTAAAAAGTGAAGGAAATGTAGAGTATGGCTGCTTTCAGTCATTAGCTGGTGACAGCGCAAAAGGTGCGGTATTCCCGAGCGTATGAGGTCAAAGGCTTTTAGTTGGCTTTTCATAGCCATTGTAGTTGAAAGTAAGTTTAGTTTTTTTGCGGTAAAAATAATTCAAGAATCAAAGAAAAACAATTCGAAAATAAGTTTTAACAAAGTAACCGCTAGTTAGAAATGAAAATAGCCAGGTGCGAGCCCTACAGGAAAACATAAGTCAAACGAAAATTGTTATAACAGTTTACACCCTTTTCTTGTACGTGTACTTTTTGGCCTTTTTTCAGTTTTGGTTATCCTCTGTGTCATTTTCGCAATATGTTTTAATAGTAGGTAATTCGTTTTAAAATTCACTTGCTTCATTCGCAGCTGGCTGGATTTTCGCTGTGGCCAGCAGGAAAGGACATCTCAATAGTACTTAGGGCAGAGTTTGTAGGTTCGATTCCTGTCTGTAGCATGAAAATTTAGCAAGTTTTGTAAAATCATTGCCTATTTGAACTTGCGCTCACGAACTCTGCACTCTCTTTTACTTTTTCCACTTTCTTAATCGAGTTTCCTTATCCCACCTGAAGACAGTAGCAAGTTAGTTGTGGCAGTTAACAGAAGATAGAAAAAAGTTCGTTGAAGTGACCTACCGACATTTTGCTAGAAAGTTAGGTTGTTGGGGAGAATAGAGATACTTACATACTATCAAATCCTACCCTACTTAACAAACTATAGTCCTTACTTACAATCATATTTCTTGAGCAGCAAGTAAGTAGTTATTGTTCTGAAGTCGGCATCATGTGCCTGCTACCAACGTACATGCTAGTAAAATTTCTTAAATATAGAGTCTCAGGGCTGAGCTGTAGGACAGATAGTTGAATGGCCACCCGATATGGTTGTTAGCTGCGAATATATTAAATTTCCAGTCTTCGATTAAGCAGCGGCAAGATCATCAGAATGCAGTAGGATACTCTTCCTTATAAAAAAACTTGAATATCCGCAAACGATCGTAAGACGTTCCCTTGATGTAAGGCGGCAGTGACACCAGGTACTGGCTATAGGGCGAAGAACTATGACCCCATAGGGCTCATAATTACACAGCATGGAGAGCAGTGACACACTTTATGCACTGCGGTGTGCCTTCCGCGACGAAGAGGAAAACCAACATGCTGAATTTCCCTAAAAATTGTATGAGAATGGAAAATAAAAGTAGTAACATTCTTGAAAACAGGCTTTCACGACGTAACATGCCGTGTTGGTCCAAGCCCGGCTGCTTCACGAGCGAGGAATATGAGGAAAAAACAGTTAGAAGTAAAAAGGCAAAAAATGGACATTTTATGATTTTCTTTTCTGCGGAATAAAATATCGAGCTTACAGGTAAAAAGTACAAGAACACAGTGACTGAATCACAGTTATAAAAATTGAATCTCAGTAAATAGACTAAAACATCTTTCAAGTGTATATCCTTTCGAGCAGCTACTCGTATGAAGAAATCGAACTTTTTAACAACCATCTGGATAGCCTCTTAAACATGGTAAAGGAAAAAACAATTTAATAGTCATGGGCTTCTTTAATGCGCGTCAAATTTTTCGCGGTAAGGCCGTTAAGGTCCCAGATATAAAATTCCTTAGATAGATTTTCTGTGTCGGTAGTAAAGATGCTATGCAAAAAAACCAACATTGAACCAGCAATTTTAAATAAACCGTTTATCGTGTTGGATCGTGCGTGTCGTGCATAATTTAAACTGCCTAGTTTAATAGGTTACTTAAAGTGGGTTTACGGTTTCAAGGAGTGGTATTTGTGCATTAAATGAGGAAACATAATAAGCTTTTACTTAAACTATGAATCAGTAGTAGCGAAAATTGGCGGTTTACTCACTTGCCATCCGTCGCCGCGTAACGCATGCGTCTGTCAAACGAAAGGAAATTGCAAATTCCGATCTTACTCCCATAAAATTACAGCTACTACGGTGCGTTTACGGATACGTGTGTCAAATGCACCGTAAATCAAACTGCAAGATCGGAAATCGCAATTTCCTTTCGTCTGACAGACGCATGCGTTACGGTGCGTTAAAAAAATGCATCAATCATTATCATCAATCGAAAGACTTCAATTTGGAGAATCGCCATTTTGTTGATGATGGATATACTCGTAGTTTAGAAGCCAGCATTTAGAAGTATCTTAATGCAACATTCTTAACTTGAATTTAATCCTAACCTTACTCTTTAAAGAAGAAGAGATATAACTCAAAATACTGAAACTGAGTTCTTACCGCGATATGATACGAACAACAGTTGTTCCGTGATCATGGCCCATGCAACAGGGTCGAAATATCGGACAATTCAACAAAAGAAGCATTGGGTAAGAACCCCATTTTAGTATTTTGAGTTATTATGTGTGACCGCGAAAATTTAAAACAAGTTAAGAAGAGATATAGTTTGCCCAAGAATTCAAACCTGCATCAACTAAATCGCAATTTTATCTAGGTCCAATGCTGTACAATAACATTAATACACTTATAAATATATATCCTTTAAACATGGCAAAAAATAAGGCGACGATAACAGCTTATATTATGATAACAGTTAATTTTTAATTTTAAGGTAGCCGAGTGTTATAACCATGTTAGTAATGTTAAATTTTTATCATCCTGTTTTTATATTCTTTTGTTTAATTATGCCCAACATAAAATAAAGATAAAAACTGAACAGAACTGAATACAGCAAATATTGAGTTCACTTAGTTAATTCATTATGACCTGTTTTTTTTTTTAATTAAATATTGGAGGACATCTAGTATCCAAGATCCTGTATCTTAGATAGACAAGGCCTAGTTTAGATACTGGCCAAATTGTACTAGATTATAAATTTTATCTAGCTCTAAGTTTTGTTCTATGAAATTCGTTTATGTGTGCAAGTCATTGTTTGTTCGCAATAAATATTTTTTAATATTTATTATATTAGTTGTTTCTCTGATTTCACATAAGTCGAAATAATATTTGAAATACTATTTAAATTTAAGTGAGACATAACTAAATCATTGTTTTGCCACTTCTATTTCAAAATGTTACGTCTGTCGGCATGGAATAACTTTTATCTGCGGAGTCTGCTAAACAAGGCTTTCGTTTTACTCGCCACTGTCGCTGCAGCCTGGTGGAACTCCACAACTTAAATTAGGTAGTTGCATTGCGTCATCGATGAAGTTGACAAACACAACGTAATTGCATTTGTTTAGTAAATTCGTTGGATTTAAAGATTTTCTTCTAAGGAGTATGTTTATTTTTTAGGGCTAGCCGGTAAATATTTAGCCCACACACCAACTACATATGTCATATCAGATGAGATGTTTGCACTATTGGTAGCAGTTATTTAGTAGTTGCTCTGAAACCCAGGATGCTAAATGTGTAGTCGTTTGAATGTCATTGCGATCTACTGAGTCTGCGAAGCTGAAATAAAAAAGCAAGACGAAAATTGTATGCAATGTTTATTTTTCATCGGTGAAGGGCGCGACCATAAATGTTCAAAACTTTAAAAAACAACGGTTGCATGGACATGCTCGAGCGCGTCAAATTTTGATGGCATTAATTTTCTACGTATTTTTAATATTGTACGTATGTTAATCTGATCGTTTGTGTGGTGGAGGTGGTCATACGAAAAAAAAAACGTTGAGCGTGTTAGATAAATTTGACGTAAAAATGCTCTCAATTTAACGAATTTTATGACATGGAAATCTTTTCACGTTTTTGATATTTGACATGTACGAATTTTCAGATTATATACTTTTTATATACTTGAATGATGTTCAAAATGTATTAATTTTTTTAATTTTGACGGACATAATAGTGGCATAATATGTGTTAGTTATTATATAGATTTTTACCATGTAACTTACACGCACTCATAAATTTCTGATGACAATGGTTTATCATGCACTCACTGTGATAAACTATTTTCATAAATGAAAATAATAAATTGAAAAATGTTAGTGACGGCTGGGGATTGAACCCGAGACCTACAGAGTACCGTGCCACCGTTCCGACATCGAGCTACCAGTGCCCAGACCGAATATTTCAAATTTTCAACCTCTTGATACTCGTCTTAAAGCGACGTACAAACGACATCTAGTGTAAGTTATTTAAGTCATTTAACATCATGAAATTTATATACTTCCAACTAGCAATTAGTATTTTCATTTATAAAGAGCATAAAATATCTTGCTCAGTACATTAGCACAACTCGGCAAATAGCAGGATGAGACTCATAATTTTATTCAGCGTCGTCTGATACTGATAATCTTGTAAAGATGCTCTCAAACACGAATGAATATTCCAGAGTAATATCTGAAAACTCCTACAGGATCGTTAAACCAGCTAAAGGAGAGAAATATTAAAAATATATTGGAGTGAATCGGATTCGGCGTTTGTGCCCCAGCTCAAACCTTAGCGCACCTCAATGCCCAAGGGAATAAGTAAAGCTAACTGTATAAATTGAAATGGACGGACAAATCGAATAAAAATAAGCAGCGCGGGATTTCGAAATTACCCCAATAGCCCGACCAAATTTACTTACGATAATATTATACCATGAATTTTGATTATGTTCTCTCTTTTCGTGTGTTAACAAATATATAATCCAAAAAAATTTGAAAACTTAGGACTTTACGTTGATAGAAGTTACATTTTTTGTGTTTATTTGCTAACATAGATGAGAAAAGCTTAATTTTTAATATGTCGAGTATAATAATACTTAATATAGAGGTAGATAATATGGAAGAAAATGCCATGTTTAATTGATAAAATAATTTATTGGGTCAACATCACATCGGGCGAGAGCTGTAAATGGGTTTTTTCAAATCGAGAAGCATCCGCGAATTTATGAATGAATATCAGCTTTCATAAATTTTTGTTCGGCCTTATCCCAGACGACCTTTATGTTCGATCGAGCGGACACAATGTCTGTAATGGGTGCCATTAGAGACATCAATTTGCTGGGCCGTGACGCTAGACTTGTCCCACTAGTTCCTTTTCGTGCATGCTCTGTTTAGCACTCCCAGCGATTTTCCGCGACAATGGCCGTAACAGGTGGGCGTTTGTCCTTCACTAGTTCTGAGACGTCCCTCAAAGTAGACACTGAAGCATATGTAATAGCTGGTTTCTTTGTAAATGCGTCAAGGTCGCTACTCGGTTTTCAATATGCGCCTTGAAATAAGGATTTAGGCAAATAAAATCTAAACAAAGGTTCAGGGATTATTTGTTGTTACATGTTAATATTGAGAATTGAAAAATACCGTACAAAACTTGTTTTAAGTGGTGAACAAGTGCTTTACGCAGAGTTTTTGTTATGAACAAACTGCTAAAGAATAATAAAAGTATGAAGTAGCATAAATAGCACAAAAATAATTTGCTAATGAATTCAAGGTATACTTGCGTAAGTATTGTCATAAAGTAGGTATTTTATTTCACCTTAAAGATTCCTGCTTTTTATCGGATAATGCAAGTAAAACCATTTTCCTTTTATGTGAACAGGTGGATGTAGAGAGTGAAAAGTAAACTGCGCCATCTGTGAGGAGGTGAAAGTGCTCATTAAAGGAAAAAGTTCTCCTAAACGACTTGCGGAACTTCCTGAAAATAACTCCGCGCCCTCACAAAATTATGAGTTGACCTCCAAAACGCGCGCAAAAGGCTCAACAAAGCTACTAGTAAAATAAAGGAACATTTACACATCTAAAGAAAATCATCCGTAGAAAATAAATGAAATCAACATTCTCTAGTTAGAAACGTCCACTTATTTACTCCAATACGTTTACAGTTCAATAAAGATACCTCCAGATTTCCGAAATTCCATTTGAGTCAGTTTTAAGACAAATAATCTCGTTTGAAATTTGCAACTCTCAACCAAAGTACCTTTTGAGCACTTTCCGTAGAGTTGAATGTTCAAACGTGAAGCAGTAAGCGATTCCAATTTACGCTTAAAACTGCTATTTTCAGGTTGTGAATCAGTTGACGAGACGGCACCGAGTGTGGGCGAGTATTTACCGACCCGCAGGTAAACTCGGTATACAGTTAAAAAGGAATTCGGAGGAATTTTATCGGTCGTTAGAGACCTTACACGGCAAGAGCGTCCGGATCTGAACATAGAGGTAGTTTTCTGTGTTCAGCGTTAAGATTTGGCTATTCGGAGACTGTGACAATATAAATATACGATAATATAATAAACGATATAAATAGAAAAAACGGTCTGTAGAATTACCTACTTTGGGGCCATAATTTGAATAAAATTAATGATCCACAATTACTATTAGGTATCAAACATGAAATATTTCTGATTTTGTCTCCTGTACAGGGGAAGTTTAGGATTTTATTCCATCAACAATTTTTAAAATTCTTTTTCTATGTAGGTAGGTACGGATAAAGCTATTAAATTACTTATTTTTAACTTTAAGAAATAATTTTCTTTAATGAACTAGATGAAATTAAAAGAAACTAATATTAAACTAAACAGATAATACAGAACGCTTACCGTTCACAAAACCGTGATGACAAAACTTTTGCATTAAATTAATGAATCATTTGGTAGCACAATTGTACCCAACAATACAACTCAGTCAAGAAGTAGATGCCGTGAATCAAAAGGAGAAGGAGTTCAAAATTGCTCTTTTGCACTTTCTTATTGAAAACTTTATGAAGGACCTTCTACTACAAAGGTTCCGTCGTTCACAAATGACAATAGCTTTGAGAGTAAAAGTAATCAGAATTATTGAAGAAATACGAACATTGCTACACGAGTTTCTTAATGTTTGAATTAAGTACGATTTTAGGTTCGTCGCTTTAAGTAGCTCCATTTAGAAAATTTCTGAAGTGTTGTTTTTTATTCCTCAGCGACTTCAATTCTGTAAGGCAATTTATCAGTATTTTTCCTGTCTCTTTCAAAAATAAGTGAAAGAAAAGACACAGCAACAAAAATACCTTTCACTTTGATTGATTCTAAAAGGTAAATTAGAGAGCATGGTAAATGGTCTTACGTCAGAACGAAAGGGTCAAATTTTCTCACTACCAAGTTTTTGGTATACAAATTGGTTACTAATTATATACTCTTCTATGATTTCTTAAATCTATGAAAGTGCTGTAAGTCAAGTTAATTGTCCTTGAGTCAAACAACGAGACCACTGACTGCAGACAGCAAGATTCTGTAAGTGGACAGTTGGACAGCGCAGTTTGGTGGACTCGCTTCGACTCGCACCGACTTGTTCTGGCTTGTTAGCGCTCGTCCTACGTTTCCAAAATAACAACTGGCTCCTGTGTGTGTTCTACTATTATTATAGAGAAAGCATCTCCCGATGCTACCCGTGGATGTCGTAAAAAGAAATTGTGAATGCAAGATCGTGCACTACGCTTACCCACCTGCCGAGCGTGGTGAGTATGACAATACCAATCGATAAGGCGTAAGCCTATTTCAAGCAGTGGACTAATGTGGCTGTTGACATCATGTAATGTAGCTCATTTTGATTGTGGTTATTTTAGTTGGCTGCAATTTTACGTGTATAGTTGAGTTGGAACAGTTCTCACCGCAAGCTAGACTGTGAAATACAGCGACTTAAAGAAACAGCTTAGGATACAGCATAGGTACCCTGAATGGTTGTAGCTCCCAAAAACGCCACATAGCATACGATTACTCACTCATCGGAATACAACCAGCTTGGTATGTTCTAATGCGCCAAGTAAATCAAAGAGCACCTAAAGGTCATGCGCGAATGTTTTGGGGTACGTTCAATCGAGCATAAGTAATATATTTTTCATAGCTCTTTTATACTAAAAAGTTCTTTTGTCGTCATACCGTTCAGCGACATTATAGTTTATAAGGACTACAAAAATCTGTTATTTTATGGTCGATTGAACGTACCTACCTTTGGTCTATTGAGTAAATGTTTTAGTACGTCAATCATGATTAAAAAAGTTTCTACTCAACCTAACATCACAAAATCTCACATAAGGTACGTTTTACTAATATTACATTATACCTATTGCAATTTGAGACTTTCCATAATTAACATTATATTTAGAAGCGTATTGTTAAGCTTATCTACTCTTCACGCAAAACATTACTTGCTTTGCTTTACAAAGTTTGTTTGATATACAATGCTTGTTGGCTGCAAGGTTTGCCGTCAAGTTATACTTGTTGACATTGCAAGCAGGCATGGAACGCGTGTCAGATGCCAGTCATATGAGCATTTCTCAGCATTTGCCTGCCTGCCTGCTGTGCTATGCTAAGAACTTCCAGTTAAAGTGATGTGATAATGCTTTAGGCGATGTCGAGACGAGTTTAGAGGATTTGGGGAAAAGCACACCGTTACATTATAAGGGCTGTTTTTATACATGGGTACATGTTATAAAAATGATAACAATACATATATGTAATCAAATCCTCCTATCCTCTCATTATAAAATACAAAAAAACTTTCAAAAGATGATACTGAGCGCAAACTTAGCTTATTCATCAAATAAATAAAGTAGGTAAGTGTGTATGTACAGTATGTAGGTTGGAAGTATCGTAGTGTAGAATCTAAGTAACGTATGTGGTTGGCATCCCGGGCAGCCCGCTGTGAGGGTCTCGTAAAACCCCACACGACAGTATTGCCCAATTATTGAGCCAACTTTCTACCCGGCTTAGCTTTTAGTAGAACTGCTACTACCTACACGGTATATTGCAAAAAATAAATCTTAGTAGGTAGCTATATAGTTCAATTCAATTCAATTCAGAAAAACTGTTTCGTACATATGCAATAGTACAGTGCAATCAAAACAGTACCAGGTGTGTCCCTACAGAAAGAAAAACATTACATATTTGTGTTAGCCTACATTTACTTAGCTTAGCTTAGCCTTAACTTAGCCTACATTAGCCGTGTGGTGCCGGCAGAGTAGAATAGCACCACCCCATCTCTTCCCGTAGGGGTCGTAAGAAGCGACCGAGGGATAAATCCGACCCAAACACAACGGTCCTGGAGAGGCCAACTCCACAATTAAACCCGGAACGGGGTCTCCGTCAGGCGCGTGTGACAGAGATCTACCACTCCTGCAGCCGACCTGGCTCCGCACGTATCGACTAGTCGTTCCTGCGGATCCAGCCAGGAAGGCCGAGAGGGTGGCGCAGGTCCTGGGCAGCCCTGCGTTTTCCATAATTGCGTCCCAGGCAACGCAGTGTCTGCCTCAGACACTGTTTAAATCGTCTGTCACAGACGTGTGAGGCCAATGATGATGATGAAATTTACTTAATCTGAAAAAGGGATTAGATTACTAAGCATGACCTATTTTGTACCTAAATATTTTTATATACGGGGTGTAAGGGACAGCCCTCAAAATAAATGATCGTGCAAACCACCGACATCTGGGGGTATAGCTGGAAATGAAAAAAGCATCAACCACAACACTGGATCTTGACACACTGCTGTCCTACAAAGAACATCCGTATAGGGTGCATGCAGACCATAAAACTAAACAATTTTCCTCAAGGAGTATATGTCAAGAAACTACAAAAAATATTCTTCCCATACCAAATTAAGATCAGGTGACTGAACTACTATGGGAAGTCAAAATAAATTTGATTCGGAGGGCTGTCCCTTACACTCTGTATACCCTGCTAATGGCTGGCCGGCTGAATATAATAAGATACTTTAGTACTAGATTAATCTTCTCATGGTTCACCTAGGGTGAAGGTTGGGTAGTAAGTTAAATCGGAATGAAAGTGTGGATATGCGTCTGAATTGGCCACAAAACACAGTAAACTCTGTATCGTTTCATCATCGTTTCCGAACTACTCAAGAACGAAATTCCAACCTGTGATCTAAACATACTTTGAATAAACATTAGGAAGAAGCAAGTTAGTACCATTTAGCCAATGGTTAGCCGATTCTCAGCCTTATAATACGTAAATAATCGTCAAGATTACTCCATAACTTGGTAATTTTTGCTTTTTACCTCGATGGGTCCGTGCTTTTAGTTAGATTGCTTATTTCGTTAACAAACTTGGGGCCCTCAGAACTTCTCGATTTTCACTCGAAATCGTCTTATTTAATACTTATTTATCTATACAAACATAATATCATGTGACAGTATATAGTAAGAAGATACAAGAACTTAGGAATACCTGTCATTGGTTTATAAGAAACCTAAAACAGTGTAAACTTAATTTGTAAAAAATGTTGGTATTACAAATAAAAAAATAATATTATTTATTTATTATTAGAGCTTTAACCACTTATGCTAAAATCATGAAATTTGGGCAGCAGGTTAACTTTACTATGGGGTTATGGTTTTTTGAAATTTACCACCTGAAGGCGTATGAAAGTAAATCTTGGCTTTGAAAAAAGGGGGGTATAATATTTGTAAGGAAGTTTGTGGTTTTTACATGCTATCCGTTCTAGAACGTTTTAGAGTAAAAAATAATAAAATACGTGTTTCAGACTTAATAAAATTTTACCCCTCACGGGGGTAAAGTGCGAATCGGACTCGCCCGCCGAGGGTTGCAAAATATGCACAACAAGCCCTTTTATATGATAGCTCACTTGAATCGCTTGGGTCACATTTGAAATTTTGTTCTTATTAGGCTCCCACGATTTAGAAAAATAATAAAAATGCATTTTTTCCTTAATTGCTGAATTTCATAGTTCTACGTTAACGGAAAGAACGCTATTAATTTTGATTTTCTTGAGAGGGAAACACGAAACTCACGTTTTTTTACAACATAAACGGCCACATCTTATTTTAAAATCAAGTTCTAATTTAAATTTATGAAAATATAATTGCACTGTGAGTTAGACCTTGGCTTTTGATTTGATTAAATCTTGATATTTCTACGCGTTCCCGAGATAAAGGGGGATACCATCTGGGGGTATAGCTGGAAATGTAACCAGCATCAACCACAACACTGGGTCTTGATCTTGACACACTGCTGTCCTACAAAGAAAGTGTGTGTGTGTTTGTGTGTGTGTGTATGTGTGTGTGTGTGAATGTATGTATGTTTGTTACCCCTTCACGCTCAAACGGCTTGACTTGGATGAAATTTGGAACACAGGTAGAGTATAACCTGGAATAACACATAAGCTACTTTTTACCGCGGGAAAACAACGATTACCACGAGAAAATGAGTGGTAGCGAGTGAAACTGCTGGGCGGAAATCTAGTGAAATATATATTTGTTACCAACATCCATCATCGGCACTGAGGGGTTAAGTACGGCTTGCTTGTTCACAAAAAATAATATATACGTTGTTGCCAACATCAAAGTTTGACTCAAGCTTCAACACTGGGGGGTGTAATTATTTTTCTAAATTTACCCTCAATCGAAATTAAAATACTTAAAATTGAATTCACGCCATGCAAACGCAGTTAGGGGCACCAGCTATAAAATTTTAATGCATGCATCACCTAACAAGCATAACAAATAAAAAAAAATAACAACACGACTGCTTTCTGAGATTAAAGTCTAGCCTATGACACTCGAGATAATGTAAGGATTCTTCCGATACAATTCCCATTCGAATCTGTTCAGTGGATAACGATTTTCAGTCCTTTGAAGAATCGCACATTATATACATACATACATATATACGTTCGGCAGTCGTAAGTCGTAAAAAACTTCGCGATGGATTTTGATGAAATTAAACCCATGATAACTTTTCACCTCGAGGATGAGGAGTATTTCTCGTGGAACACCAGGAGTACGGCTAAACTATAGGATTTACGAAAATTGTAAAAGCTTTACGGTAAAAGTTGTTTCGACATACCTAAGCATCACTTGGCGAAACAAAGTTCGCGGACACCAGCTAGTACAACCTATATAAATAAATACAGGTAGGTAGATAATCTACTCGTGCGTTAATTTAGGGTCCAATTTTAGACGAACAGGAATCACAAACGTAATAGAAAATAGCATGGAAATTCAATTTGTGTCACGTTACGTCCCGACAGAATATGGTATCGTTTCGTTTCTGCTAGTGATATTTCAATTGCCGTTTTGCTACAAAAATATTTTCGTAGACCGGTGTGCTATTTCACTGAGTGCTTGCAAAAATGATTTTGGTCATAAACTAACAATTATTTCATCGCGAGGACCTGCCATAGCAACTGTTAACATATTTTAAAAAACTTTAACAAACTATTAAAAATGTTAAATATTAAAAACTATGACAAATTAAAAAAACTATAATGAAGTATTTTCACGACGGACATCGAACTTATGTGAAAATTCAGACCTGACGTAGTAATTTTAACAGGTAGTAATAAGTTTTGTACGGGAGAGCTCCCATATTTTTAATACTCCGAAACATGTCCCTTGAGAAAAGTTGTTTGTAATCATGAGGACAGACCGCATCGTTTAATTTAAAGGATTTACAAATGTGTAAAACCATTTGGACTGAGTTTGTCATTCTCTTACGAGAAACTGATTTCGTGGCACAAGCATATCCTGGTTCTGACACTTCATGCGCATAGAATAATCGCGGATTCTAGCATCACTTCAATTTAAAGTTTCGTTCAACTTTTCCCAAGAGATATCATCTGTTTACCTTATCATCCAGTTTCAGTAATCGGCCCCCGCGCGCTCGTAAACCGTCTCCAACTTGGTTTAATGCGAATCTGTGCAAATACGAACGCATGCGATAACATTTTCAAATCTCACACGGTTTATATCGCTGTAGGCATGACGTCATCGAAACGACACCGTATATTGCCAGTTCCGGTGGCATTTCGCACTTTATATGCTATTAAATCAGAAAACTCATTTAAATTGTCGTTCTTATTATGCCCTTGCTATTTCTTTTGAAAGAGGAATGTGTAACAACATCGAATTAATTGTAAATATAAGTTTAGACATTTTAATGGTTTTGAATATATTTTTAACTGACTCCATGAAAAAAATATAAATTAAACGTGCACGTATGTAGGTAGCTCAAAGGCTTTAATTCTAGAACATTATGGGGCTGACCCGAGCTAAAAACTGGTCTACTTTTGACAATCGGCAAAATTTCGCGCGTGCTAACGGGACGGTATCTTGCCGAAACTGAACAACTTGTCCCATGGAATATAAGGTCGAAATATTAAATGTCTCGATCGGTTCCTATATTCTGTATTGTTTTTTTTTTATTATTCATACTAATGTTCCTAGAGAAAAGTTGTTTAGTTTCATGGGTAATTTTCCTTTGTAATTGTTGCGGTTCACACTCAGAATTTAGGATTCCGTACCCAATGGGTCAAATCGGGAACCTATAGGGCGGGGCAGACCGGCTCCGTATGCGTTCCGTATCCAGCTCTCGTCCGTAGTCACGCACGAACTGATGACGTTGTAATGTATAGCCCCTTCTCCGGAGGGCGCTTGAAACATCAAAATGGCGATGACTGGGGGGCCCGCCCGCGGGAGGTAACCACTTCACTGACTCCGGTTACATAAACAAAGATTTCTCAGAAACGATTAAGCGATAAGCATGGTATGTTATATCGCCGAGTTCGTCGTGAAACAAGCTACCTTGTTATTGAATAATCTAAACATTTTGGATATTGTATTTCTGTCGATCTCTAGCTGAAGTGGTAGTTTTTTTTAATACCCGGTTTTTTATGTTTACCGCCAAAGAACTTGTGAATTAAACAATGTTTGTTAAAAATCTCTTTATATTTTACATTACTGTACATCTATTTACTAAAATAAAGCATAATATATCCCCACCCGATATATATTTTTCACAGGAAGAGCATGCACACAATACGCCAAAAACTGACATTATCTGTCAAAAAAATATGACAATTTTAGAGCTATTTTTAAGGATGCTTAAAACATAAATACAATTCAATTTGCTATTCATTACTTTTAACACATTATTTATTAGCTTTTTACAAAGTTTTATTAAAGTAACATTATCTTTTTATTGCAAAATTCTTGCAAAATAATTTGACAGGTAAGTACATGGGCGCGACACAACGAGACGCGGTAGCGTGCAAGTTGTTAGGAAAATGTTGACTTAAAACCATGTTAGATCGGCAATAAATTACACAAAAACGATCGTAACTTACCCTGTTCATAGTTGAACAGTGCCCAAACACTTCGTAAACACTTCCAAAACCACTTATAGTTGATACAAAAAATACGATAAAAAATCTGACACCCGCGCGGCACAGACTCCGAAACGCACACAAAGATTGGATGATTTTGTTTGATAAAACTCTATGGTTCCACTTGGTGTTGCTATTATTATATTCTTAAACCTTCTAACACTGTATTTCATTCATTCAATCACAACTGCGTGCTGTAAATATTTAAAATAGGCGCGAACTGTGAGCTCTCAGCTTTTACGACCAAATGCGACCATATTATGGCTGCTCCCCAGTTGCGCGCAAAATGGCGGCAACCAAGTCCTGGCTTTTCCCCAGTTGAACGGATAGGATTGTATGAGATACGGCACACCGCTTGCGTTGCGTATCCGTTCCGTGCTGCACGCAGGCGGTGTGCCGTATCTCATACAGTCCCATACATTACAACGTCATCAGTTCGTGCGTGACTACGGACGAGAGCTGGATACGGAGCCGGTGTGCCCCGCCCTTATAACTGAAACTCGGTTGTCCGTCTGGCTGTCCCCAAGCTGCTTCTCATAAACCGTGATAGGTAGAGAGATGAAATTTTTACAGATATCGTATATTTTTGCAAATACAAAAATTTTAAATAAATAAAAATTAAGAGGGGAAAAAATATTTTTTTGCTCGATTTTGTCTATAATGGTTCGGAGGTTTTATATCATGAACAATTATAGTTACACAGTTCAAATTTTCACAGAATATGCCTATTGCTACTACAACAACAAATACAAAAAAAACTAATAATGTTATTATTAATGGCACCCATACAACAAACGCGATTTTTATACCATTTTGATACAAAATTGTCCGAAACCCTTCGTGCGACTAGCACTTAACCGTTTTTATCGTCTTTGCCCTAATTTTTCATCATCCGACAAAGTTTTAAACAACATTTTTTACTTATAAAATATGTACTTAATAATTTTTAATTGTAACCAAATTTCCAATTTTTGGTCAGTCAATTGAGTCTGTTTTTTTGACTAATTATAGGAAGTAACTGTGGGATTGAACCACAATAACGGAAAGAACATATTATGCTATCTTAATAACGAGCCTACTGTTTATTAAGTACCCAGCATCCAGGGATATAATGTTCAGTTTTATTACCAACCTTATAATTAGTTTTTTTACCGTATCTCTAATTTAGTTAAAACTAAAAACACAGGTATTTAATCATAAGCTTAGACATTCGAAACAGGGACCATCACTGGGCCGCTGGACCGCGGCAACACACGAGGCTCAAAAGAATTTCAATTTGGTTCCGTATCGCACAACCCTTTTCAACTTAACAAAGTAATTTCCTGACTGCGAAATTGATTTGTTGGTCACGCGGTTTTCGTTTGAAAACGACTGTGGTTTAATGAAAGTGAAATAAAAAAAAAAACAAATATCAGATATTAGGACTGCCTGTGCGGCGCACTGTCAGAACGCACCATAGCCGTATTTGTATGGGAATATGTTTGGAAATCGCAATTTCCTTTCGCTTGACAGAGGCATGCGTTGTGGTTGGATACTCCGAGGGAATGATAAAAAAAGTACAATTAGACGTAAATAATTCTAGAAACATTAAGATTCTTACAATACTATGTTATTAAGCTGTCAATTGTCAGTGTCTAATACCGTTTGTCTAGACAGGACTAAATCAGTTCGTGAATTGTTCCATTGAGAACATAGACGATGAAATAGTTTTGGTGTTTATACAAAACTGGGACCTGGGTATACTCATAGTTTTTTCATTCAGAAGTCAGAATTTTTCCATTTTAATTAGTGGTAGTTCAGTTGTAAATATACTAACCAACACCTACTTACTTCATTTATTACATTTCTTGAATGTTGAAATTTCAATATCATGTAGATACTGTATTGAATATATTTGAGATCTAAAAATTGGTCTTAAATTGGTTTAATACTATTATTTTTTAAATTTATATTTAGATTTCAAATTTCTTAATTTAAGTTAGCTAATTGGAGTCGCCGCGGTAACCCAGTTGGTAGTACTGACACCGAATGTCACAGATTCGAAGCCATTTTGCAAGATCTCAAAAATTTTATACAAGTTGATGCGTTTTATCACGCCTTAAATCCCTTACCGGGTAGGCAGAGCGTAAACGGCTGTAAAAGACGGACATTTACGCCACGTCTGACAAATATTTGAGGATCATTTGGAATATTGTGTATCGCCATAGTAACAGGTTGTAAGTAAAAGACCTTAAAACTATACTAGAAGATCTGCACAATGCATCAATAAAAATCGGCCTCAGGATGAACTTGTCCAAGACAAAAATTATGTTGAGCCATTCAACTATACCAAACATAATTGTTGGTAATAGCCCAATCGAGGCAGTTAATGACTATATTTACCTTGGACACTGTTTATCTTTTGGCCCTCAGTCACAAGTAAAAGAGGTCGAGAGGCGCATTCAGCTGGGTTGGGCCGCTTTCGGTAAACTGAAAGACGTATTCAAATCTCAGATCCCACAAAACTTGAAGACCAGAGTTTTCAACCAATGTGTCTTGCCCACGCTTACATATGGTGCCGAAGCATGGACGCTCACAAGGGAGAGCTTGCACAAAATTAAGGTTGCACAAAGAGCCATGGAGCGCTCCATGCTAGGTATTAAACTTCAGGATCGGGTTCGCAACGAGGAAATAAGACGCCGAACGAGAGTCGTCGATGTCGGAAAACGAATCACAAAACTGAAGTGGGGGTGGGCAGGACATTTGGCTAGACGCGATGACGGACGGTGGACGAAAGCGGTTATGGAGTGGCGGCCAAGAACAACTAAACGTCCAGTAGGCAGACCACCCGCTAGATGGACGGACGACCTAGCGACCATTGTTGGCAAACAGTGGATGCGGGTGGCACAGGACCGGCGTAGATGGCGAGAAAAAGAAGAGGCCTATACTCAGCAGTGGGTAGATGTGGGCTGATATGATGATGAGAACAGGTTGTCAGTCAATCGCCTAAATTTGCTAATACACAGGCTCGAGTCCCTTAGTCGCTTCTTACAACACCCACGGGAATGAAATGGGGTGATGCTATTCTAAACTGGCATCACACGGCTATCTATCTCAATGATAGTGTTAAGTAAAAGCTCGGAAACATTAAGGGTACCTTCCTGAGTAGGAAACCTATTTTGCATTACAAAATTGCAATAAAAAATTCAAATTGAAATCTTTGAGCTCGCTCCTTTAAATTTTTCTAGTTTATAGACGGAGTTGCTTGCCCGTGACAGAAATCTTTGACTCTTTGATCTCTAGGGGATATGGAGCAGACTTTGAACAGTTTCTATTGTTTGTGTTTGTACAAAAATAAATTTATATCAGACTCTTCCAGTAAAGATCGTCTTTGGGAATATCTTACGTCTACTTTTATTTGAGTTTACAGAAGTTTACCAAAAACCTGAAATAAGTACCTACAAGTAGATTTGTGCTTAAAATTTAAGAAAGTGTGCTCGATCTAAAAGTGACTATAGGGCCATTAATTTTTTTAAATTTTATTAATGATGGGTTTGCTCTTGACTCTAGTATAGGTCAAAGGACAGAGACAGGGTCTAAAACGGAGCAATTTCACCCAGAAGAAGTCTGTTGACTCTTACATTGAAGAGATTAGGGTTGTATGCGTTTGGAAACACAGACGCAGGTAGTGCTGTTGCTCTCAAAAATTAATACAAAAACATTACATGACGTCACTAATCCTAAAAAGGTTTGTCTTGACAGGAATACTATTGTCTGCATCGTTGAAGTTTTTATTGCACCTTGACGCTTGATAGAATGTGACAAGACGAGACTTCTTGGATAACTAATCTTACTACTGCTTAGTAGATTAAAAACTAATTTAAAAAGAGCCCTGAAAATAAGAAGCCAGACAAAAAACTAGCTCTCCGCATCTGAAATATATTCTCTTTGCCGCACAGAGTTAATATCACTCTCTCAAGCATCCTTTTTATGTAAGGAACCTTATGACAACAAATAGAGTTTGGCCGTTTCCACTGCACTAAAACACAAGCAAATTTTTATTGCATTATACTCAATTTAAACAATATGTGAGCATGGCCTGTGAGTGAGAACGTGGGTGACGTGAGGGGACCAGTTTGTCAGATTTCACTGTCTTTATTTGACTTACTTATTGTATTTTTTTTTCTCAGAATGTATTGTTTAGGACAATATGTGCATTTTATGGAGTATTTTATGCTTATGGCAGACTGGAGATTCAGTTTCTCGGTGTAATATAAATTGAAGTTATTTTTTTAATTAATTAAAATACAGAGTTATTTTAACTAATACATAGCCCCACAAAACCACTTTCAGTGTTTGTCCGTAAGATTGTCGAGTCTTAATAGAATGAATATATACCTATCTTAATCTGTTGTAGCTATATTATAGCCACAATACAAATTTTATTGAAATTTTACAATTTCATGTTTTTACATACATACATACATAAATTACGCCTATATCCCTTACGGGGTTGGCAGAGCGTTAACGGCCGTAAAACGGATGTTAACACCACGTCTGACAAAAGTTTGAGGGTCAATCAGATAGCTACACACCCTCGAGTTCCTTAGTCGCCTCGTACGACACCCATGAGTATGAAATGGGGTGATGCTATTCTAGTCCGGCATCACACGGCAAGTAAGAAATGGGGTGATGCTATTCTAGGCCGGCATCACACGGTTTGTGATTTGTTTAGTTCTGGTTGCAAAACTATTTTTGTTACCTTGTTGTCTTAGAGGTATATGCGTAGGCAAATTATTCAATAAGAATCGGATACGCTTTTCTAGCATTCTGTCCCCAAAAGTTATTTTTCATTCTGGGTTTCCTCATATTTTTCCACAGATACAGACAGAATAGTGCAATGCTCCAGAGCGAGTAGAATAAGGCTATCGCGACTTTTTATTTTTTTATTTAAACTTATGGGTTACGTATTTTAAATATTTTAATATTATCCCCCTTACTTGTAATTTGCTTCTGGTTTCCTAGTAATTTAGATGGACTCAAAATTTTTAATGTTCGTTTGAAAAGTAAAATCATAGCGCAGTCAAGGTAGTAACTCAAAATTGAATCAACTATTTTACGACCGTTGAAACGAAAGTTTCAGAGACCCATAACATAGATCTTTTTGCTTACGTCTTTGGAAGCATATCGACAAAAAGTTTATAGCTCTTCGAGCTACGCTCTCTTCCGTCTCGTTCCGACCTTGGATGGCCGCGTGGAGCCTAAGCATACGTAGCTTATAGGTAAACGAAAATAAACTCTTAGGTACATGTTTTTATCCCACTCGAGCCGGTTTTCTATTAGGACAGTACAAAATGGTTATAAAAAATGTTTTATACAATTTTTCGGATCGGATCATGACGTCATAAAGTGACTACTATCCTAAACTGAAAAGCAATTTTATTTTCATTTTCACGACTTGAACTAATCGTTAAAATAAGTTAAGCGTCAAATAAATGTTATTAAATAATATAATTAATATTATTAATTTGACGCAAGTTTATAATAAAATGAATAAAGTTTTTTCTTATAATACATTTTTGGTTTAAAGGATTAGGTTATTTTTTCTAACATCCAATATCTTCTATGAGCCATAACCGTAGATTATACCAATTTTGGGTGAAATTGCCGCTATTCGAACCTTCAACGTCACAAATCGCCTTCTGAACGTCACACTTCGCCTAGGCGATCATTTATAGTCGTAAATTATGTTTTTCTCGTAGATCTAAAACAAATAGATGTTAAGTACGTATACAAACGAGGCTTTATGGTTGCGTGGTTTTGAAAGAAATGTGAAATATAAATCAAATTAGGTAGGTACCAAGTGAAATACGATTACCTACTGGCTCAAAGGTTTCAAAGCTCCTCCGAAATGTGAAATTAGATCAGAGATGGCCGTTGTTTCGTATAACCTAAAATTGGATGAATTTCTTAATTGGCTGATCAAATAATTATAATCTAATTTATTGGCGAGGTCGAGAGGGATCGATCGATGTTACTCAACTCGAGACAAGAGCGTTGATATTGATATCTCTACATTTATGCAATACATACACACATTAACAGGCTCAACAGTCCACTGCTGGACATACGCCTTCCCCTGTCAGGGGGGTTTTCAGTATAGGCTGTTGACAAATTCTGACACCAGAGTCATCGGGTCGTTGAATGGGGTCTTCACGGGGTAATCCAACACTGGTTCATAGATTATTCGAACGGTCCTTTTCTGTAGCTTGAAAGCCCTATCTCTTTCTGCCGCATCTCCCCACAGCTCACCCCGTACGTCATAATTAAGTTATAACAACCATAGTAAGCTTTTTGAGGTGAGTCTCACTTAAGTTAGGTTTCAAACGGCAAATACAAAACAAACTGACGACAAGCCATCACAGAGTGAGTCGATGAGGGCCTGAATCGATAGTCATATACATAAGTACCTAACCTAAAGAACGATTTTTTTGGAACAGAATTAGTATAAGTATTAAGATTAGTTGGTTCATTACACCGTAATTGGCAATTAATGATTTTGGTTTTTCCCAAATTGAGAAGCATACCGTTAGGTAAAATACAATGAAATGTTTCATTCATAACTTTTGCCAGTTTGATTTTAAGGAACAATGACGCAACCGTCGTCCGCAAACATCACAAACTTGGCATCCGCAGAGGTGGTAAAGTCGTAGTAGTAGGAGAAATATGTTATTTCACATAGTAGAACTTTGCGGAATCACGCAGTGCCGTGATGTGATATACTTGATCTAATACCTTTGCCTGAGGTCAGTTTCCTCCCGGTTTTGAAGAAAGGATTCAATGATGTTATAGAAATTATCAGTTACTACACAGTGGTCCAATTTACCAAGTAGAAGCGTGTAGCCTACTAGCTCGAAGGTACGCGACTGGTCACAGAAGATCTCTGCAACCTGTCGCCTGCCCTCGAAGTGCGTCATCACGCGCGCGATGACGTCACACGCTAAGCCTACCGTGAAGCGACCACGCTGATTGGCATATTGCTGTACGTTCATTTCATTACTTCATTTAGATATGATATTAATTTCCTACTAAGAATTCGTTCAAAAACATAGATAATAGTGGTATTTAAGATAATGGCCTGGAATTTAAGGTTTCGTACCCAAAGAGTAATAATGGAAACCTTATTACTGACGCTCGGCTGTCCGTCTATCTGTCCGTCCGTCCGTTCTACAGTTACGAGGCTGTATCTCCTGAACCGTTATACCTAGACAGTTAAAATCTTCACAGATAATGTAGGTATTTCTGTTTTCGCTATAACAACAAATACTTATAATTAGAATTAAGTAAATATTTAATCTCCCATACATTAGCCACATTTTTATAACTAGCAAAGTCTCGTTGTTTAACATCTTAGCCCATGAAGTTACATTATATTTGACCGTGATAACGTCGATTTTAATTCGTCGATATTATAATATCAAAAACAGTCCGTTTTTGAGGTTTGCGGGTACTCCTAATACTTTTGATTATTGGAATTTTGATTTAAAAAAGTATAGCTATAGTAAGCTCAAGTGTAACCATCCAGTTGAGACGTCAATTCTTTCTAATTTTATAGTGATTGTCTTGTCGTACAATTTGTACATGCACACGTTGCTTGTTCGCTAATGAACGAATCTTACATTGCGCTGAATCCACTGTTTTTATCGGAATCGATAGATAGTTTTCCAGCCGGAAAGTGTGTATGTGTAGCAATGAGTTTGAAATAATTACAACTTAGTAAACTTACTTTTCAACCCTATTGATAAATTATGTAGGTGCGAATGCTTCCTCAATGTATCAGAGTTATACTTTTTATTGAATATTTGGTTATTTTTAGTGAAATTTTGTTTTACTAAGTGGCAAATCATGTATATAATTGTATTAATAAAAAAAGTGATATATAATTACAATTTTTAATAATTCAAAAACGAAATTCACGAACTACACAATTCATTGAGGATTTATAACTTTTTTGTTTTCTAGACTAGTTAATTAATAAACGACTCATCTTGAACGAAGACTAGACCAATATACAAAAAGATGACTAGAGAGACGATACGAGCGAGAATTTCTAGACTTATAAAAACCTCCAAAGATTTTTCTAGAAAATTCTGCCAAGTGCCTGAAAAAAGCGTGCCAGTTTTGAGGGTGGCAACACCGCGGGTAATGACTCTCGGAAGCGAGACCATCTGTTGGCCTCCGCAGACATTACAGCGTTCTTGGCAACTCGGCTTAAGACACACTGGCTGTTTTAATTTTATTTTTCCTCGGCCTGTGCTTCAGCTTTGGCGGCAAAATTAAAATGATGAAAAACAATCGTAATTTTTCATTATCCCTAAATAAATATATTTAAACAATATCCGAAGAATTTTAAATTGTTACTTGTGACACCTACTACAATCCGTACCACCTGCCAGAGTTGACACTAGTAGAATAGCAATATATATTTTACTCGGGAGGCCTAGAAGTGGTGGTCATATGCCGGAAATAGTGCTGGCCTACACGCCATTTATACCGGAAATCACTAAAATTTCATGCTCACTCACAAAAAAGTTTAAAATATCGATAAATGCTTTAGAAAGCTGCGCTGGAAAACTCATACTTATATCATGAATGGAAAAGTATGTTTGTTTATTTGTCCTTGCTTCCCGTCGCAACGGTGCAATCATAATGTTTTGGTTTTTAGTATGTAGGTAGATAGTTTTGAGGCTGGACATATGCTACTTTTTACTGCGGGAAAACATCTTTTCCCGCGGATGAAACCGCAAGGCAAAAGATTTGTCATATAATATTTTATTTTCAGTAATTCAGTAACTTTTAGATTTCACGCGGCGAAGAATGACGTAAGAAACGCTCAAGTGTGGTCCCTCCCTACATTCTACCACAATGTCAGTTATTATTATATCTGTTATCTCGCTAGTCCATTACGAGACGCCCCGCCGCCGGAAACCTACCAATATCCCCATACCCCGCTATTCTCCACTGAACCCTGCTATTCTCGCCCTCGTCTAAGAACCCTGCATTGTGGCTACAATCCAATGTAATAATGCTGAATTTGAGTATGGGTTCTTTCTTCTTACGGTTGTCGTAGTTCGTTTAGCATAAAATCGTTTTATTTTTACTTAGTTTCATAATGACTAATTACAAAAAAATTATTAAAGAAAAACCAAAAATGCTGGTTTTTAAGCCTGCAGTTGCGAGACATTTTCGCACAGATTTTGTCCAATCTACTAACGTAACGTGTGCACGAATTTTAGGAAAACTCATAAAGGGCTAGTTTAAAACTTTTATTTCTTTAATAGGTACCTCCTCAGTACGAATATCTGCCTACACAATGGCTCGCCTCAAAATTGCAAGCCGAAAAACTTTATTCTGCATGGAGTTAGGCCTTTCTTACGATGTGTATCAATGTAGACACTTATTTAAAAAAAAATAAGCTTACAGATTGCCGGCCAGCAGCAAAAAACCAAAGCAGCTTAAAATAAAAATCGTCTGTCGTCCGTAGCATTAGTTTAATAAATAATGTTCAGTCACAAACAAAAATAGACTGATAGATTCAGGTGCCTAGCGATAACCTAGCGTAGATCGATAGCAAAAAGTACTACCTATTGTTTACTTCGTAAACTACATTTTCTTCAGTTATGGGTATTCATGTAATTACTACAAAATGTCGTAACTCACGAATACTTATTGAACATCTGGCACGTGTGACTAGATAGTCACAAACGCTGACTGCAAAAGCAAACTTTAGTAAAATACTCTTTTAATTACATGAAAGCGCAAGTAAGAGATCGTTTATAGCTTCAATATTTAAATAGCGGAACGTGAAAAAAACTCGACATTTAACTTATTAAAAGGGTCCGCTTAAGAGCTATTTTCATGCGTGCGGGAACGGCAGTAAATGACCTCTGAAATTCCTACTTGGAATATTTACAGTGCGACCGCGGGGTGCGAATACGAGCGGGAACGAATCGCAAACGTACAGATTTATTTTTATTCTGTCGGAAGTGTACTTACATTTATGATAATATTAACACTATGACTTACGGAACATTTGATTTTCCATGTTATGAAATGACACCAAGAATAGTTAACCCTAAATATCAAACTTGATACTCACATTAATATGTGAGCCTATTTATAACACGTGTATACCATAATTATTTTATTTATGCTTTCTTTAGTTAAGTGTCAATGCCGTCTGTAAGTAAAAGTTTATTCTAAAAATATATTTTACATTCTAACCAGCCAGCTAACAACTCACTTACTAAGTAAATATGACACTTCTTCGCAATTTAGCAGCACAGTTTAAACACAATAAACGCTGGCTCGCTCGTAACATCTCATAGTTTATCTCATAAGTTAGGACTTACTGCAACTTGGCCACTCAGACCAAGAATAACGTTTAGACGAAATGCTTGCAACAAACAATGTGAAGCTGAAATGGACTATTTTATGTGACGCTGATCTCACTGTGGTTTATTATAGAGCTCATTGTAGGCTGCCTTGCGTCTCTTGATTTATCCGCAACTTAGTTTCTACGATTAATTCTGGGGCCACAGAGGCTACAGGTAATAACATTAGTGTAGAACTTATCTCTTTTTTGCATTTATATTTTTGAATCTGTACGACATGCAAAATTGTGATAAACAAATGTGTTACATTTTAGAGCATTTAAGTTTACCGTAAGTTTTACTGTGTTGTTCTGGCACGCTCTTTTCTTAGTCTGAGCTTCTGTAGCCTTAATTCAAAGCCGCCGTAGTTTACCTGCTCTCAGCTTTACCAGCCGCGACAATGGCTGCCGAGCCGAGCTGCGCGGGAAAGGCCTTTGTCTGAGCCAAACTCAGTCGGCTTACGGAACTTAAACGGTGCCCTGTGAAAACAATCTTGACCTGTGTGGAAGTGGGAAGTGCGAAGTGCTACCTGGATGGCACTTTGCCTTTGCCGTACATAGGCCGAACGTTCGAGCTAAACGACTTGAAAGTTATATAACTTTTTAAGCACTCGCGATTTCTTTCACACATTATGCTTATATTTACCTAAGAACAATCGCGATATGACCATTTTAAATAAAAGGGTGTGAAGACGAGAGACGGCTTATGTGGCGCAGTGGAAGTGCGACTGCCTGCGGCGCAAAGGTTCCGGGTTCGATTTCCGGTGGGGCACTCACTTAGTTGATATTACCACTTTGCGAACTTATTCCGAGTCTGATTATGACATTGCAGGCTGAACCACCTAATTGTCCGTAAGAAAGATGGTTCCATGCTTCAGTGGGTATGTGAAGCCGTCGGTTTCAGTTGCTGGCTATGATTACTTAGACGGCGGTCGTTACACAACCATGTCAGAGGCCTGCTAGTAGTAGTATGGGGTTGAATAACTCTGACACACGAAAAGAAGTAGAAGAATAAAGAAATGACATTCATGTGCTTCTTGCTTGTATGTAATCATCTAGCTCCGTAAGCTTCTGAACCGAAATTGACAGGCTATTGTTTATCTGTACTAAAGTACCTATATTTTGCACTCACAGTGCTACATAGGTTGAAATTTCACTAGTGACCGATAACGAAAACTTAAGACGAACAATAAAAATAATTATTAAAAAGATCACGTTTCTCCAAAAAACATCGGCCGAAACATTAAAAAATGGGCCCCATACAGAGTGGTCAATTTGTATGCCAGGTCTATTGGCTTTTTCATAATTATGGAAGGTTCCATATCACTATTCCGTCCATTGTTTTTGCTATCGGACACTTGTAAAAAATCACGAAAAGCTTCATCGTATGGTTTGAATTCCTAGTGTAATGAGGACTAACTATGTAGTATTAGCTATTAACATACAGTAGATGTCGCATGTACATCGCTTTGAGTCGAGCATCAAAAGTTTGGAGATTTGGATGGGTCTAGGGGTCTAGGCACTGGTTGCTCAGTTGGCAGAATAGTGGGACGGTACTCCATGGTCCCAGTTTTATGCCCCGGCCGACAGTGTTGTTTTGTAGGGTTCCGTACCCAAAGGGTCAAACGGGTTCCTATTACTGAGCCTCGGCTGTCTGTCTGTCACCAGGCTAGCTCTCGTAAATCGTTATAGGTAGAGGGGTAAAATTTTCACAGATGCTGTATTTCTGTTGCTGCTAAAATAACAAAAACTAAAATAATTATAAGTTTATTTGTGACAAACATTATTCCTAAATAGTTCACGTATGCAGTAATTGTCAGCCTAGTTCTTTAAAATATAACACCAAAGATTTTTTCTTACTGAATTAGATGTGGGACCAAATTGGATCTCCTCCTGGATGAAAGGCAAACTAGATAAGGGAAGACGACAAAATTAGTTGCGAAACAAACAGAAACTTGGCTAAATTCAGCCAACTTTGTTTGGAAACCTATTATCTTGATCATATTCATTGGCTCAGAGTAACGAAATAGATTATTAATTGTGGCTTCTGTCAAAGACACGCACAGTAAGTAATTACATAGGCTGGTATCAGAGGAACCGCACAGGATTATATTAAAATAATGTACTTAATAATTTCTTGATTAAAATAGTTCAGTTAGAGTAGATGTAAATAAGAGATTCAACTAACCAAAATGGTGTATATAATATATACAAAACAACAATAAACAACGTTTGTGTTAGTTTGTTTTCTTGCATATCTTTGACATATGTAATCCGTCTACCTATGTCGTTGACTAGTTGACTGACAGGTATAATTAGCTATTTTTGAAAACAAGTTGATACAACATTTTATATAAAAAATATGACGTCATATCGACGAGGAGGAAATACAAGAAACTGATCATCTTTTTATTTTTATAACTACCGTGATATCATATCCTACAAGTATTTTTGACAAGTAATACGTACGTGGCGTGAAAGAAGGGAGGCCTTTGCCCTGCAGTGGGACACAGACAAGGCTAACTAAAAAAAAAAAAAAAAACGTACTATTAATTTGATAGCATCAACGGTTTTGAAATGTGTGTTCTAAGGAGGTAGGTATACTTTCTCTAATGTGGTTATTTCAGTCGTCTGTACGTGATTGAATCACATAAGAACCACCGCAAATAGCTTCTACAAAAAAAACGCCGATCCTTATACATTTTGCATATCTAGGCAGCACAGATGTAGCATTACTTTGATAAAACAATCTTTGGTCAATGGGAAAATAGATAAAACGTGCATTGTGTAAAAATAACATAGGTGCAACAAATCGTTATACAGTTACTTAGAAGTATGGTGTGTGTTAAAACTCGTTCGTGCTCAGCTTAATTGGCTTCCAACTTGCCTTTGCCGCGATGTGAACATCCTGTCCACTCTCTATAACATCCTTCACAGTCCTGCCACTCCCGACTATCTCCGCTCCCGTTTCCACTTCCTTCCCCATGATCCCCGCCCTAGGCGCGACTGCATCACTAAGGTGCTGGAGTGTACAAGAGCGAATACCAAATTTATTTGAAACTCTTTACTTTTTCTCTGTTAAAGCTGCACAGCTCTGGAAAGATCTTCCTAAGACTGTACAGGAAAGCCTCTCTATTTCCGTATTTTAAAATAAAAAGAAGCAAAAAAGAGCACTTTATTTCTCAACAGCCTTGAAATATTAATGTATGTTTGTGTACTTTTTATGTGGAGCTCGTAATGGTATTCCGAATCACCGTTCACCGACCGTAAGCTTCATCGAAAGCATCTTTCGACGATGGTCGCTTGTACGATGGAATGGTTCGCCGATAGAACGGTTCGCCGAAAGCTCTCATCGCCGACGGTCTATTTTACGAAATAATCCTTCGCCGATAGAACGACTTGCCGAGAATCGAACTCAGAACTACAAATTTGTACGAATTTAAACGTATGTATATTTAATTAATATAGTAAAATTCCAATAAAAAAAGCAATATTTATGTCACTTTTTATTTGATTAGCTGTCGAAATCGTTTCGTTTTTTTTTAATACCTGACATATTATGGGGAAAGGGTCATGCCCATGAGCCCGATTTTTCTAAAGCGTCAAGATGCTACTAATATTAAAATAATCATTTTAATTATATTCGTCGTCTAACTTCATAAAATAATGGCATATAGCCGGAATTTTATTTTATTTTTAAATAGGAAAATAAGCCAAAATATGTACATAATAACAACATTAATAATCAGAGTACAAAAACCATGATCTGATTACAAGAACCAAACTTAATCGTAAAGAAATTCGTGAAAATCGTGAGTTAACGATCTCACAAAAGGACGTGTTCGCCACATCTGACAAAGTGTTGAATGCGGAAAGCACTGTGTTTAGATAGATGGACTTGATGAAGTTTTGACATTTTTAATAAAAATAATAAGGTGATTGATTTATAATCAAAATAATAAGTTAAAGATTAAGTTTGGTTCTTGTAATCAGATCATGGTTTTTGTACTCTGATTATTAATGTTGTTATTATGTACATATTTTGGCTTATTTGCCTATTTAAAAATAAAATAAAATTCCGGCTATATGCCATTATTTTATGAAGTTAGACGACGAATATAATTAAAATGATTATTTTAATATTAGTAGCATCTTGACGCTTTAGAAAAATCGGGCTCATGGGCATGACCCTTTCCCCATAATATGTCAGGTATTAAAAAAAAACGAAACGATTTCGACAGCTAATCAAATAAAAAGTGACATAAATATTGCTTTTTTTATTGGAATTTTACTACTTATATTAATTAAATATACATACGTTTAAATTCGTACAAATTTGTAGTTCTGAGTTCGATTCTCGGCAAGTCGTTCTATCGGCGAAGGATTATTTCGTAAAATAGACCGTCGGCGATGAGAGCTTTCGGCGAACCGTTCTATCGGCGAACCATTCCATCGTACAAGCGACCATCGTCGAAAGATGCTTTCGATGAAGCTAACGGTCGGTGAACGGTGATTCGGAATACCATTACGAGCTCTTTTATGTGAGTTTGTTTAACTATTCGTGTAAGTTTATAATTATATATAATTTTTATGCATATTATAATATTTTAAAGTTAGTTATTAATTTATTTTGTTAAATTAATTTCGTATTGCTGATTTGCCCCAAAAGTTTAAATTCTCTCACAACACATAGGTTGGCTGGAAGAGATCTCTTCTTAAGAGATAAGCTCGCCTTTGCGACAAAAATTGTATAAATTATGTTATGTGTATTTTTGTGCAATAAAGAATATTATATGTATATAAAACAAGATTAGGCAAAAAGATCATAGATTTGACATTAGTGACGAGATTGTAACGAGATTTTTTAGTTAGAAGGTATCAACAGTTTTTTATTTTTCGTTTTTTATTCTGGATCCTATGATTTTAACCCCGGGGCTATTTAAATCTACACCTGACTGTATGGCGGAACAGGAGCTCACCCGGAGAAGTGTTTTGGTTGTTCAAACAACCAGCTCAATCGCGTCTTTATCTAATCTACTATCGTCAGCTGGTGGCGTGTTTACTTCACTGCTGTTTGTCGTAAACTGAGCAAGAAGAACACCGGCCGCAAGCGCTGTACACAATGCGTTGCAAGTTGGTACTTGTTCATGCTTGTTCTTCTACGCATGAAAGAGATAATTGTTTGGGAATCAATCGGATTCAGGAATTATCGAGTAATCTATAATTTCGAGGGATGCTGATGTTGCGCCGGCAACCATTAACTGTGTTTCACTTGCCAGTTACCACAGGTTGTTGCGTATGTTTCAATAAAAATACTTATTTAAACTGCATTTTCTGTTCAAATCTATAGTATTTTCTCTTATCTTCATTTGTAATACTACCTATTTTCACAAAAATAAAAATATTGAACGCATTTCCTTCTATCTGCAATTATTTACATATTTTGAAGAACTACACAAAATTTGCATTTCCCTTTATATCTTCCACTAATAGCTATCATAAATAATATTTTAACATATTTATATAGTATTTACCT
This sequence comes from Tuta absoluta, assembly GCA_027580185.1. NCBI lineage: Eukaryota > Metazoa > Arthropoda > Insecta > Lepidoptera > Gelechiidae > Tuta > Tuta absoluta. The sequence goes on from JAQAHW010000052.1 coordinate 1,822,050, forward strand.
ACTATATAAATAATTACGTTTTTGAAGTTAGGATGTTATAGTACTTTATCGTCGATATGTCAAATGCAAACCTAAGCTGTTTTTGCCCTATGACTATTTATTCTAGATGCATCAATTTCTTATCTAGTATTTTTAATACGAATAATAAAAAAATAAGTAATTTGTCCATATTTGACTATCTAGGGTCCAATTTTAAGTTAACTTAATTAATTATCAAGGTAGATGTATCCAGATGGAAAAGGTATTAGTATTAGTGCAAGGGTCACAGGTTCAAATCCTGCCCGTGGTAGAAAGTATTGTAACAATTTATATAATTGTAAAATACAATTTTTAAAGGTAATTTATTTTTCGGGTAACGTATATTTTCAATTGATTCAAGTACCAATGTCTCGATGTCTTTTAAAATTTCCTTAACGCCTTTGACACATAGCAATAAAGTTGCTTATGTAACCATAACTATTACGCTACGGTTTAGCATTACCACTGAACCACATACCTATGAATGTAATTTTATGTTAAGAAAAAAAAACTCTTAAATTATATACCGAATGAAAGAAACATGTTTTGACGAAGTTTGTGGGCCAAGTCAACAGGTTATAGCGGGTTCTTGTGAAACTTTTGATTGGGTTGGTTTTAACTAAAATTTGTATTCAAACTTTACTCTTGGCTCATTGAAGTGGAAATTAGAGGCGGAGTTGGAAACTAATTTCATTCAGACGTGATGGCTTAGGTACTTATTACGAAAAGTAAGGATTTAATCACTTACTTATACCTAAGATAAGAATTAGTAGATCTGTTTTTTTTTCGAAAATAAAAGCAAATCCAAAAACTATTTCCATAATAGCAAAGTATCTGAAAGATTATTTAAATATAGATACTCGATAAAGACCTTTGTTAAATATCTATTACATGGGTGATGGCCGTTAGCATCCTTTAGTCATTGTAAACTATTCTGAGTGTCATTTATTACTAAGGTACACGTTAAAATGACTGATTTTTTTTCAAAATTACTTTTATTATGAGTCTAAGATAAGAACATACTTACGAATTCTGTCTGCATCTTTTGCCACATTAATGCGAGTTGTAAATGGCTCGTAATCACGTCTGAAAGCTGTTTATTAAGCTAAATAAGTCAAATTTTTGTCCTTATTTTACTTTAGCTTCGTCATGGAAACGTGACGTCTAGGGATTGTAAAATTCTGACTTGGATCCTTATTTGACAACCTTGTCAACAAGGTATAAGTTGTATAGGGGGATGGAAAGTATAACGAATACAAATAATAGATCCAGTGTATAAACCATTATTTATTCATTAAATATAAAATTGTTTTACATTCTTCGGATTACTGAGACTCGTTTATCATAATTCATGATAACTACAACAGTTTTCGATTTACGTAAAATTAGCCCGTCAAACTTTAAACTCTATGCAATAGAATCAACACAACATTTGGAACTTTTACAACATTACTGTTAATGGCACTACGTAAATTATGTACAGCTTTAGTAGACTTTAAGACCGTGCATCAAAGCAAATAACTGCTACACAAAAAATAGAAAAATATATATGAATTTGCTACGGCATAGCTAAGCTACGCAATCACAAACAGTCAGTTATGCAGGTGATGTAAAATAATAAATTATCAAAACACAATTTTTAAATAAGATTCAAAATATGTAAGTATTTGGTAAAATAAACCAAATTATTACTGGGATTATCCAACATTACGTATTTGATGCACGGTTACTCAAACAAAATTGACACAACAAAAGCTTTTTCCTATAAGTTTAATTTTGATCTACAATTTTCCTAGTATATTTACATAGCCACACAACCGAGTTTCTTTTAAAATAAGTAGAAATTCATATTTACAAAGTCTTCGATCATTGTATTTAATTAGGTCAGTGGATAGTTAGAGTAAAAATTGGAAAGCAATATAATTTTTAATAAAAATATATTTTAGACGTCGTTCACAATGAAAGCACGGACTCAACAAAATAATAAAGTTATATATTTATTTTTAATTGTAACAGCATGAAAAATACAGAATAAGGTAGTAACTTGTTATTTATAAGCGACTTCACTTATATTATAGAATCGGTATAAATCATTCTTTTTGTGTATTTTATCACGATTAGTCTGATTGTGATTTCATGCTTCGTTTTGTTTGTTCATAGGCATAGGTTTCCCTTGTAGACGCAACGTATGCATTAGTAATGCAAAAAAAGAGGTTTGCATTTACGCAACGCAATAGCACAATAATATGTGTCACTAAACGAAGTTTTTTTTTTACCATAATATATTAAATTGTATATTTAACAGGAACAGGATATTTTTTCTTATAATCAATAAAATTATCATATTATTTAACTATTTACAAAATGAGTTAATATTGTCATTGAAAATAATCGTTTTTGGCAAAAATAATAAGTAACAATTCAATATGAAATACAAAAACGTACTGTTAAATATACGTTTACATTTCTGTTTATTACAATAAAAAGCTAACATTGAATTTAATACAATAAATATTTATTCCTATAAATAACCTAATTAATGGTCTTATTTTATCTATAAACTTAATTTTTAACAGTCAATACTTTAATTTATTTTACAACTACTTTCATTTATAAATATTATCATTGCAAACAGATAAATCAGAAATATAGTGAAATATATCGGTAGTTAGGAAATTTTTACTATGTTTTTAAATGTCAAACTATAATTTCTGATTTATTCTTGCTGTGTAAAATTAAATATTCTACATTCTGGAAACGCACCACAACTTCACTTTATACACAACTTTCTGGTCCTGGTACATTTTCTGCTATAACGTGCTCCCTTCTCCTTATATTTCCTTTACCTTTGGTCCTGTGTAAGGTTGAGGTCGCTAAACTACCCGAGCTCAAAGTGGGCCCAGTAAGTGTTAATGTTTGACTACCTAAAGGAGACCCTATGTTGCCATTGGGGCACACGAAATTTGGACTACCTAAAGTCGGACTGGTGGCCACAGGAAAGGCGGGCCTGTAGTTGTTTGCTGGGTGATTAAGACTCTGGTTGAGATCATCCTCTTGTCTACTGCTAGGCACGATTTCGCATGGCGATAGCTGAAGAAAAAAAAAACTGTAAATTTAAAGAAAAAGAAACAGGTTTTATCATTATTTTTGGTAACTTGATATGTACTTACTTGCGGTCTCCCCGCAGAGTCTAGAAGAGCCAAATCTTCTGCAGAAAAAACTGCTCCAGTCTTGCTCCATTCTCCTGCAAAGAAGTATGTTTTAGAAAAATGTTACAATTTATTTTTATTCGTAAGTGTGACAGTGTTTGTAATTCAATCTGTTTTTTACCTTTTATGTCCTGTATACTTGGCCATTCGTCCGCTTCTTCAACATTGGGTGCAAGGTTTTGGTTTTCACCATCTACAACAAAAATTATTTCAGAAGTGTTATTGTAGGGCTTCAGATTTTATTTATCAAATGATCAACTTCCTGAACAGAAAGCTGCTACAATCTTCTTTACGTTTTTCTAATTCTCAAACAATTGTATAAAATGACTCCTCCTCACCTGGTGCATTTAAAATATCTGGCTGTGGATCGGGCGTCTTCAGCTCCGGCGATGGCTTGATGGTGTAGGCAACGACGTACCGCCGGACGCCGTCGCTTAGCTCCAGCATGTCCCCCGGAGGGTGCTTGTGCGGGGGCTGGGTGCGCCGGCGCCGCGCGCAGAGAGCCGCCATGGCTATGCCACCAGCGGCTACGGTTGCCGCCAGTGCCGCCGCCACCATCACACCCAGAGTGATGCCTCCCATCGTGCCTTTGCCGTCTGTTTAGATAAGAGTTTTTTTTTATCAAATATTAGGTATGTGGTGTGCATAAAAATCAAAACAATTTAAATTATATTTGGAAGGTAGGTATTTAAATTTGTGATTTAAGTTTGTGATTGTTTATAATGGCAAAAAGTAGGTTTTGACAGACAATTTTTAAAGAATGTCAACAATATTTTATGAAGATTCTGTCAGTCAGACGTGCTGGCAAATTCAAACCAGATTCAATTAACAGATTTTCGAGTCTCGTGTAGCAAAGATTCCGTGGCTTCAATGTGTATGAAGGTAGTAAATATGTTTCAATGAACTTTTACTTAAATTCATCTATGAAACAAGTTAAAGCCAAAGCGACATCTTCAAGTAATAAGTACAATACGCCTGCGGCATCTTAAAAGTATTTCATGTATAAAATAAGTAAAGAAAAAGCAAACTCGAAAATTTTAAGAAATATTTAGATTTATGTACGTATCTTATTCATTCCAATGTATAAATTGACGTGGCTAATCATGCTGTAGGTGTACCTACACTTTAAGTATCCCCATTTTTGCCTCCTACTATTAAATGATGTCAAGATAATGTTGCAAATAACTTTCTTCATTCAACCATATTTTTACCAGTTCTTCTGGCGGCATCGTTGAATGCAATGTTTTCGAGAAGTGTCTTCTCTGATTCTCCTTTCAAGTTCTTTGCGTAGATAAGAAGGTTGAAGGTGGTTCCCTCCACGTCGTTGGCAGAAGTCAGCTGAGACATGTCCAGGTTGAAGACAGCTAGGCCATCTGTACAAACGAACAATTAAATTAAGATTATAAGACAAATAATAAAGATATCAAATATAAGAAAGCGATCTGGGAAAATGTGTTTTTCGGTTACTGTAACACTATTTTTGTCGTTGTTGGCAATTAGGTATGATCGATAATATGGTCGATTTGAAGGGTAATCTAAAAAACATTTCGATACGTATTTATTAGAATAATAAGAAACTGCAACTACTAAGATGGTTCATTAAAAAATGCCGTATGATGTCGGAGTGAATAGCATCACCCCATTCCTTTCCCGTGGGTGTCAAAAGAGGCAACTAAGGGGTTCGAGGGTTACATGGTGTATTGCAACTTTAGGCGATGGGCTGACAACTTGTCACTATAGCGATACACAATTTTCTGAATGAGTATCAATTGTTTGTCAGACATGGCGTAGATATTCGTTTTTTACAGCCGTTGCGTGCGTGATATATGTATATATGTGTCCAATTACATAAAGCACCTGTATTTTAATGACATTTGTATAATCTCTAATAACTTCAATATTAATAAATGCATTCGCCATAGTTGAGAAGAAAAATCAACGTCTTCATATTGACATTTAAGGTAAACGTACATCTGTCAGTAAGCCCTCACCGTACGCGCCGCATGGCTTAGTTTCAGTGTTGCAAGTAGAGTATTTTCCTCCTATGTGTAATGGGTAATTTTACCATCTGTTGTATTGCAAAGAATGTGTAATCTAGACCGTCCTAAAATAATTGGTGGATACAAACGGACAAAATTAAAGATGGTACATCGCCAAAAGGGATGCAACACCGTCTGTTTTGGACAGCAATATTGTAATGGGCGGGAGGAACGTAATTGGAACGGTCTGGCAACACTGTTTGAATCCTGCTGACGTCATCAGCATCGCATCGGTCACAATCAGTGTGACCAAATTTAAATTTGTTATTGTTGTTATTTTTATGCCGTGTGATGCCGGCTTAGAATAGTATCACCCCATTTCATTCCCGTGGGAGTCGTAAGAGGCGACTAAGGGACTCGAGGGTGTGTATTGCAATTTAAGGCGATGGGCTGACAACCTGTCACTATGGCGATGCACAATTTTACAAAATGACCCTCAAATATTTGTCAGATGTGGTGTGGTAAATGGTCGTTTTTTTGCGGCCGTTTGCGCTCTGCCTACCCCGCAAGGGACAATAGGCGTGATATGTGAATGTATGTGTGTTATTTTTATTAATTTTATTTATTTATTTGATATTAGCACAATTCACAACACATAAACAGATATTACAAAAAATACATAACTAATTACGAATTTCGTTATAATGCTAGTTGTCTCTAGCTTCTCGGTTATCATCTGCCAAAATATGTTTAACTTACATTTTTAGATCATATGTAAGCTAAATTTGCTAATATCAAATAAATAAATAAAATTCATAAAAATAACACACAAGCATACACATATCACGCCTATTGTCCCTTGCGGGGTTTAAATCTGATAATTTTGATTTTAAATCTTCTGTACTAAGATAAATGATTGGTTCGACAGCGACGACCAATCTTTCATCTAAGCTTCTGTAGTTCTGCTTAATATGGTCATACCAGCCTCAACGTCCGCATTGTGACGTCTTCAGCATTGGCTAGGGAATTCGCCAGACTCGGCGCGTACGGCGCGTACGGACGGCTGGCTACAAGTGCAAGGTTGCATAGAACTTCATACTAAGAATTCAAAACGCTGCGGGTACGGTGTTTACGATGCTGTAAGGTGCGGCGGTGAAGTTCAATTTTGCAAATATGATAAAAATGAGAACTTATTTATCATTGTTTGAAAAGACCACCTCCCAAAATAAGCTAATTCAATTTTCATCCTGTATGCCTGCCTGCATACTATCGCTAGCGCCAAATATTAATATCGATAAGCCGTTACGGGTTATGTGGCTGCATCTCTATTAATGTATGTGCATAACATTTTTTGTTTGCACGTTTTGATTTTCAGATTTTCCTGTTTGTGCAGGCCAGATGCAGGTAAAGACATTTTAAGACGATGCCCAAAAGTTGTGACATCACGTCCTCAAAACTAAAGAAAAATATAATTAATGAAAGTAAATGATATTACTTCAAAGTAAAGAAATTACATTCTTGAAATTACCTTAAATTTCAATACAAAACTTATATCAATCTAATTGAGTTTAAGAAATATTTACTACCGAATTACAGTACAAATAATTTCATACATAAAATATGTATTGGACTCTATCCAATACATATAAAGACACAAAGTACAAATTATTTAATTTAATCAATACCTGACACTCAAATGTTTGTCAGACGTGGCGTAACTGTTCGCTTTTATGGCCTATTACCCCGGAAGGGATATAGGCATGATAGATGTCTGTAAGTATGTAATTTCTAAGCTAAACTTTGCGCTTTAGAGTTATCATTCTTTCCAAAATCGCACTGTGGAAAGTATGAAATAAATAGCGAGCAAGGCGAGCACAAATCAAGGATCTGGTGTTGAGCTCAGTTATCATATGCAGTGTTAGTGACGGCTGGTTCTGCGGTACAGGTTCGGGATGTGGCAAATGAGACACACACGAATGGGGTGCAGGTTTGTTGATCCCAGGGTGAAAAAACCCGTGAAACCCGCCTGATAGGTCTATTTAATAGAACTGTAGGAGGGAAATATGCGGCAATTTCCTAGCCACTCACTTTACATAATTTGTATAAACAAGAAATGGACATAGGTGCCTGGATCTTTATCAGACGGCCGTTGAGTTGGCACTGACAAACACCTAAGATATTAGGAAATTTCACGTATTCAAATTTGAATGTGAAGGGCGATTAATGACGTGGTGTTGCCAGTGTGTGGGCGGAGGATAAGATCAAGAAGCGGCATCGTTATAAGTTGCCTTGGTTACCGCCAGAATTCACGGGTCCATTTCCTTGGAAAGTACTTAAACTATTACCTAATATTTAATCTATATAGATACTTTAAAATACTGTTAATGTTGGAATCAAGCTCATAGAACCTTATTATGGAAAGCTTAAGGAGAATCTGGTATCCAGCAGTTGAGTGTTCGTAGTATTGTTTAGACTATTTATGTGTGTATGAAAAGCTTTTAAAAGTTTGCGATCTGGAAAAAAATATTGTTTTGCTATAATGTTATAAGTCTTAATGGAAAATATGTTTTTAGTACGTTTCCATTTTATAATTAAAGAAGAAAAATTAAGCAAAACCTAATCTAAGTCCTATTTTTATTATTTTTTAGATGTCGGTCTTTTTTTTTTCGTGTGGGACACCGAGTCGTCCAACGACCCGATGAACCCTGGTGTCAGAGTTTTTCAACCGCCTACTACCACTAGTAGGCCTCTGACATGGTTGTGTTTCGACCACCGTCTAAGTAATCATAGACATCAACCGGGACCGACGGCTTAACGTGCCCCCCGAAGCACGAAACCATTTCTTTTCGGACAATCAGTTGGTTCACCCTGCAGTGTCCTAACCAGACCGGGAACAAATTCACAAAGAGATAAATATCAACTTTTATGAGTGTCCCACCGAGAATCGAATCCGGAACCTTTGCGTCGCAGGCAGTCGCACTACCACTGCGCCACATCGGTCGTCGGTCGGTAGATGTCGGTGTAAATGTTATTTAAATATTTTTGTAAGAAATCACATATTATGAAAATAGAGGTATTCAAATTCAAATCAAATCTATCCCAATAAATGACAATCAAAGATCTAGTGTTCAGCTGGCATTCCCCGCACGTAAGCAGACCACCAGCGAGACGTGCCCCGGAACGCGCTAAGTCGTGTCAATAGAGAGATTAGGACCCGTATGCAAGATCTGGGTACTGACAGGGCCGAGACAATGTCCCTCTGGATTATACGGTACACCTAGACCGCTTAAAACCAGATTAACTGTCCGTTGTTTACCGACATGATATAGTCCAGGTAAGTATGCCAAAGTAAGCTCTTCGTTCTATATAACACTTTGTAGTTAACTGGTTGTTAAACAGGCTTATTATAATTTGGCAGATTATTATTGTCATAACAGCAATCGTTATACTCGTAAGTTTCTGTAAGCAGAACTTAATTAAAAATATATTTTAGATAGACATCAAGGGTTGCTAAGAGACAAAAAACTTAAATGTACCCGAGTATTACACTCTTTCCCCATGAGTTATCACTCCTGAAAGTCTTAAAACTCCATTCTTCTAAAATTCTTGCTTTGTTGTTCGTAAACTCAAGATATAAAAAAAATATCTAAGCCAACTTAGAAGCTTATAAAGTTTACTATACGCTTCACAAAGACAAAAATCTTTTATCGTTCTTGAGTTGTGTATACAATACGTCTCTGCCACCGTCTGCGCTCGCGTTGCTAGCTTGTAAACGACAGTTACCTGTTTCATTGACGCTGCTGTTCAACCTCGTACGACCAGTCAGTGGATCCAGCGCTTCAAGCACGAAAGTCTGCGGTAGACCACCGTCGTACCCAGCGACGCACCGAACACGCAGCCAGCTGCCGCCGTCTGCGCTAGCGTTGCTCGCTTGTAAAGAGCAATTGCGTGGCGCTGTTGGACGAGCTGGGGACAAAGAGGCTATGATATAGTCGCAGAAAAATTATAATATAAATAGCGATAGAAGAATGTATCTTAAGTATTTAAAAATGTTTCTTGTTATTATTTAAAAAGAGAAAGAAAATTTATAATTCTAACGAATCCTCAGTCATTAATAGCCTGCTGATACTAGTGAAGTTGATAGCGGTGCTTTATTCAAAAGTTACACAACTAGGAGCTGTTTGGCGTACCTGTACGGGCATACACAATTGCACATTATTAGTAGTTTAAACAACTGTATTATTTATTATAATGCGACGTTTAACTCAAAAATTGCTAAGCCTAATTAATTACATGCAGTTATGTGGTTGCATACACAATAAATTTATCTACACTTATAAAACTTTTCCAAATTTTTGTACCAATGATCCAACGCTCTGTCTAAGATGTCAACTGGCGCGAAAATGTCCTAATAATCACTTTCAGTTTCTGTATTTAAATATGAGAAAAGTATTTTTAACCAGCTTTGAACCAGTAAAATAACAAAAACTTGAGAAATCAAACAAAGGTAAGAACACAACACAACAAAACACAGCACGGGTAGATAGCGAAAAATTTGAGTATTGCCACAGAAAAAATTGTTTTATTTTCTATTTTATCGAAAAGCAAAATCATCCTTACTCGTAATGTTTCAGCATTTAAGAAGAAAAGCAAAGTAACAATTGTTTTAGAATTTGTAATCCGAACATTATGAGACAAGTATAGACAAAGATATGTCTAGTTGGACCCGAGATTCAAATGCCCTTTACGTTCAATACAAATATGATTTCGGGAATATAACGCAATAAGCTGTTTAGAATTGTACAAACAGTATGATTAAGTAGAAATACATATTTGAAGCTACGTACATCATTTGTTTGACCTTAAAAGGGACCTTTCGTTTCAAAGTCGCAAAGACATCTTTCATTATTTTAAAGAGCCATTTGAAAATATTGCACCCAAAAGGATTTACAAAGAGTTTTACAGATGGCAAATAATTAGTTTTGGTATTCAGACTATGATTAATTGAGATGACTAAGATTTTTCATTCAAAAGATAAGCCTCTGAACTTGTAGAGAGTGTCATTATTCTTTGAGTAAAATTGTGTAAATAAGTCATCAATCACATTTCTACTTCGGTGCTTCAAATACAAATCTATTGCTAGTGAAATATTGTTATTTGCCTAGCATAAATAACTCGAATGCTTTAGAGGAATAATTTCACGCGGCGTGCGTACGATACCACGCGGCGGCGGCGCCGAAATTAAAATTAAGTGCACAGCCTCACAAATTTCGACTTGACTTATGGCAGTGGGTGACAATTTAACGTGTTATATGTTATAGCAAACTGGGATATTAAATGCTGCGGCTCGGTTATATCAACTCCACAGCGGTCCAAACCTTTGGTCTCAGAAAAAAGTTGAAGCACCTCAAGCCACATGCGTCAATTCTATTACTTTTGATTTGAAAATAATCAAAAAATTGTATTGTAATAGGTAGGCGTTGTGGTTCATCTCTGGTCTTCCGAGGGCTTTAAAAGTTTGAGTAAAATTTTCTGAATCAATTGAAAGCAATCGGATTAGATGAGATTATTTTGATATAAAACGATTTCAGCTACGTATTGGAAGACATTTGGAAGCATATGGCATAGGTAATGTTCTTCTTTAAACCTATTACGACTTAAAAGCTTGATGAAACGGAATTATCGTTGTTCATGGTACTAAAATGCGATAAAACATCTTTTCGGGCGCGGTGGAGTTAGCCACCTTATAGCTGCAGAGCTCGCAATGTGCTGCACCTAGCTAACTCATATTTCCCCCCAAGCCGTGTCATAGAGCCATAATAAAGCTTTAGAAGTGTTTCCTAAGTGCACTTTATTTCAGTTAAATGTCCAAGAATATTGCGGAAACTCATTCCGAGATTTTACAAACACAAATAAACTTTGCTAATGAGTTTTGCTATGACAATACAATTTAAATTACTTTTCTTCATATAAGTATGGCTGTGCAAATGAAAAGGGAGCTCAGGTACGGTGAAAATTAAATGTCATTTAAATAAATAATATTGCTTTACCCGATGGCTTGTGGCGTGTGTTCTTTGTTTCGTTCTGGCAAAACGATTTGCATGGTTTTAACGTGTTGGAAGTTTGGAACAGTCTCAGTCTAAATTTGGCAAGATTTCACACAAAACTTTTTGACTTGTCAGGGAATAAACAAGTTGTTATAAAAAGTTCAGAACTCCAGAGCAAAACTTTTGATATAGTTCAGCAATGTTTCGTAAGGAAAATAGACCTTTATGAGTTTTGGAGACTTACTGCTATTAAATTGAATAATATCTTCACCGATTTTGAAACAAAACCACTTCGTTTTAAAGTGGCTCGTCAAGAACACAAAAGCACTTCAAACCATATCAGCTGTTAGCATTACTTACTGACATTTACTTTTATATAAATAAAACGGCCATGTTGGTAAATTGAAACACATCAGTTCCGGCGCTTGCACGCAGCAGTGGTCGCCAGCAAACCGTATCACTGCGCAAATTTCGCAACGGCATAACATGCGGTTTGCTCTCCAATTAAATGAAAATCACTTGAAATGTATCCTGTGATGGAATGTGAACATTGCCGCGTATTTTAGACCGTTGCTGACTTGTTATTACGGTGCAATAGTTTTCGACTATTTCCCGACGATTAAATTACGTAACGGAATGCTGTGCGTTCAAAGTCTGTAATTTGTACAAATTGTACTGAAACGCTACAAATATATTGCAAATATTAAAATTGATTTTAGTGCAAAATCACGTAAAAAGTGACCCAGTTTTCTACAGCTATAACAATATACTTATGCTGATGTACAAAGTTTTGCTATCTTCAAAGCAAGACCACGCAACTCTTCAAATAGAATTTCAATTTGCATTGTTGCCACTTCTACCAGCATTCTGCGTTCGCAGGAGAGTTTGATATTAGATTTCGGCAGTATGCGACTAAAAGCCACAAACAGAATTATAAAATATGGCACTGAGCTCCACGTACCCGCTGAAATAAGCATTTGGGTTAGTTATTATAGCCAGTTCAGCAAGTTATTTTGATTTATAAATAGCATAATAATGTTATGTATTTTGTGTAGTATTTGATTAACTTTTAAATTCTCGTTATACAAGCAGCAAACTAATTTTGCAGCGGTAAAAGGCTTTTTTAAAGCTTTCTGTGTTCTATCGTTGTGTAGTGATGACTTTGCTTATTTTTATTTTTGAGTGAGATCTTTGAATGGCCATCAGATCTAGCTTAGCCGTCAAGGTTAAAACCACCCTAGTTTTAGTATTATAATGTATGTGCCATATTTTTAAGTCTTTAATTTTTATTAAAGAACAAGTAATGTTAAATGCATTAAGGCATGTTTTTAGTTGTAAGTTTTTCACAAAAACTTAATACGTTTACAAGTTACATAACGATTATAGCCTGAGTATGCCTACTTATTGAAGCATGCATGTGTGGAGATACAGATCTCGGCTTGCCGCTATGCTATAAATCTTACAGACGTCTGTTTGTTCACAGTCGGGGGTGATTTTATTACTACCGAACATGATATATTCTCCTCATAAAAACACACTTTACAGGGATTCTATCGACAATCCGACTTCTGTCCCTTGTGTTGAGTAAAGAATCGAAAAAAGAAACAATATAGCCAATTGGGTTTGAATTGAATTACGTTACAGGCCTGAATAAACACTGATGCATACTGGATAGACCAGAAAGTGACGTCAAAAAACTTCATTTAAATTCTTTAAGGTATCTGAATCAACCCCCCGCGTTTCTTGTAGATTCCGAGTTATTTCAACTTTTAGTTGTATTGGACAAATTCGACTGGCGCCTAACTGTTTTTTTTTACCTTTGCTGTAGGGTTTTTCAATCAGTTGTTTTTTACTTTCTAGCATTTAAAAGAAAATCCTGAATAATAAATAACAACGAAGTTACATGACGCTGATTCAGATACCACTCAGTATAATGCATAATTATATTTTGTCTTTTGACGTCACTCCTTGGGTCACCACTTATCTAAAGTATTAACGGAACCTGCGCAGGTATGAAAAAGTGCATGTTAAAGTCATCTTTGTTGTACATTAAAACTTCATTGTCTCGGAAAATACAAGAATCAAAGGACATACAAGGGGGTGATACGGATACCCCTCAGTATAAGGTATTAATATTTTGACGTCACTCTTTGAGGCCAACCAGTATAGAAAGGGTTATTATTATTAGTGTGGAACGTCATAGAATCATGGGTTTCATTTTTGTCATGATACTCGCACTGACAATACGTCTGAAATCGGAACCGAAAACAATGTTTGAAAAAAAGAACGGATTGAATGTCGAATTTATTTTAGAGCTTCAATTTAGGAGTGGAAGTATTTGTGAAGTTTTCAGACGCATTTTCCTTGCTGTATGGGTAGGGTAAAAAAAAACCATGCATCTGTAGTCGCAACCAAATTTTCGTAGTAAATAAGATAAAAAAGGCCATCTGGGTTTTAAAAAATGTACAATTGAATAGAAGATAAGTTTGACAGATGTTTAATCACTTCAGTAGAACAGTTGTGATTCAAAATGAGGTAATGAAATAATATATTATTTACCGAACAAAACACATGCCTTAGATGATTTAGCCTTCCGTTCATTAGGTCCCCGGTGATTAGACTATACAATTTTAGATCTTCAGTATCACACTCGTATACCTAACACGAAAAGTGTTTTAAAATTGGGTATTCTGATAAATCTTTTATAACGTTTTTATCCCTACGAATATACGACAGACAAAGACAGACTGACATGAACTCTCCTACGGGCACGTCTTATATGTAGAAAAGCAGTATATCTGTGCTGGTATCTCGACAGCTTAGGACTCTGTGGGTTTAAGCTTAGCCCGACCTCATTTTGCTGTTTATTGTATGTGGCTGCCAGGAGGAGGTAGTGTGTAACTTCGAGGGATAAGTGTCAATATAAGATTCACTGAATAGGTAAATACAATATATGAAAACGTGCACAATTTTCAAGCGCGGATAGGATTTGAACCTATGCCTTTCGCTATTACTAGTGACGACGCCTCTTCCATCTGGGCTACCGCAGCTCGTTCCTTGCCCGCGAATTTTGCAAGTGTATCTTAATGCCAGTAACGCATGACACGGCTCCATCTACCAAATGCCTGCCCAAAAAAATTGTATACCTAAAACTGGACGTGTTTTAAAATTTGGTATTCAAGGTAAATACAATATGGATATTCCTTCAAAAAAGATGAAAAGTAAAAACTGGTTTCAATCGAATCGAAAAAAGGAAGTTATTTTATTAACACGCATTTTTTAAAGAATCCGTAATATTTGGAGTTAGTTACTTTTGGGTTTAGAAAAACGTGTACCAAATAAAATTTTGGTTTAGTGGTTTTTATAAAAAAATAAAAAACCATGAAGCCGCGGTGTTTTTTTTCCTGAATTTATGGATTGCTACAAAACAACTTAAAAAACAAGATTCGTTATTACGAAGTTATTAGTCAGTATCTTTGTTTCGTTTTATGTTACATATTCTTAAGACTTGATTCTGGGAACACTAAAAAAATTAGATATTACGTGTATATGAAATCAGTTCGAAAAAGTTGTTTCAAATTCATTTTACTTTTACTCACCAGCGGGTACGATTTGGAAGACGCATGGTTCAGTTTGTTTGCCAACTGTGTTGCTGCCCCTACAGCTGAGCGCGCCGTAGTCCCGTTCACTTTGCGGCTTATAGCTCAGCTCGCTCGTACTGCCATTGGCTGTGCCTGCACAAACCAACATTCCGGATAAATGTAGGCTATGCTTAGAAGCTAGCAAAGAGCAAAGATGTCATCCTCTCGGGCGTCGCTACTAGAAACACCTTTTGGGTTGGACGCATGTCCTTCCGGTAAGCTAAAGAAGCTTAAATCAGTTCTATCAAAGCGTACATCTCAATTATTTGAGGCGTCTCTAGTAGCGACCCAGGCAAAGATGACATCATTGCTCTGTGGGAGCTATGGATGTCAATATCCAGGGTGTTCTTTGGATATCACATTCGAAACTTTTATTAGTAATCGCAAAAAAGATTCTTATTTATAGGCCCACTGCAACAACTACATAAAGATTCCTAGTATGTATTAGGTATACTGATTTCAAGAATTTTTTCATTTTTTTCATTTAAGTTTTAACCATATTTGAGAAGAGATACATCCAGGCTCTCCCCGTTGTTGTTTAACTGCGGCCAGAAGACGCTGACGTCAGGGGGTTGGCGGTAACGGATCACTTCACTCTGCTTCTTTCAAGTCTGTCTCCTTAGTACTTATTCTTGCGGTTACTTACTATATTTAGTAAGACACATCCAAGCTTTACTCACTATTGTTGAACTGCCAGAAGAAGCTGACTTCTAGTGGATTGGCGTTGACGGAGCACTTCACTCTGCTCTTTTAAGTCTGTCTCCGTAGTACTTATACTTGCGGCTACTTACCGTATTTAGTAGGCGACACATCTAAGCTCTCCCCACTGTTGTTGAACTGCCAGAAGAAGCTGACTTCAGGTGGATTGGCGGAGACGGAACACTTGACTCGTATCACCTCGTCGATCTGCGCACCAAGCACTTGAGGCGAGTTGTGGGCGCATACTGGAGCATCTATGTACAAACAAAATCCACGATGTAAAAACAATATAAAATGTCAAAGGGATAAACCAGACCAAGCAACTGAAAAACTTTATCCAAGATACGAGTACATAGGATGATAGGTATACAAGAAAAATAATTTGGATACAAATAATTTGGCTTACACAATAATTTTGTATAGGGAGATCTTAGGTAAACATTTCTCTATATTTCGTCTACCAATTTTGACTTCGAATACATTCGACCTATTTTCCTTGTTGAAGTTGTTCAATTTTGTACGGTCGTTCAACTTTTATAATATTTTCAACAAAAAGTAATAGTCCAGTACCGAATAATTTATACTTAAGGAAAAACATTTTTCGCCGCTCCTTTCTAAGATTTTTAATTTGGAGCTAAAATAGAATTTCGTCGCATTAATAACGAGAACAACCCTCACAATTCTTACCACCATCCTGCGTTTCTCTGAACATTGTTTCAATTACAAAGAAGGAATACAATAATTAACAAAACGAAGCACAAAATTAAGTTAGACGTTATATGAATTTTATCGAACAACTGTTCCCTGTGACATGAAGAAATAAGAAACAGTATTCCAAGAGAATTTCCAGAGCTCACTAACAGAGTGCAAAGCGTTAGCGCACCAAAGATATTACAGAAAATAAAGGAAATCACTTAACTTATCAATAGTATTAGCTGACTTTACACACGTATAAAAAAGTGCATTTCTATATCATCGAATCATATTTTTATTATGAAGCTCGGTTCGGTATATTTGGGTATACATATAAATTAAATACTACGTTTAGGTATCCACCATGATTGTAGGTCATAAATAATTAATAAATCTCCAGCATGACAGCTTTTTCTTTTTTTATTTACTGTAAATTTTGAGTAACAGTTCAATTTGATTCATTTATGCTGATATATCTTTGTGAAACTGTTTTGCCAGCTGCGTTTGATTTTCATTAAACTTTCAAATATTTGCCGGAGTTATGCAGCCTTACGGGTGAAAGACAAAAGTAAACTTATGACAAAGTGTACGTAGTACGTAATTTGCAGGTTTAATTAAATATTGAGGGTACAAAATCACGTCCCTATTCTTTGCGGGGTTGGTAAAGCGTCAAAGATTGTAAATGAAATGGTCGTCTATGCCAGGTTTAGCAATGTGAAGGATGATTGCGGGAATTCAGTCGCACTGTAGGGGCTCGTTGTCAGCCCACGCCTCATACGTTACATGTGAGTTTCGAGTTCCATAAAATATAAGTGGGTAAGTCTGAATATTCAACAAAAGAACAATTTTAAATATAGTCGAATAATTAATCGACCCTCAATCTCGAGAGTCTATGGTAAAGTTATAACGGGCAAGAAATGGGGTGATGCTATTTTAAGTCGGCATCACACGACATATATTATGACGTTATGACGTGTCGTTTATATTTTCTTTTTTAAGTGTAGGGGGATTAGAAAAGTGGCACAAACACTCGAACGCTCCTGTTTGCCCGTCACTGGGTACACAGCACTCGGTATACACATCGATAGAGAACAAACAAATAGTCGTAAAAGTGTAGCAAACGAGGCTAGGCAGCGTAGAATGCAGGGATGTCAGTCAATCATTTTTGTATCGCCAATTAAAAATAGCGAAATACTCAGCCAAAATATTTTCTAGTAGCTTTCCTCATCATAAATGGCAAGTATATTGACGAGTATATATCAAGAACGAAATTTGTATCTCTAACAAATAACAATTAATTCATTGATAATAAATACTTGCACCGATTTCTTGAATATCCTTTGTATATTTGTAATAATTACAGATTGAGATATGCCTAAATAAATTATTTTGTTAATAGATACAGCAAAAGCCCAAAAAAAGCAAAGTTGGCGTAAAATGGAACCGATTCTATAAGTATAACCAACAATAAAGTGGACGAAAAAGTAAGAGTTACAAAAGAGCCTTGGTAACATTAGTGTAGAATAGGGAAGCCAGAAAATATTTCTTTTTGAATATATTTCTTTTCACATAAATATTATTTATGTGATGTATACAATTACGCTCAGATATTGGCTAGTTGACGATTGAGTAAGTATAGAATTCAAATTTCTTAGCGCATGATAAAAAAAAAACAGTAGTTAGGCCAATATTTTGCACCTGTACTCAATAGTGTAAGCCATGAATCAAAACGTGAAACTAAAAAAAATGGTTCATTCAAATGAAAATACCTTTACCGTGGCTGCAAGTTACTTCATTACATATTTTTGTTCTTTATATTTATTTCTCGACATATAGTTGGATTAATCGGTAACATATATTCAAGTAAGATCTAAGACATTGATATTCGAATAACTACGAATGGAAGGTTTGTAGATAGAATTGCCATTCACAAAATGTTCATTCATTCGTTTAAAAGGCAAATAATACAATGTATTGTGAATAACGGTGTATTGAGGCAACCCTAACCGCAGCACCGTACATTTGTCGTCGTCTGGCTGACGCTGACGACATAAATCTTCGTACGCCGGGTGACGCCGTGGATCATGCGCCACGCACGGAAATGCGTCAACACAAATTCGGTTTTAAAAACTGGACATATAACATAAAAACAGAAAGTTTACGTTAACAACTCAGTTCCAGCCAGTAACCTTTAAAATAATTTATAGGTAGGTATAAAGATTACGTTATGCCATACCATTACGTGGGCTGAGAATGTAGTGGAGTTTATCGACCAATAGATAATAAGTCAACTGAAAGAGTATGATGTAACGAAACTGGTCGCTTTATAGTTAAATGTATCAATATTTGTTCATACTTAAGTTATATTACTTCAACAATGAGTTTGATCAGCTTTTTATATAAATTAATATTTCTTTTTTTAGATCTTGTGTAAACATTGGAGTACCATTGTAAAAAGAGAATTATCAATATGAATGCAAAACCTATTTCTCTGAGATTTTTGTACTTGTCGTTATTCTTAATGTAGTTTTGTCCTTATTTATACCCGAAGGAGCATCGTAGATTTGTCATGTCAGGTGACGTTGACGAGGTAAATCTCCAGCGCTGTAAGGAACGTGTCGGCTGTTTGTCGGATCCAATACTGAATAAGGATGGATTCGTCGTGTCGTGTTTCCACTCAATACTTACGGATTTGTTATGTTTCATTTCGTTTACATGTTGAGCCCGGAATGACAAGCTTGTTTACACTTTTTTATATTGGAAGATCAACGACATTTTATTGTAATTTATTGCTTGGATTAAAAACGTCTTCAAAAAGGATTTTTTTTGTCTTTTTTTTATTTAAGTTATTTATCTTTATGCACAAAAATGTACACGGGCGGACTTAACGCCAAAGGCCTTAACGCCCAGTCTACCTTAGGGCATGTTCAAGGACAAGCCTTATTTTGACTTGAATAATTTTATTCACACATTTATATTGACTCAGGATACTATGTACCTGTCTGATTATTATAAAAAACAAGTAGCTACATTGTTAGCATATAATATAAATGACACAAAATCTGTGTCATCTCCTATATTAATTTGTAATGTTACTAACAATAATTTAAACTAGAATTTAAGACAAAGGAAATCCCCTCTTTGACTGATATTAATAACTAACACAAACCGGGGTTTTCTTGCACTCATCCTCAGACAAAGGAAAAGCAAAATCAGTTACAAGTGTTACATCAAAATATTCAGGGTTTTGCTAGCAAAGTATTAGAAATTGAATTATTCTTAGAAAAGCATAATTATGACATAGTTTGTTTAACGGAACATTTTCACAAAGATCCTGAAATTTTGATAAATTATGAAAATTATTGTATTGCCAGTTCTTTCAACCGAAAATCCGCGATACATGGAGGTTCCTTAATACTTATTAGAAACAACATTAAATTCAAAGAACGTAAGGATGTTGTCGGATTGTCGGTTGAGTGTTGTACTGAATTATCTTGTGTTGAGCTGGAAAGTCATGTTATAGTATGCGTATACAGACCGCCAATAGCAAAACATTTTACCAAATTCCTAGAAATAATGGAAGATGTACTCAAATTAGTCACAAAAACTAATAAACATGTAATTGTTGCAGGTGACTTTAACATAGACATTTTAGAAATCAATGCATTAAGTGATAAATTTTTAGGTCTTTTTAAATCATTCAATTTATTTAATATATTTTTTGAACCTACTCGTGTGACGCCTACTTCTGCCAAATGTATTGATAATGTATTCAGCGATTGTGACCCGGTACAAAAATGCATTATAAATTCTCTTCAATCAGATCACAAGGGTCAAAGTGTAATATTCCCATTCAAAAACCATATTAAAACGATCAAAATAGAAACCAGGCGCATCACTGCAAGCAGGTTGGAAAAATATCAAAATGTGTTAATCGAGAAATTGCCTGTCCATAATTATAATTTTGAAAACCCAAATCATGTATACGAAGACGTTTTCAATTTGTTAAGCAAAGAATTCGAAATCATTTTTAACTTAGAAACGAAAGAAATTAATACGAAATTTAAGTTTAGTGATTGGGCGACCAAAGGTCTTAGGATTAGTAGAGATAGGCTTTTTGAACTTTACGAGCTTAAAAACATGACAAACGATGTAAGTTTTAGTGAGCTAGTAAAAAAATATTCTAAAACCTTCAAAATAGCTTGTGAAATTGCTAAAGCAAACTTTATTAGTAATAAGATAAAGTCTTCAGATAATAAAATAAAAGCTGTCTGGAAAGTTATTAATAGCGAAACAGGTAAAACTAAGCCACGCGAAAATAACTTTTCACTTAAAACCGACAAAGGAGTGATTAGTTTAAATTCAGATGTAGCGCAGGAGTTAGAGACATTTTTCACAAATATACCTCTAAAAACTACTGAGTCATTAAGATCTTCACCTACAATTTCATATTCATTGCTGAAGCAAAATGTAGATGTTTGCAATTCTGAATTTAAATTTACTCATGTAAGTCCCCAGTATATTTTAAAAACTTTTAAAGATATCAAAGTAAAGAGCACCGAAGATTTATGGGGGATGTCAGTTAAAGTTTGTCAATCAGTAATCGAAATATTAGCACCATACTTAGCAGATATCTTCAATGAATGTATTGATCACGGCATTTTTCCTGATTTAATGAAACATAGCAAGGTAGTTCCGCTGTTTAAAGCTGGTGACAAACAAGACCCCAGTAACTATAGGCCTGTATCAATTCTGCCAGTACTCAGCAAAGTGTTTGAGAAGATCATACTAAATCAAATGCTGTCCCATTTTAATCAGAACAATTTGTTACACAACCAGCAATTCGGTTTTACAAAGGGACGTTGTACCACAGATGCTGGTGTTGCTCTAATCAAACATGTATTTAATGCTTGGGAAGAATCAAAAGATGCCATTGGTGTTTTTGTGATCTTTCCAAGGCATTTGATTGCGTAGATCATGAAACTTTATTGCTAAAATTAGAACACTACGGTATTCGAAACGCAGCTCTGAAATTTTTGAATTCATATTTAGATAATAGAACTCAAAAGGTCCAAATAAACGGCGCCAAATCACTGGGGTCTCGTGTTAAAATTGGTGTGCCTCAAGGCTCTATTTTAGGACCATTTCTATTTCTAATTTACATAAATGATTTGCCTTACATGGTAGAGAATTTGTCCAAGATTGTACTATTTGCTGATGACACATCCCTTATATTTAAGGTCGATAGACATGCACATAACTATGACGAAGTAAACAACACTCTTGGACAAATTCATAGTTGGTTTACTGCAAATAATTTAGTTCTTAATGAGAAAAAAACTAAATGTGTATTATTCACTTTACCTAACGTAGTACATTCTTCGAATAATCATGTCGTACTTAATAATGAAAAATTAGAGTTTACTACCAGTACAGTTTTCTTAGGGATTACTTGTGGCTGACCCACAATATACCTTTATTTACATTTACATATGTAACATATATAAATATCATACATAACTAAATAATACATATTATACCTATCTATTGCATCACACTAAACCTACACATACTTTACAATAAAACTATTATAATACTATAAGTAAATAAATAATTATTATACATATAAAATATATATACACGAAATACATACATAAATCACAAACAATAAAACTATTCAAAATATACTTACCTGTGTCGGAACTCCCGATCAGTGGATCGCCTCCGCAGCGGTGACCTAGATACGTGCTCCTGCGCCGGCCGGCTCCGTGCTACCCCGCACCAGTCCTGATACGCTTCCCGCACGAGACGCACGTCGCTCGGCTATCGCTCAACGCTTACGAATTCGCATAAACTATATTGTATCGCTTTCTTGCCTACTGCTTACATTAGAACTGTGCTTGTGTGAACGCTTATGCTAATAAACTTTAGTGTGGTGCATTACGTACGAACGTGTTATTATTTGGAGTCAGATCAATACCTACCTGCACCCGCTATACTGGTGACTACCTCCTTTCAACATTGGATTGCAACCTTCGGGATCTTATCAGTTGTTCTGGAACTCTAAACGCAGTAAGCAATCCACACTAATATTATAAATGCGAAAGTAACTCTGTCTGTCTGTCTGTCTGTCTGTCTGTCTGCTACGCTTTCACGGCCAAACCGCTGAACCGATCTTCATGAAACTTGGCACAGAGATTGCTAGCATACCGAGAACGGACATAGGCTACTTTTTATCACCATTCGAGGGTCTGGAGTACAGATGTAGACCACCAGGTGTATCACCAGGAGCCCAGCTAAACTATTAGAGATACAGGCATGGTTCCAAATCAAAAGTTATTCAGTATGATAGGCCGCTTCTATACACAAGGACATTGGGGATCTGGAGTACCTTATGTAGACCACCAGGTGTACCATCAGGAGCCCAGCTAAACTATTAGAGATACAGGCCTGTTTCTAAAACAAAAGTTGTTTAGTATGATGGGCCGCTTCTTTTCACAAGGACATTAAGGACCTGGAGTACCTTATGTAGACCACCAGGTGTACCATCAGTAGCCCAGCTAAACTATTAGAGATACATGCATGGTTCCGAAACAAAAGTTGTTCAGTATGATGGGCCGCTTCTTTTCACAAGGACGTTGAGGATCTGGAGTACCTTATGTAGACCACCAGGTGTACCATCAGCAGCCCAGCTAAACTATTAGAGATACAGGCATGGTTCTAAAACAAAAGTTGTTCAGTATGATAGGCTGCTTCTTTACACAAGGACATTGGGGATCTGGAGTACATTATGTAGACCACCTAATGTACCATCAGGAGCCTAGCTAAACTATTAGAGATACAGGCATGGTTCTAAAACAAGAGTTGTTCAGTATGATGGGCTGCTTCTTTTCACAAGTACATTGAGGATCTGGAGTACATTATGTAGACCACCAGGTGTACCATCAGGAGCCCAGCTAAACTATTAGAGATACAGGCATGGTTCCAAATCAAAAGATATTCAGTATGATAGGCCGCTTCTATACACAAGGACATTGGGGATCTGGAGTACCTTATATAGACCACCAGGTGTACCATCAGGAGCCCAGCTAAACTATTAGAGATACAGGCCTGTTTCTAAAACAAAAGCATGGTTCCAAATCAAAAGATATTCAGTATGATAGGCCGCTTCTATACACAAGGACATTGGGGATCTGGAGTACCTTATATAGACCACCAGGTGTACCATCAGGAGCCCAGCTAAACTATTAGAGATACAGGCCTGTTTCTAAAACAAAAGTTGTTTAGTATGATGGGCCGCTTCTTTTCACAAGGACATTGAGGACCTGGAGTACCTTATGTAGACCACCAGGTGTACCATCAGTAGCCCAGCTAAACTATTAGAGATACAGGCATGGTTCTAAAACAAAAACTGTTCAGTATGATAGGCCGCTTCTTTACACAAGGACATTGGGGATCTGGAGTACATTATGTAGACCACCTAATGTACCATCAGGAGCCTAGCTAAACTATTAGAGATACAGGCATGGTTCCAAATCAAAAGTTATTCAGTATGATAGGCCGCTTCTATACACAAGGACATTGGGGATCTGGAGTACCTTATGTAGACCACCAGGTGTACCATCAGGAGCCCAGCTAAACTATTAGAGATACAGGCCTGTTTCTAAAACAAAAGTTGTTTAGTATGATGGGCCGCTTCTTTTCACAAGAACATTGAGGACCTGGAGTACCTTATGTAGACCACCAGGTGTACCATCAGTAGCCCAGCTAAACTATTAGAGATACATGCATGGTTCCGAAACAAAAGTTGTTCAGTATGATGGGCCGCTTCTTTTCACAAGGACGTTGAGGATCTGGAGTACCTTATGTAGACCACCAGGTGTACCATCAGCAGCCCAGCTAAACTATTAGAGATACAGACATGGTTCTTAAACAAAAGTTGTTCAGTATGATAGGCCGCTTCTTTACACAAGGACATGGGGGATCTGGAGTACATTATGTAAACCACCTAATGTACCATCAGGATCCTAGCTAAACTATTAGAGATACAGGCATGGTTCTAAAACAAGAGTTGTTCAGTATGATGGGCTGCTTCTTTTCACAAGTACATTGAGGATCTGGAGTACATTATGTAGACCACCAGGTGTACCATCAGGAGCCCAGCTAAACTATTAGAGATACATGCATGGTTCTGTGAGAAAAGTTGTTAAGTATGATGGGCCGCTTCTTTCCAAATGGACATTGAGGATCTGGAGTACCTTATGTAGACCACCAGGTGTACCATCAGGAGCCCACCTAAACCAAAAGAGATACAGAAATAGTTCCAAAACAAAAGTTGTTTAGTATGATGGGAATAAGTTGAGACAGGACATTGGCAACTTTTAACCGAGGATTTTTTTGTTATCTACTGAATTTTCTATTCAATGGTTATAAGTATTGATCACTCAGGGCAGTACACCGGATAGCAAATTTTGAATTGTCCCTTTAACAACAGAAGCAAGCAAGTCATCCTTAAACAGTAGAGATAAGTACTGTTCTAATATCACTGTCATACTTACTATGAATATACATATCTACTTTAGAACCTGTTTCTAAAAAAACTAACTAACGCAGACGAAGTCGCGGGTAAAAGCTAGTTATAAATATGTCGAATCCAAAACCCAATGACAAAGAAAATTCAGAAGATGACGCAGCGAAGGGACGTACCACAGGTTCCGACTTATACCGTGTCGGAATGAAAATACCACCGTTCTACGGAAATGATCCTCAGCTGTGGTTCGCTCAAGTGGAAGGTCATTTTGCTCTCTCCGGGATCTCAGTCGACAATACTAAATTCCATTATGCACTTTCGTATTTAGAACCACAATATGCAAAGGAAGTACGGGATATAATAATTAAACCCCCTGCAACTGAAAAGTACGAAACGCTGAAGCGAGAATTAATTAAGCGTCTAAGTGACTCAAGAGAAAAAGAAGTTAAACAACTATTAATGAATGAAGAATTAGGCGACAGAAAACCTAATTCTTACGTTGCCTGAAGCAGCTTGCAGGTCCGGATGTTCCAGAAGAATTTTTAAAATCGATCTGGACAAGCCGTCTTCCCACGAATATGCAGACGCTCATAGCATCGCAACCAGAATCGTCGCTGGAATCGTTAGCTGAGCTAGCTGATCGTATCAAGGACCTTGTACCTACATCACACGTAGCAAGTACCTCAAGTACCAGTACGATAGAAATCATGTCGAGACAAATCGCAGCATTGACCAAACAAGTTCAAGCTTTAGCAGCTGGATCCGAACACAAATCCAGGTCAAGGGCAAGGTCAACTCAACGCGACAAACATAAGCGTCAACATAGTCAGAACCATGCCAGATCGGAATCCAGCTACAGGAAATACCCTACCTGCTGGTACCATAGCAAGTTTGGAGCAAAATCCTACAAATGTGTCAAGCCCTGCGACTTCACTCACTCGGGAAATGCCAACGGCAGTCATTAATGGCGACAGATGATTGCCTCAGACAAGGTCGCCTGTTCGTCACTGATCGTCAATCGAAAACGCAATACCTAGTCGATACTGGAAGCGATCTCTGCGTTTTTCCGAAGTCAGCACTACACGAACGTCGACCCAAAAGCAACTACCAACTTTACGCCGCAAATGGCACAGTCATTGATACTTATGGTTCCTTACACCTAAAATTAGACTTCGGCCTACGTCGTGAATTCCACTGGAACTTCGTAGTAGCAAACGTCACGAAACCAATAATAGGCGTTGATTTCCTGTGTCACTACGACCTTTTGGTTAGCTGCAGGCAACAAAAACTAATAGATAACGTGACATCACTCTCCGCGTCGGCAGTACGAACTAACGCAGATACGATATCTTCTATTAAGATACTATTTGGTGAATCCAAGTACTTCGACATCCTCAGGGACTACCCAGAAATCGTACGACCCTCTGGTTTGAGAGGCCAACCACGTCATACAACCGTTCACCACATCCGCACAAAGCCTGGCCCTCCAATCCACTGTGCGCCCCGCAGACTTGCGCCAGATAAACTGAAAATCGCCAAGCAAGAATTCGAAGAGATGTTACGCAACGGCACAGCAAGACCATCAGAAAGCCCATGGTCCTCACCCCTTCACTTAGCACCTAAAAAGGACAATGGCTGGAGGCCATGTGGAGATTACCGGATGCTCAATAAACTCACAGTGCCAGACCGGTACCCAATACGTCACATTCATGACTTTTCACATAATTTAGCTGGGTGCACAATATTCTCCACCATCGACTTGGTTAAAGCCTACAACCAAATACCGATTCATGTAGATGATATACCCAAAACTGCCATCACAACTCCGTTTGGCCTGTATGAGTTCCCGTATATGACATTCGGGCTCCGAAATGCTGGGCAGACATTTCAGCGATTTGTCGACGAGATCACCAGAGGCATGAACTTCGTGTACGCGTATTTGGACGACTTTCTCATCTTTTCCAAAAATGAAACCGAACACGAATCACACCTACGCCAACTCTTTAGCAAGTTGAAAGAATATGACATCGTCATTAACCCCTCAAAATGCGTGTTTGGCGCATCAGACGTCAAGTTTTTGGGGTACCACATCTCTGCTCAGGGAACCAAGCCATTGGACGCCAAAGTGGAAGCTATTAAGCAGTTTCCAGTACCTAAAAATATCAAACAGCTGCGCAGATTCCTGGGAATGGTTAACTTTTATAGAAGATTCCTCCCAGGTGCAGCAAAGTTGCAAGCCCCACTGAATAAGCTCACTGCAGGATGCACAAAAAGTACACAAGCCGTCGAAATTAAAGATGAAGCACTTGAAGCCTTCGAGCGATGCAAACAAAGCCTCTGCGAAGCTGCCTTACTTGCTCACCCAGAATGTGACGCAAGGCTAGCGCTCGTCACTGATGCATCGATACAGGGCTCGGCGCTGTTCTCCAGCAATTGAAAGGCAATGACTGGCAACCACTTGCATTCTTCTCTAGAAAGTTGAGCCCATCACAAGTGAAATACTCACCATATGATAGAGAACTGCTTGCCATTTATGAAGCAATCAAATACTTTAGACACATGCTGGAAGCTCGCATATTCACAGTGTTCACTGACCACAAACCACTATGCTACGCTTTCAACACTTACAAGCAAAACTGTACACCGAGACAATTCAGAAACCTCGACTATATTTCCCAATTCACGACCGACATTCAGCATATCTCGGGTAAAGACAACGTCGTCGCAGACACACTGTCAAGGACTGACGCTATAGAGAAGCCAGTCGACATGACACTGATTGCCAAATCTCAATCTGAAGACGTAGAATTGAATCAACTTCTCGAAGGTGACACATCTCTTCAACTTAAGAAGATAAAACTGCCAGGAACTCATGATGAGCTATACTGTGATGTCAGCACACCAGTTCCTAGGCCATATGTTCCTAAGGAATTACGCACGCAAGTCTTCAGATGCCTTCACTCACTCAGCCATCCAAGCACGAATACCTCAGCTAAGCTAGTAGCTGAGCGATTTGTATGGCCAAACATGAGAAAGGACTGTCGAGAATGGTCACGAGCTTGCATACAATGCCAAAAAGCTAAGATAACACGGCACGTGTCATCAGCCCTTGGAACATACAAACTACCGAAAGCGAGATTTGCATTCATCCACATAGATCTCATCGGACCTCTGCCTCCATCCCACGGATATCGATATTGCTTGACTGCAGTAGATAGATTCACAAGATGGCCAGAGGCGATCCCAATCATGGACATGACAGCAGAAACAGTAGCCAAAGCACTTATCACCGGCTGGATATCGAGATTCGGATGCCCATCTGACATCGTAACAGATCGCGGTGGTCAATTTGAGTCCGCGCTATTCAAGTACCTCGGCCAGATCGCTGGTTTCCAACATCGTCGTACCACGGCATACCACCCAGCCTGCAATGGATTAGTGGAAAGATTCCACAGACAGCTCAAAGCAGCCATCGTCTGCCATGCACAGGAAAGCTGGACAGAATCACTGCCGCTAGTACTATTGGGAATCAGAAGCGCCTTTAAAGAAGACCTGCAAACATCTTCAGCAGAACTGGTGTACGGCGAACCGCTCAGATTGCCTGGGGAATTTGTCCACTCCCAAACCGCCACAACTACCGACTTGACAGATTTTACCGCAAGATTAAGACGGATCACTCAGTCACTTCAGCCCGTACCAGCATCAAGGCACTGTAACAATAAAACCTTCGTATTTAAGGACCTCACAAAAACAAGCCACGTTTTCCTACGAGATGACACCATACGTGGAGCACTTCGTCCAGCATACACTGGTCCACATGCTGTGATTGAAAGAACAGATAAAGTGTTTAAAATAATGCTTAACGGAAAAACAGTCAGCGTGTCTATAGACCGGCTAAAACCTGCATACATACTGGAACACAATGAGAACGATGATGCCACGAAAACTAGAAATAGAAAACACGATGAGCCTATAAAAGATAGAAATACCTATAACGAGAATATAAGACGAACTAAATCAGGCAGAAAAGTAAACTTCCCCGACTATTACCGCCCGTGAGACGGTCTCTGGGGGGGAGTGATGTGGCTGACCCACAATATACCTTTATTTACATTTACATATGTAACATATATAAATATCATACATAACTAAATAATACATATTATACCTATCTATTGCATCACACTAAACCTACACATACTTTACAATAAAACTATTATAATACTATAAGTAAATAAATAATTATTATACATATAAAATATATATACACGAAATACATACATAAATCACAAACAATAAAACTATTCAAAATATACTTACCTGTGTCGGAACTCCCGATCAGTGGATCGCCTCCGCAGCGGTGACCTAGATACGTGCTCCTGCGCCGGCCGGCTCCGTGCTACCCCGCACCAGTCCTGATACGCTTCCCGCACGAGACGCACGTCGCTCGGCTATCGCTCAACGCTTACGAATTCGCATAAACTATATTGTATCGCTTTCTTGCCTACTGCTTACATTAGAACTGTGCTTGTGTGAACGCTTATGCTAATAAACTTTAGTGTGGTGCATTACGTACGAACGTGTTATTATTTGGAGTCAGATCAATACCTACCTGCACCCGCTATATACTCTCGACTCAAGTCTCCAATGGGGCCCTCATATTACATCTTTGTCGGGAAGATTAAGCTCAGCTGCATATGCGGTACGTAAAATTAGAGAGATCACGGATATTGCAACTGCGCGACTTGTTTACTTTAGTTATTTTCATAGCATTATGTCCTATGGAATTTTGCTGTGGGGGCGCGCCGCTGATATTGAAACAATTTTTATTCTCCAAAAGAGGGCCATTAGAGCAATTTATAAACTTTGCAGTCGTGATTCCCTAAGGGAACTGTTTAAGGAAATTAATATTATGACTGTACCGTGTCAATATATTTATGAAAATATCATGTATGTTAGAAAAAATATAAATACTTTCACTAGAAATTGTGACAGGCATAACCGCAATACAAGGAGTAAAAATAAAATAGATCAACCTAAGCATAGACTCGCTAAAGTTAGGACTTCATTTGAAGGTCTAAGTATAAGATACTATAACAAAATACCGGAAGATATATTGAGTTTATCAGAAAGTAAATTTAAGTCTGTTATCAAGAAAACATTATGTTATAAAGCTTACTATAAGTAAGATGAGTACATTAATGACAAAGAGGCATGGAGCTCTGAAATTCCAGCGCAGCACAAGAAACACGCACTCATTTTTAATACCAAAATGGGGCGTGCGTGGAGTTTACAACTGACATAATTTTACAAATCTGCATGGATGTAATTTCAATTGTTTAAAGTAAATATTTTATAAGTTAAAACTGGTAGATTTATCTACTTCAATTTTTACAAAAAAAAAAAATATGTAGCCATTTTTGGTCTATACATATTTTTTTTTACTTACAGAATTAGCTAGGGTAGCTTAGGGGCTAGTAAGATTGTTAATTTAGAGTAGGAGCACTTCTGGGCAGGTTTTTTGGTGGGTTTTTCCTGTTCAGGAGGTCCGATTAATTATACGCATGTAAACTACACGCTTTAAAAATCTTGACTTCAATTTGAAACAAATATCGTTTTCAGATGGTGGTGGCGTAAAGTTACATGCCGTGTGATTAACCTGGCCAGCCCCGTGGCAGTGCTTTGATTTTTATTTTTTTCTCCCGCCCGAGCCGGTTTTCTATTAGGACATTACAAAATTGTTATAAAAAAAAGAAAATTGTGTGATACAAATTTCTTTTTTTTACAAGGACGGTTCATGACGTCAATAAGTGATATGATAATACTATCCTACATTGAATAAAGAATTTCAATTTCAATTTCAATTTCCAGGTGCATAAAACAAAACAAAATTTGAAAGAAAGGCTTTAATGTTATATATATAACTCAGAAATATATACATAAGAATAATAACAATAAATACTACACATATACTTTTATCATATATACATACAAACTGATCAAAAACAATCTAATCATGATCATGAATGCGTCAGTTATAATAAGGGGTCAATGACTGTTTTTACGAGATTAAATCAAAGGCACCATATGTGGAAATGCCACGAATGTAGAAATTTGCAAATGTGCTTGAACTGAGAAAGTTGTTTGTAATTTTTTTTAGATACATTCTATGAAGACCAACGCAATCTTTATGTTTTACATGTTTTTGGTAAAAAAATCCCCATTGCACTTCATTACACAGTATAAAACAAAGTCACTTCCCGTTGGTTTTTTACTGCTTTTATCACGGGAAAAAGCTTGATTATTAAGGAAGTGGGTAAAACCAAGGCAAAACGCTGCGCGGATCGCTAGTGTGTGATAAGAAATGCCTCACAAATATTACACGCTGGGTCTCTAGTTTCTTCCCATTATTATAGGTACTCTCTATAAACTATGGACATTCCTATGATTGATGCTGGCAGTTCCCGGACCAAGTTTGCGCATGTATCCGGCGCCTGTGGAATTACTCCCATGCCAATAGTCACCTACGCACATTTGATTGATAATAGTTTGATTGATAACGTGGATATTGCCACCTTTCCCACACCTAATGGTTATTAGTTCTACGCAATATTATATTAAGTGAGTTTGGTACGTTACCTCATATTAATTACTGTATTAACGGTTAATCATATTAAGCTGGAGTAAATGGCGTAGATTAGTTGCACTACAGTGCTGATGACGTTATCAAGGTATGCTGCAGTACATTGTTTGCTGTGATTGTTTGTAAGGTTAATTGAATTATATTGTTCTTTTAAGCATTAACTATAACATCCGATTTTTACTCAGCAAAATTAGAAAGCAAATGAATATTATCCAGTTCAAAAATAACTCAGCATGTTAGTTTCAAAACCATAAGAGACGAACTTGAAAGCCAAGAATAAATCCTCGTTATTTTTCTCAAGCAGCTCTCGGCGAAAATAGTGGTGCCGTTCGGCTGCTGATGAAAATATATTATTTGTTCGTAACTGTTACAAATGACTCTCTCCAATTCAATACATTTTGCCGTCTCACCCGTTGACTGGTACAAATCTACTTTACAATGATTGATATTGCTCTAAGTAAACGATTTAAGTCCCTTTCAAGATGAAATTTATTAGCAATCTGTTGATAATAGGCAACAAAGGCTGCCATTTAAGAGCTTAAGCGCCGTTTATCCCGTTATTTCCTTTCATAAGAGATGTATTTGAATTGTGGAGCCGTTTCCTATGAAGTTATTTATAGAGAGTACAATATTTAATAAATTTCTCCGCTTTTTATGAACTAGATCCCACCAACAACATTTCCATGTAAAATGTCGCCAAGCAGAGTGTAAAATATATTTGATGTTAAGTATGCCAAGCTTTAGGATCTACACGCTCCCACGCATCCCAAGTTTCACAAACTCGACATCTTCGTCAAAATTTATGTCTTAGCTGTTTCGGTCGTCGCATAAAGAAGTCGAAATGATGTAATTTTATGCAATGAAAATATTTAGTTTGTATTGTGTCATGCTATTGAAACCTTTCTCCAAGACTGGCATTTGGAGGCCCAAGACCGAGACTCGTGGCGTGAAAGAGGGGAGGCTTTTGCCCTGCAGTGGGACACAGACATGGTCTATTAAAAAAATGAATCTGATGTATCTGTCGCAACGCAATTATATGGCCGAATCGGGAACTCGGACGAATTCCTAGTCATTTGGCCAAAATCCAGAATATGGCAAAATCATTCTACCATCTTCCTAAACAAATCCAGAATTTCGGCAATTTTTTTTAATTTTTTCCTCATTGCTAATGTGGTTTAGGAATGGAATACCAAATTTTAAAACACTCTCCGTGTTCGGTATACAATTTTATAAACTTGCAAATCCTGCCCGCACTTCACAATTTTGAAAGTAAAAAAAAAGTTTAGGAACATAGCAAAACTAAGTATAAAAGATTATTTTTTTAATCAAATGTCGCCATGACTATTGAGTTCATTTTCACGGAGGTAATAAAGAAGAAAGTGGCATATAAACTATTCAATCATGGACACTATTGTTCGACATAATATTATAATTTATTATAACGATGGGAATAAAAAAATACAAATTGAAATTAAAATGTTTACTAATATTACTATTGTCAAAATATTCCGAGAATTTGATTTACCTAGTAAATCGAAACTAATGTTATGAGGGTTCAATTAATCGACAAATCCTTTGAGAAAGGAAGGTACTGCATTCTCGCTTCGCCTGGCTCGCCTTGGCTCACAACCGTGCCCCCAGATAAAGGCTGTACCTACCGATTGTTGTGTGTACAAAATATTTTAGAGAGTATTCGGGAAGTTAATAATACTATTAAAAATGTGGGAATAGGATATTTTGTTATATTATTTGCATGAAAATAAAATTTTGAACTACGATACGTCGTACTTTGATATATTAGGAATGATTTGATGGATTTATTATTTTTATCTGTGACTGTTAAGCGGTAAAATGTCAAACTTATAATCGTAGAACAAAGTCCATATGTTCACGTTCACACGATGCCAATATGGGCAGGGAAATAGTAAACTTAAGTTAAGTTACTCGCGCTGCTACTTGTAATGCCGCTGTCACTTCCTGTGCTCCCTCGATTGTCAGCTTTTCGTGCGCGAGTCGAAATAACGGCAGCACAAACGCTTGTGGAGTGTATCGCTATCTCGCTCACTCATATTGGTGCGAGAAGAATATAACGGCAGTGTGTGAACACTCACTTGCGGAAGTATTTCGAGAAATATTCGTGACAGCGGCTGGAGCAGAAGTATGGTATGAACGTGCTATTAGAATTGATCTCGACGCTTGCACTCGCGTACTATTATCGCCTTAGTGAATTAAGTACTCACATTGTATACTCAGATGCGTTGACCGACTCTCAGTCTCTCCCAAGGCATTAGATGCTCTACAAGAGTAGTCACCTCCATGTTCTCGGGTGACTTTCTGCAGCACCAATGACTTTGTGCTGACTATGATGCCTCCCACCACGTTGTGGATCACTGGTTTCTCCTGTCCGATGGGAAAGTTACAAATTAAATACTAATGTTAGATCTTCAACAGTCATTAAAATTACAAAAATGTACTTAGAAACATAAGTTCGAAACTTATCATCATGATCCAAAACAGTTCACTAATAGTTCGGAGCCGATTACGTAACTAATCGAAGCGATCAAAATACTTCTTGGCTAAGCACGTTGGCCAGGTTCAGACGCACGCGGGCTCTATGCGAGTTGTGCTAGTGTGAGTACGTGTTGCAAATGTGTGAAATTCGTAGGCTGCGCAAGTGACTTTGAACTGCCGTGTTTCCACCTTTTTCTGCACCCAAGCCAAAAGTTTAATATGGATATTTCAAAATCTAAAAAGGGTTTTTTATATTGTTAGTTTACTCCTTCTCGCAATTTACATAGAAGGTGGGAAGGTTAGCAAGTCTTTTACGTCTATTGAAGACTTGGATGCCTGTTTCATTGTCCGGCAGTTCTTCTACCCTCAACCTTCCACAGTTTCGCGTTAAAGTTTACTTGTATAGAGTGATAAGTTTAATTCATGTAAACTCAAATAATATTTCTACAATAATTTGTAATGTGATTTTGTAAAACCCCAAACGTGCGTACAACAAGCATAGAGCCCCAATACTTCGTAACCCGCCCGAACAACGCATGTAGGAAGCACGTAGAGAATGCTACGTCGTAGACATTGCTACGCCGTAGCAGACTTACAAAACACTGATTCAAAACAGACTCAAATAAAAAGACTCACATTGTGGTACCACGATATCCGATGCTCCTTGGGATTGGCGTGCACCGTGCACTCGAAGTACACGTCATCGCCCTCTTTGATGTCGTTAGGGTTGAGTGTGCTGCCCAATGACAGCGACACCACGGGCGGATCTGTGAAGTAAAATACATTTACACACAGATAATTATTCTAAAACACAGATAGTTACAGTAAAAGCACAGTAATAGTTTAGTTATCATCATCGACAGCCTTAGGCAACACGGCCTTCCGTACCGTCGACAGCCAATGCTAAACGTGTGGTTTTCCCTATTTGGGTATGTTCGCTACGCCACGTTTCCCAGGTGGTTTGAAAGCTATTTAGAAAACAGTTTTTGTATCTTGTACTTGAAATTAACAAGTAAGTAACTGTAACAGAAAATATAAAGACCTAGAGCACTATAAAAATCATTTATTTTTCCAATACGTTCCCCTATTGACGATTAATGATAAACCATGCTCCACGCAGAGGGTTGGTATTACGTTGAATCGCGGATAGTTAGCTGGTAGACCGATGGAGTAGTGTAGGGTTGAACAAAGCAATACAGTGCACATCCCGCTATTAGAATTTCCAGGAAATTTCCAGCCATTATAGCAGGTTTTGAATTTACGTAACGCGTCGGATTTTTCACTGGATTTAAAAAGGTTTTAAGCTTATTAGGCTAAGCTATAATATTGCATATTCATGAGTATAATATATGTTGTATAGTTTTGTGTCTGTTAATTTTTTGTTTCATCTCACATGATTTTAATACACAGGACACGAGTAAAAATTTGTTTGCTTATTTACCAAGTTAAACTTACGATTGGACCTATAATTTGTTTAAATTGAGTGGCTTTTGTTCCTTTAATAATACATTTTATCTTGTTGTTTGTCTGTGTACAGCTGTGCAATCTACTTATATTTCACAACCTTGCGCTGACTGGTTCGATCCATCTACATTCACACCGGGTTTCACCTGAATTTAGGAATGGATGCGCTAATTAATTTCATTTAGCGCTATTCGATTTTCCGCTAGTCCTTGTCTGCGCTTGCGGTAAACAATAATGAATACTTGCACCGGTTGCTTGCACCTCGTGTGGGTATAGAGTCGACAAACGACCCTTCAAACCATCGTTTCAAAGTTTTCATCTTACGACCTAACTAGTGTTTTCTTCTTCTCAAATGTATATGACAAGGAATCTTCAAATAACATAGTGAAGGTGATAATATGTTTATATTTGATATCATAATATTAGTTTTATATAATAATTACTTGACATACTTGAATTAATAATAATTTGATGGTCTGAATTATGTTTTATATACCACATATTACATATATTTTTAACCAACTGATTGGGTTGACTTTAATTTCATGCTAATAATTAACAATTGCAGGTTAATCCAAAGTATTGGCAATATATATCAGAACTTTCTGTTTTATAATTATTGTAAAACCTTTAACCCACCATGTTTTAAGCAATAAAGATTTATGAATTATAAATTTGAAGTCTTTGAAAAAGTTATTCAACAACCGCAATCAACTAATAATCAGCAACTGGGATCGACTTAGTAAACCACGAACAATCTCTTTGATGAAAAATAAGATAATGTATTATTTTGCAATATCATAACCTAAACTCGACACAATCTCTCACAAATGAATAAAATCATAAACATACATAAGCTTCGTGCCACTTTGCCCAGGGATCGAACCGGGGATCTTTGGATCTTGAAATCATCGCTCGCAATATAAGACAACAGATGTAGATGAATGCATGAATAACCGCATCGGTGCTATCCGCCTATCACAGATTGTAGCGCGAAATGGACAGTCCGCATCCATCTTCTCGTCGCAATGCAGTTCTGTCTACTTGATATGAAATCTTGTAAGTAGAAACGGATATTGAGCCAATATTTTAGACGCCCATAATATTTTCAAATCAAGTTGTAATATGATGAATCTAAAACGAATCTTGTTATGGATGCGAGGATGTTTATAATCTTAACTACCCTTATTATTAAAGTTACACGTCAGTATCTAATTCTTTTAGGGCGAAACTAATACAAACAAAAACCCATACAGTCTTTCCCACACTACCATCTTGCCCAACGTCCCCTAATAAGCAATAGAAGCGACATAAATGAGCTGCTTAGTGGAGCCCCTGCGGCTTATTTTTGGTTCATTTTATCGCCAACAGCGGTGGCCTGTTCCAGGTAACACTTATCTGCTGGGAGAGCGGGCGTTGACACTTTATTGGCCATTAAAGACCTATAACGACGTTGCCCCGCGGCCTCCGGAAAGCGTTCGTCCTCAAAATAAACATTTACGATGCCTACGTTTAAATTGTTGGCGGAACGATTCGCGCCGAGAGCTGAGAGGGTTGTTTACTGCGTTCTAAAAATGGTTTCAACTACTACCCAGGTTTAAGGGTTTCGTAGTATGTTATTTAAATAAGGTTGAGGTTGTGTGGGAATGTCCTTTTGTATTTCCGATTGGACTTGCTCCATGGGCCGAAAATCAGAGTTATACCAGGTTAGTTTTGCACTAAAT
Source organism: Tuta absoluta (assembly GCA_027580185.1). Classification (NCBI taxonomy): domain Eukaryota; kingdom Metazoa; phylum Arthropoda; class Insecta; order Lepidoptera; family Gelechiidae; genus Tuta; species Tuta absoluta. Next base: position 1,859,208 of record JAQAHW010000052.1, read on the forward strand.
TGCAGGATTTTGATTTCATGAAAAAAATAAAATAAAAGAAAACAGCATCGAATTTTGGAGCGACACGGAACCACCCAAAACTCAGAGCTGAGACATTCCCTCTTAAATGCGTTACGGTTCACCGAGCAGAAGTAAATGTAATTTATTTATATTTGAGAATTAATTCCGTCGGCCGTAATTGAGTCGGCGTTTCCTTGCGCTTTTCTGGATGACCGGCCCGTTGAAGAATAAGCTGCGAGTAATGGGGTTTATTTTGATATCACAATTTACTAACAAAATCTGGGAATGTTTTATACGGAAACTAGCTTTTCGGCCCGTGGTTTCAATTGCCCAGACTTTTGTCGTACGGTTTAAAAAATAAGTATTGAAACACGTATTTGGTAATTTTAACTTCTTAGTTTTATGAATTATTCTAAAACGGATAGATATGTATATAGATAAACCAATTATTTTAAAAATATACATCTAGTTTACATGCAGAAGAAATATAATTTTCAAAACAACAAAAACTGACTTTAATTTATAAACTTCAGCTAGATGTGTACTGCATAAATCAGGCCATAAGTCAGTGGGATTTTTGCCCGCTGGAAGCAAACACTGATTTTCAGCGTATCGCATTTAAAAACCACAAATTTTCATACAAGTATTTTGATCCCCTTTTTACCACCTTTGGAATTAAAATTTAGAGAATCCTGACACACGTGTTTTATCATTTTAGTGCTTTAATCGAATCCCAAATTTTAATACAGATCACTTCAAAGACCACGTTTATACAGACGTTTTACCCCTTTAGGAGTCAAACAACTTTCTTAACCTGGTTCTATAGTAAAATAAACCTACTGCCTAAAATGCATGTTTCTAGCATTAGTTATGTGGGCTGTGCTTAAGGACATTTGTTTTGATTATTGTAAATTACCAACGGTGAATAATTGTTCAGTTTCAGGAGTAGAAGTTGAATTGAACATCAAGAGCCAGAATAAAGCTGAGATATATTAATACGGACGGACTATGGTCATGTTCGCTATATTCTCTACGTACGGTTGCGTAGTGTGCGAGCGCGGGGAGCGCGGGTGCTCCCTCAACCTCACCCCCTGAAATCATGGTTTGCTGCAAATTTCCTCGCCTTAAGTTTAGGCTTATAAACGCACAAACCCGAGTTTAATTCCGAGTGAATGTTCTGTATACGGCGCGGCGTGCGGCAGACACTGTGTTGTGAATTAGTTTTTGGTCTGTCCCCGTCAGTCCCCGTTTTGATAGTCCGCACTCCGCTCACCAACACTAACAAGATTCTAATTACGCTTTACTGAGTTTTACTTGTTAACGCTAGCTTTTAATATCGCTCCAGGGTCGGAGGATAATTTGTACTATTTCCGGAGGTGCGTGTTCATGTTACGGTTACCTCGGCGCCGGGCGCGCTCCTCGATTTAGGTACTATAATTACATCAAAGAGGCAGACTGTTAGTGTACACTCGTACGTTGTAATACGGTGCATTTTTTAAGTTAGGTAGCGAGCCGTTAAGGTTCATCAAAACTGTTTTATTTCATCCCCGGACAGTAAAGCTAAGGCCAGACAACATCCAACAACATACCTCTAGTTTAAAAGCAGAACCCTAAAAAAGCAAGCTTAGCATTAAGAGAAATCGGCCATTTCAGAGACAAATAAATATTCGTAAGAAAAACTGCAATGTTTGCACACTGAATCAAGAAGTCATCTGTTAAGCACCGCGTGTCTTATGTAATATTTATTTGTCTCTGAAATGGCCGATTTCTCTTCACGATTTCCTAAGTACATATTGTTCATAATCTGCTTGCTTTGCGTACTGACTAAAATAACCCTGCATATTTCGCTGCTTAGCCGGCGTTTCAGAGCTTCAACACGTCGTGTTGCGGTGTGAATTGACCGTTACAGTACGAGTACAATGTTTGTGTATAGACGAGGCTTGTTTATTAAGCTTATTTTATTGCTACTGTTTATCCCCTTTCTGTAAATTGTCTGAAGGTTTATTGGTTTGTTAACGGGCTTTAGTTTGAGCGGGCAGATTAGTTTCCTGTTTATTAGCTGCCTAGTTTACAACTTGTGTGAGAGTTAAACATTCACGTCTTTTTCAGGAACTACAATTGAATATTTCCTTTCAGAGTAATAAAATTATCTATCAAGTAACAAATTGACTCAGCCTGTTTTCTGATGAGCCTTTGTAATACCTAAAACCATTCTAATCCATGATACCATAATTTTAAATGTAGTACCGTTAAGTCTATGGGTTTATGACCTGAAATAAAGATATTTTATTTTATTTTATTTTATTTTAATAATAAACAAGTATGAATAAACAGACTCAGTTTAAAGGTAATCTATCTATAGCAAAATATTATACATATCACGTGGAAAGAGAAGTGATAGAGACGCTGATCGTTTATGTAAACAATAATTAATCGAAACAATTGCATTCCATATTTGGATATAGCTACTGAATCATAACATAATATCATTAAGGCTTCTTCTGTTCTCTACAAAAACATAGCAATATAATCAAGAAAATCTTCAGCCCACGCAAACGGAAGATATAGTTTTAATTTGGTTGAGTGCTCGTTCGTTCGTCACCAGCGTCAGTTGAGCATGTCAGCGCAGGGCAGAATTAAGACGGACAAAGGCAGATTAATCCCCTGATCCCATGACAGGGAAACAAGAGCTTTTACACTTTTTGTCCGTCACTGAGCGGTGCTAATTTGAACTGATGTTTACATTGATGATGATAATGACTTATGTCTTGTGACGGTTCTAGAAAGAATCAGAAAGAAAAGTGAAAAAAGGGTTTTATAATAAGTATTTTTCAAATGATAATTGACTTTTGAGTTATTCTTTACCTTTTAATGCTCTACAAATCGGTTTTGTAGTAATGCACAGGTAACTGTATAAATATGTATTATTTCATCCCAATGGCATCTCAGCAAGGGCCGCATTAAGACGGACAAAAGGGCACTAATCCCTGAATCCCACGACACGGCGGTGGTGTCAAGGGGCCTGTGGCTTTTAAAGGCCTCAACGTTGCCTCAACACGCCTCAACTATTATGTTTGGGCTCGCGAAACAGATCCGGCAAAACCATTCCGTGAGAACCAATTTGTTAGTTTAGTTTAGAACATTTCAGTAGGGTTGGCACATAAATTAGTAAGAAAAATTATGAGGTGTTTCGTTTCTAGGAAGAAATAAAACAACAATACAGAATACAATATTAATATGGTTTAGAACACTTCAATGCGTTGGGTAAACAACTTTTGAGTACTTGCAAAACTGCACCGCTGGCAGGGTTCGAGCCTGTGACTTTCAGTATCAGTACTACCGACGCCTCTACTGACTGGGCTACCGTGGCTTACCTGCCGTTGGTGAAATTATGCAAGTTTAGCTAAATGCCAATAACGCATTGCTTTCTCTACAGGGATAGTTAGAACGTAGTGGTTATATGCTCTTTAGGGATAGTTAGAAACGAATACCCAGCGACTAATTAATTATATACAGATTGAATGTAGCCGAAGCGATCAAAACCCGTGATAAATAATGTACTAAATTTTACACACATACATATCACGCCTATAATAAACATACTATAGTAAACGACCGCAAAAAACGGACATTTACGCCACGTTTGAGATATATTTGAGGGTTATTTGGAAAATTGTGTATAGCCATAGAGACAGGTTGTCAGCCCATCGCCCAATACTGCAATACACACCCTCGAGACCGTAAGTCGCCTCTTACGACTCCCATGGGAAAGAAATGGGGTGATGCTATTCTAAGCCAGCATCACACTAAATTTTAAAACAAAAAAATGAGAGCTTGCAAAATGGCACTGTAAGCTTGCGACTTTTAGTATTAGTACTACCGATGCGACGCCTCCTCTGACTGGGCTACCGCGGCTTATATCCTAACGTTAGATTCATTATTGTGATTAAGTGTCATCCAGAGTTGCTGATTGGTGTCCATTCTTTATGGTTTTCTACAGCGGATCTGATGCAGTTTCATACTGATGTTTAAGGCTTATGTAAATATTTTAATTGTGTTTTGTTCTGTTCTCTGTTCTTTTCTTCTTTTTTATCGATATCAGAAATGGGAAAGTGTACTGCAATTTGGTCGTAGGGTGTATTTTAAAGTGATGGTGCATAGCATCTCAGAGATGAAACTATCGAGTTTGGGCTCGTTGGAATCGTCTAGCCAACCACTTTTCAAATATATGACAGCTATAAAAGCTTGTTTAAAAAAGCTTTTTTAATTATATTTATTTTGTTTAAAGCTACCCTTTTTTGCTAACCCTGCTGACACGCTGAAAACATTAATGCGTGACTGTTGATAAGTTATTATGACATATAAATTGACGGCTTGATAATTCAAAGAACTTTATATAACTTGAATCACTTAATAATTCATTCGTGACCATTACATTAAATGAGAATTCTATTTTGAAACTAGGTATCTATATTAGATTGATAATCAAGGGTGACGTTAAAAGCAATTACTGCTATTTACAAATTATAGTGGTTTTGTTACCCTGCTGATTGTAGAGGTATAATAATCTAATCTCGGTCTACATCATTTATTATAGGAATAAAATATAGCTGTTATGTACAATAGGTACATCATAGTAAAACGCTTAAAAACTAAACTGAACCTAATCAAACAGCCGCCCGCCTTTTATTGATCCAGGTGCAACTGTATATACATAACACTCGTTGAATTGCTATGGCTAACCTTTGTACCAGAAAAGAGCTAGGTCACCTTCTCTCTTACGTACATTCTACTACCTAGCTCAGCCACAAAACACTTCGCCTTCTTGCACCAACATCTGGCTGTTTCAACAGCAAACGGAATAAAGTCATAGGTTGGCATTAGCGCTGCATATTTATGCCTTCTTTAGCAGCCGTAGGTTCAGCGGCGGCACCTTGAACCCTCATGGTACCTCCAATGTTGCAAGCGGCGTATGTGCTTACGTATGTTGCGTCCTACACAAGATACCTGCCATACTTCAATGGCACCGGAGTAAGTCCGTCAGGTCTCTTAATATCGGATCGACTGACCCGGAGGTTCGAAAACACACGGGATTTGGGCGGATATCAAGGCTCTCTGCAGAATTTCGTTGAGGGTGTGGTGTCGAGAGAACCTCCCTGCACAGTGATCACAACGTAGAGCATGGTGGCCGTTGGCTTCGGCTATAGAGTCGCAGCCGTAAACCAGTGGTTCACACACGTTGTAACCTAAGTGAAGAGCCACTGCCACACGCAAGGAATCGCTGTCGACGAGAGTACCCATATGGGGGTGGTAAAGCGTGCAGCCACACCCCGGGACACTGCTCGAAGTCTAGCCACATCGACTCCAGAGGCACCTTCTATCAGCTGGTTTAAAATGCACCTTGCACCCACATCATCCCACACCCGCTGCGAGCAAACCTCCTGAGGCAGTGGTGCCCCCGCGCTGGTGGTGGAACAAATACTCAAGGCAAACTACAGAACACTGTATACTCCTTGGCCGGAGAGGCAAGCACTCCATCCATCCGTCCGTCCTTTTAAATGAATGTGCATATAACGGAACCCTCGGGGTGCGAGTTCGACTCGCACATGGCCGTTGTTTTTTGTATTCAGGATGTATTTTTAGTAAAAGTATGTATGCTCTCTCTAGTTTGATTTTAAAAACATAGACTAGAAGCAGGTAAGTAGGTTTTGTTTAAAAAAATACAGACTTGTCATAAAAATATCGTTTTATGAAACCCGCGATTTTCACTCACCTGGTACACTCCAGAAGAGAAGAGAAACTAATACATAGGTACAAGTAAAGTAGACGGTTACCGCAAGGCCGCTAGCCGCAGTCGAAATTAGACAAAACTAGTTGGGCCCAAGTTAGGTGGTTCAGTAAACTGTCACTGTGGAACTTGCAACGCATCACGGAGCTTTCGCAGCCAAGTTCTGTTCCGCTTGTTAAATAGGAAATCTTTGTCTTAGCTAGTTTTTCTAACCAATTTATTTTGTAGACGTGCCTGTGTCGTACTTTGACTTTACTATCGAACGTTCAGTCGCAATTACGTTTCATCTTTTCTTTCAACTCCGTATAATATTCAAAAAGATTAACTAAAAAACAAAGTAGATTATTATTTATTTATTATTAAGGTAATGGTCAATACTCGTTTGGTACAGGATTATACTTCGGGATAAAGAATTTTATTCAAAAGAATAAATTTGATTGTTTCAGAAATGTTGTGACTTTTTTAAACTCGGGAAAATGTTCATAGATCCTTCATACAAGCTGTGTATGAGGTATTAATCAACTTTTTCCAGAGTTTAAAACGCGTCAACCATTGGTGGCAACTTTCACATGTTTTGTGTTAACACCGTAGGTTGACACTGACATTAATAGGATCATTCGTTGACTTGGTGTCCTACACGATATAAATGACTAATAAGATTAGTATTTCATATTTCTTGACAACCTTAAACCATAGCGCAGTTGGTATTTATGCGTTAGAAGTATAACGGCCTCGGTTGTTTTAGTAAGTTGTCACGGGAAGGGAGACGGGAACTTGCGCACCGCATCACGGCAGTGACTCGCTTGCTAACTTGGTTACATTGTGGTTATTTATGGCTTTGTTGAGATTGCGAATTTACTTGTTCCTACTTATTAGTAGGTCACCATGAACGTTGTGCAGAACATAAAACCTCCTTGCTTTATGCAAAGTAGACTAAAAAGAAATTTGAAATTTTGGGATTCTTCTTTCTTTTTATTTTAACCGGCAGCGATGCTGTACGCGAACGCTAGTTGTAAATTATAAAAAATAGTTATTTTAATACAGAACATTTAATATTCAGTTATTTGGTGGACATTTATATCAGTCTTCTAATTATACGCCATTAAAACGTCCAAGCTACCAACTTCTACCAGCCATATACCTACAGTCAACTGTAACCAAATGTATCATACAAACGTATCAAACTCTGAATGACTGTACCTCTATAATATTTTTCACAGTATTGTATTAATATCAGTCCGTAGAAAGTATTTTCTTGTAAAAATTATATTTTAATGATGAATTCTTACCATTTATTTCCAAAAGAAGTTCTGACTAAGGTATGTTTTTAACGTATTCTGTTCACTTCACATGAAGTTCAGATTACCGGTATTATCCTTATCTGTATAAATAAGTGGTTGAGCTAGACATATTTATCTTGCTTTTCCGATAAGACGTTTTCCTCTTGTCTTGCTCCATCCGAATTAATATATATGTCCTATGTTTCCGTACGGTGAAAAATTACTTTTAATAAAGTTTGTAAATTTCAATTTCATTCTTGTTTAATTATTATCACTAGTTTTCATAAAATATGCGCCATTAATCTGGTGTAAGCTGAAAATCGGTAAAATAAAGGCTTAAAAAGTTAATTGCAACATAAGGTGATACAAAATCAATTCAAAGCTACCTATATATTTATTTAAAAACTTATAAAGTATGAAAATTTTTAACTATACTTCGTGCCTTAAAAAGAGATGAACTAATTCTGAAGAGGATCTAAACATAAAACAAGGCTAGATTGATAGACTGCCTTGAGTCTGGTAGCATTACTTCTTAACAAAATTAAGAGGAATAGTTGATGATAACAATAGATATGCGATGTCTTGCTCGGACTTACATCTCATGCGCATAGAACCTATTGGTCCATCACACTTGCGTAAATAAAAAATTGCTCCACACAGAAAGAGGCAAAAATAATAACCAAATAAATATATATTTTTTTATTTTATTAATGATGGGTTTGCTCTTGACTCTAGTCTAGGTCATAGGACAGAGACAGAGTCTAAGATGGAGCGAGCTCACCCAGAAGAAGCCTGTTCACTCTTACTTTGAAGAGATTAGGGTTGTATGCGTTTGGAAACACAGACGCAGGTAGTGAGTTCCACTCTTTAGCAGTGCGCATTATAAGCGCTTAGTCCGAATTGGTGGAATGGCTACCAGGTACGGATGGTATCCGGCGGTGCGTCTGGATGTCCGATGGTAGAAGGGAGCTGGTGGAACAAGGTCGTGAAGCTCTTGAGCACACTCTCCGAAGTACAATCTATAAAATACCGACAAGCAGGCAACCTTGCGGCGATGTGCCAGGCTATGTAGCTTGGTGTCCACCAGTTTTATGTCGCCTATGAGCCTCTTGGCCCTGCGTTCCACCGAGTCAAGAGCGGCAAGTTGGTATTTGGCTGAGCCATCCCAAAGGTGACTGCAATACTCCATGCAGGATCGGACTTGTGCTTTGTAAAGAGTTAAAAGCTGTCCAGGCGTAAAGTATCGCTTCACTCTATTCAGGACGCCCAGCTTTTTAGCCGCCGTCTGAGCCTTGTACTCGATGGTCGCGCCGAAGTTTAGATTTGATGTCAACTCCATGCCTAGAAGCTCAAGCCTGTCAGTGACTGGGATAGATGTACCCCGAAAAGAAAGTGTCCAGTCGAAAGGACTCCTTTTTGCAGTGAAAAGACACGCATGTGTTTTGGTGGCATTGAATGAGACCAGATTGCCGTCGCCCCATTGGGAGACAAGACTTAAGGTGAGATCTGTTCGCTCTACCATGGCCTTTCTTAACGAACGTATTTCATCCCCACTGGTCCCTGCACCTGTCAAGTATCTCTCTGAAACGGTACTATCATCTGCGTATCCAACAATACCATGCCGAAGGAGGTCATTGATGTGCAGCAGGAAAAAAGTTGCAGAGAGAACAGACCCCTGAGGAACTCCGGCATCAATGGCCATAAGGTCAGAGGAGCAGCTGTCAACGACTACTCTGATGGACCGTTCACTAAGGAAGTCTGAAATCCAAGTACGAAAATCAGCTGGGATGCCATAAGCAGGAAGCTTGTTGAGCAGACTTGCATGTCAGACCCTGTCGAAGGCCTTCGAGATATCGAGTGAAACGGCAAGTGCTTCGCCGTTTTTCTCGATGGCTTCGCCCCAGCAGTGCGTGACATACACAAGAAGATCACCAGTAGACCGCCCCCGGCGAAAGCCATATTGACGGTCACTAAGAAGATCATTGTCTTCAAGGTAGGTCAGCAACTTACTGTTAAGTACCCTCTCCATGACCTTGCATAGGATGGAGGTAATGGCAATAGGACGGTAATGGGCAGGGTCGGCACGGTCGCCCTTTTTGGGAACTGGTTGCACATAAGCAAGCTTCCAGGCCCACGGCACCGTTCTTTCTTTAAGAGAGAGGCGGAACAAGCGTGTCAAAATTGATCATAAGTTGAAATAAGAACAGCCATCATTTGGAATAAAATACTACTTTGAATTGTTTTTAATATTGGTATGTGTTAACCTATCTATCTCGAGTAGAAGGATATTTATTAACCGTGGTACTATGAAATTCATAGACCCTCAAGTTCATACGTTCTCCATAGAATTACCAAAAGTATTTTTTGAATTATTTGCTATGCCACTTAGTTTTAAAATGAATTTAAAATCATTCTTTCAGCAATACAAGTTTTATCTTTCCTAAAATAGGCAATGCACCGTTCTTTTGAAATATTGCTAGCGCATCATTTTTATCTTGAATTAAAAAGGTTTTAATGTTCTAATTTGTAGTTTATATATTTTATCTAAGTAGGTTTTAAACTTTAAACGTACGGACTTAAAAACTACTATGGCCATACCCTTTAATGCTCTGTCATGACTTGGAAGGTTGTAGTCCGCGATAGTATGGATTTTTCCTTTGATAAGTTTAGCCATTTTTGCGCCAAGTTTTTTCTCAGACTCATACGTTTATTTGCAAAGAAAATGGTATAACAGATGATAGGCTTAAAATTAAAGTTCTACATTTTCAGTCACGTAAATTGTTACAAGCAAATTTACAAGTACATGCAAGTTTTGTACATACATTATTGATGCGTAGCCCAAGCCGTGTGATGCCGGCTTAGAATCACAGCAACGGCGATGGGCTGACAACTTGTCACCATGGCGATACAGGATTTTTCGAATGACCCTCAAATATTTGTTTACGGCTGCCTACCACGCAAGGAAATACAGTCGTGGTATGTATGTGTAGATCCCTATTTAATCTTTCATAAATGATAAGTTCTAAGTACGTATGCTGAGACACCTGTTAGATTTGCGTACACTTGCCATTGTTAGTTTTCTATTAGGGCAATACAAAATTGTTATCAGGTCTAATTCTTTAAAATTGTATGTCGCAATGTACTGAAGGCCTTACTATAGTCGACGAAGACCATTAGAAGTATTATTGACGTAGTCAGTGAAATTTGAGAGAAATTATGTGGTACTCTTATTTCGCTGAAAACCGGTTGATTGATAAAATATTATGGTGGTTAGTACGTTTGGATTTCCCCGCACCCATATTTCTGAACTATTTTTAGTTTACAGCTAAGTAAGCAGATAATGATTTTTTACAAAAAGTCTTTTACATAAATGTTGTAAGCAAACATTGTTTCATTTTATAGGTTTCAAAAATTATTTTGTGAAATATTTTACAGGTGAATTTTATGAATGGAAATAAGTAATTGAAAAATTGTTTGCGTCGGCCGGGGATTGAACCCGGGACTTGTTGAATGCCGTCCCTCCAGCGCCCCGCCCGAACCCTTACAATTTTCCAATCTCTAAATACTCGTCTTGAAGTGAAGTACAAGCGACATCTAGTTATTTTAACTAATACTCATATGGTTAGTCCTCATTACAATAGGTATTCAAACTATATTATGATAAAGCTTTGCTTTTTTATTGTACTATGGTTTATTTTGCATTAACATAATGCTATATTTCCAATGTTAAATCCCCGGAAGAAACAAAAAAAAACTTATTTACATTTATGAAAATAAAATAGCTCAGTCAGCGCCACATAAATTATAGTTTAAGTGAATTTACTTATTTAAATACAATTTTTAGTCTATCAACCTAAACTTCAGGTTAGGTATTTCATATTCATACCTTTTGATCATTTTGTGGAAATAAATTGCTGTTTACAGCCAGCCCAAATACGATGGCAAATAAATTTAATTGCGATCCTGTATCTCGTTTACTCTGGTTTAATTAAACATACAGGGTGTAGGTTTGTTGTTCCTCACTGCGTGCTCTGGTGGAAACAGAGGATGTTACATTTTGCAACCACGAAACTAAGCAAGCTCTTATGTTTTTGTTGGTTTCAATTTTGTTCTGCTGCAACCAGCTTTTTGTTATCTTTCTTGACATAAGTACTGCTGCTATAATAAATCGTAAATTTCTAGGTATAAGTGTTTTCAGTGAAAGAAGTTTACTGTTTTATGATTAGTTTCTAGCTCATAAATATTATGTTACCGACTTATTTTGCTGACGTCGTCGTGTTCAGGTTATTAATGCTCACCTAGTTCCTAAAAGCGTTTTAGACTACAAGGTAAAGATTTTAATGTATTTGACCTCCTTGCTACACAACTTATAGTTAAAATACTAACAGCTGCTTCAAAACATATTACATCCGATACAACCTTCCACGTACCCATTGTTATATTAAAGAGGCAACCCAGTAATTAACTAAGGTGGATACGGAGTCAAGTGTCCTCAACCTTTGGGACTGTAGATCCCGAGGAGGGTAGCACAGCACCCTCTTTCCAGTGGTGTGTAGGTAGGCGTACTCCCTGTTCAGCAAGTGCTTAAGTAGCAACGATAATTAAGCTTAACGACGTCGGAGATGTGCAAACTGGTTGGTTACAATTCCCTAATTTCATACGACGAACATCTGTATACGTTGCCGTCTTAATACATTTATGTTGAAAGTTGATTGTTGACCAGCAATGTATAACGCGTAGGTTAATTGTAGTTGCCTCAACGATGTAATTCACAACGCTGAGCCAAAGCTCCTTTATTGCGTATTTTGGACTATATTCGTTTACAGTCGAGAAAATTAAGAAGTAACGCTAATTATGCCATCTGAGGCGGGAACCAAAAACAGGATTATGTCTTAAGTACGGTTCTAAACTAGACTAAGTATTATTGTTGAATACACAATTAAAAGCGACACGGTCCATACTTTTCGTACAATTTGCAAGATTGTTATGAAGACAATTATCATTTTAGCAAGCTGAATGTTCAATCTATTTCAGACATCGTTGTTTTAAAATATTGTTCCACGAGTTATTTCTAAACCAATCATTAAAATTGTTACGTTGGTAGAGTTTAAATTCAAACGAACTTTGAACGGATTTGCTGTACCTAGTTCAAATTTTTATTTTACGTGGAAACAATTTCAGTTTGTTGGTAAGTTTAATTTTCACAGAACTTGTTATCTACTGCTTGTTTCTATGGTTGAAATCAAACAATATTTTAAACATATTTCAAAAAAGTGCACGTATTGCCGTTGATATTTGTTTAAACTGAACAATTTCGTGTTATTTTTCTTCATTAGTTTGTACTTTATGATATTTTAAATACGACGTTTTATATTGCCGTGTGATGCCGGCTTAGAATAGCATCACACCTTTTCTTTTCCATGGGAGTCGTAGGATGTGACTAAGAGACTCGAGGGTGTGTATTGCAATTTTGTGCTGACAACCTGTCACTATGGCGATACACAATTTTCCGAATAAATTGCAAATATCTGTCGGACGAGGCGTAAATGTCCGCATTTTGCGGCCGATTACACTGTGCCTACCCGGCAAGCGATTATAGGCGTGCTATGTGTATGCATGTATGTGTATGTTTTAAACGACTTTTCACAGTCAGCTGCGAATTTCTTAGATATTTGTTTATGAAGGTAGTTTTAGCAATCCGCCTCTCCACACGGACTTTGGCGTTTGAGGCCTATGCGGAGCCGAAACAAACAACACAGAGTCCTTTTATAACAAATAATGTCTTCTGATGATTGTGTGACGCTTTAAAGCTTGTCTAAAATGTGGTCAATTCTGTTAATAATTACCTGTTCAATAGTAATTTAAATAAAACAAGTAAGTACTCACAAACAACATTCAACTTGAAGGAATCATCAATGCTCTGGCCAGGCAGCGCACTGTTGTCAGCTTGGCACTTCAACTGCACACCGTCGTCTTCTGGCAGCGGCGTGAACTGCAGCGTACTGCTCACCCACGTCTCGTTCACTGCTTCTTCTACCTGTGGAATAAGTATCTAATAAACTTCTTCTTTTATCACGTGAGTTCTTCAATTCAAATCAATACTTTTATGAAATATCACAGGATTACGAATCTACGATTATTTTTGAACCTATTAAGTTTTGAACCTATGAGGTATAGGTTCAAAACTTAATCAAACTCGATTTATTTGATCAATAAACCCAAAAATAAGATTAATTGGTTAATGTAAAAGGTATACATTGCCAAACAAGATAAAAATAAATGTTTGCAGTAATATAAATTAATTTGATAACGTATTTCATGTTGTAATAAACATTGTACCTAATACACTGCCCTAAGGTACTCCGACGTAAATAACGATTCATTGTTTAGTTATAACGACAACATACCTTTCCTCTTTTATATTTTCTATTGTCTTTGAACCACGTGAGATGCGCAGGTGGTCGGCTGCCTTCAGACGCACACATTAGACTAACTTGTTTATCTGACGAAAGTGTCAAAGGCTTGTTCACAATCTGTACACTAGTTGGCCTCACTGTAAATGAAAAATAAATTTTGATTACTCATAAATCTGTTTATATGAATACCTTATTTTAATTTGTAGTTTTATATAATTAGTTTTTCAAACTTTGTCAACAATTTTATTGTTAGAGCTTAAAATACGTGTGGCTTAAAACTTAATAGTGTGAAAGTCAGGGATTCTACCAAGCAGCGAAAAATTGGTTCAAATTATTTACTAAGTCTGTTGTCTAGACCTAGTAAATAATATTTACTAAGTAATAGTATTAGCTCTAGATGCTTCAATAAACTGAAAATGTTTTTGTAGGAAAACCTTTACTGAAGTCTATGTTTATTTAGAAAACTTACAATTCATCTCTAGCCTAACAGTTTTTTCTTGCGGGCTGACGAGGTTGGTATTCGACGCTCGACATTTGAATGTGGTGTTCAAATGGGTTCTGCGTACTCGTGGTAGCTCCAGCCGGTTCACCACTACGTGGGTGTCAGTCTTCTCACCAATGTATTGAGGAGCTGGTGTTCCATCTATGAGCCACATCACCGTTGGTGCTGGGCGACCTGACCAAAAGAAAAAATGTTTGTTTTAAAGCAGTTTTGTATCATTAGCATTCATCTTTAAAAAAAACAATTATTTGAACAGAATTTTGTTCGTAACTAAATTTTGACCAATTAACACCCTAAGTCTTTTTCTTGTGGAACATCGAAATATCCAATGAACCCTAGTGTCGAGAGTTTTTCAACCACCTATTACTAGTAGTAGGCCTCTGACGGTTGTGTAACGACCAGTCTAATTAATTATAGACAGCAACCGGAACCGACGGCTTAACGTGCCCTCTGAAGCACGGAACTATCTTTCTTTTCGGACAATCAGTTGGTTCAGCCAGTAATGCCCTTACCAGACGGGGAAGAAAATTACGAACTGATAAATATTAACTTTGTGAGTGCCATACCGAGAATCAAACTCGAAACCTTTGCGTCGCAGGCAGTCGCACTACCACTGAACCACATCGGCCGTCACACCCTGAGTTAATCACATATACTTGTCTATCAGATGGCACTTGTATTTTGTATAATATGTAAAATACTTCTAACATCCGACTGTGGCTGCTCACACAAATGCTTTTGAATCATTGTTTGCCAGTAATGTATGAAATTCATCGGATGTTTTTTCCGATGCAACGTAAAGGACGGTGTACCAATAACTTTGCAAGAATGATGCATTTTTTCGAGTTTTCAAAGAAAATCAGTCAGTTGATCAAGAATTTTGTATGGGAGGACTTTTCTTATTTACCAACATAATTATCCTTCTTAGAAAAAGTTCAGTTTCATGGTCTGAATATGCCTGTAAAGTTTTTGATATACCCCGTATAAATAAATATGTTAAATTTTTGACACTAGGCGCAAAAAAATGTTTCTCAAGATAATCTTTTATGGGGATTAGAGTTTCAATCGATTTACATATCAAATGGTCAGTAATACTTAACAGTGGCCATTATTATGCTGAAAAGAAGAAGTAGAATACTTAATTACTAAGGCATTAGTATTTCGCCTAGATAATGTTAGTTTAAATGGAACAGCCATCAATTCCGCGAAAATCATCGAACAAGATACATTTAACAAGACTATGGCTATCAACTAGCACTATAATTTATAACTTACAAACTTAGCCCGAAATATCTACTACGAGAAACTTCAACGAGTTTGGTACAAATTAATCGAATACTTATCGATCATTTAAGATGAACTTTGTTGGCCAAAAGTTTGTTGTTGTTATAGACACAGGAGTCCATTTGTTATTTTGTTCTTGACCGCTATCGTGTCGTAAACCACTTTTATTACTACGAAGAAGACAACGCTAAATAAATACTTTCTGGCACAAGTAAACAACGAAGTCTAAATATATACTGGCGAAAAGAGATAAAAATGATTTTAATGCTAGTATAATAATGTGTAAAATATATAAATATTTTTTTAACAAAAACAACTTAAAAAATAAAACACAATCACAAAATAAAAACTATACGAACATTGGAACCCAGGCATATCCACAGTATAACATGTAACAAACATGATTAGAGTCTGTGCGGAAAGAGAAAAGGCGTGGAAATTGAGGGCGGCTCTGTACCTCAGCACAAAGTAAGTATTGGCGGCGGCGACCTCAGTATGAGAAATGTCATATGCAACCTGTGAAAAATTAAAGACTAACATTTTACTGACAAATAATCAAATCAGAAGCAGCAATTTAGCACGACAGTATTGCATAGTATGAAACTGACAAAGTATAGCGGTAAGAGAATTAAAGTAACGAAAGACGTTTTTTCACAATTACCATTTAGCAAATTGCTAACCAGTTAACTATGCTAATACGTCCAATGCATTATACCAATCCGCAGCATTACATAGCAATCAATATTGTTATCATCTAATATCGTCTGATCGGACGATTATAGGGCATTCAAGTTAATGGAGCCGTGTGAAGGGGAGACCAATGTTTACTGGACACACAGAAGTTTTCATACAACAAGATGTGACTTGAAATAGAGGTCAAAGTTGAAGAGCAAATCAAAGTTATAGATAACTCAATATCTTATCGCCGTACAGCCGATAATGTTAAATATACTCTCTCTACAATTGCAAAGCCCTACTGGTTACAAACATTCTTTTTAAATTATGCGACAGCAAATTGTTATCGCCATGAATCGGATTCGATCAGTTCCCAAAAAAAATAAAGCATGTCTGAATTGCTTACCATAATTATGTTAGCAGCAAAGTGGCAGTACCGAGTAAAAGTAACAAGCTAAAAGTTAAGTTATGGTAAGAAATAGAAAAACAGGTATGAAAAAATATTTAGGGCATTTCTAACATAACCTTGTTCTAGCTCCGTGAAATAGGGCATCATGTTTTGTAGCCAGGGTACAGTTACAGGGTGTGGTTAGATCGTAATAACGTTAACGCTGACTTTGCTACAATATTGATACTCACTCCGTCGCAAATTAATGAAGAAACCTCTTTCAAAAAGTGCTGATAGAAAGTGCGGGTGAAACATCTTTGAAGTCCTGAATTTGAAGGTATGAACACAGTACTAGGTATGAGGACACTTTGGTTAATCATTCCAGCGATTGGAGATGGCATCGACGATGCAGAATTCTATGAGAATAGAATATGCTCACGCAGTGTTATTTTATATCCTGACGTAGGATTATAAATAAATAAATATCCTGGATAACTCACACAGTGCCATCTAGCCCCAAATTAAGCAAAGCTTGTACAGTGCGCAAATGAATAGGCTGCACAGGTCTAACTAAAACTACGAATAACGCCATCTATAATAAAAATCAAATACCTCTGAGCCGGCAGAACTCAGAGAACCTGTTTTACGCGCACGCATATCATGCGCAGCCGCATACATCATATTCGCACTTTACAAATTATAGCAAGGGTCGGTAGGACGTCATAGGTAAGTAGTTAAGTGGTTTAAAAATTCGATGCACACGTCACAGCTGGCATAGCCGAGATAGTATGCGTCTGGATTTAGAGCGAGTTAAAATTTATGGTAGGACACTGGGTCGATCCCGCCCCCCATGTATTTTGTTTTATGTTTTTGTTTTTTATATGTAAGATAATTTTTAGTTAACGGCCCATTTGTTATTTTGAATGAATGATGTTTGTGGGTATTGCACATAATCATTATAACTATTAGACGGTAAGTAATAAGCACAGTCATCTGATCTGTATCGACTACTGCCTACGTATCTAACCGTTAGCTTTCGATGTTTCTTTGTGTTGTTGTTTGCTATCGTTTTATCGTAATTATGTCTACCTATAGTATGCTCCTTTGTCTACATACAGTGCTTAGAGCAAAGATCATAGTGCTGAGCAAAGATCATAGTGCTATATGAAGATAATCTTAGTATTATGAAATTTCTCGACGTCTTCAATTAAATGTAAGTTAAATATTTTTATTTTACAAAATTAGCGCAAATGCTTCAGGTCAGGTCGTTCATATTATCCAAACATTAAGTTTCTAGATAAAGATACCTACTACATACTACCTGCCATACGTTCATTATTTAAAATGTTTAAATAGGTATTAGATTGCTTATTATATTTACTTACTTAGTTTCCTATTTATTATTATTGGCATTTACCTACATTAAATACTTGTAGATTGACTAGGTATTTTTCTTACAGAAAAGAACTGTTACGCTGTGGGTTACGTTACGCCGATACCGGTGACATCCTGCCTGCCCGGAAAGGTCGTAAGGCCGTGATATTCACGGATGCATCAGCGCGTCACCGAGGGATAGTTGCCAAGCATGCTAATACCCCATTCTTGTCAACTCGCTCAACAGCAACGGAGTTCGGAGTGACATTACAAACTGTAAGGACCCATTTACACGCAGCTGGTATAAGTTGTTATCAGCCAGCTCAAAAAATTTGCTGTCAGCTGCTCATCAACAAGCACGAGTCCGATTTGCATATATTTATAGAAACTTTGATTGGGAGAATAATGTAGTAATATTCACTGATGAAAAAGCTTTTAAATCGGATACAGATTGGACGCAAGATTTTATGGCGCTGGAGAGGCAAGCGTTACAGACCAATTCACATTCTCCCAAATAGAATGAGTGGGACTGTGGTGTCTTCTATGGGACCTAGAAAACTAGTTGAAATAGAAGGAAGGTTCATTAGCGGGAGTTATGTGGAAATATTGCAGGACGTAATGATGCCTACAGTGCGTATTGCTTACCCAAATCAGTACATTTATTTTGTGCATGATAATTGCTCTGTGCATAAAGCCCGTATCGTCCAGGATTGGTTGCGAACCCAGCACGACGTGACTGTTATTAACTGGCCGTCAAAGAGTCCGGATTTAAATACCATAGAAAATTTATGGGGTCAAATGGTCCTTAACTGGGACCCATCTGAAGTCAGGACCAAGAAAAATTTACGCGACTTAGCCATGTTCACCTGGGAGTCCATGCGTGGTAAACCAATGTGTTCGAACATGGTAGCTAGCATGCCAAGCCGTTTAAATTAAAATTAAATTATTATTAAATTGAAATATTTAAATAGGTAGATATTAATATATTGGGTTGGGAATTTTGCAGAAGATTTATTTTATTCGATACTTACTGCTTAGTTAATTACTGAAACTGTTCAAGCTCTCAAACAATCAAAATACCAAGTTAACCTGTCACTTAATACCTAATTATTCTACATAATTATTTAACTTTGTTTACACAATCTAACGAAGAATGTAAATGAATTGATCCCCTGGTTCAGTTTAGGCTTAATGTGTTACCAATAAAAAATATGTTAAGTGATGTTATTGTTACAATAAATGCAGGAATGAGGCTACCTCGTTATCTCATTTATAACATGTTTATTCACTTTGACATACCTATTTATTGTTGCACATTAACAAACATTATGCAACCCAACCCAATATCATTGAATAGTTAAAAACCAAAATAAATACCTAACTGATAAATATTATGGTAGTTTTATTAATTTTACCTTATATCCTCAAAACTACTATATTTATTCGATATCACACACTATACTACACAGATAAGTATAAAAATTTATCAGCAACAGCAAAATAATCATTAAAAAATAGTAAGTATAACCTATATAAAAAAAAACAGGCCTAGACCTGCGACCAACCACGACTCGATCCTTAGCTACCTGTTTCCAAAGTCCGCTATGTTAACCATTGAGCTACGACTGCTATGATGCAAGCAGCGAAATTAAGGTTTAAATTATTATTAGTCATCAAACTGCGCGTCTTAAATTCTAGTGTGTGTGCGCGCCAGTCAATGTGTGTGTTTAAATGTGTCTATAATGGTATTCAATGAATTCAATTTGTCGTTAAAAGATGGCGTTGTCTGGCTGTGCAGGTTTAGACCACTTCGTGTGTACTATGGGAACTAGATAGCTGTTATGAATGCTCATATACTTTTTCTACACTAATATTATAAAGAGGAAAGATTTGATTGTTTGTTTGTTTGTTTGTTTGTTTGTTTGTTTGTTTGTTTGCATCGAATAGGCTCCGAAACTACTGGCCCGATTTTAAAAATTCTTTCACCATTAGAATCCTACATTATTCCTGATGAACATAGGCTATATTTTATACGAGAAAAAAATAGGGATCCGCGTAAAAATTTCGATAATGTAATCCAACGTGTGAAAAATGTACCAAAAAAATATCTTATATCGCGTACGCTGTGGAAATTATTGACAATAGAGCAAAGTGATGTACTACAGTTTTATAGAGGACATCAATATCTATAATAATGTCCGCGATACCATATGTCTAACTGTTACAGTTATGCCACAATAACTACTTTTTCATTTAAAAAATGTACAAACTACGCCACATTATTCGTACCAGTGTAATGATTACATTAATCATTACTGTGTTAAAGGATGTCAGGGATAGCCCTCAGAATACTAATAGGGTACATGCAGACCATGAAACTGAACAATTTTCCCCTAGGAACATATTTCAGGAAACGTAAAAAAACTGACTTCCCATAGTGAATGCAGTCAGCTGATTGTGATTTTGTATGGAAGGTCATTTTATTGGCGTTTCCTGACATGTTATGTTTCTAGGGGAAAGTTGTCCAGTTTTATGTTTCATGCACCCCCTATCAGTATTCGAAGGGCTGTCCCTTACTCGGTATAAAAAGACGACAAAAAACATTAAATAATGCATTAAAAAAATCTACACTAAAATAATACATACATACACATATCTCGCCTATTATCCCTTGCGGGGTAGGCAGAGCGTAAACGGCTGCAAAAACGGACATTTACGCCACGTCTGACATATGTTTGAGGGTCATTTGGAAAATTGTGTATCGCCATAGTGACAGGTTGTCAGTCCATCGCTTAAAATTGCAATACACACCCTCAAGTCCCTTAGTCGCCTCCTACGACTCCCACGGGAAAGAAATCGGCTGATACTATTCTAAGCCGGCACTACACTAAAATAATAATTATATACATACATACACATATCACGCCTATAATCCCTTGCGGGGTAGGCAGAGCGTAAACGACCGCATAGAACGGACATTTACGCCACGTCTGTCAAACATTTGAGGGTCATCCGGAAAATTGTGTATCGCCATAGTGACAGGTTGTCAGCCCATCGCCTAAAATTGCAATACACACCCTCGATTCCCTTACACGCTTCTTACGACTCCCACGGGCAAGTAATGGGGTGATGCTATTTTAAGCCGGTATCACACGGCACATAATTATATAATCTACACTAATATTAGAAACAGGATTTTATTTATTGTTTGTTTGAATTGAATAGGCTCCGAAACTACTGGACCGATTTAAAAAATTCTTTTACCGTTAATTGAAATTGAAATTCTTTATTCAATGTAGGATAGTTTTATCACTTATTGCATTTTTTAATTTAAATTTTGTTATCACCTAATAGAAAAACGGGTCGGGCGGGATAAAAAAAATAAAAATATAGGCACTGCCATAGGGCTGGCCAGGTTAATCACACGGCATGTAACTTTACGCCACCACCATCTGAAAACGATATTTGTTTCAAATTGAAGTCAAGATTTTTAGAATCCTACATTATCCCTGATGAATATAGGCTATATTAATCTGTCTTATTCCCGGGGGAAATTGTTAGCGGCGGGTGAAACCGCTGGGCGGGCTGCTAGTTGTAAATAAATACATATTATACATAGAAACACCCAGACAGAATTAACACAAATATCTGAAAATAATTTAACTAATATTTGTGTTTTGTGGGGATCAAACCCTAGCCCACTTAGTTATTCTGAATCCTGACGTAAGGGCATGCTCATAGTGTTGTTTTATATCCTGACTTAAGATTGATTATGTTGTGATTACAGTGTGATTCAGAGTTGCTGGTTGGTTAGTATTGGGGTCCATTCTTTATTGTTTTTAACATTCTTTATTCTTTTTTGTTTGCCAGTGGCATCCTAATTCTGTATCATCCTGATGTTTATGGCGTATGTGCAATTGTGCATGTGTGTGTATAGGCCCTTTTATTAAGTTCTCTTGTCTTTTTTTATAATTATTCATGTTTATTTTAAGGGGCTGACAATTAGCAAAATTTTTAGAATTATTACGTAGAAATATAATAAAATATACCAAATTTGTATATGTGATTTCAACATCTTATCAATTGAAACACACTTTTTTTAGACAATAAATAAATATCCTAGATTATTATTATTTTTGATTACAAATTTTATTCAACAAAAATAAGTAAGCATGGTATGCAATTGGGAAAATGTAGCTCGTTTTCCCCCCCTCAAGTAAGTATATCAAAAATTCTGCCATATTACTATATTCAGGTGAGTTTCCACCCCAAATAAAATCTCATAAATGTCATTCGTTTACTGATGAGGAAAAGTACCTACTAAACTATGTCGTTTTATTTTACTTAGATTTAATTATTAATTTTACATGATTTACACTTTGTGTTGTGATTTCTTGATGGAACTCCATAGTATTGTAGGTAATGAAACACTTTTTCACACTAGTTCCACTTTTTATAAAATTAAAATGTTTTCAAGCGACCGGTTTCGTCACTTCATCGTCAGGCAATGAAGTAACGAAACCGGTCGCTTTAAAGCATTTTAATTTAATATTTAGTGAAACTAGTGTAAAAAGTGTTTTATTACCTAGAATTCATTTTACAGTCCGTTATGTTTCCCTGTAATACCAATTATAAAAGTTGCCAGCCCTGTCGTTTTAATTGGTTACTTATTACTGCGGTATTTACCTACTTAAAAACTCCAACTCATTATTTTTAAAGCCTTTTGGGAGCAAAGTAGCCACATGCTTACAACCATTGTTATCCCAAAAGAAAGTGCTTACGAAGTTTCAAGTGATTTATGTCCCAAAAATTCATTTTAATATTTTATATTTTTCTTCTGAAGAGCCTCAAGTTGGGCCCCACTTTCAAGGACTTTAAGTTGAGTCGTTATTTTTTAAATGGTGACCCAGTTAGAGACACCTGAAGCCGAGGTCCAAACACACTTGTAAATACAGATAAAATATATCAAGGTTAACGATATTTACAATCCTTTCTTAAAGAAAAGGATGGGAAAATCTCAATAACAGGTTACATTCAGAAACTACTATGAAAAGCAATTTCGTTTGCTGCATTGTCACACAGCACAGGGTCAAAAAACTAATAAAGAGTTTTTTTTTGAGAATTAAAAAGAAGTTTAGTATTCCAAGAACTCTGTAGATGGCGGTGAACAGACTACATTACTAGATACCAATACTAAAAAGGTATGAAAAAATATATATATATTTCTTCTTTCCGATTCTATCCTCGTTTTTTCGCCCTTTGATTTAATTATTTCTCTGTTTTAAACTTTCGCACACATAATAACTCAAAGTACCTACTGAAACGGGGTTTTTACCGCGATACTTATTTTTGTTGAATTGTCCGATATTTGTCGGAACAATAGTTGTTTCGTGATCATGGCCCATGCAAATTGGTCGAAATATGGACAACTTAACAAAAATAAGTATCACTGTAACCCCGTTTCAGTTTTTTGAGTTATTTTATACTCTGTTTTGTTTGTACGTTGTTTTCGTTGTGGTGTTCGTTAATATGCAGGGAAACCCATGAAATTAATATATTCGATCTCATACATCCAAAAGAAAGTTCCGTTCCTAACGATAACGTACCAAATACAGCGCCATCTATCAAGCAACTAGGAAGGAAGCAAAAAAAAATAAAAAATACTCTCCCTATTGCAATTATAATTTACCTAAACTCCACACAAATAGGTGACCTAATTCCAACAATAACAAAAATTATGATAATGAAGGATCCTTTAACCTATTACGAAGGTTTCATTCGATATCGAAGGTCAATATTCGCAGAACGGAGCAAAGTAAGAAGTGGAACAAACAAAACCTTAAAGACGGCAAACTTTCACAATCGTTCCAACATCGTTTCTAGTGGGGCGTCTAATTTTGTGTTTGAGCCAAACCCCCTCCTCGAGGCGATGGATAACTTTACACCGGGTGCCATTTGGAGCCGATCTCTCAGAGAGTGACTTATCGGTAAGTTTAAGGGCGATATATCAAAGTAATCGGTTTAATTTCTCATCTCCCAGTTGGGAAACTTGCGCTTCTGACTGATACTGCCGTGATTTATGATGTAGTGTCGGTTTATTGGGCTGACAACTGTGTGTTTACAAGCCGCTCGTTATTGCCCTAATTGCGGCGTCTACATGCGTAACTGTCTACTCAAGTAGCTATTCATATAGTTTAAGTGTTGGCAACCCAGTGGGAGAAAGGTTAAGATAATTTTTTGCAGTTAGTTTTTGTAGAGATCTACCAAAGAGTTAGTTAGTTACTTATAAGCTTAAAATTGTTAATTGCTTATTTTTAGTAGGAAAACGAAATTAACAAAGCAAACATTTTATGAAAGAATTTTCGTTTATGAATGAAAAAGTATTATCCATTAAAGAGATATCAAGCATAGACCCTTCCATAGCTCTATGAATGACAGTTTTTATATCAGGTTCAAATTGGTGTCAAATGAAACTTGTTAATTGTTCGTCACATATCAATTGTTTTTAACACAACCATCTTTAATCATAGATTGTCAAGAAAATAAAAAGGTTTGTGTAAAAAAATAAGGCAGTCTATTTATTTGTGTGGCTTTTTAGTATGTGAATGCTGACATTTGTTCTACTGGTATGATGATCCGCAATATTTTTCTAACCGTAACCATGACCAACTAGTAAAGACTCTGAGTGAGCCCTACCCCTTCCCACCTAGTCATGCGTAGGTTTAAAATCGACGAAGCTAGAATCGCATTGTTCTCCAAAAAACCGCATTACTTTTTTTGATGGAATTTGCGATCTCTAGCTACTATACGAAGTAACTCAGGTAGAGTTTTGTTATTCTTTGTGTAAAAAAAATTACAAAACTAAGTATAAATACAAAAGAGTTGACACTTTACTCACCTCCCCTGACCTCGCAAACGAGGACTAGCTCATTGCCCTCCTCCAGGGGTCCGACGACGCCGGACACGTCGCGCCCCGACTTGTCGTACAAGATCAACTGGTGTGGTGGCACTGCAAAAGAAATGACACGGTTAAGTTTATGCCTTCCTTCTATAGTTACTTTTCGATATTTTTGTCAAAATCAAATAATTTTCTTAAAAACTCAACCAGATGCTACCGGAAGATAAATAAAATAATTTGATTTGAAATTTAAATGGTCAATATCGTTGCTTAAAATTTAATTTCCACGACATTTTATCAATCATATTATACATCAGACAAAAAAATATATTTCACCAAAAGCAGGTAGGAAGTATTATCATTTCTTAAATTGAATATTAGACTATATAAATGTTCCTATTTGTCCCGAGGCCAATATACACTTAAAGGTAACAAACAAACTAACTTAATGTAAGGTACGTAAGTTAGAAGCAATATAGAAAAGTAAATAACCTAATCTACTCGTTAGTAAAACTTCAAGACCTCAATGTCTTGATTCCCAAACTATCAGTTTCTAAGAGCCACTAAAACAGTTTGTGTGGATCTTAGCTTCCATCTTTAGCAGATATAGCGTCGGACTATTTAAACGCTAACTCGATTGGGAACTAAAATAGAAGAGGTCGAACGCCAGACCAGCTATTTCCGCGACCAAACAACAAGAATAGAATATAAATGATGCTCTGATGCTATTTAGATATAACTCGATTGCTTCTCCAGTTCATATAATTCAAAGGCTGCGATGTTGGTAGCATTTCTTTATTTAACCTCTTTTACTGTTTCACGTTATTTGTTATGTACAACTCAGAATTTGTACAAGATTGCCCGTAGGTTTATGTTAACGATATTTTTGTTATTTTTATTTATAAAAACCTCTTTATTTTTTAAATAATTCCTAGTACGTAACTTTGAACCTACTATTAAAAACAAAAACTTCTAGCAACCACAAAAATAGGTAGCTAAGATTAAATAAAAAGGTATGGTGCGCTCACAGTATTGTATCAAATTGCTTACAGAAATTATCCATAGAACTTGTAGAAGATTAAAATTACCGTGACTGACCAATGACCAAATCTGTCAGCATAACGGCACCTTGGTTTTTACCGCATTTTGGCTATCTCGAGCGAAAATTAAAAATTCACATAAAAACCTTGTATAACTAGTATAACTACATAAACTTTTTGACATTTGAAAACAAGACGTTATTAAAGATTTTAAAGTTTTGTAGAATGTGTTCATCAGTCGCACTGTTCAAATGCAGCGTTGGCTTAATGTTGCAGTTGTCAGTAAATGGATTCGATCGGTGGAAGCTCTCGTTTGTACCACAGTTGCGGTTTTGTACGTCGGTTTGCCGTGGGATTGTAAATGTTCCTCTTCATTTGTATAGTGATGTCAACTTTACTGAGACAGAAAAGTAGCATGCGATTTTAAGGCATAACAAGCTTGAAGAGCAAAAAAAGGCTTACTGAAAGCATAATTTTTTACTTTTACCAACTCACAAAATACTAACCTACAAGTTTAATATAATGTTATTTTTACATTTAATAAAACTAAAGTTGAAAGTCTGTATACATGGAAGATATAAAAAAAAATGTTTGTTGATAATTAAAATTGATAACAGAACACAGTCCAACAGTTTTTAGAATGTTTGACTGTTTTGTCTGTTTATCTATTTTGGTTGATGTTTAGAGGTTTATAATATGAACTCGCTACTTCGAGCAACTTGGTCTTCCGTCCGGCTACGGAAGGCCGTGTTGATCAAAGTCTCGCAAATACGACTGCACAGATTTAGAGATTTGGCACATGTATTGAGATTGTCGAGAAAATTACTGGCCAAGTTGTGTGCAATAAAAATGTAAAAAGGGGTATGAATACCAAGAGCCCGGCTAAACTATGTATAAAAGCTACGAAAATAGGTCCATCGCAAAAAATGTTAAGCATGATGTGCCGCTTATACTGGCACACAAACATTGAGGGTCTGAAGTAATTGATGTTAAACAGCAATGCCACGGCTTAAATATAAGAGCTACAAATAAAACTTGAATAGCTTATAGTTCCAGCTTAGGTGGAACACCAGAAATCGAGGAGGTTAGTCAAACTCTACAAGATACGGAAAATAAGCCGCATCTGTTGGTATTTAAGGTCTAATTTAATTCAGTGCAAATATTTTTAGGGTGAGTTCTGCTCGTAAAACTGATCAATTTTTCCCAATAAACATAGGTCGTAATATGAAGAAAAAAATTAGGGCCTCCTCTTAGAATGTGTCATTTTGTATAGGACCTATGTTTATGGGGAAAAATTGTTTAGTTTACAAGTAGAACTTACCTTTGAAATATTTGCACTGAATTTAATAGTACCTTATAACAGGGTTTTTTTTACTAGTAACTGATACTGAAAACAGAGGATGGGCTTGTAATAAGGAACAACTTTCCCTGAGGTTGAAATATGAAAAATATTTTGAGCTTCTTTAGTAACCCCAACCAGAAATTTTGTATGGTAGGTGCAATTTTATTTCTCATATGTTGACTTGTTCCTTGGGGAAAGATGTTTCTTATCACCAGCCCGTCTTGAGTTTTTACTATTGGTTACTAGTAGAATTTCACCCTATATCTGAATCGGGGATATTAATGTGGAACTCAGAGAGTCCAGCTAAATAGTAGAAAACACTTCTCTTTTTATTGATTAGGTAAATGAACCACACACTGTTTTATGTATTATCTTACTCCCAGTGTAAGTAACTAAATTGAATAACGCTGGTGCGGAAATTCAATTTAAGAAAAATAAGAACTCTTGGCTTCTCCTTAAGTGAATATGGGTACCTAAAAGAAGGTCTGTCTAAGGTTCATAGGCATCATCATCATTAATTTAAGAGCCTCGCTCTTGTCGGTGGAGTAATATCTAATCTGCTCTATTTTGAGCCTTCTCTTTGACTTCCTTATACGACTTCATAGACACATACTAAAATTTTAAAACTATTTTTTTTGCAGTTGCTTAAATAAGTTAGCGGATTAATTGGTAAATATGATTTATTTACTTTTTTACGTAACTTTTTTTATAGAAAGGTACCTTGACTAATTGACTACCATGGTTGAATATTTTCTGAGTAAGAAAGTTCAACCAAGTCCCTGCCCACGTTTAACCCGTCACCGCCCTCTAATCACGAGCGAACTTAAAAACGATAAAAAGTGACCTGAAAACTGCGGCTGGGAACCACCGCACGTGTTACGCCGAACAACGAGTAACTTCGGAGCTAACAAAAATATACACACAACGTCCCTCCATCCTGATAAGTAGCAGAATAGAGACAACGTTGAAAGTTACGATGTGACACACAATAAAGCGACGCGGTATACATTATGCAGATGCGACAACGTTTCTCTACAAACAGAGAATATGAGAGGCAGGACGGAAGTACCTCGCCCCCACTTAGCGCGACAAGGGGCGTTTATATCGCGGCCCGTATCACTTGTAAATGCTTTGTATTACATACCGCGTTCACTGGAAGCCTTCTACACTATCACGTCGACAATTGAATAATGCAACGGTCTGTGACAACACAATGGGGCTTCGGTGACCTCACTTTGAACAGGGTTTTTGCTTTGTTACGAAAACATGTTAGCTCATATCTCCGTGGAATTCAGATACCCAAATTATATTAGGTTGTTTTACGAGGTTATTGAAGGAGCTGGTTCGAAAAAATGTAACGTTTATTTTTCATTTAATTCCAAAATGTGTAGCAATTTCGTATAGACGTTATACTTCTTAGGGTTTTTTTTTAAATACAGAATGTATCATTTGTGCAATACTGTGATATCACATAAGTGCCGGAAATATTTATTTTGTGGAAGAATAATAATGAAGGTTAAAAGAATCCAGCAGTGGACTGTTGTGGCTGGTAAAGTAAGTAAAGTTAATATAAAAGAATCTTGAAAAGTGCCTTCGATTCCTTCTTGAATTAAATTGTCCATTTTGTAGGGCTGCAATGTTCACATTCATCTTAAAATTGTGTTTCAACGAAGGACCACTACGGAAGCTTGACAAACGGCACTAATTACGGTCCAACGAACAAAACAATAGTTGAGGGAAAGGGGGCACGTAGCCGGGGTCGACCACAAACCGAATTACGCGTTTTAGCCCTTGCCACTATCGGTAAGGAAAGTAAACCGGAGAATTGCCCAGCGAAATAGTCGGGTGCCGTGAGTCGGGTGGGTATAAGGCTAGTTAGCACGAGTAGTAGTACAGGGTCTAACATATTGAATAGTATGAACAAAGAAATAGAGAGTAATATTATGTACTTTAGAGAAGACAGGATACAAACTGGTGTTTTGTACTACAGAATAAGAAGAGACACCTTACAGTATTAGTACTTTGTGCCATTGTGCCGTATACAAAAATCTTTTTAAAACCTGAAATCTACTACAACAATATCCACAGATTTGGATGTTGTATAATGGTTGTTCTGTTATATTTTGATCGCAAGAAACACGCCTAGTTTTGGTCTTGTTTATGAAATGCATTGGAGCCAACACCGTAGCGCCGTACAAAGTGTATTTTTTGTAAGCAAGCTTTGAAATTTCTTATAAACATTAATAAGAAATACTGTTAATGACTGATTTTAAAAAGTTTCTTTAACTTTTAATTATTCCTTGTGTCTTCGATATCAGAAGTTTAAGGTAGATGACAAAAGCGTCCAACAGTCGACGGCATCAATTAAAACGTGCCCGCGCGATATGACGTTTGTTTTGCTCGCTAACTGCCGCCAATTTGCTTTTGATTTATTGTTCTTGTAATTAATTGTTATTTTTTCCCGTCGCCTCTTTCAATTAACGTCCGTAATGGAGATCGTGATTAAAACTTAATTTGCGACGCCCGCCTTTGATTACCGTCGTTGTAATTTTTGAATTAATTATAGACTTCTTAAAATTACTGAGGGAAATTTAAATCATTCTCGTGTACCTACCCACAGGTACACCATCTGTTATAAACAAAACATCGTTATAAGTGGATCAAAGCAACAACTATATTACAAACTTAGTAAATAAATAATCTATACGAAATACGTAAGTTGAACGAGTAAGGTACAGAAAAGAAATATGACACGATTTGGCAATACCATACCTATGAAAAATATTAATCAAGAATATGCAAAGGACTAGGGCTAAAAACATCAACGAAGGGGTTCCAACCTCTGTAACAGTCACATACTTCTATAAATAGATGATCTCTTTCACACTTCTGGGCAGCCTCTCTTAGATGAGACATTATGAGTGTTAAAGATTCTGGTGACATATCGGCTTCAATAAACAAACTGTATAGATTTTCAGATTTCTCTATCAACTGCACCATGTTATTCACGTCAACATCACTATCAATTAACGCTCTTTCATACTCGCAAATGTGAATATTTTCTAAAGTCATACACTGGATTAAAGATTCAAACAAAATTTCATATTCAATATCTTCGGAAGTAAATTTAAAATTCTTTAATCTAGTCGTTAAATGAATAGAGCGTGATAAAGAACGTGTGTAACGGCGAAACATGCCCAGGCGACCTCTTTTTTCAATGTAAATGTCTAAGGTGTTTAGTTGCAGACATTCGCTGAAAAGAACTGTAAAGAAATCTTCGTTTATGCAAATATTACTAAGTCTTAAAAACGAAATATTTATCAATGTCTTTGATGTCGGTGATAAAGAAAGCGTGCGATTATTTCGAATTACTGCACCATCTTTTCTGCAGAAATCTGTCAGAGTAACGTTTCTTGGAAGGTGTTCTAAAGATTGCTCAAAGTCTTCACAAGCATCGATGCAATACCAATCACTAGGAGCATTAGTAATAGACATTATTATTCCAGCATGCATGCAAACATATGTCGGAAAAAAATCTTTCATTTCGTTTCTTACATTTTCAAAGAAATTATCGTCAAAAATTGTAGATTCCTTATTCCATGCTTTGAAAATTATATTTCCATCTAACATAAAATCCAACGGTAGTTGTGAGCTAATTTCAATGCGTAAATCACTACAATTTCCTGAAAACATTTTCTTGAATACTGGTGAAATATAAATGTCAATTTTTTCTAAATACATGATGAAAATGAATTCTAGTTTCAGAAAATCCAAGTTGGAAACTCCCTTTAAACACTTTGACGTCTTGTGTGTAACGCGACAGTCTCGGAACACATACGACAGTTGCGAAAACTCAATTTGTATATCGTGATCAAGACTTACAGGCACGTCTTCTAACTCCCAAAAATCTTTATAATTGTCTGCGACAGTTATTTTCAGGTCATTAGTATTAGATAAACCTTTAAGAAATATTAAAGGAGCATCGGAATCGAGAAATTCGAATAATATGAAATGTAAACGTTGAAACCCGTTTTTCTTGAAAATGCTTTTACATTTTTCCCATGTTCCATCTTGTTTTCTTTTCCTTGGGCACTTGAAAAAGTTAATACTCAGGTTTTTAAGGCCATCTGGGCATATTTCTCCAAGGTCTGCGAGATATATATTGGTGAATGTGATATCTAAAGTTTTGAGATGGACGAATTTACTAATATACGGTTTTAAAGTTTCGACAGTTAAGTCAAAAATTCCACTCAAGTTGAGGTCCTGAATATGTTGACCCAGATTTTGAAATATATCTTGCTTCAAAGACTTTCTCGTAGCTAAAATATTTCGGGACAAAACTACTTTTCTGAGGTGGCACGGTGCAAAAAAGTTTCTCAACGCGTAACAGCTGTTATATGCATTTATTTTTGAGGGCGTATCCAAGTATTCAAATATCAATATTCCAACATCGAGCGGCAAGTCCGATAAATTCATTTGATTGCTTGATTTAATAAATAAAAAAGGTTTTTAAGTTATTTATTTACAAAAAAATGTATCAAAGGAATTTTGATTGATTTCGCAGACAGATTTGATTGCCATTAAATTTTTTGTTGTCAAAAAGTTTTTGTTTAAAGCTTGAACGAGTATTTTACAAAGAAGAACTTATAGTATATGATGATTAAGACTGTTAGTATTATATTCCGTAGCCAAAGTTATATATGATTAACGTTAGAATTTAGTACCTCTATCACATTATAATAGCTGTAATGGCCAAACCAGGATCGTTCACGCGGTCTCCGCAGTACTATATAACACGCATTTGATGTAACGATAAATCGCAAAGCTGAGACTACGGCTGGAATTATAGCTTCTGAATTATGCATTAACTGTTATACAGTAGGGGTTGTAAAATTGTAGTGGAGCGGGCCAGCGGCAGACTGTTCCCACTTTTGTACACAAATTGCTCTACTTATTGCAACTTGTCGTTTATGCACGGCGTTTTACGAGTTTTCGACACCCACTTCTTATGTGGCTGGAAAATTTGTCACTGCTCGGGAGCGGGAGTTTATGACATCCGATAGTTTGCGTCTTATAGCTTTGTGCGCCGGCTGTAGAGAAAGCGGTGCCTTTGTGCCGGAGCCGGCTTCAATTTAGGAACGCGTAAGCCGGATGTTTGCCGTCAGTGTGGCGATAATATCAAAATGTTTGTAGTATATTAATTTCGCAAGGCATGCATGCCTCTGTAATATATCACAGTGAAATCACTCAGTTTTTTTTTGCTGTTATGTAAGGTGAAATTCATAAAAATGGGAATGGGTAATAAAATATTACTTGTATTCCGGTCAATGAATGCTTGAAATCCGGTGTAGAGGACATGAAAGGTACAAACCTTTTTATTTCAGAAATACTAGGTTTATGCTAGTCGACAAACATCCTAAAAGCACCCGAGTTTTAGATTCTTGCTCCAGAAGTTATCACTCCTGAAAGGCTTAAATCAATTTCCTTTTTAGTTCTTTGTTTATAGCCTGAAAACTATAGATATTAATGTAAAAATATCTGAAGCAACTTGGAAGCTTAAAAAAATTACTATGCAGGGTGGTCCAATTAGTGACGGCCAAAGACGAATGTTTTATATATGTCGCAGTATTATGGCAGAATTAGTATTTTGGCCGAAATCCTAGGATTTTGGACAAAAGCCGGATTATGGTAAAATCGTAGACTTCATTCGACCATCGTCCTAAGTAGATCTAGGATTTCGGCCATAATCCTAGGATTTTGACCGAAATCCTGGATCTACGTAGTAATATGGTAACACGAATACTTCAGAACACTTTTTATAAATTTTGTAGTGACTATACACATACATACATAAATACTTGCGGAGTATGCAGAGTTTTAATGGCCATAAACAATTTTGAGGGCTATTTTTGATAAAACGTGAATGACTATAGAAAAATAAATTGGTAATACACATGAAAACTTACATCCGTTAGTCGCTTCTGGGTGTCGTACCCGCGGAAAAGAATAGGGATGATGCTATTTTAAGCCGTCATTACACGGAATAGTGACTACCGCCATGCATTACTATTTGTCTTTACTTTAATTTGTATTCCTATTATGCTTTTGGAGAGAAAAATAAGAACTTAAGAAAATTTGATAAAACAAAATAAATGACTCAAAAAATATTTATAATAATCAAATCAGTCTTTTATTTTTATTGATTCCAGATAGAATGTACTAATCACTATTATTATTAGGTATCTAGTCTCGATATAAAAATTAACCATTTTTCATAAACATTTAAGTGCTAACCCCTTCTAACTATGATTAATATAACAAACATTAAATAATTCGTTTTTCTGTAATTAACATAAACTTTTGAGTATCATTTCTTTCATTAAAGATTTTTTAAGTAGTAAAAACAATATTTTTTAGATAATCACATGAGTAACTGTTTATAATATTATTAGATGAGTAATAAAATAAACATTTGGGTGTCTTCTCTTTTACAAAATGTAACAAGATAAACAGAACCTCCTGTTATCATTTGCATCACCTAGTATCTAAATAAAGATTATGAATGATAGAAATAAACTTTTTCTTTTTAAAAAAATAAATCAGTATTTTCGGAAAGAAAAATAATTTCACATAAACAAAATCATAGATTCCCCCGAATCGCGATTAATGCCATAATACTAAGCAGATCCAGGATTTCGACCAAAATCCTAGGATTATGACCGAAATCCTAGATCTGCTTAGGACGATGGTCGAATGTACTCTACAATTCTGCCATAATCCGGCTTTTGGCCGAAATCCTAGGATTTCGGCCGAAATCCTAATTCTGCCATAATACTGCGACATATATACTAAGGGCATCTGAAGGGTATCCGAATCACCCAAATGTATGTTCCGCAATTTTTATAGTTCCCGAGTTATTTTTTTTATTGTATTCACTAATAAAAAAAATATTTCTTTAATAATTCTTATGTTATGCTTCTGAGTTTTTTTCAAAACAAGCGCATTTTTGAGAATATATATCTATTATTTCGGCAATAATAATCATTCATAAACTGAAGTATGTAATTTTTCAAGAGCAAATTTAAAAACATATTTTCATTATAACATAAACATGGTCATTCAACTCGTGTAATCAGTGAAGCAATTTATTCACATTTTAAATAAGGGCTTCAATCCTGTATGAAAGGCGCTCGAACACCTCTCCGGTGGTTCATTTCTTATAAGAAGCGATCGATACCCGCTCAGCTGCTCGTTGCTAACTTGTTTCATTAAATTCAAATTTCGTGTTGTACTTATTAATTCAGCAGCGCGTTTCCCGCGAACGCCGGGGCTAAGTCGCGGCTGCTTTTTATTCCCAACGCGTCCCAGTTGCCGAGAATTCAGAAAGTATTCTGAAAGGGTACTTATTTCAATTAATTGACAAGCTGTTTCCGATACGACAAATACAAAACAATAAGTATCTATAACCGACTTTCTGAAATACAACCATCATACAACCTTCAAACTTAACCCCTGTCGGCGACGTTGGCATGAAGAGTTGATGTGTTTACTCTCCCTTCGAAATTCCTAGCGAGATTGTATGAAAGCAAAGTTTGTGCTAAGCCGTTTAGTTATATTAGAACAATTAAGTTTCACAAGTTCTCTTAAAGCAATTCACTTAAAGTTACTTACTTACATAATCACATTTCTGGAGGATGAAACTTCGCGAGTTTTGGTACCCGGGAACTTTTGAAAATACTAGAGAACGGATATAGGTACAATTTCGTAAACTAATCCGCGATAGCTTCCGAATGGTGCTCATTAACATTCTTAATGAATATTTAAAGATGAGGAGACTCGAGTATTCATTATTCGTTTCAAGAGCCGCTTCAAGACTAGATTTATTCCGCTCAGAGACAAGAGCCGGGTCAAGGTTCAAGAAGAATGTTGCTCCTTGCGAATTGTGGGCGACGCCAAAAAATGTAAATAAGTATTTCTTTTTGTGAAAATATATGTTTTGTTTATGTTAAGTTATGGTGAATCTATTTAAAACCAAACGTGGGTACCAACACCATCTAATTTATTCAATGTTGTACTCCATGTACTACAAGAAAATCAATAGGAAAACTTCATGGGGATATCGATCAAACTACGCTGAAAGTTTACACTTACAGTCACTTGAATTATGCAGCAGCGTTGGTAGGTAGTTAGGAACGTACAACGTTGTCTTAGCACTTATACGCTAACCGTGCCTGTTAGAACAGTGTGATGTATAGGTTTGCTGTGCACCGCAGAGCGCCGAGGCGATGACTTACGATACGATGCAACCCCCACTTAACTGTTACATATTGCTTCACTTAACTCAAAACCCCGGGAAAGAAGTATTTACGGAAGTACGCCCGGCCGCAGTACCGACCCACACACAACCTAGATACATTACGCTACCGGCCGAACAAATTGCACGCCCCACTATACGCCAAATAATAAAGTGAATTCACATACAAATGAACAGGTCGGAGCCGAATTAGTGAAGGCGAAAAACGAGTTCGCATTAAGAGGGGTCATTTTCACAGTCCACAAACAGAACAGAATCCTCGATGAATTATTGCGGAATTATGAGCAATTTACAACTCACATTCGGGTGTACAGTAAATGTGGCGCATGAACTGACTGGTATTTCAAGCGGAGCTCGTTTACAATTTAAAATTCCGCGATAAACATATGTAGATAAGCGAGGTGTAATAAATCGTGGGGCGCGGCTCGGCGCTAGCCGGCGGACGAGCTACGGGCGACGCGGCAACCGCTGAGTTACTAAAATCACTCTTAACACGATTCTAGGTTTGTAGACTATCTGAATGGGCTGCTTTCCCTCACAGTCATTAACAAGACATGCATGCCTGCACCTACACGAGCCTCAAGGAGGAAGTTTATTCATTACAGCTCCGCGCCATGTAGAATGACTAATGATCAAACTGTGTATGAATAAATTACGAGACGCCTAATGACAAATTGTGATTTATATTAATAGCGGTTAATGGTATAGCTTGTCTTCAGTTATTATCATTACCGCATGAAAATCCGATAATGACCCTTAGCCTTGTTAGTGGTTTCTGAAACGATAAGTAGCTACTATGGTATTGCTTACGATACAGCTTGTCGTTTATGTCTTGATATAGTATGATTATTCGCCTCCCTGGCGCTCCCGAATCTGCGCTCATATCTTCTGGGACCTGAAAGCGGCCGCCACTCCAAACGTGATATCGCAGTACATTACAGTAATAACAGCACTAAGGCTTCGAGGTTTCTTTGACGGGGTGTACGGTCGTGTGTAACCTCTCATTTTCCTTACCGAAATTCAAAGCAGCTTGTGTGCTTTGTTTTGCATCGCCCGCTCGCGAGCAGCTGAAAGGCTGGCTTTTTAGATAAGGCTCTCTTATAAATTTTCAGCATAGGGCAGACATTCAGCGGTAAACTTTTTCAGTGTGGGAATGCGAACAGCTGCAGCATTCCCATTCTAGTTTGCAGGGTCGGCGTTCTACGGGGAAGTTATTTGCGAAACCGTTTTTACTCGTTAGGGGTGATTGTAGTAGAAAATAATGAGATAGAATTAAAAGCATGTAAAGTACGCAAATAGAGAAACGTTTTAATAACATAAATGTGTGAATTTTCGCAACTAATGGGGAATGCTCATTGCTTCAAGTTATTTTGAGCTGGTTGTTTTGTGCACTATGCTTGTCGGGTACCGTAGAATTGTGTCAAGTAGTCGTATTAATTCTATTTTTTATTATGTAAATCAATGCCACGCGGGCTCATCATAAGTTTCAAAGGGAACGTAGGTAACTTATTGAAAAAGCGATGAAACGAGTCAGTTTTTTCCTTAAATTACTTATTCTGTGCTGTAAGAACATATGAAAAAAAAAATATTGCTCACAATATTTTATTATTATTATTCATTTTTAGGTTAAGTAGGAAAAAAGATCGAAATTTTATTATACTTTCTTATTGAGGTTGATTTGATGCAAATTTTGCTTACTTATGTATTAAAACCAAGGTCTATCGTGCTTGTCGGCACTAGTGAAATGTTTTTTTCATTGTTTACGAGGTTTCATTTGCAAGCTGTGTTTTCCAACTAGATTAAAATAATCTTACATTTTTCTCTGACTTTCAAATTTTTGTAACTAGTATCGACAGGACCAAGCCAAATTTCCATTCATCGTTGTATGTTTTGTAAAGCGGTAGAATGTTGTTTCAATTGTACGTTTAAAGGTACAACTCAAATGTACAAATGTCACGAGCATATTATGGTGCTTTCGTATCTATGACACTTACCAATAACGTCCAATTTAATTATAAAGTTCCTTATTATTGTTATATTTGTTTATTAATGGCGTTTCTATATGGTCATGTAATTTCGCACAGTCTCAAGTTATAAACAATTACAATATAAAAAAATTGGCGAGTGCGCCAGTGTCAGTAGTTGCAATACCAGCGCTGTGCTGTGGCGCTGGGCGCTAGCTCCAGTAGTGTGATAGTATCATCTACAGGAACCGAGGGCGACGTCCTCTTAGTGCCATCCGGAAATGTAGTGTAAGCTCTTCAATTTCAATTTTGTAGTAAATGTTTGTAGGTACAGAATAATTCATTGATCAAAACTATCACAAATAATCATTGATAACTCAAATAAACTTACATTAAAAAATAAAAAATTGAAAAGACGTCCATCATTGACGGATGAAACAAAAGAACCAAAAAGTTCCTGAAGTGAGTGTTCTTGAAGTCTAGTTGACAGCAGTAGTTGCCTTAGTCGTCGAGATGCCGGGTCGGGCGTGAGTGAAGCGAACCGAGCTACGGTCGCAATGTCGGCCCGCTGGTTAAGTGATGTCTGACTTACCAATAACGTGCAATCGAATCTGGAAGTTTCTTGTGGGTGAGTTCTTGAAGTCGACTCGGCAGCGGTAGATGCCTTCGTCGTCGAGTTGCACAGTGTCGAGCGTGAGCGAAGCGGGCCGAGCCACGGTTGCGAAGTAGGCCCGCGGGCCGAAAGCGTTGGGGTCCGACCATTGCAGTGCCTTGTTGAACGAGCGGCCGCGAACGTCGAAGCTGTTGAAAAAAAAGTATGTGAGTTGTGTTTTAGGTAATGTGAAACAGTACGACATGAAAAAGTTCCCATATCAGAGAATTTCTCCAAACCTTGCGCGTTTGCGGGATTGGTAGGTATGACAAACAATTTTGAGTTTGAAATGAATGATGTCTATCTTTTATATAACTATCTTCTAAAGTACAAATATACAAATCACAGAGTACCGACTTCTTTTTTCTATGATGCAAGTATATATTTGATATACACCTCAAATGATGATCAGTGATTGTTTTGGACCTAATTATACACTTCAAATTTCGAAATTAAACGAGTTATAAAATATCGCCAACTAAATTAATCTAATACGACAGACAAGATATAACCAAATTTGTATTTTTTGTACTTTCACTAAGATGACCAAAGAAGCTTCAAATGCTTTGGCCAAATTGCCGGAAAGAGAACTAAACATTATTCAAAAGTTACTACTAATAATAATTACTAATGGGCAAAAGTTCGACTTGTTGACCTGATTTTTATGTCGAGGAATTTCCTTATGGAGTCTGAGAATTGGTATACATTTTGAAGTATAAACCATTGTACAGCAAGTCTGGACATGCCAGAGAGGATCAACCTTAGGTCACTATTACTTTTAGCTATGCTATAATTTTTAATGCTTTTCTTTAAGCATTAAGATTCAATACTAACCACATACAAAATTTCTTAAAATGCAAAATGTGCATATTTAAGGCCAAAGCAAGGATCATTTCAGTGCTGGAGAAACAGTCATTAAATGTTTCATATTTCACACTTCTTTTGTTTGGTTGATAAAATATGACATCAAAGAATTGACATCTTCAGCAACGCAGGACACTGGTCCTTTTCAAAATTGTTCTTTTACACATTTTCTTATTTTTAGATAGAGAATCCAATATACTACATCGAGTATAAATTTGTATGTCTTAAAAATGCACTCTGAATACTGATTTATTACGATTTAAAACATAATTCTTCCATGTTCAGTTTACATTAAGTCTTATCAGATAGTTGTGGGTAAATAACAGCATTATTGTTATTTTACGATTACCGTAACTTTTGATGGTCGTCAATTTGTCACCTAACTAATGATGTTTACAGTATGACCTGTACATGAGGTAGGTAGTAGGTACGTAAACTTTGCTTTAATATATTGTAGTCTATTCAAACAATAATGTTAATTGTAGTTGGCCTAGTTACACAAACAGTCAAATTATGTCAACAGATGGCTACGAAGATAACCTACTAAAGTTTATGTTGTATTTATTCTAGAGGTAGAGAAGAAAAAATTGTACTTCCACTTGCAATATTTGTTCTCAGTTTCCGTTTAGATTATAAATGCTTCCATCTTATCTACAAATTCTATGATTTGTTTTAGCTAGAAAGACAATCCTTTGAGTTTGTATAACGTTTCCTCATGTCCGTAACTCGATTAATTTGGGGTTAAGCAATTATTTTTCATGTTACATTTTTGCAGTTTTACATTTATGATGTAATTGAATTTCAAATTATGCATCATCATTAAACTTTTTACTTACGGCTACTGTAAAACAGTTTTTAAAACGAAACTATTACTTACCATCAACAAGGTTAGTTGGTAACAACTCTGTGTACCTACATGTAATTAATCACCGTGTATCACCACCCTATTATTAGGGGAGTCGGCTGCCGACGGCTCTATATATTGAGCTTATGGTGGATACGGAGCAATGTCTCCGCTAAGTAAATGATGATTTTTAAACTACGTGCGTATCTATTTAGGTAAACAAGCAAAATCAAAACTTATATTGTGATATATACATTTTTACATAAAATCATATGGCAATAATGAAAAAACATGTGACCGTACTCAATAATCGTACCTCAGACTTAATCATTAATTATTTAGTAAACATCTTCCCGTCTCGACAACTCCTATGCCCAAAGGAAAGTATACTGGTAAAGCGTTCATTATAATGAACGCTTTACCAGCATAAATACTACCTATTTAATAATTTGCTGTCTATCCATATAAGAAAGTGGCAGATCCGCAAAACCAAAGTAGAAAAAGTAAAAACAATATCGAATATAAGTGCAGTCATGCTATAACTATCTGAAAGTTTGGCTAAAATGTGCAAATTTATTAAATAAGAACATAACACACTTATAACATTTTTAACTTTATAACAACGTAAAACCAATTTAGTGCAGGCCTTTGATGCGGTTCTTCAGCACTGAAAAACCAACAGGTCGTTAATGAAATGTTATATTTATGAATTTTATAAAATTTTCATTTTCCATTTCATCAATTTGCCATAATTTTTTGGGAAGTTGTCATGAAATATGTAATTTAGCGAGGTTTTACCTCTAACAACGTAATTATAGTTGAATTTATTAGCATTGCAAAAATGAGGATTTTTGTAACTAGGTACTCAACAACCGGGTTATCTATCTATTACTTATACTCATTATTTCTTTAAAAAAGTAAAGTAATAGTTATTTTAGACCAAACGTAGCCACAAAAACCATAAACAAACGCTACGGCTATAGACCTGCGATATTTATGAGAACAGTAGTTATGTCGTAAATCAAATACCGCGATACGGTCTACCTTCTTAGCATA
This sequence comes from Tuta absoluta, assembly GCA_027580185.1. NCBI lineage: Eukaryota > Metazoa > Arthropoda > Insecta > Lepidoptera > Gelechiidae > Tuta > Tuta absoluta. The sequence goes on from JAQAHW010000052.1 coordinate 1,899,889, forward strand.
TTCCAATTCAGTTTTTAAAAATAATTGCCAGTTACGGGAAGTCTACAACGAAATAATTAACGAAAGAGTACAAGTAGTAAATTTATGAGATAGTGTGATTTATTTAGCTTTACCTGTAAATCTTAGTTTAAACGTAATAATAGATCTAGTGGTCACGCATACTGTCTCAGAAGTAGGAAACATTGCATGATTTTTAAAAGGCTATGTGTAAGTATGTACTGCATTCAATAACCCACCTGCCAAGCGCACTTTATTGCAATCGTATCCCAGTAGAAGAAGGCCAATTTCAAGCAGTGGACTGTTGTGGCTAAATATAACATTTTTTGATATCTGTATTTATCACTTGGCTCTGTAAACACTACACTAGATCCTTATTCCACATTACCCTTGCGGGGTAGACAGAGCGTATACGACCGCAAAATCATTTCAGGGTCTTTTAGAAAATTGGGTATCGTAATAGTAACAAGTTGTAAGCCCATCGCCTAAAATTGCAATATACATATTGTAACTCTTGAGACCCTTAGTCGCCTTTTACGACACCCACCGAAAAAAATGGGGCGACGCTATCCTAAACCCACGACATACGACTAATAATTAAACAATTATAAAAGGAAAATGCCATGTTATAAAGTACCAACATTCTGTTATGGGTCTAGTAATAGAAGGCCAGGATTTAAACTGCTGTAGTTCTGTTTAGATAAGCTTATATCTGTTTGTGGAACGTGTCATCACGTTACACTGCTATTTCAGAATTGAGGTTTTAATTAAGTAGGAACAACAATTCCGTGTGATGCCGGTTTGCAATAGCATCACCTCATTTCTTTCTCTTGGTTGTCGTAAGAGGCGACTAAGGGGCTCAAGAGTTACCATGTCAATTTAAGGCGATGGGCTGGCAACCTGTACGGTGATAGACAATGTTCTGAATTACCCTGAAATGTTTGTCAGACGTGGCGTAAATGTATGTTTTTACGGCCATTTACGCCTGCCTACTCCGCAAGGGATATAGGCGAGATGTTATGTATGTAAAGTTTGTAGCACATAAGGTACCAGGGGTACTCGAAAAGAACTGACTTATTATCCCCAGTTAATAAACAATAAAAATTAAACTATTTCTCATAAAAGTAATTTTCTACAAAAAAATATTCATATCATCAAGAAAAAAATATTGCTGGGTATAAAAATAAATAAGTTCTTTTGGAGTTACCCTGGTACCTTATGTGCTATAACCGACTGTACAACGCTAAGTTTAATAAATGGACTATTTATATTTTGTGATCCTCCAGGTCATTTATGATGTTGGAAAATGATTGATTGTTTGTGTGTAAGTACTAATGTGATTCGCCGTGTGATGTCGGCTTCGAATAGCATCACCCCTATTCTACCCTTTGGCGTTTTAAAACGCGACAAAGGGATAAATTAACCCAGAAAATGGGCACCAGCGTTTCCCATGAATACAACATCTCGCACTGCGCTCTCCAATCCGCCTGCCTAGCGTGGTGAGTACGGTAATATCCCCCAATAGGGGGAGGCCAATGTCCAGCAGTAAAGTATTGTGGCTGTTAATGCGGGTAACGTAACAGTAGTAATTATTATGGCACATGACGGATAAGTGGTTTCTGCTCCGACAGTAGTACGATACTAACGTAGAGTCTTTAACATTATTCAAAAGAAAGAAATACTATATTATTATTATTATAATTAGCCATGTGATGCCGGCTTATAATAGCATCACCCCATCTCACTCCCACGGGTGTCGTAAGAGTCGACTAAGGGACTCGAGGGTTTCATGTGTATTACAATTTTGGGCGACAGGCTGACAACCTGTCACTAGAGTGGTACACTGTTTTCCAGAAACATCCCTCAAATATTTGTCAGACGAGGCGTAAGAGACCGTATTTTTGCGGCCGGTAACGCTCTGCCTACCCCGCAAGGGATAAAGGCGTGATATGTGTATGAGTGCTTGTTTGTATGTAGAAATAAAGTTCATGAAAATGTTGTAAGGAAAGCATTAAGTCAGCTGTTGTAAAGTACGTTGTATTTACTTATTTTACTCATGAAAATCCCCGATAGTTCCGATAAACACAATAAAACTAAACTTTTTATAGTATAAAAATATTTTATATTTACTCATTACTTTATATTTACTTATTTCATTGCATAAAGATAATTCAATAGTCACTCATGAAAAGCCCCGATAGTTCGGATAAACACAATAAAATTACACTTTTATGGACCTCTCTCACTTTCACGGAATACTTACTCCGTATTAGCCGCTATTCACATAAAAAGATGCTCTATTGTCCATCCGCTGTTTTTATGATCATGGTTTCTATCTCCACTTTCGTATTTTCAACTTTAGGAGTGATGTCGTAAGAGTGATGTTTGATTGCCTTGTAAGTATTATTGAGGGCGAGCGGAATTTTTTTCTTTAACAAAAATGCGAGCTCTCAACATGAGTTATTCTCAGAAGCGCGTATTGTCTGGCTGGATATCTGTACTGAATATACCTAATACTACAATAAATAATAATTGAAGAAAAGATTAATTTCTGTTTACAAGGTATTTCATACTACTTATTTTCAATCTGGGATTCATATGTATGTATTATTTCTTGTTTTCTTTTTTGTTTTTTTTAATTGCTGGTCACTAAAGTGTAGAAATCTAGAAATGATTACTTTTTTAACATTAGGTAGTGTTTTATTGCAGTAACTCAAAGTGCGCGCAGGTTTACCAATTTTACTATTTGCACTAGTATTTCTTTAAATTTTGTTCTGTAATAACTACAGTAATGAAATTTGGTTTTAAAATATTTACTGAGGTGTCATTATGTTGTAAATAATAATGAAACAAGAAGATACAAGGGAAAAGTGACTTGCTGCATTAATAGTTCATTATAAGCTTGCGACCTGTGCTGTGGAACTTAGCCGTTGATTTTGCGGATGTGTCATACATGTCACAGATATTATAACAAATACAAATTTAAAAAATAGAAGAAACTACGAAGTTCGCATTTTGTTTTTTTAAGCGGTGGAACATTCCAAATTTAAATTGATTGCAGTATCAAAATCAGAACGTCGATAATTGATATTTAATTAAATAATATATCCTTTATTAAAGACATTTCACACAGCGCCATCTAGCTCCAAAGTAAGCAAAACTTGTACTAAGGGAACTAAACAGCTTATATTATTACTTTTATATTTTTTTTATCAGTTTTTTTAAATAAATCACATTATGTGGAAAATATTTCCGTATCTTTTCTACAATATCTTATAAAATGTCATTGAAAATTATCCTAATGGGGCAAAGCTGTATTAAGTATTTACGATCAGATATGAAGTACGTTCTTACGGGAATGATGATTACATTTATATGTTCTTTATTGCAGTGATACATACATACGTAGTGATAGTAAACAAGACAGGGTTGGGTACAAGACACTAGAACTACCATGATGCCGAGCCGATAGTCCGATTTTAAATCTCAACTGTTAAAAAGGCTGCCTCCTAACCATTCACTTTAAGATTAAGTTTAAGAATTTACCCTCCATATGTATCTCGACTCGTCTTCATCAGTCGGTCGTCGACCAAGGATCGTCGACTTGGAACTGAAAATCGCCAGGGAAATTGAGAAAGTTTGACGTGTTCTGAAATGTGAGGAGTAATAATATTTTTTTAGATAGCATGGCTTTTTATTCAGGTAAACAAAGTGATATACAAGGCAAAATAATAATTAATCCTAAGCTAAACCAGACTAAAAAAATAATAATAATAATTTGATTTTTATACCAATGTGTTTCGGGAGGAGGTTGAGTTTTAGAAGATGGCATCGTTACACACGTACTACTAATAGTAAAAATTTGGTTGTGTGAAGTCCGTCGACTACTTTAGTTAACTAAATAGGGTTTTTCATCAACATGTTTATACAATAAAGTTTGTCCTGGTACCATTGTGTAAGCTTTATACCCTGCTTCGTGTAACCTTATCAGAAAATGAATACATTGTTTCATTTCTTTCTCCGTTACTTTCATGTTTCATTCATGTGAGCCGCTTATCCTGATTATTTTTGTATTAACTATTAGTAGACTCTGCAATTTAGAGTAAAGGATTTTATGGTAAAGTATTTCGATAAAATGAAGAAATGAAACGAAGTGTTCTGTGCCAATACCCTAATTTGACACCATCTTCCGCCACACCTTTGTTTAAGTTTATGTTCTGGTGTCGTTTAGATAGTGTTCAATTGTTGTTGTTTAGCTGTTGACCAGTTGTTGTTCTCATTTTGTGCGGTTATTGTTCAGCTTTTGTTCAACTATTGTTGAACAAAAGTGTATCCAGATAAACAGACTCTCGCATTCTAATGCCCCCTAATAAATTACAGTGGCATAATCTACTATAGACGTCACCCACGATAAGTTTTTATTAAATTTATTCAATGTATTGACACATATTTGACTTCCTTTTATATATTATTACTTGATTTTTTTCTTTTCTCTAAAAATAAATTTTATACATTCATATATTAATATTTTATACTATATTTATATAATATAAGATAATAGATATTGTATACATACATATAGATATCAACCAAAATAGTTAATAAAAGTAATTTTATCTTATCAGAAAACACAATAGCCTGAAAACATATCTTAGTAATAAACAAATAATTTATATTAAGGAAAAAGGTCAAAGGGTATTTTCTCAGTATTTCCGATAAATCAACAAGATATGAAGTTAAGGAACCAAATTTCTAAATGAAGCAAAGATAATGGATCAAAGACTACATAAAACCTTGACAAAACATTTAGTGTGAATCCTTAGGTTCATTTTAAAACACATTGTCAGGACAAGCACTAATCCAGCTGTATATGACGGCCACCGTTTTAAGTAGCAGATTAAAATTTTACACATCCACACATATTCAATATCCAAAACCAAACAAAGTGCTAACTTATTATAATACTTCCATAATTGTATACTGCAGACAGGATTGGAACCTGCTCCTTTCATTATAAATAATAAAATTGCTAAATTTTGCAGGTAAATCGTAATGCCACAACGCGTGGCATTGCTGCATCTACCGGGATATTTTTGACTAACTATTTTTGTCTAACTATCGCCAATGTCTTTCATTCTTTGCTGATTGAGTAAAGCGATGAAAACCCGCGATAATAACAAAATTAAAAAACACTCCTCGTGTTGGGTACTTATACAATTATAGAAAACTTTCATTTCAGGAAGGATTTAAACATGCCTTTCGGTATTAGTACTGGTGATGTCTCTTCCATTTGTGCCACCGCGGCTTATTCGTTGCCTGCAAAACTATGCAAGTCTGATTTAATGCTAATAAAGCGTGGCATGGCGTTTCTAGTACTGATAGCGAGAGGTGCAGGCTCAAATACTGCCTGCGGTAGAACATTTTGTAAGTTTTCGGTAATTGTATGCTCAACACGGAAGTTTTTTAATATTTGGTATTCAGCCAACCTATATTATTTTGTAAACCTCGGCAGCCACAACAATCGAGTTTTCGTTTTGTATTGAGAAGGATCGCTGCTGCCAGTTCCCTATATTTATCCTTTAGTCACATTTAACTATACACACGGCGTGATGAATTCAAAGCAGGCACGGTAATTTTTTTAACATCTTAAAACTGGTTAGCCGCCGGAACAGTGATCATCATAATAATAATAGATCAAGGGTCAACAGATAGATGGCCCCTTATCGGATGATTAAAGTCCGCCTCTGGGCTGCGGCGGAAGATAAAGCCGTGTCGGGACATTATTCATCTGTTGACAAATGTATGTGGCTCTACTAAACTATACAATACTTTGGTGTATGTCAAGTGTAAGTCAAAGTATAAGGTGTAAGTCAAAATACTAAATCTAATAACCTTGAAAATGTTCTATCCTGTCCAATGGATCACAGTTGTACTCGTAATACAACTTCCCATACAAAATGGTGGCTAACTACAGGGTCATTATGTATGTCTGGTTTAAATTTGTTGCAAATAAATTATTATTTGATTTTGATTTGATTAAAACGTTTTGCTATCTATCTAGGTTGTTTATTTTCAAATGCTGGATAATACCTTGAAATCCGTATGTAGTTAGTTATACATACATCAACCTATTGCAGCCCACTTCTGGACGTAGGCCTCCGCCAGGGTACGCCATAGGGCACGATCCCTCGTTTTCGCCATCCAGTCGCTACCATACCAGTCACTTTTTTAATGTCATCGGTCCATCTGGCCGGAGGTCGACCAACGCTGAGCTTGCCAAGGCGTAGACTCCGCTCGAGAAACCGCTTACTACGCCGTCCATCGGTTTATTATAAAAGTAAACAATTTTAATTTTTGTTCATTGAGACTTATTCCCAGTCCCGTTCCTATTACACTGTCATTAAACTGAAAGAGTCTAGTCTATCGAACATATTATTAAACTTTATGTGCTTATTTGGCATTTGGCCGATATTATAGCGATGAGGGTAACTGTTAGTATGTCTCTAGACGCGAGACTATCTACTCAAAAAGGCTTTGTCTGTCTAACTCTAAGCCTTCATCGTTGACTGTAAGCTAGTTTTCTTACTACTCGCCAATACAAACCTAGTTCGAAAAGTGTTACGTTCGGGACAAACCATATGAAGAGATGTAATAATATCTAGCTAGGTACTTAATTAGTTATTCCACAAAACATATTGTTTCATTACAATGAAACAATATAGTACTAGAGTATTCAAGTTAAAAAGTATTTTGTTACACATTTCAAGGATCACTTTATAGCTGTATTTCATGCAGCAAATAATAAGTTTACAGAATAACAAGGTAGTATAATTTATCATAAATAGGTGACCTATAAAATTATGAGAGAACGTTATACGTTATTTTGTCAAAAAATTAAGTATGAGAATTATTAAACACCAAAATAAACCGTTGTTTCTGGTTTGCTCAGTCTACAACAATGAATTTGAAAGAATTGAGTTTAGGAATTCATGATAAATAAACAAATAGTAATATTGTTATCACACTTTGCAATTCAACCTACCTTTACAGATATGAATATATTTCCCGACACATCAAAAAGCCATACAAAGTTACGTTATAATAATATTTTACCATCAAAATTTACCTCATAAAGAGGCATAAAACTCATCCATTACCGGGATACGAACGGTAGCCATATAAATATTATCATTCAGAAATTTACATGCGTACGCAATCGGCGATAATGTCTTCGTAGCAGCGTCTACGTGAGCGTGCTACGAATGCACTACACCGTAGCTGTATTTGTAGCCATACGAGGTTGCGAACTTTGATTTTTGTAGGTTTCTGATTTATTGTGTCTTTTTAACGTTTTAAGCTCACATATTTCCGTGGAACAGCGTGTGTACTACTCGTTTTGAAAATTACTACTTTCACTTAAAGTTCAGAACCTATGAAAAAACATAACAATAGCTGGAACATGTGTGGCTAAGTATCAATTTGTTTAGCCAATAAATGTTCTGTATCTCATGGCAGTCTCAGCTATATGCTATTGCTACTTTTGAGATAGATAAACAATACAAACTTAGTTTCGGTGACTTTAAGTAACTGAATTCCACACCAACGTCCTATAATTTTCATGGTTCTGGTAGCAAGACAATGTCCATTACGCTAATTAGCTTTAGCTGAAGCAGCATTCGTAAACGCATTCCAAAGTTTATTTTTGCATGTCTATAAACTAGCTCCTCTGAATTCCGCAAAACTATCTTAGATCTTATGTATAAATAGAAGCGGCGTATCATGTTAAACTACTTTAGCTGCAGAGTCATTTCCGTATCTCGTATACTTTATACGGGCTCCCAGTATTATCCACAAGATACTATAGATCCTCGGTGTATATTCACTCGTCTGTCGCTTCATACTACAACAATTTCATTGGTTTTGGATTTTATTGTGGGTAGTTAAGGTTCAAAATAGTTGTCCGGCTCCCGGTACGTGACAGACAAGCGGATATGTGGCTGCAGAAGCGGCACATCATGTTAAACAATTTTAGCTACAGAACCTTTTTTATATCTTTTCCGCTTAACTGGGCTACTGGTGTTCGACAGTACTCCAGACCCTAAATTATGCTTAAAATCTTTTGCTATGCAGCCGTTTCCACTCCTTATAGTTTAGCAGGACGCTGGCGGTCTACATGATGTACTCCAGATCCTCAATGTCGATGTGTCAGCAAAAGCGACTCATAATTTATGGACAACTTTTTTATGAAGCCATTATCGTGATTCTACTGAACTAATTTTAATTGAACGAATCGTAAAGATATTTCAAAACTTTGATATTCGAAGAAATGAGACATTTTCCAGCGTTTAACGTTGCCTTTGTCCTTTCTTAATGTATTATCTTTGTTTATGCCAATTTTATCAATATCGGCGTAAGCGTAGCGGACAGACAGAGTTACTTTAGAATTTATAATATTAAGATGGATAATTTTAATCCGAAGAAAAGAGAGGCCTTCACCCAGTACTGGGACAGTGAAGGTGAAACAGAAAAAAATCCCTGGCTGGACGCGCTAGTCACCTGGAAAACAATTATCATTACGCGGCAATATAAACCTACAAAGGTTATTTAGAATAAGCGCTTTAGTTATGAATTGTAATTTTGCTAAAAGTGGAAAAATTAAACATTTTTGGAATATATTACCAAATCAAACAGTTTTTACAAGATTATATTGATTCTAAAATAAACTTTGTAGTCATTTATTGCCGCGAATTGATACATTGGTTTTTTGATGACTAGCGTGTTCAGCCAGGGAGTTTTTCCTGCTTTGGGCTCTGGACCCACCTGAAGTGAATAAAGTAATAATAAATTAAAATGATGCAACAAAATCTCATTTTATTTACCTGTATATAGGTTTTCCGCCAGTAGCCTTCCCCGCTCGGAACCAGAGCACCATGTATACTCTATCCTCGTTGGTGTCCGGAGTGACGTCACAGGGCAGTGACGCCGTCCGGCCCAGCACCGCGTCTACGTCCACTGTTGAAACTGGAACGAGGGAAAACAAATATGTTTAAAATAAAAAAATGTAGCATCACTTAAAGAAGATAATCGCGAAAACTAAATAACCAATAACAATAAATTGCGATATAAGAATTTAATAATTTTTTCATCTCTTTTTAGAGTTACATATTTATAGTTGACTAGCAAGGAATTCTCACAATCTGTATCAATAATTTTGAAATATTTGTGAAAACTTGACCGATCGTGAAAACTTAGGGTAGGCTGGAGATAAAGAACAACTTTCATTTTACAAAAAAAAATGCACTGCCCATAAAAAAAATGATATTGGTAAGTCAAAATGTTTGCATTATTTGAACCTCTATTCTTTGGAGAAAGTTGTCCCTTATCACCCGTCTTGAGATTTCACTAACGGTCACTAGTAAAATTTCCCCCTATATTTTTAAAATTGCCCATCTTAAGAGCAGTCACAAAACAAAAACCCAATCTCAAATACACAATAATTTATGCAGATTTGATCCTGCGTGGTTTTTCTTTGCGACAAGTCACCGCCGCTGCTGAGGGCTCAAGAGAAATGCCGATAGGATCTGAATGCCAATGAGAACTTCTCTATGATCGGATCATACTTATGCGGACGGTTTCCCGTTGTCGTTTCCTTTATAAGCTGAAAGATTTGTTAGAATAGGAATATAAGTCTTATCAGTGAACGTTTTTACGAGAACAATCTAAAAATATTTAGGTTTTATTGATGATCTCATCGTAATAGCACCGCCCGCGCCCTGTTATACATGTGTAATGACGTTTATTAATGTAATGTCACAGTATGACTGTGTTCTATGTACTTAAAATCAAGATTAATATTGCAAACAAATAAAACTTGACTTGTTGATGTAAAACAGAACAAATGAATGTATTAATGCAAAATAATAACAATCACAAGAAGTAAACACATTCCATTGTGTATGGTAAGGAATTTAATTTCATTCAGCAAACTGTCAGTGCCCTGCGAACAGCGAACACAAGTCTGCGAGCAAAAGCAACCCACCACTCCGCATAATCGAGAACACAGAACATAGGAATGACTAAGTGAATATTGCTGTTTTCTGTATTTACACCGTTATGACTCCTAGCTTTCTTTTCCCCAGCGATAAAGGAGCATGAATATAAATAGACGCAATATTAAAATCGTTTCCTCTGCGCATGAAATAATCCTCTTTCTTCGGGGGAAAACTGTCACCGTGTTGGGGGCAAGTAATGTGCAACATCAGTCATACTTAGGAAGAATTTTCAATTTACTTGCGGTGAAGACTGGCTGTAATAAAGACGGATAACTCCGCGCGCACCGGGCACGTATCAATTTCTTCTCCAATCCTGTTTTCTACATTTACCCAATTTAGCTGTAATTCAAATTTTCAACATTTAATTTCATAAAATTCCCTTATCTAAAAAAAAGCGTGACAAAAAGCTGTTAATTGGTTATTTAAAACGTCGCTTTAATCTAAACGTTTCATCGACCATAACACACATTTTCACACAATCCAGCTTTATCCCAAGTTTGTATACGTGAGCATTCTCATTTATGAAAATTCATAAGCTCTTAGGTTTTGTGACGTGTTATGATAATGTTTGTAAATTTCGTGAGCGAAATGCAAATTTTAATCGCGAAAATTGTGATAGTAATGCAAGAGCGACATAAATAAACAGTGCGCCTCGATGGAAATAAAAAATAAAGCTAAATCCCACGTAGCACGACACAGCGCCAACTCACATTAAGATAAGCGCGGAGAAATGAAATTCCAAATCGGTCCCGCCCCTTTATTTCGATGTCACCGCCGCGTTTTAGTCAGAATAATTCCACAATAAAGCTGTTCTGACAAAGCCCCGAGTTTCGTCGGTGAATGTCACGCATAATATATCGGAAGTATGAATTATATTAGATTGACGGTTAGCCTGTGGTAATGGTCGACTGCGGCGGGGCCGCAGAGATGTGTCGTGTTGGAGGGCACTAAAGAATTGCGCCACTCATTATTGCGGTGCCGAACGCGGTTCGTGAGTGGTGGCCAAGTGTCACGACATGCAATATTCGTAGGTCATACGTGTCGGCGCCGATCTGCGCCCTCCTAATGTGTATTGTGTACCGTTGACCAAAAAGCGAGCAATCAAATCGTAATGGAAGCCGGCGCGTGACCAGAGCACACTCGGCGGCGGATTGTGTTTGCGATACGCCTCCAGGGGGCGCGGGCCCGCAAAGGCTCTTTTTATTTTTACTGTCGTTTCATTTTGCTGTAACAAAACATTTTACATGACATAAAAGCGGGCACCTGCAATATCCGATATTGAACACAAGGCACGATCAAAATTCAACTACTATAGCTTGCCATAGGGCGGGTTATTACTCGCAAGCAATAACGATTTGAAAGTCATTGTAGTTTAGCGTCGGTCTAAAATTAACTTTAGCTTCTTGGCTTGGTAGCTAGTTTATGAAATCGATATGTCGGTTCTGTAATATTATATTTATATGACATAAAAAATTCTCACGAATGTGCTTGAATATTACATGGAGATATCGCAAGGGTAGTTGCAAGTATCCGTCACGTATTGGGAGGGTCCAAAATGAGCTATCGCCGTCCCTTGTGCCCACAACGACGCACCTTTATTCTTTCGTCCTTTGATCAATTTTGAACCCTCCCTGCACTTTGAAGGGCAAGACGTGTCAGAGCATTTGTTGTTTCTTATTTGTCACTGTATTGTGATCCTAGAAATATTAAGAAAAGATGGAAGAAGAAGTATGGGTTTATTTATTTTGTGAACGAAATTTGTGAACTAATTTAGCTTTGAATTTGGAAAAAGGTAGAATGTCATATTCAAAATATATTTTATCACCATCAACTCGATTAAGCTTTATATGGGCGGTAATTTATTTCGAGTAAAATATCTTTGATGTCAAATTTAAACAATTTCGTGTTTGATTTAAGGCGAGTGTGTTTCATCACTAAGCAAGGCTATAAGGATATTTATGCTTGTTATGAATCACCAAACATTATTTTTAGTAGTGTAAAAATACACTTTTTATTTTAAGTTTATTTTAATACAATTTACAATTGTCGCGCAACTTCCAACCTTACACCTTTATTCAATTATACTCATTATATACTCAAAATATTTAGCAACAACATTTGACTAAATATCTACTAATATAATATCTGATTTTTTTTTATCAAAGAAAAATTCTTTATCTTTTCGCCAACCCAATATTAACCTTATTACTTGACACTAAAGACCTGATATCGTCAGGTATACAGCCGTCAATTTGATGGATGAACTCCAAACTTAACCTACATAATGCCTCGGTTCGTGCGGTATACCTGCCTTCTCTTCGTATGAGATATTAAGGTCAGACCTTCCAAAGTACCTTCGGAATAGGGTATAAGTAGGTACTGACTTATGTTATGAAACTCTAGCTTTTAAGCCTGCAATATAAAAAGGTGGTAAAGTTGCTTCGATGGGCATATTAGGGCAGCAGTCCCCGATATTATTTTTGATTACATAGAGGTTTTAACTTAACTTATTACATCAGTGCCCACAACCTGGCTACAATATACGCGGTAAAAAAACTGACAACAAATTTCTAAGGTCGTTGGTCAATTCGATCTCCCACACAAAATGCACACATGAATCTATCTATGTGGTACATTCATATTGTAGTACCGCTTTGTTTTACCAACACGTTGTTATACAAAATTTATTCTAGTACATCAGCTGCTAGGTCCGTCTTGAGACGGCGAGACGTGTCTCTACAATAATTTTATTAATATTACCCTCGGAAGCCTGTCACGCACGGAACCGCGCTCGTATATCTTCAGAGTCGGGAAAAAATATGATATATTGAGAGAACGAGAGACGTAAGAGCTTCACTCGACTCCCTCCGGTTTAGCGTCTTTTTAGTGTCGTTAAATCGTCCACTTATGTCTTGTGACAAGTGAAATGCGGACGAAAGTTTTGTTTAAAAAAATTAGATCTGGACAAAAGGATTCTCGCCTTGCCTTCTCTATAAGCTATTAGACTATTTGCCCAACAGAGTTAATACGATTTACCGCCTGTGTGGTTGATTTTTAGCCATTTTATGACATTACCAAATACGACAGTTGTCGTTTGTCCGTTTCAATAACATACACAAGTGTGCTTCAGAGAACATTTTATCACGGAGGTGACGGAGCAAAAAGATTTCGGACCAACGCTGCTATGAGCGGGCAGGTCCCTATGCTACGGACCTACAGGCTACAAGTCTACACGTACAAAACTAAGTACATTGCGTAGCCGGTTAATATTCTAGGTATCCTAATGGCAATCCGATTGCGCAATGAATATCCAATTTTACCTGTAAAATGTTGCTTGTAGTTTGATAATACCGGGTACTGCACGCGCGGAAGGCCGTGTGACTTGACATTATAACCCGACCGAATTAAGAAGGCGCATCGTGCCTTAGTAGCTGTTATAAGGGAAGATATCTTCGTGTTCGTACGGGTTGTACTATTCATGTCCGCATCGCGCGTCACACAGCGCTGCTCTAGTGTTTTGCCAAATCTAACACGCGCGCGAGCAGTTCGTGCGCGTGCAGCGTTGGCGCTACAGGAGAGGCAGCCCCGATACCACAAGCGTAGGTAAATATTTTTCTCTAAATCTAGATGGTACTAGGAAATAGCCTGAGGAAGGGAAAAAAGCTGGCATATCCTATAAACTGTAAAGTGAGCTTTACAATACTCTTTTAATTGTATATATTTAATTTGACCGGTATTTGTTTCGTTTGCGATTAGTTTCATCTATTCAAGAGTTAGAAAACTCCCACGCATGGACGGCGTTTAGACGTTTTTTCACAAACAGTTGTTTTTAAAAATGAAATCAGACTGTCTAAGTCTGATTTATCGCCCCCATCACACCCCACATTTTAATTTTCCTTGAAAATCCTAGGAGCTGGTTGAAATTTGCGGTTTATACATTTAATTAAAATACCACAAAAAGCGTTTGTAATACGAAGAAACGCTTTTTTTGTTGAGGGCTGACATTCATCTAGTCTTACTCCTCCATAATTCTATTAACTCTGTTCGGTGAGTAGAGTTTAATTTTGGCAACCCTCATCTACTGAATGTTGTCTTTGTCGTACAACTCGGCACATCCTGTTACAAACTCTAGTGAAGTGAACAGCTGAGTACTTGCTTGCAGCAGTTTATCCAGGCATGTCAGCAACAAATAACTTGTGTTTTCATATACCGACGACTTTCGACAATCACAATAAAATTTCAACTTTATTATAACTGCTGAACTTTGAAAGTATATTTTTATCAAGATTCTTGAGATTATAAATTTATTAACACTTGGCATGTTAATGAAACCTTTTAAAGCCTAGTAATTACTTATTTTTGGCCCTAAAGCGCTATTAAGAACGATAATGTGAAAATATTATGGCCTTTTGGCCCTTAGCATTTGTAACACTATTTTATAGTGCCTAGTAGCTTCAATATAGACTTAGACCTTATACCTATAGAAATTATGAAAATTGTTTTAATAAAATATATCACCAGATGAGGTGACCTAAACGTCCTATACCATTTATTTCAATCAACATTTTGTATATATAGCAAAATATTCTTCTGAATGAATACGAGAAAAAGCTGACTAAGCACACTTGTGCGGACGGTAATAAAGAAACAAGGTGGAATGGGTACACCGATATATTTTTCCGAATGCCACCGAGACCGTAATTTATTACCGCCGTATCATTTATGTTTTCATGTATTGAGCTGAGCCACGAGCGGTGCCAAATTACATTAAAAAACTCAACAATGGTGTTTGGTTGGCTCTTTGATTAGACCGGTACTGAGAAACGCCATCTATCGCGCGCCCACAAAGGCCGGTGCTACGTCGGCTAGCACTCGTTTTCCATTCGTTCCGCTGCTGTCCAGAAACTTCGTGCAATAAAATTAATCGTTCCAATAAAATTGGAGCCGAATAGACCCGACCATGCATGAACACTTTTTAATTGGGTGCCTCTTTTTGCTCCTTTCGCAGCCAACGAATCGAGAAATCGAACTTGAGTAAGTTCCCCGTTTACAGTTGACGAAGCTAAGGCAGGATTATAAGTATTTCCACCCACCTCATTGCCAATTGGGGTAGCTGTTGTTATGAAAATTGACAGAGAGCCGGCGAGAGACAAAACTAACAAACCAGGTTATGCTTTTCAAAAATAAACGGATATTCCGGCGGCAACTCAAAAAGGTATTGGAAATAACAGTGAATAAAAACTAGAGCCATCTGACTATGGTTAGACAACTGTTAGTTTTACCGAGTGAGTGAGTTCCCGCGTCGGCTTTACTGAATATTTTTTCATTTATTTACAACAGGTTTAAAACACACATTCGATGTCCGATCAAAAGTGAGCAATTTGTTGCGTGCGAACGCAGCTCCCGACGGATTGCACGAAATCAGACAAAAAGCATGGAATAACCTCGTACAATCGAAAATATATTCCCCCATTTTCATTTTCGACAAACAATCGGGTTTAATGGGTTGAGCTCGATTCCCACTTGAGTTCGTTCGATTTTGTTTCATTTGATCGCTCTTTTCGAGGTGTCTCGTCGAGTGCTGTAATAAAATCATGAGTATTGGGAGTTGATGTGATTTTTAATTTTCTTTTTAACATTTAATTTGTAACGTTTACTTTTAATTCATAAAGAGGATCAAAATTTTATGTTTTTGTTTTAAAATAAAATTACTTGACTGGACCGGAATATTTACTTCTAATATTTACTCAATTATTGCCGCCAGACATGCTTGTCTGTAGTCGACAAGGTTGTTAACGATGTAAAATGCTTGCACTATTATTACATGCATGTTGAACAGGACCAAAAACAATTTTGATCGCAGCACTAAAAATTCTTTACAAAGGGCTGTATCACCAAAGTAACAGTATGAACATATATATGTTTTTTTTACTATAGTTACAGTATTTGAAGGATGAACTCACCAAGATCCTCCGCATCCTCGCTCCACTCCCCCTCCTGCGCCCCGCACGCCGCCAGTAGCATCACCAGCAGCCGGATCCACTTGAAGCACATTGTCACTGTTTACATCATGACGTCACAACACAACACCACATCGGACCGACACTACTGGATACTGACGACAGCCGCGCAACACCGCCACTATTTCTGTTTAATAATAATAACGTCAAACGTGTCACCATTTTTTTCCATTGTAATCCTTTGGGAGCGAACCTGACGTTTTTAGCCTGAAAATTCCAACGAGATTGTAGGATCGGATGAAGTTGTCGGATTTTTATGAATAGTTGCTATTTCGGGAAGGTTTTTTGATGTAAAGTCAAAAATAATTACACGTCAAGTTATTTTTGCAATATTAGTGACAAAACAAATCCTAGTGTCTAAAACTCTGAACTAAAATTAATGAAAAACAAAATGATCACTATCATTTTATTTTAAGACTACCAACACTGTCGTGACAAGATTGTAAGTATAAAATATAATTCATGGCGATTTCTTTTTTTACTTTTCATCCGTCGCTGTGTATTTTTAACGTATCGTAACGCATGCGTCTGTCAGACGAAAGAAAATTCCAAATTCCGATCTTATTTCCATAAAATAATGGCAACAGTGCGAAAAGGATGACTACACTAACTTACTATATAATTCTGTCAAACGACTTGACAGATGCATCCGTAAACGCACCGTAGCCGCATTTGTATGGGAATATGATCGAAATACACAATGCCCTTTGATGGTAACTGGAAAAAGCAACGCAGTAGTACAAATCTTCTGTTTTTTTATTCCCGTGGAAATACGCAATTTTATTACGTATAATAAATAAATTCAATTAGTATTATTTTAATATTGATGTCGTGGTTAGCAGGTTTTGATATTAATCTGTTAGTTTATCGTTAAGGAATTCATTTGACGAGTAATGGAATTTCGTTAATAGGAATGATTTGAGCTGCTGTAGGAAAGTTTTGTAATTTTTTTCTTCTTTTAATTGTTTAGGCACTTTCCCGTGGGATTCGTAAGAGGCAACTAAGGGAATCGAGAGTGTGTATTCCAATTTAAGGCGATGGGCTGACAACCTGTTACTATGGCGAAACACAATTTTCCGAATAAACCTCAAATATTTGTCGTTTGTTGTTTGTTTACGCTCTGGCTACCCCGCAAGGGATTATAGGCGTGATATGTGTATTTCATGATACATTTTGATTGTGGTATTATGCGAGGACCGCGCATAGCTATTGAAGATTTTCTAATTTTATGTACTAGCTATTTACCAAATATTTGGAACTGTTTGTTAAAATATAGTCGCAACAGCTGTGTATGGACGGATTAAGCAAACCAACGTGCCCGAAAACTCAAAAATTTGGTAATTCTATAATGTCAAAATCAGATAACTTGGTAACCAAACTGAGAACAAGCAAAGAATATTATGGGTTAAGTTAAGTATATCTCCCAATCTTAAATGTGGGTTCCAGTAGAATAGATTCCGTTGAATATTTTCATTTTGAACATACACACTTATTTAACTTATTGAAAGCGTGCACACGGTTTACTCGTACTAATCCTCAATTCCGTATTGTAAAAAAAATCAACTCTTTACATCCGATTATGAGTTAAATAAATGGTTTTATTCAGAAAAGTTTCGTTAATTAGCTTTCCGGAACTAAACGGTTGAATTGTATTTTCAATTTCAAAACTGACAATGAATTATGAACTTTGCCATAAGTACATAAGGTAAACTTTGAATTCCATGTTGATTTTGCTTGGTCTGGTGTACCTGATATTTCAAAACTACATTCAGTCGACAAAGAAACGTTGTATTCTTTAAGTATAACATCACATGGTAGAGTGATTTTATGTTATCAGATGGTGAAAATCAATATTAAAATACCTTGACACTAATTTAGTAACATGGGCTGACAATCACATAAAATGTTTATGTTATCAAGTAATGATATGTCAGGTTTTCATTGATAAAACTGGTATAGATTTTTAACACAACACCAAATGGGCGTAATCAATTGATTTCACAATCTCTTTTTTTAAGCAGAAATTTGGACGGCCGCTGTGGCTTAGTGGTAGTGCGACTGCCTGCGATGCAAAGGTTCCGGGTTCGATTCTCGGTGGAGCACTAACAAAGTTGATATTTATCACTTTATAAAATCGTTTCTAGTCTGCTTAGGACATTGCAGGCTGAACCACTTGATTGTCCTGCTTTATATATTCTGGAAAAAAACTACAGAAAGTCATGTGGAGCGACCGAGATCCTCCTATGTAATATTTCACCCGTTTACCTTCTAATGTAGCCAGCAGAAATGTCCCGCCAAGGAGTTATGTGATGCGCAATTTCAACGAGATGATTCAGCAATGAAACATAAGAGGTTTGTACCAACAAGTCCCGCCGGTGTAATCCGGTAAGTGTATTTACTTTACCGGCTGCTAAAGCTTCACTAGGCCACAGACCATAAAATAAGATAGACGTAACGTTATTAAAATAAGTGAGACAAAATAAACTCTGCTACTTCTAGATTTGAGTTATCGAAAAAGACATATCAAAGACACACCCACCCTTGGAAAACTGAATGATTAGACTTGATTATGCTAACGTGGTCGCCGACGTCTGTGAGGGCATGGCAATTGGCAACATTAGTAAGGCCGTAACAAAAAAAAACGGTACTTTGTAAGTTTGTATATTTTTGTAAAAATGCATTTTATGGTAGTAGTAAAGCCAAATATTTAAATTGAATAAAAAACATTAAAACTTCATAATATTGCGTCTAATAATAAATTTATTCGGTATTTGCTTCACCCAGAAAATTCTGTCGTCTGAGATCTAGGCGTAGGTACGCATACTCTTTATACGGATATATGTAAGCTGTCTTTTGCCACTTTGCGTGATGTGTGTGTCTTAACTAATTAGATTATAGCCACAAAAGTGTACAAGCGTTTAAAATAAGCCTTACGTTATGATTCTATTCTACACTGAAAATAAATCCAAAGGTTTGTGTTTACGTGTCTAACTTCTTATATCAACAATATTGTAAAACAAGTTAATGTAAATTTTTTGATGCACGTTGTAAAGTCAGATTGGTTATCACACTAATCACTACTTATGAATGAGTTCATTGTTTGTAAGAGTAGTAAGAATCTGAATATAAAACATTGCTTGCCTGTTCCAGAAAACCTAAAGTAAATTTTTCATAAATCACTGAACACTAGACTAACCATTCATTATGCTGACAAGATTCTTGACTGTGCATGAGCAGGTATGTTGGGTTAAATTACTTTTTGTTCTCAAAAAGTGGGTTTCAAATTAAATGAATGATAAAGGGACAAAATACTATTTTCCTTCTTTGCGTATCGTGGCGAATCAAATTTTATTTTTCCAATATGATGCCACACGAACAGCCTTTGGAGTGGCTGTCCATAGGTCTTCTAGCGTGCTGGTTTCGGTGCACGAATTAAGGAGATATAAGGGCACGTGCATTGTAGGAGATACGACATGCTCTGCGTGAAGCACCACCGCACCGCAAGTGCACTGTTCGAAGTCCCTATAGCCCCGCTGACACAGATTATCTTTGACTAACCTGTGTGCGGAGTCTATTCCAAACCGACCAGTGTAGGTCACTGCCACAGGAGGAAGACTTCTTTTGTCGGTATGCATGGGTCTAGGTTTGCTAGGTCTCTCCACATGCCTGCTCTAACCTTTAGGGACACTTCCTTCAGGGGCGTCACTGACGAGAAAAAATCTTTTCCAGTTTTTGAGTCTCTCTGACGCCGGGGTATTGCTAAACATGGGGTGTTTTGTGTCAGTCTCCTGCTTAGACTACCAAATAACTATTCTAAACTTAAAGCTGCTTATCTTATCTGTCCTGTATCATCCCACTGCTGGGCAGAGGCCACCACGCGCTTAACTTTAAGCTTAACTGGACTAAAATTAAATAAAGTACCTAGTGACTTACCTAAATTATGAATTTATAAAATAGTTGTCTAGAACGTTTTCATTAGACATGGTAACCAGTATGCTGACAGCGTACTCCTATTGGATGGCCCAGCTTAGCCGTTGGCCGAAAACTTAATAAGGCGTTTCTTGGCAGATGGGCCCCATAATAGGTGAGAAAATGAGGCTCCCAGAACTCCACAACCTCAGCATCAGCAGCTGTTACACCTGCATAGGCGCATGTGATGTGTATGTGAGAGGGCGCGAGATCACACACATGGCATCTCACACCGTACTTTTGCTTCTCGGCCAGGGGACGAGCATCACCCCGTCGGGCCTTTTGCCATTAGAACGAACTATAGTTTGGTTCCTAGCTTTGCCGGAACATTTGCTGAAGCAAGGGCTATCACTAAGAGCTGCGTGAACGCGGGCTGTCATTGAGGGCAGGAGAGCCCGTGTTGGTTGAGAGAAAGGTGGTTTTCCCATTTGTTGCTTTCTGACGCATAGTATATTTTACATATTATACATTTATTAAACTGTCGTATGCTATTAACGGGTTGTTCAAATACAAACAGAACTTAACAAAGGCAAAACCACCATCAAATAAGCTTGACAATTAATTAACAAAATCGAGGTGGCATTGAACAAACCGACAAACATTTAAACAAGCGGTACCGCTATAACACATGCCCATAAGCGACGACTTTCCGGCCCCTGTCAGTAATATAAAAGTTTGACGCTTGGCTACGCATACACTGGTAAATAATGTCTTTTAATCTCTTCTGACCCTTATCCCGAAGTTTCCAGAGGTTGGAAACAGTAAAGGGAATTTATTTTTCGATTATGTTGTATAATATTAGGTCAGATGGAAGAAGAGGGTTCACAAAAGTATTCGGGATGATAAGGACTCGAACAATGTTACGTCTCGCTTGAGCAACTTCGTTGATCTTAAATTGTATGGATACGAGGAAAAATTCTAGTTTCTTTTAATAAAAAATGTCAGGCGAAGTTAAATATTTTATGTCAATAATTTATAGAACTTAAACATTGAATAAGGGTTTTTTTTTTGGTGTATTATTTGCAAGCAACCGGTGATTTCAATTTATGTTCCTACCTCGCTATTATTACATTACAGAAGGCGTAAATAGTAGCTATAATTGGTGCAACAATATGCAGAAAACTTTGCCCGTCCACATATTTCCTTTTTGTACATGTACATCGCGCGACCATATCGTAAGACAATTTAGTTTATCTTGTTTTTATTGAATATAAAACGCCAGAGTGCGTACCTTTCTCTTATCCGATCGGAATATTTATTGCACAAGTTTGTTTTTGACCGCCTCACGTAGTTTATAGGCCGAACCGCTCGAACCCCGAATTGGCAATTGCTATTTAATATATATTTTATTCTGTAACTTTTCAAACTCATATTTCTTGGATTTCTTTCCCGTACGTGACCGTGACTCATGTTTCTATATGCTAATCGGTATGTGGGTGACTTATGGACTTATTTACCTGGTTTCCTCTCTGTATTTGTATAAATAAGGGACCAAAAGAAAAGAGTTAAAGGATTATTTATGCCAGTATTTCTTTTCTGAGGGATATCGTTTTGGGAATAGGTACAACATACAATATCAAAGGCATAGGTCGAGCAACTAATCTTTTTGTAACAAATATTTTACATAGCCTTACGACCTTTATTGTTATGCTCATGTTCCTATGTATTCTGCACACATTTATAATAAACTTGGAATGGGATCAATTTTCCAACACGAGCATTTATGAACACTAAGCTAGACCCAGCAGATATTACCTTTCCTGATCGTGAGGCAGTAAGAATATAAAAACGCAGGTGGGTAAAAAATACAAGAGAATATTGTGAGATTACGACTCATGTTCATTGTGAACGGCATAGCGGGCGATAATAGCGGGCAAAGGTCGAGCGACCTCAACGACCAACCCAACCGGCCCGGCGCCAATGTGCTGGAAGAACCTTCCGAAACGACAATGCTGAATCTTTTATTAGTTTCGTGAATAGACGGCCAGTTGACATAACCGTCGGCAACATCTGTTGTGATATTACGCCATGTTCTACCATCGACCCGTTCCTTCCTATTTTTGTGCACGTGGAATTCGTGAACATCTGAATGGTAAGAATTGAATTGACCTTTACGTGAACTGTGCCGGCGGCTGACACTCGGTCGCCCGCCGCGTTCGTAGTTTTGCTGGCCTCTGCGAATATACAAGATCTGCGAATCCAACGGATGTAGTGCTCATTTGGAAGAGCCGTATTTTAGACGGAGTTTAGCGGGGTGGATTTAACCCACTCTGTTGGAATGATGCGAGCGTAACTTCAGATTTAGGTCACTGTAGTGTTTACATGCCTACATCTTGTATAGATATGTCATGAAAAGTCAGACCGAATAAATAATACGCAAGTGAATGGTTACTTATAACAACATTCAGTACCTTCTGTCGGTGTGGTTTTTAGTAGATAAAAATTGTTTTATATCGATTTAATGTATTTATCACTTTTTTTTATCAATTAAGTAATAATAATAAATAAATAATAAAGTATAAAGAGGCCTATTGTGAATTTCATACATTCCATTGTTTTGTCTCCGGGAGCCCGTTATGCAAAAATACACATTCAATCTACCTAAAGACGACTCAAACCTTAATAAATAATGATAAAAGTTTATTCATTCAAAAACACAGCTGCAAAAACATATAACAAAAAAAACGCCGGATACGTTGGTACTTACACATACATGACATAATAATAAACTTTTCTAGGCTTTTCTTCATTCGCAGCGGCCTCCGCACCAAGTGCAGCTTGTATCGCGGAGACATTTGATTTACTTAAGGTGAAATGGGGTTAAAAATCAACCGCGCAAGGTTGGACTGGACAGTGTTCCGAATAATGTATCCCATTCCTTGAAATCTCCAAAAATTAGATGATTTTTTTTGCAACACTTCAAGATACAGGGTTATTTTTTATTCACCCCGGAAATTTTACAGGGTGATTCTACTCATGATTCTGAACAAGTATTATTATGGTGTCACCTGCGAAATCACGAAAAAAAAACAGCTGCTCCATAGAAAAATTCGTACCTACTCGAACAAAATGTATGGAACATCTGGTTTTTTTTTTGCGATTTCGCAGGTATACATTATAAAAGTTGTTCAGAATCATGAATAGAATCGCCCTGTAAAATTTCATGGGTGAATAAAAAAAAACCCTGTATAATATTATGCTACAAAACTATGGGGCTCGAAATACGATTAATTAAAATTGCCTCGATAGAGAAAAGTCGTAGAGTAATCTCCTATGTTGCGTTTTTGGCCCGTTTTTTAGACGATTACCTGAACGATTTGATTAATCCATCATCATATTTTATTTTGTATCTTCTTCTTCCTCATTAAATGAGTAATGAATCTATGGGCTTACATTTGGAAGTATTTGTATATATACTTAGTTTATAGGTTTTCCGGATCTGAGCCGTCGTCGTCTGTTCGTCTTTAGGACTGGGACTTACTTTTTGGGATTGATGCGGTCTAAAAAATTGGTTTCGGTTTGGATATGACACATACATGATACTTTATCTTTGCATGCTAATATTAATACACACACATACATAAACATATCACGCCTATAATTCTATACGGGGTAGGCAGAGTGTAAACGGTCACAAAAAGCAGACATTTACGCCACGTCTGACAAAATATTTGAGGGTCATTCGGAATATTGTGTATCGCTATAGTGACAGGATGTCAGCCCATCGCCTAAAATTGCAATGCACACCCTCTAGTCTAAAACTAAGAAAAAAAAGAGGATGGCTTGGCAATATCATTGAGTGTAAAAGAGTGCGTGTTGTGGTACGAAAATATGTACTTGTGCGTCTGTAAGGGAATTATAGCAGGCTGCTCTTTAATTGGTCATAGACTTTAGTCCCTATATAAAAAAACCAAGTTCCACAACAAATGCAGTCAGTTAAAAGGTATTTCGCGATAATTAATGTGTACGTGTGATAATATATATATATATATATACATATATATAACACGATAATTGAAGTGTAAAAATATGACAGCTATCACCGAGAGATAATATTATCTTTTTACACTTTAATTATCGCGTGATATATATATATATAGAAAGTTGTTTAGTTTCATGTTCTGAAAGTACCCTATCAGTATACTATAAGGCTGTCTCTTACACCCTGTATATGTATATCCTTCCTACTGATTCGATTTGTCAAGATTTTGTCCAGCAGTGGATGGATAGGCTGATGTGAAATGATTTGAGGAAATGATTTAATTGGCTGACAGATTTTTACTAATTTTCAACCTTAGTTTATATGGAAAACTAATTCAAATGCTTGCACTGGTACTCCCCTTGAAAAGTTTTTAACTTTTACATCCTATATATAATACAAAATAAGGAACAAAGCTGGTAACCATTTGTTTACATTTGTGCGCGGAAGTTTGGAAAATTGAAGGGCTAGATAACCCTTGAAATTAAACAAGTGTCCCGTGGGCCACGAAGGCAACATTTCCTATCCAGTTGACCCTCTGAGTTTTCTCTCCAAGGAGTAATTAGAATAAAAGAGTGTTAAACTTAGTCCTAACTGATGGACACGTCTGGGCAGGGGTTTGCAACATTTGTCTCCCAAGGGCTCGCCCGGGCTGTATTGCCGACAACATGTTTTAATTCCTCGCAATGTACTCAATTAATTTGTTTTAAATGAAATCCCATGTGGTGCAATGTAAAAAGTGGTGTGTTTTTTTAAAGAATTTTGTTCAATATACCTAAACATGAATCTAGCATGAATATAAATTCGCATTTATGATTATATCAGGTAAGCGCTTACCTACCTCTCCTAAAGTAATAAAACGGCAGCCGAATTCTGATATTGCCTTACTCATCTTTCAAACTTTTTAGTAGTTAGTAGTAGATATACAAAAATAAGAATCTGTTTGATAAAAAATTGGATTAAATGAGATACTAATACTATTAGTATTTTGTATGCATATCGGTAACATATTGATATTTCATTGTATTATCAACATAATATAATTTAATTGTGTTTTTTCTCGGAATCATTAAAGAAAAAAATTATTTATATATAATGAGATTAAACTGTGAGCTCTACATACTAAAATTAAAAACTGTCATGATATTTTGACTTCATATGATCACCATCGGACATACCTAGACCGTAGGTTAATTTTTGCTGTATTTGAATTAGGCTTACAAACGTAAATCGGAGAAAGCGGAGGAGCGAATCTGTCACAATGTCACCGAACGGCAGACCATGGGGATTATTTTTATTTCGCAGCCGAGATTTATTTTCCTTAGATTAGCATCCCTCTTATTTATGCTAATGTAATTTTAATGGCGCCGCCTTTTTCGGCTAATTTCATTTTAGCAAAACTCGCTGGATTTATTTTAAACCGAGGCTTATTAAGACGCCCTTGGTGACGGTTTCGCTTATAAAATTTGAGTTATTGGTTTTGAACAAATTAATATTTACGATCTAATTTGTTTAATTGAATAAATATCTGTTTTTTTAAGTCAAAGTCATATCTTTTATATATGTATCATTTAACGTTGTAGAAATATTAAATAGCCTTACTTTCTTATTATTTTTGTGTTAGATATAAAATAATTAAAAAACATGACGATTTATCACTTAAATGTACTCATTTCTATATAAAAAATAAATGAAACGTGTCATAAATTGTATACTTCGTGTTCAATTATTTTAAAAACGATTGTCAAAGGGTAGGTTTCATCCTGGGTATTTACCATGTATTTACAGTAAAAAAAAAACGATTGTATGAAAAGGAATATGACAAATCGGACAGGAATAATATGATGTCATATTCAAACAATTTAAAATATTTAATCATACTTGAAAATGAAATAAGTCTAGACTTAGATATGTAAAAAAACACAGATATGAGGTACTACGAGTATGCTCATAGGTACATAGTTAGTCATCCATACAATTTAAGTTCTCCAAGGTAGTATTAAATATGTCTGATTTTGTTGGCACGAAGTTGTTACAAAACGACACATAATACCTAGAATTTGAATTTTACTGCACGCTACAAATGGGTACTGATATCTTTATAACGCTACGGCGGTACCATTTGGTTAACGTTCGATAAAAATGTATAAAAACTTGACACAGGTCCAACTACAAACAGAACTAAAGTTTTAAATTAAAATTTCATCAAATTGAAATTAAGTGTTAAACATACACACACATATCATATCACGCCTATTATCCCTTAAAGTACCAGTAATTTTGACCGTTTCGAGTGAACTAAAATGTAATGGACATTATTTTATTTTACGTTAGATACAAAAGATATATATATCGTTTAGAGTGTTTGGGTTGCTTATTAAGATACACATATTTTCATAATTTTTAATGTAATCGTTTCGGAAATATTTTGAAAAGTTGTAAATACTTCCAAAGTTAGGATTACCATGAAAAATCCTTTGCTTATAGTAGAAAAAAAAAACAGTGGAGAAAACTTCATTCATTCATCTGTCAATGAATGTCAATCAGTTTTTTTTTTAAATAAAGGTCATATAAGTGGTAGGCAAACGAATTTTGTTTTCAACAGCCTAGTTATTGGAACTAAACTATCACTTATTAAAATTTAAAATCTCTGATTATGAAACAAAATAAAATAAAAAGAACTTGCCTCTTATTTAATGATGCGATAAACTATCTATTAAAAATATAATAGAGTCTTGTTAGAAATTTGAAATGTTGTGGATTGATAGCAAAGCATATTTTTACGAGTGTATGCTAGACCTAAGGAGTCAAAATTTTAGAAATATTTAGATAAACGCTTACTTATTTGTGTCCTAGACAAAAATACGAAAAACATTAGAAAAGAGCTTTACTCAGAAGCTCTAGCTACTAAGTAGCTCTACAATGTCTACACGTCTGGTTCAATTGCAGGCACAGTCACGAACAGTATCGGGAAATTCGGATTGAAAGAAACTTGGCTTTGTAACAAACAAACACTACCATATCTTAGTGTTTATTTTTTACCGGTAGCAACTCAATATATTATTATCGTCATTGATTCTGAAATGACAGGTTTAGTAATAATATTACAATAAAAGTTTGTTCTCATAAAATAAGTATCCAAGAAACTAGTTCTACACATTATAACAATTTGATAGGTAAAAGGTGTGTGTAACCCTCAGACTAAGGAAACAATGCCTTCTCGAAACATTTGTTAATACAATAGTGACCTATACCAGAAACTCAGGACGAGCTGGTGATAAGGAAAAACTTTCGCCAAGACACGTAAGTGGAAACAAGAGAAAAAAATGGGCCTGCCTTACAAATTGACTTGGTCGATTGGTTCATTTAGTATGAGAGGTCCATTTATAAAATATTTCCATTTATGTTCCTTGGGGAAAGTTCACATCAGCTCGGTCTATGTTTTCAGTAATGGTCACTTGTAAAATTTCAGTCCATACTCATTTCTGTTACGAAGTAAACTGTTGGAACGATCACAAATATAGAAAACTATTTTTATCAGTACCTAAGTACCTATAGAGTAACAGCTTGTATTCAAGTCTCGATCAATTGGAATAGAAAGAAAACTGATTCCCAAGCACTAGCGTGTATCGTAATTGTCTTCAGTGGTACCATGGACGTGTTTTAAACGCAACTTGTCTACCGTGGTATCATGAGCGAAATTTCAACGGGAATTGTTTGTGAAACCGTAGCTTGTTGACTGGGAACGGATAGATTGGGTTTATTCTAGACAAAATGGGGTTGGATTGTTAGCTTTGTACCAGCGGATAGGTCCAAATTGCTCAGTTAATGAGTTTGAGTTTGGAAAAAAATGTTGTTAGGAGTTCACGTGCCACTTCCAGGATTTTCAGACAACGGACAAACAAAAAATGTTTTTAACAGAATTATTGTTCTTGTTTTGTGAAAATAAAATAACAAAACCATATTAGAAATAATATGATTATCTCCATCATACTCTCTACTCAATAAACTTTAAAGTTTTGATTTTTATGACATAGGTGTCATTATCAGACCGTCTTACTAGTTCGAGAATAAACAATAGCGTTTCAATTTATTTATTGACTACATCGAAAATAGCTTTTACAGCAGCAACACAATCGGTGGGTGTTGCCAGCCGCGGCAGGTGTAACGTACATGGTGTTTGCTTGTCTCTACTTGATCGCGCATGTCCGGACATGTTCGAATGCATTAAACTTTTGTTACGTGTTTAAAAACACACTGTATTTGTTTTTCTTCCGTTTGTTTTGTGTATCTTGATTGTAGACGGAAATGGAATGGTTTTGATTTATGTCGTCTGTTTTTGTTGAAGAAATTTTGTGATGTTTATTTTGTTACTGCGGTTATTTCTAGAATTAAAAGATTGTTACAAAGATTATAGACATTATAGTTCTTTAGTTTAGTTTTTCTGAGACGTCAATATTTTTTACTTTCTATAATTAATGCAGTCAGCTGATTGTGACTCGTTCGATTCGATGGGTGGTCGTTTTTTTAATCGTTTCCTGGTAATATGGATAGGTAAGGATAAAGGATATGGTAAGATTATTACCACAAATAAATTTAAAGTTTATTTGTCATATGACGGCTGATGTGGCGCAGTGGTAGTGTGACTGCCTGCGACGCAAATGTTCCGGGTTCGATTCTCGGTGGGACACTCACAAAAGTTGATATTTGTCACTTTGTGACTTTGTTCCCGGTCTGGTTAGGACATTGCAGGGTGAACCACATAATTGACCGAAAAATATATGGTTCCGTGCTTCGGAGGGCACGTTAAGCCGTCGGTCCCGGTTGCTGTCTATGTTTACTTAGACGGCGGCCGTTACACAACCATGTCAGAGGCAGCTACTATTTGTAGTAGGCGGTTGAAAAAAACTCTGACATCAGGGTTCATTGTGTCGTTGGACGACTCGGTGTCCCACACGAAAAGAGAGAGAAGGAAAATAAAAACTGTTTTTATGTTGAAACAAAGCGTAACCTACATCTGATATTCATTATAGTAAGTAAATTCTAATACCAATTGCTCTCTGTGGGTGTTCCGAATGAACTGTCAAAGACATTGCCCCATTGAATAGGCACCTATAACATGGACCCTTTGAATAGGTGCCTAGTTCAATGCCTACACATACG
Organism: Tuta absoluta; assembly: GCA_027580185.1. Classification (NCBI taxonomy): domain Eukaryota; kingdom Metazoa; phylum Arthropoda; class Insecta; order Lepidoptera; family Gelechiidae; genus Tuta; species Tuta absoluta. The sequence goes on from JAQAHW010000052.1 coordinate 1,929,069, forward strand.
CAGATATGTGTTATCAAAATAATAGAATACTACCTCTATTCACGATCTCAAGTTTGTTTTTCTAAAATATATGTTGTAAGGTCAGTTGTGATATGTTGAATAGGTTTATATATTTTTTATATTATTGTCGGCCAGGGATTAAAAAATTTTCCAGCTTTTATTTTCATTTATGAAAATAATAAAGCACGGTGAGTGCAAAATAAACCATACCTAGTTCATAATTATCTTGTCACGTTTTCTAAAAATTGTTTAATGATAATGAGATATTTAACGATATTCAGGTCTTACTGATCTACAAATCTGGCCAGTTATAAATATTTAGATTTATTCACAAAAATATCGTTGACTTTATTCTAGGTATATAAAGAGTAAAAAAAAATGAAACAGAGAATATAAATCAAAAAAGGAGCGAGTATGCAAATGAATCTGCAAATCTAACCTCAACCCAAGTGTGTTTTGCTTCCAAGTTAAGAAACCTTAAAATATTTAGACGACAGCTGTATTACACTAGCGGAGGATTCAAAACCAGTGAAATGCATGCGACAGCGTTTAAAATGATTAACAAAGAAAATTATCGTGTTTTCTTACATGGAGCCAAGAATCAATTTTGCAAAATCCAATCATAAAATTCAGGTATCTAGCTCTGAAAGTTAATAACTGGCTGTCAGTCTAATTGTAGTTAGTGGGCTAAGCGGATTACATTTCCATTACTAAGTGTCATCGCCTATCGAGCTGCGCATTAGCCCGTCAATCTGTCGACCTCTCGTCAACAAAGCTTTTTGTGGGGGAAATAGTTACAATTTTGTTTCAGCAACTTTATAGACGGCCATTACCCACGTGAAACACAATATTTCTATCTTATAACATTATACATACACACAGAGTGCAAGGGACGGTGTACCGAAAGCTTTGCAGGCATGATAAGACCAGAAATGAACAAATTTTAGTATGGAGCCTATATTGGAAAATGCTTTTTTATTCGAGTTTTTAGTTGTCAGCTGGTGGTTGACAAATTTCTCCCATATACCAAAATATCCTCCTTAGAAAAAAATTATCAGTTTCATGGTTTGAGCATGCCTGCAACGTTTTCGATACACCGTTCCTTACACCTTGTTTCACTAGATTTTTAGGATTCTTTTTCTACTACACAAATCTGAATAAGCACGTCGTCAGTCTCTTCACTTGCAACATGTAAAAATGGGCGATATATATCTGAGGTGGTCATGAAAGTAAACATCTTTCACCATCGCACATTGGCTCGAAACATGAAAAAAATATTTGCTATGCTTGCCGATCAGTGGATTAATTAGGATATACCATCCTAAATGTCAAAATGTGTTATTTGATATTAAAATGTATACTCATTGATTTAGTTTTGTTACTAAAATATTCTTACTTACTTACTTTCTATCAAATGAAATATTTAAGAACACCCATTTTTGACTAGGGGTAAGCTTAAAACCAGCAGTGTGCTGTGCCTACACCCATTTCAGCTCATCTTGTATATTTGTACTGAGTTTACTGATTGTAGTGCCTAAGATGTGAAGCGAAATAAATATATTTGTATTTGAAATGTGGGTAGTCCAGACAAATAAAAAAAGGTAAAAAAATGCCAGACTAAAATGTACCTGTAATTTTATGAATAATAAAAATATGTTTTTTATGACATGTAATCGATATCATGCAGCAACACATCTGAATCAAAATCTCATCTCAAAATAACAAACATTAATTAATATCAAATTAAGAGAATTTCAAGATAAAGTTTCAAACGTAAAATAAATACTCTAATTATAAGGTACTAGAAAAAAATAAGGATAGATAAATTAGGCGACAAAGTTCATAGATCTACGAGTAATTTTCATAAATTATAAATAAACTACCCAGCGCATAACACGAAGAGGTGCTGGTTACGGTGGCAACTTCCGCGTAACTAAAGATCAAGCAAGTTTGCGATGATAAAATACAATTTAATGCAAACGGAGGTAGTAAAATCAGATACAACAAAATAGCGTCTCATTCTAAACTACGAAAAGGTGCAATCACTGAAGCGTCAACTGCACCACTCGACTCGACGCAATTATTGACAATATAACGCACGGCGTACCGTGCGTTATATTTTTGATGTGCTGTATAAAAGTAAAACTTACTTTTCTCATAATCAACAGTCACAACAGCCTACAACGGGAGATTGGATGGTGTTTGCTATAGTCACCACGTTAGACAGGCGTGATGAGCGCAGTGCAAGGTGTTATACTATATAGGAAAATCTTTTTACAACATCCTTGGGTAGAAATAGGGTGATGCTATTCTGCTATTCTAACCCGCCACCACACAGCATAATCAGACCATTACCCGTTACTTCTACTCGAAAATTTCCTGATACGTAGATTTTTTGTTGATTTCTATATTTCATTTTCTTTGCGAATGTCTACTACCTATAACTAAGTACGCGTACGCTTCTTAGTAGGTTAGGTATAAAGATTCAGAATTCAACCTAAAGAAGCGCGTTTACCTAGTATAATGAAATCATTAATCTTGTCTATATAGACATCAATCAATTTAAATTGTGTGCTAAAGTCCATTAAATTCACCCGCATCCGATTTTTCAAATAACTTTTAGGCGTAAACTTTTTAATCGCCACGTTTTATCGCGGGCTCCCATTTATGTGAATATTTTAGGAGTTTTCCCGAAGAATTGTTTAGATACTAATTTATAAATGGAACCCAGGGGACAAAGAGTGTTGTAGTTTTATAAAATATTGCGTTCATAAAGAAGGCTCTAGGGTCCGGGACGAGAGCCAGCCATCTGCAAAATGTTGGGTTTTTGCTGACTTTACAGCTCGGCGGTTTACTGCGAATTGCAAGTTTATTTCCTATAGGTCATTTACATGGTTTTTGAGTTTCATAAAGATTTAGGGCAATCAACAAGCTTTGTCTATTTTTATTTTACTTTTACTTACAGTGTATTGAGATGGAATAATAATACGGATTGGATACCTTTAGTTTCTTTTCCTTTTTTCGAAACAATCTTTTACTCTACTATGACAATGACAGATATTTTGCACAGATATACTGAACAAAAGTCCTAAAGTTGGAAATTATAAAGCATAAAATCAAAATCCTTCCAACCAGGAAATACAAAAACTCGGGAAAAGCAGAACAAAAAGTAGAAACTCAATGTAACAGATATTTGTTATAATGAAGTGATCATTATTCGCCGTCCTCGAAAAAGATTTTCTATTTTCTTTCATAACCTCTAAAGTCCAAAATAAATGGTCCTGTTTGGATTTAATGGCGGCTATTTAGTAGACTCAATTCGAAGAAAATTATAAAAATTGGCATAATTAATTGTTGGGGCTTTGTTTTGTGTGTGTGGTCTTTATTAGTGACCCAGTTGACCCCTTTCGTGTTGAAATCCATTCATAATGAGGTTACAATCCTTAATGAATATGCAGGAATTGTAAGGAAAATAAAAGGGACACAGCGAGCATAATGTTTGCAAAAAAGAAAAGAAAAACGTAAATTGACATTTGAAATGGAAGCAAGTTCTTTGATTTGTATTTTATAATGTCATTATAGAATGTAGCCAAGTAAAAATACATTTATTACTATTTGAAGAAAACATAATTGAATCTTCAAATTATCCAATAATCACATCAATTAAATACTCACGAAAACATTAGTTGAAATCCTAGTGAAAGTAGATGAACTGTTTTGTTCAAATAATAATTTACTTACAGCAAAAAACCTTCCACATTGAAAAAATATTATAGAATATTTACACGCGAAGTTCTATGGAAAATAGAAAAAACACACGTCAGCAATAACAATTTTAGATTTACAGTCAGTTTAATTCTTCCATGTCACAGCACTATTGAATTTTATTCAGTAAAATACACGTGAATTTGTAACGAGCGACAGCGGCCGACCGCGACCTCTCGCGTCAGGTACCGAACAACCACTGGGTCGGCATTGGAGGATATTTTCCAAAGGTGAGGAACTCGGCAGCCCCCGCCGCCGTTCGGCTACCCTCGCCACTCATCTCGATTCGATTGTGAAAAGAATTTCATATTTCACACAGTATACAGCTTTCGTAACTGAAAAGGATTTTCCTAAATTAAAGGTGTGATAGCGTCACAAAACCGAAGTGAAATGCAATTTAGGATGGGGTGCAGGATTTGTGAGAAAGATAATTTTGAGAAACATCACGTTTTAGGATAGTAGGCAACCAATACCTATAGGCTTGGTAGTTTCGACCAATGTAAGGAGTTTTCCTATTTTATAATAAGTTTTTGCTCACCCTTACTAAACAGTTTCTTTGCTCCATTTTACGCTTGAAAGTCATTCATGGGGGGATGCCCATGTTAAGCAGTGGACTGTTGTGGCTTTAAATGAATATAATTATGTCATTCATGAAGGTAAAGTTACATACATGAATTTATTATAAGCTTGGAATAAAAATAACTTGTAACACTTGCTGGTGCTTAAAACCAATAAAAAGCCCACGCATTTACAGTGTCAATAGATACAAAGTTGCCCTCATTCAGTATTCTGGTCGAACAAATTAGCTTCAAAGACAGTGATGGCGATGTCCGTTCGACGGTTGGTAAATTATTAAAACGACCATTTGTCAACAGCCCATGACAAACGTTAAATAGCCGTGCGCGTAATCACAAAATTATCAACTGGTAATTTGGACGACGGTACTTAACCAAACAGTGTAAATAAAAGGAAAAATATTTTCTTCGGTTTGACGTCAATAACCGATAATTAACATTTGATTCTTTTTGTTCTAATATACTTGTTGGAAATGGGTAAACTTAAAACGTAAGTAAAAACTGAAAGCTGTCTTCAATCTTTTGTTGAAAATAATAGGTAATTATATTTATATTTGAATAGGTATAATAAGCAACAATGATGAATAAAGATACTTTGCAAGTACCTGTTTCAATCTCGTATACACTTCTATTTTTATTGCCAATTTGAATTTAACATGTACATTGGGTCTCTCATGTACGACCGATGTGGCGCAGTGGTAGTGCGACTGCCTGCGACGCAAAGGTTCCGGGTTCGATTCTCGGTGGGACACTCACAACAGTTGATATTTATCTCTTTGTGAATTTGTTCTCAGTCTGGTTAGGACATTACAGGCTGAACCAACTGATTGTCCGAAAAAGAAATGGTTCCGTGCTTCGGAGGGCACGTTAAGCCGTCGGTCCCGGTTGCTATCTATGATTACTTAGACGGCGGTCGTAACACAACCATGTCAGAGGCCTACTAGTGGTAGTAGGCGGTTGAAAAACTCTGACACCAGGGTTCATCGGGTCGTTGGATGACTCGGTGTCCCACACGAGAAGAGAGAGAGATTGGGTCTCTGAAATTGCCTAAGGGCATTACCTCGTCGGCTATGTTGGTCAAATATTATGATTTCTTGTTATTTGATTGGTATGTACCATCAGGGATTTTACCTTGGAGAGTAATTTAATTTGTTTGTTTGTTTACTTTTTCCTGCATGCGGGCTTACGCTGGGTCGCGTGAATTTTGCTCTCCCATGTACACAAAATACTCCAAAAGTTTGATGAATTTTTAATATAAAAAGGTAAAGGTAATCTGTTTTGCAAAATTCGGCTTGATTGTGGTGGGTTCGAAAACAGAACATCATTTATCCGATGACAGAGCTTTTAAAACTTTACTAGGTTTATGTGTTTTCCTCGATCAAAAATTATTCAAAATGAGAAGAAATAATGTAACTTATGTTTAATATTTATTTGCATTCTTTTGTAGGTACATATCTTCTTCTTCTTTTCGTGTGGGTCACCTTCATCATCTTTCTTTTGGTTTCTTCAATAATTTTTACTGCGTAAATGCAATCACGCCCACCAAAGAAGTACTTAAAAATTGGATAAAAATAAGCTGCTTCACTTCCATCAAGTCCTAGCATCTATAAAATACGAAAATGTCCTTAGTTAATGAAATAAAATTAAAAAAGATTTAGTTTGTTTTAGTAAGCTATTCTTAAAGTTATCTAATTTGACCGGAACGCAAACATTTGATGTAAATTGTACAGTAGTTGGTACCACAGAGAATCGGGCTCGACATAAACGGATCCCAATTGTTCAATAGGATTCCCGTCGAGTTTGCAAACAATAATATGTTATTGGCTGTAAAGGTTCCACGTTCCGAGGTTTTAGTCTTTTGTAAAACTTTGCAGATTTGCAGGATACCAGTTTTGCAACATTTCGGGAGTTTCGAGTCAGGTTTAGTTTCTTTATCGTACGTCTAACTCTAGAACCTATTGATTTTTGACAAAATGTTTAGCTAGGTATGATGCTTCCTTATTTAAAATAGTTTCTCAAGCAAATAATTATGTATATAATTATAAAATTTTATTATCTGTTGAATATACGTTACATATTCAACGGATTTGGTATCATTACAGCACGGTTGGTATGAGAAATGTGGTCAGTCCATGTCCCAGTAGAAGTAGGAACTGTTGATGATGCCTGATGAAGTTAGTATTGTTAATCAAAATACCAAGTTCAAACTCAAATCAACCTATTCACTGTAACACGTATACGAATTCCTTAGCTATTGTACACACAAACCGTAAAGATATCTATTCTTGACGTCACGAGATGAAAGATAGTCCCCTCGCGACTCCCCTCCGATTTTTCTCCATAGATAGTCGCCATATAATCCATGAACAGGGTGTTGCTAGCTGCAAACGCATTTATTTTTACACATAACTAATAAGATGAGTGAAATAAGATTACAAGTACCCGATCGAGAAATAAAAGGGTGGAAAACTGTTACTAGGCAGGCTAGGGAAGAAATCCAATCTGATTTGATTATAAATAAATAATAATATATAGATATGATGATCTTTCCGACCGATTTTCGGCCATGGCGACTACTTCAACTCCTAATCAAAGAGGCGTTGATGCGCTCGGAGATGGCTACTACAGCCAATTTTAGCTGAGAAATCTCGTGCGCAATGCGGGCAGGTGAGCTTGCCGTTCACATAATTGTAGTTAATGGCTGCAGGTGGACGGTCTTTCAGCTCATCGCGCTTAGCGTCGAGGTCTGCTTTGCGCTGCTCCTCAAACTCGCGTATTCGCCTTTTTACCATCCCGCGCCATTCTGGGCGCTGTGCTGCCAGACCCTCCCATTTAGTGGGCTCGATGTTGCAACGTTTCATGTGGCGCTTTTGAACATCTTTATATCTGAGGAGTTGTCCACCCTGCTTTCGCTTGCCCTCCTCTAGTTCAGAATAAAAGATGCGCTTCGCCACTCTCTCCTCCGCCATCCGGGATACGTGACCGCACCATCGAAGTTGCCGACGCATTAGATAGGCTTCAATGCCACCGACATTGGCTCGTCTCAGAACTTCGGTGTTACGCACTCGGTCGGACCATCTGATCTTCATGATGGTGCGAAGGCATTTAAGGTGGAAACGATCCAGAGTACGTATGTGGTGGCGGTAGACACACCAGGTCTCGGAGGAGTACAGAAGGTTTGGCAGCACAATCGCCATGTAGACAGATATTTTTGTGGCTAACTTTAGGTCGTGCGAGCAGAAAACCTTGGAACGCAGCTTTCCAAATGCTGCAGCTGCAGCACTGATTCGGCTGTTGATCTCGGCATCAAGGTCACACTTAGATGTTACAGTGTTCCCAAGATAACGGAACTTATCAACTTGTTTCAGCATATCCTCACCAAGCTTAATGGCCAGTGTCTCGCGACCATGTGTGTCTAGAGACATTACTTCCGTCTTTTTAACACTGATCTTCAGGCCGAATTTGCAGCATGCTTGGTGAAAAACGGACATCAGCTGTTGCAAGCTGTCTGGGGATTCCGCAAGAAAGCACAAGTCATCAGCATACATGATCTCTGTAATCAGTGCATACGAAACCTTAGTGCGCGCCCTAAGTCTAGCCAAGTTGAAAAGACTACCATCTGTGCGGAATCGGATGCGGACTCCTTCGGATACAGTATTCAAGACCTCCTTGACAACTACTGCAAAGTATAAGGCGAACAGTGTAGGCGCTAGAACACACCCTTGTTTCACCCCACAGGTGACGGGGAAGAAATCAGACTGTTCACCTTCTACAGAGACACAGCACTGCATATTGTCATGCAGGAGTCTTAGAAGTCGAACAAACTTATCCGTGCACCCTAGTTTTTCCAGCACCATCCAGAGAGCTTCGCGAGGCACACTGTCGAATGCTTTCTCCAAGTCAACAAAGCAGAGGTACAACTGACGCCCTTGTTCTCTGCTTTTTTCCTGCAGTTGACGCACTGAGAAAATAGCTTCACATGTGCCTCGGTCAGGTCGGAAGCCAAACTGGGTTTCGGGCAGAATCTTTTCGGACAGGTCTTTCAGGCGGTTCAATAAAACTCTTGCAAAAGCCTTTCCAGGGACCGACAGTAATGAAATACCACGATAAGAGTTGCAGTCGGAACGGTCACCCTTGTTCTTGTAGAGAGCACTTATGCGAGAAACTTTGAAGTCATCCGGGACTCGCTCCTCTTCCCACATTTGAACAAATAGCTTCCATACCGACGTGTGCAGCTCTATACCACCGTACTTCAGAAGCTCACCCGGTATAAGGTCAATGCCGATCGCCCGCTTATTGTGCTGCTGTCTGATGGCAGTAACAACCTCATCGTACGACAGGGGCTTGTCCAGCTCTGTGTTTAATGGAAGTTGAGGCAGTAAACTGATATGATGCAGATCAGCTGAACGATCTACGTTAAGCAAGTTTTTGAAGTGTTCAGCCCAACGTTTAAGTACATCCTCCTTGCTGGTCAGGAGTTGCAGACCGTCTAAAGACCTCAAAGGCACTTTTGCTCGGTAGGACGCACCAATCAGTTTACGCACTTCACAGTAAAACTCCCCAAGCTGGTTAGTATCGGCAAGCCACTGCATTTGACAAGCTTTGTCCCGCCACCACTTGTCTTTTAACTGTCGAGACAGCCTTCGTAATTCCTGGTCACTGTCTTTGACCACCGCAACACTTCCAACTCTTCTATTGTGCTGTCGCAGGAGCTCTCGATGTTTGTCGAATGCTGCTTGTAGAACCTCGCCATTGTCATCGAACCAATCCTCCCTATGTCGGTCTTTCGCACCCAAAGTAGCAGAAGCGGCTTCCATGAGATGACATGACAAAGTTTCCCAAGCAGCACCGACATCACTAGTCTCATTAGTTGGTGACAGCTTTTCTGTTAAGGCTTCAGCATATTTCACCCTGACCTCGCGATCTTTCAGCCTATCCACGTTTAGACCCGCCGGCTTTTTCACTATGGATCTACGAGGTCGACGGAGGCGGAGTCGTAGTTTGGTGACAACAAGTCTATGGTCAGTCCAACAGTGAGCACCGCGCATGACACGGGTGATTTGGACTTGACTGATGTCTCTTTGCCGCATTATAGCATAATCGATCAAATGCCAGTGTTTGGATCTCGGGTGCATCCACGTCGTCTTGTGCTTAGCGGCAAGTCTGAACATGGTGTTCGATATCGCAAGGTCGTATTGAGCACAAAGACTAAGTAGTAACTGACCATTGCTGTTCATGTTACCAACTCCGTGTCGCCCCAGAACTCCAGGCCAAGCCTCATAGTCCCGACCAACTCTGGCATTGAAATCGCCAAGCAATAAGATCTGCTCTCTGGCGTTTATACTGTCTAGGCATTGAGATACTTCCTCGTAGAATTTGTCCTTAATGTCATCAGACTTGTCAAGCGTTGGAGCATAGACACTGATGACATTAAGGTAGTTGTCTTTGTCCAGATGAAGGCGCAGCGTGGTAATGCGGTCCGAGATGTGTACAGGACATTCTTGTAGTCGCTTTAATAAATGTTTTTTGATGGCAAAGCCTACCCCTGAACGTCGAAGTTCGGATGCAGAGGTACCCTTCCAGAAGAAAGTGTAGCCCCCTCCATCTTCCACCAGTTCTCCTTCATCGGCAAGATGCGTTTCGCTGAGCGCAGCCACATCCACGTCATAACGACGAAGTTCCCGAGCTACTATGGTGGTTTTTCGTTCGGGACAGGCATTGCCATCTCTATCAATGAGTGTTCTCACATTCCACGCGCCAAATTTCATGATAGGTGGTTTCATGTATTTATTATTATTTGTGTTGCGTCGACCACGAGTTTCGTGATGCGATGGCAGCCGTGGCTACTACCACCTTCCAGGTAGGGACGAGCATTTTCTTAGGGCACCTTTTCTAGCCCCCTCCTCGGCTGAGCGAGGAGAGCAGTGCTTCCCTGAATAGGGCTGCTCTGTCACCCCAGGTGCTGCCGAATTTGCATTGTCGTCCCGATTATCAATGCAAAAGCGACCACGGCGTGTACTCACACCCCTGGGACCGCCTGCGTGCAGGAATCAGACAAAGCCCAGCTTGCACCATGCCAGACCTCTCTACTTCAACCCATCGCCACAGGACTTAGCGTCATCGGAGTCCATTAATCGGAAGCAGTCAGTTGCGCAGGATATATTTAGGTGCGCAGACGTTCGCGCAAACGCAAGCGCACCCTCTGGTCCTCCCCCTCCTCGACTCAGTGGAACGGAAAACCGCTACGACTGAAGGAGAGGTCAGATGCAGTGTCTGGCCGACGGTAACTACACGCGCCCTCTACCGTCGCCCTAAGCCATCCACCTTGCCTTGCTGAATCGCTGAGTCCGCCAAACCCGTTCACATTATCTGCATTGGGTTGCCATTCTCACCGAAACAGACTTTGTAATAGCAGGAGGGAGCTGCTTATGTTGGATCTGGAGGGAAGGGAACTAGGAATAGGAATAGGAGGGAATATGGTGAAATTGGGACAGGAACATAGGTAGTAGGATACTGCTGACTGGAAGGTATACAAAGCCAGTAGAAGCTCGGGAAGCCGGGGTGGCATACCCGTATACCACATCACAACTTTCGATCCAGAAGCTGAGATGGATACCCCTGACCAAATATAACATAAAAGAAAAAAGAGAATATAGATATAACATAAAAGAAAAAAGAGAATTCAAAACTAAGCTAGTTATATTGCTAACATAATCAAATTTAATTATAGAGACTATGCTTTAATAATGTGGTTTCACTTGGACGCTTTTAAGTAGCGCTCACATATTTTTAGCAAATTTATTCAACGTTTTTATGTCATGCGATTGTTACACAGAGTTGACTCTGTGTGACAATCTTCTAGTTAGTCTTCATAATAATAAAAATTCTCGTCATTTACAGTTCTTACTATATACATTTTTGTCACAATATTTTTAAACATCCTGTAACACCTTTTGAGATAACGCCACCCCAGCTGTTCTTATAGTCAGAATATTGTTATAATAAGTCATTCTTTTTGTAGGCATTACACAATAATCTTGTGATCATTGCGGTAGATATCGTATTCTTATTTAACAGCAATTCGTTTATCTTGTACTCCAACTTCTTTATTTTGATCAGTAAAAAAAAATGCGTAAAATTATTTCTCAATGCGATTTTCTTTGATTTAGGTACGGCTTATTTAAAATAGATATACAAACACCTATCACGCCTTTATCCCTCGAGGGGTAGGTAGAGAGATAACGGCCATAAAATACGGTCGCTATCGCCATCGCCACTATTTGAGTTTCGTGTGACGTGATAGCTTAGCCTTAAATTGAAATACCAATATAATTGTTTTAATTAATTCATTACAATACAACAAATACATGCAACCCTCGAGTCCCGAAATAAGATATCTTAAGATATATCTTTATCGTTATCTTAAGATACCCGCGGGAAGGAATCCACAACATTTCATTTTACGTTAGATACAAAAAATATTTATATCGTTTAGAGTGATTGGGATGCCTATTAAAATACACATATTTTCAAAAATTTTAATGCAATTTGTTTCTGAAGTATTTTGAATAGTTGTAAAAACTTTCAAAGTTAGGATTACCATGAAAAAATCCTTTGCTCACAGTAGAAAAAAAAACAGTGGAGAAAACTTCATTCATTCATCTGTCAATGTCAATCAGTTTTTTTTTTATTGAAGGTGATATAAGTGATAGGCAAACGAATTTTGTTTTCAGCAGCCTAGTTGTTGGAACTAAACTATCACTTTTTAAAATTAAAAATCTCTTATTATGAAACAAAATAAAATAAAAAGCACTTGCCCTTTATTTAATGATGCGATAAACTATCTATTAAAAATATAATAGAGTCTTGTTAGAAATTTGAAATGTTGTGGATTGGGGTGATGCTATTCTAAGCCGGAATTACAAAGAATAATACGTTTACAATGTTTAACTTTTTAAGGGTTTTGTGTATTGAACTTTTATCTGCAACGTATGAAAATTACATTGAAAGTAATTAGCAATATGAAATGTAGAAAATATTTACTAAAATATTATGTACTTTTGTTATAATTATATTTGTTTATTATTTTTGTAACCAAAAATGCTACCGGAGTTAAAAAATATTTTAGTTGAATACCAAATTTTAAAACACATTTTTAAAATTAACACGGTAGATGAAGCCGTGCCACGCGTTACTGGCATTAAAATACACTTACAAAATTGGCGGGCAAGAATGAGCTGCGGTAGCTCAGATGGGAGGCGTCGCCACTTGTAATGCAAAAGTCGCAGGTTCAAATCCTGCCCGCGCTTGAAAATGATCAATATACATGAGCAATATACACATGAGCAATATTTTGGTACGCATTGAAATAAACTCTTATGCTATGTTCACACTATGCTTCTGCACCTACTCCTGCCGCTGCTACAACTTCCGCGAAAATATCAATGAGTGTTCATGTCATACTCTCCTCGCAGCAATACGAGAGAGCGAGGTAGCAATATTTTCCTCTCACGCTTGTGCTGTCGTTCCTTTAACTAAAGCACAAAAAAGCGGACACTAGCTGGAACACAGAAAATAGCAGAGACATGACGAGTAGCAACGCGAGTAACCTGCTTACATGTTCGTGCTACCCACTTCACTTACTATTTTCCTGCCCATAGAGGCATAGTGTGAACGTGGCATAACAGAGAGTGACTGTGTTACTAGTTTTAACAGAATAAATTTTCTGCTTGTCGTATTGGACACAGAGTAAATTAACGATCGGATGAATAGTAAGTAGATCCTTCAAGAATTTAATGCCTAACTTGAAACACGAGACTAAACATAATTTGACTATTAATCAAAACAAGTATGATTTTAAAGCGGATAAATATTTGCCAGCAATAAATTCGGAGTGAGGTGGTATACAAGTGGGGCTAGGTCTCCCCGGCGGAGATAAGGCACGCTGCGACCTTCATCGCACGTCCAGCTCGTTCAACTTACAGCGGAGAAAGCGGGAGCAAACTTACTATTATGATTTTGTTGATTATAGCTGTAGTAGTTTCAAATTAACTTTATTTTCTTATAAAAACTAATTTAATTGATTATGGTACATACATTCAAATTCATGTTTCTATTATTACTAATATCCATGCTAATATTTTGACAACTTTTTAAGACTTTTGTTTTTGTGTATTTGTTTCTGTATGTTTATTTTATTTTATATCCTAGACAATTCATACAGCCCCAAACTAAGCAAAGCTATGGGAACTAGATAGCGAATAGTAATAATTATATTTTGTTTTTGTAAATAAATACCTAATCAACATAGAAAACACCTAGACTCAACACTAATATCTGAAAATAACTATTAAATTATTTTTGTCATGTGGGGATCGAACCCACGACCCTCGGCGTAGCAGGCAGGTGTACTATCCGTTACGCCATCGAGACAGTCCGTGTCCGTATTTATATTATACTTATAGTACATTATTAAGGAAATCTTTGTATCTTTTCAAGCGATACCAAAACTGAATACGTAGCCTACTTATCTCGGTATTATCGCTGCTCCACAATCATGGGAATTGACGCTTTGAGCCTCTGAAGCACTCTATAATAGCTGTAATGGCAGCAGCTGCTATTCACAGACGGAATTGCGCACCTACATATGTCATTCGTTATGGGGTATCGATATGGATTCAGTAACATTTACATACATACATACATAAATCATGCCTATATCCCTTACGGAGTAGGCAGTAACGTTTCATTGCATTTAATGGATCTTCTTTGATTAGAGGTTGAATAATGGCGTACCACGCAAATGCTTGAATGACAAAGAGTTCCTGATTTCGTGGCCGCCTTGCACAATTAACCTATGCAATTACAAACACAAAAGAATTATTTTTTGATACATGATATAATGTCAATATCAAAATATTGTATCTTTACGCATCCGTCGCATCGTTGCGCTGCAGTACAGTTGGCGCGTAGTGTCCGCATTTGTTGCATTTGCATGTGGAGTGACGCGGCTCAACTATCGTTTTTAAAGCGGGGATAGTGCACGGGCAAGATTTTAAACAGTTTTGTTTAGATTATTACAACAAAGTTTCAGAAAGAAATATAAGTATGTTATTGTAACGTTACACAATTAGTCAAACTATACTTGATAGAAAAAAATAACCTATATTTGAACAGTTTTACAAATATGTGTACAGATTAAAAATTATTATCAAAATGTTATGCTATAATTTTGATACATACCTATTCTAGTGAAAATGGCTGAAAGAGACATTGCAAAATAATTTATCTACTTTCTATATCAAAAATACTAAAAAACCTCGCTTAAATTTGAAAGCAAAATGATTGGCTGTTTCTCTCTGGCTCTGCGCAAATAAAAGAGACCAACTTTTCTGAAAAAACAGGGTCTAAAGCGATGGTAGGCTGCACCTGCCTTGCGATCAGCCTTATATTGGACTTATGCGTCAAATAGCGTATATTTTGTTCTGAAGTGGAATCACTTGTGTGTGCGTTTTTCGTTTTCTTTTTACAATAAGCATGTCCTCACCGTCGAATCCGGATAGAGCCAAGAGTAAATATTCTACTACCTTATTTCTAAAAATGCTCGTTTTAATTTGCTAATATTATAAGCATACACTTAAAAACAGCAGCAGTAAGTTCCTCTTTCCTTCTTGAATATTGCAAGGACGTTCTTGAATATTAAATTGATCACCGGCGCGATTCTTATATAGTTTTCCACTTCACTGAACGTTTTCTTTTGAGATTAATTTATAAAGCTTTCTCTGGGCCAACATTGACTTAATGCTTCTATTTTATACAGAACACTAGCTGGTGCCCGCGAACTTCAAATTGAACAATAACTTGAAATTACTGTCAGTTTTATTTTATTTTAGGTGTCTAGCCAGACCTATACCTACTTAAGTAGAAGGAAGCCAAGAACTCTTATTTTTCCGTAAAATCTATTGACTTACTAACGTCCTACAATTTTTGCAATGCATTTGCATATTTAAGCCATTTTCATCCCATAATTATAGCATATTTCCTCTAAAATCTTGAGATGCATATTATTTACGCATTTTCTTTTTTTTTGTAAGCTAACTGCGCCTATTTTTGTTTTCCCTCCTGTCTTCTCATTGACGGCGAGTGCTTCCAGAAAAACCCTAGACACTGATGTATGATCCAAGCAGGGATTGCCATACGATATGATGATGATGATCACCTGGATCACTTTAATACAGCGGAAATATTCTACACCGATGAATTTGTGAAATAAAGTTAAGTTTTGTTTTATGCCTTAAATTTCAAATTTGATCTTGCATATTTTGCCAGGTTTCGTCACTTTTCGTGCATATTTTAACATTTTTCATGCATATTTGCATGCATATATCACATGTTTTAAGTGGCATATAATCCGGTCAATAATTAGGTACATGTATTTGTAAAGTAGATAATTGCGATAACGAAGATGATATTTACATGTAATCCATGTGGTGAAAACAAAATGTTTCTATTATCAGAAATATGAATTCTTCTTCTTTAATAAGTCGCTTTAATTGTTATTTGTTTGAAATAACAACTGAGGCAAAAAAAACTTTATATGTTGAATTCATTCAATTCACAATTCTGAAATAGAACCATGACTGCCCACAACTACCCATGAAAAAAAATATATTTAAACTTATTGACCAAAGTCACAACTCAAACGTAATATTGCATACGAGTTATGTTTTTGTAACGACACGGTCAAAGTTTCGAACCTAAAAAATGATTCAAATGGTTTTAGGTAAACGTACCCTCTTAGTACTAACAACACAACACAATATTGCAATAATGTAAAGTTGAGTCAAGGTAATATTTTGATTTAGACTTTTTCCATTTTTAGCAAGCGTCATCCTTTCATCCAACATTTAGGTCAAAGTAAATCTTGTCAAACATTCTTTTGAAGATATTTCGCCTTGTGGGAAACACGGCAGGTCGCGACACAGACCTAACAGCTCTAAAACCTTTGCCCTTAACCCTTAACCCTTTTTCATAAAAATGACCTCTTATCCCGGGATACGTAGAAAATATTCGTTTCGACGACAAATGTCTTTAATACGGTTATGATATATGTTTGTTTGTTATACATAGGAAAAGTTTTACTTATAACAATTTTTTTTGGAACTTGTAAATTTGCAGAACCACAGGCACCGGTTCTAACGTACGTAAACGTACGTAGGTATCTTTAATGTCATTAACACGTGGAATGGCTTTATCTACCGGGATATTTATGCACTAACTTCCAGTGATTAATTCATTCTTTATAGATTGAATGTAGCCAAAACGATGAAAATCCGGGATAAATTGTGTACCAAATTTTTAAACACTACAATTTTGGACATACAATTTTTGAGAACTTGCGAAATTGCACCACAGGCAGAGTTCGACCCTGCGTAAGTAAGTTTTGGTGTAAGGATACTACCGACTGGCCTACCGCGGATTACCTGCTGTTCATAAAAATTAGGCAGGCACATATTAATGCAAATAACACGTGACATGGCTCCTTATGCAATAGTTTCTTTAGTAATCAAAATTAGCATAAAACATTACCATTGAACTCTGGTATTTAGATGACGAGACGGGATATGTTTAATTTAATTTGACGACGCATGTTGTTGAAAGTTAGTACTGTTTTCTTATTTTTGACAAAGCATGTTGCTGAAACTTAGGTGCCTCACACACTGGGAACGCGCCCCGACGCGTAGCGCGGAGCGGCAGATCCCACCACTGCGCGTTGACGCTTTGTCGGTGTGTTGCATGCACTAGGCGGTTTTTCGATACGTACTGATGTACTTGCATACAACTTTAAAATCTGCGATCCCGCGCTACGCGACGGAGTGCGGCGCAGTGGGAAAGCCGCCTTATCGTCACATGTTTTGAGAAAGCTTATTGATGATTTTTTCAGTATCTTTACGTTTTAAGAACGTTATAAGAACTTTTGTAACTACTACCTATGGTTATACAATAAAAACATTTCATTTGATTTTTATTTGATTTAATTTCATGTCTGACGATGGCTGTTGCGGATTAGTCTATTTATGAATTTTTATAATCTTATAAAATTAAGTTTATCTCCAAAATATTTAAATATATATTATTGCCTATTACCTAAAAGCCAGATTGTAAAGGGAATCTTTATATCTTTGAATTCAAAAATTTTGGTGCGTATCGGAGATATTATTATTCATTTATTCTAACTAAGTCCGCTGTCACGAATCCTTGCCTCCGAAACCAGCTTTATCTACTGATCTCTGTCCTGTGTGATTTGTCAATGGCTGACTTGAAGATCGCGCAGGCCAGTCTCTACCACGTCTTTTCAGTGGAACCTGGGGCGCCTCACAAGAGGGCGTCCTGTGGGACGACCCACGTACGCTATTTTTCTACCCAATCCTTTTTCATCTTCCTCTAAGTGGCCAAGACAACGGAGTCGATGAAGTCTTGTCTTCCTGATGATGCTGGGCTGGGAATTGAAAGTTTTTTCTTATTCCTAAAATAAGGCCAACGTTACGTACATGAACTTTAGAAACTTAAGAATAATAACGACTATAGGTATTTATTTTTCAATATTTTTCAATTACATAACAAAAAAATAATTAGACAATTACAAAAACACTCATAAGAATAGTTATTGTGCAAATCAGCCCCAATTTTTTAAGAGTTAACAGCTCTAACAAAACGTTAGTGCTAACAGTTGTGTTTATACACTAAAAATAAAATTATGTAAAAAAAACTTTTAAAACAAGCTTTTATTTAAGTGCTCTGAAAAGATGAAAATAAAATTTTGAATGACATTAACCACATTCATTTATGACTTTACAGAAATGAAAATATAATAAAAGCTTGTCGCGATGCCTAGAAGAAACTACCTAATTACAGTTAGGTGCGTACCTTATTACAAAATTTCAATCACAAATTGAAAGTTTCGCGACAAGCTTTTATTACGAGTATATTTTCATTTCTGTAAAGTCATAAATGAATGTGGTTAATGTCATTCAAAATTTTATTTTCATCTTTTCAGAGCACTTCAATAAAAGCTTGTTTTAAAAGTTTTTTTTACATAATTTTATTTTATATTTTTTAGTTTATGTTACGATAGTTATTGATCAATACGAAAGTCTTTCTATAAAACGGAGAGACCTTCAATAGAAAAACTTAAGGCACGGGGAAAACTAACATTAGGATAAAGTATAATTATCTCTTTTATATTCTATAGAAGTAGGTTGGTACCTACTCCTCCGGCATCCATAGTATAATAATTAGCTTGTAATATGTCTTAGTCTTTTCATTTCATTGATGGCGTCATTATTACATGGCCGAGTCCCAGTTAATTTCGAACAGTCTAATTCTTCTATCAGGAGGCCTTCTATTGACGTGACCCTAATTCATGGTGGGCCTACCAACTGCCTATCATGAACGAATTCGTATACAAAATTGCAAGTCCCAGCAGTTGAATATTGAGGAGTTCCATAATTCGAAGACAATCCTGGATGTAGCGTCTAATTCATGGTGGGCCTACCAACTGCCTATTATAAACGAATTCGTATACAAAATTTTGTGTCCCAGCTATAAACCGCTGAGGAGATCTCTCGTACGGAGCCGATCCTGGCAGCAGCATGAGGTCAAATTTATGATTAACATGCATTGTCATCGGTTCTGGACCCACATGCAAAATTTCAACTCAATCGGATACCGAGAAGTGGTTCAAATTAAACTTGCAAGATTTGCACCGAACAAACATTGTTACTTACTTACATACTTACATACACTGCAAGTTAAATAAAAGCTTTTAATATCAAGTTTCTGTTTCTGTAACTTTTTATTTGTGTGCCTAATTCAAAGCATAGCAACGACCGATGTGGCGCAGTGGTAGTGCGACTGCCTGCGACGCAAAGGTTCCGGGTTCGATTCTCGGTGGAACACTCACAAAGTTGATATTTTTCACTTTGTGAATTAGTTCCCAGTCTGGTTAGGACATTGCAGGCTGAACCACCTGATTGTCATAAAAGACTACTGGTTCCGTGGATTGGAGGGCACGTTAAGCCGTGGGTCCCGGTTGCTTTCTATGATTACGTAGACGGCGGCCGTTACACAACCATGTCAGAGGCCTACTACTAGTAGTAGGCGGTTGAAAAACTCTGACAACAGGGTACATCTGGTCGTTGGACGACTCGGTATCCCACACAAAAAGGAGGAAGGAGCATAGCAACGGAGTATAGAATCAATATCACAGTATGGTTTTGCACTCCTCTATCCCATGAGAATAAGTATTTAAAAGAAAAAGTATTATTTTTCACTGTCTTACTTGGAGCAACGCGGTCTTCCATCTCCGTACGTTGATCGAAGATCGTAGATGAGTTACGCTGATTTTTACTTAGCACTTGGGTAAGTTTGTTTTTCTCACTATTTTTAATCAGAGATGCCTATTTTGACAAGTAAGTTAATCTATATTCACAGATACCGATTGCTAGGGGGGAGATATGAGAGGACGGATCAGAAAAGCTTACCCAGCCAAATTATTAACCGTATGGCGGCGGCGTAAAAATTTCTGCCTATCCAACCTGCAGGCTCTGGCTATCCAACCTTGGCGTTAGGAGAAGGTACTCTGAGGGTGATGGTAAGCTTAAGACAATACTTGGCCTTTCTGAAATGAGATAAAAAGACTTTGGTGAGCAATAAATTGAAGGATGGCGCAGGTGGCTGCACGCTGAGGCATGAACAGAGTAGATCCAGAGCGGGTTTGATCTTGCAATGCCTAGATAACCGTTCTGTGAATTAATCATTTTGGAGCATTGCAATGAAATGCAAAACGAACTCTCTGTCTCTGTTTATGGACTTTAAAAAGGCGTTTCATCGTGCGAAATGGTCTAACATATAAATAATTTTAAGGCAGAGACGTATACACGCTAAGTTTACTGTGATTATTGGTTGATGATTGATTAACAGGGTAAGACCAAAGATATGCGCCTAAATACATCTGACATAGCGCCTTTATTTGTGAATGGCGAGGCTGTTGAACTAGTCTATCAATTAATCCACCTGAGAAGCGTCGTGGAGCAACTAAACAAGTGCAGCGAATGCGCAGCTAAAGTCTATTAAGACATCTTTCATCATCACTCGACTAACCAAGATGAGAGTATTTAAGTCCAAGCCCTCAAAGTTACGGCAAAAGATATGCAGCAGTGAAAATCTCTTCTCCGAGCTCCATGTCACTGATGATAAAAAGACTTCATCATCGACATTATTAAAAAAAAGTATCCATTGGCGAAGATTTTGCGCATACCGATTTTATTCAATTAAAAAGGCATTTTTAAACCTGCCTGCTAGTGCGTGATAGAAATAGCTTTGGAATAGGTACTATACAAATTGGTTGTCAGAATCGACATCAATTTCTTCAAATTTGTAGATTAAAAGACTTCTGACACAGATTTTCTTTGTTACATCAGTACACAATTCATCAATCCACAAGAAAAATACAAATAGAAAAAACTCGAATCATTATACCGGGAAGTATCACTCGAAAGCGTGAGGCTGCATCATAGGACTCGACAAGTGGTTTTTGCTTCCGCGCAATCAAGCGCGCGGTCACTCGTCCAAGCTAGCGATGCGAGCGCGATACGGCACGCTCGCTGTCACTGTGACAACCACAAGATGAATAGGGGAGGTTCCGGACTAACTGTTCTTTGAACGTTATGCTTGTGTGGATAGAGCGAGATCTGTTGAAATCGGCCCCTATTTATGTTTGCTATTTGCTCAGTGGCAAAACAAGGTATAAGGGATGTTTATTTAAAATCGTTGGTTCGTTCAGATTTAAGTAAAACATGACCTCGAATGCTAAGTTTGACACATTGCTTGGTTAATCCTAAGTCAATACTTGAACGTACAAACGGTCGTGTACGTACGCCTTCACCGACATGTAAAATTAAATCCGTTAATTCGACGCATGGCCCGGAATTAATACAATCCGAATGACTTCCCGACAAATCGCTCGGTGAGACGTGTTCTCGAATGATCCACGTTTAGAGAATGATACAGTCTAACTTGGCCGATAAGACCTCTTCCTCTCCGTCGGTACTATCACTTATTGATGTCATGTCCAGTACCAAAATGTCATATCCAATCAAAATTCGTTTTTTCTAGTGAAACGGGCCTCAAAGACTTTACAGTTTTACTACCGTTTATACTCTGCTTAGCCCGAAAATGATACAGGTGGAAAATGTGTATTTGTTTCAGATCAAAACTCAAAAATGTGGTAACTTTGTATTTCAAAATAAGTAGGTTTATAATTTGGCTCATGGCTTACAAAAATAAGCAGAGAATTATGTATTCAATTTTATTAAATATAAACCTATGAATCTGTTGGCAATTTCTAAAAAAATACGCGTTGATTTTTTTGTTTTTGTTTTTTTTTGTGCAATTTACAAATAGAATAGAGGCCGTTCGACATGTGCGGCAGCTTTTTAGGCTTGACGACACTTCGTATTTTAAAAATTTAATTATTTTTCTATTGTAGTATATGGGAGTAGCCTGTGCACCCAAATTGTAACCCGAGCAAGTTGAAGGGCCGCCTGCCGTACTGAACTGTGTATCAGAACAGCTCGTAATTTAATTACAATTTCTCTCCACTGGAATTTCTCCAATGACTTTTGTTTCTGATGTATTTACTGTGAAGCAAGCCAGTGTTTGTGGAATGATTCACTTTTGTTGGAAGCGTAACATTTTACGTACATTATGTTATGATTATAAAATCTATCAAAAAAAATCTTGATTAATTTAATACTTGCACATTCGCTGGCTCTTAATAAATTTATATTCGTAAGCTGAATAGGGTGGTACCTATTAACTGCTTACTTTAAGTTTATTTTAGTAGTAAGTTTTCTGTATTGTTTTGTTTTTCTTCTTTTGTAAGCAATAAAGTGTTCATCTATCTATCAACATTTTGAGTAACGCAAAGTACAACAGAATCACATACCCGTCAAATTACGACAGCGTTTACCACTGAATTCTATTATGTTTATGGTCTTATACCGAAAAAAATCACATTACAAAAAAAAATTGAAAATATTAGACATTAGTAGTGTTTGAAATATTTAAAAACTTAAAACGTGTTTTACTTTTTTTTAAACACTTTAATGTTTTCCGTCGAGTGGCTATTTTTTGTCTCAACTCTGTAACCATTACCTCTAGACTTGTCTATAGTAACAAAAAAGTTTGTTAGTAATATTTTCAAATATAATCACACTCATAAAATATCACAGTAAGATACCGTGTAACAGGTTGCCATGACAGACACAGAAAAATCCGGTTCTCTCACTACGACGGACTGACAGACGTATTTTTGACGCATCCGTCTGCCTGACGAAAAGATTTCTTTAAAAGAACCTTAGCATACTGTAAAGCATGCGATTTGACAAACATGTTTGACATACGCATCTGTCAGTATATGTATTATATGATACTAGCTGTTACCCGCAGCGTTGCTCGAATGAAATAAAAACTATCCTATGTATTAATCCACGTTACCTTCTATAGGTGTGCCAAATGTCATTACAATTGGTTCAGTAGTTTATGCGTAAAGAAGTATCAAAGAAACAAATAGAAAAATTTTCGCACTTTTAAAATAAATTTTAAATATATTTTAATATTATAGTAGGATTATATATATTATATACCTATACAAACATATACATATGTCCCTATGTGTATATTTATTTTTAGTCATATATTTATTTCGTTTGTGTTTTGATCGGAATTATATGTAAACTGTAATATTATGCACGTTTTATCCGTTTATCTGCATTCTACTCTAGTGCCGTGTGATGCCAGCTTAGAATAGTATCACCCCGTTTCTTTCCTGTGGGTGTCGTAAGAGGCGACTCAGGGACTGGAGGGTATGTATTTCAATTTTAGGCGATGGGTTGACCACCTGTCACTATGGTAATACACAATATTCCGAATGACCCTCAAATATTTGTCAGAAGTGGCGTAAATGTCCGTTTTTTGCGGCTGTTTACGCTCTGCCTACCCCGCAAGGGACTATAGGCGTGATATGTGTATGTGCATTCTACTCACACTTCTTTAGGTTTGCTGGAAGTAATTTCTTTAGATGAACCATCTTTCCATATGATCTGTGTTTTACATTTTTTTGTGAACAATAAATTAGTAAATAAAGTAAATAAATATATTTACTTACATACATACATCAGCCTATTGCAGTCCACTGCTGGACGTAGGCCTCCCCTAGAGTATGATCTGCCATAGGGCACGATCTCCCATTTTCGCCATCCAGTCGCAACCAGCCGCCTGATACAATTTGAGTAATATAATCATGTGCCTCATATAGATAATAAACTAGAATCTCAGCATCATTTGCGGGTGAATATGCCCATTGTTATAGCATAAAACACCTCTGTCGGATAAAAGCAACCGCTTGAAGACACTTCCGCCATAAGAAATTCAATTTAACTTTGTCGCCGAACAAAATGTTCCAATAGAAATAATTCCGTCAAGGACCTCCAACAGCTGTACAATTCAATCAGACTGCGCTTTTTTCCCCTGAAGTATTTTAAAGGCAAACTTTGTTAATACTTTCAATACTTTTAACAGTTTCGCAAATGTAGGCTTATGTTTTGAACCTTTGTATTTAATATGTATAGACATGTATTGACAATTATAAATTTTCACTACACATTTAGCATGTCGTATTTTGTAGCTGTAACAAATCAACCTGATAATAAGATAATTAGTAATTTATTTAAATTAGTTATGCAAGTGTGCTTCTCTTCTCTCTATAGGTATACGCAAAGTTTAAATAAAAATCACTTAATAATATGTTATCTAGGACACAAAACAAGTAATCCTCAATACCCTCGTCAAACGTTAATAGATGTCTTAACGTTTTGACATAAAAAGTTAAGAACGGAAATATTAGTATTATTTACGTTTCCTTGGAAAAAATAAAACATTCTTTCAACCGTAGCTTACTTCTACAACACAGGTGCTACGCAACCAACTACGGCGCGGCGGCGTAGCAGTCAAATCTAAGAACATGAGTAGGTACAAAATAGATAGGTGTTGCGCTAGCATCTTGTGGAAATGCTGATATGACGTCAGTACCGGTAATGGCTTAGCCAAATGAATGAAACGAAACATACAAAATATTTTATATTTAACATTAAAGTATTTCCTAGTCGTTAAAATAATAATAATATGAAAATGTATTTTAAACGAAGACTCGTAACATAATCACTCCCTAATAAAGTAACCTCCCACACTCAGAACATGACAGGAAAACCTGACTCGCCAAGTGGGAAGATACGGTATGGTCGGGGAACACGGAAAAATATTAATAATGTAAAAGACAGTGCCCATTAGACTATCAAAGTGAAGCCAAAAACTCATGTTATGAGGAGCCAAGGTGCAAGTTGTAAATATTTTTTAAGCAAATTGTAATTAGAAAACTGTTTAGTTATGCGCGTGGTAGAATGAACACATGTAAAATTTAATTTATGTCCACAAATATGATTAAAACAATGCAGTGTTTAGGGTTCCGTACCTTAAAAGAAAAAAAACGGTACTCTAATAGGATTACTTTGTTGTCCTTCGGTCCGTCTGTCAAAACCCTTTATCTCGGGAAAACGTAGAGAATCACGATGCAATTTAAACATATACTCAAGACTATGAACGCTTGTAAAATGTAAAAAATTAAGCACTTTACTTAACGTTTAAAAAGCCACGCATATTTATGGTGTAATAATGCGTGTTTCTTATGGGAAATAAATTCAAAAGGTGTTCCTCGTGAATCTAGAATAATGCAATTTAGTAAGAAGCTTCGTTTTCAATTTAGTCAGAAGAAAAAAGACAAAATTTAAAATAGTTCAAGTATGTCATATGGAAAGGCTTGGTGCACATGTTACGAAACCATCGGTGGGCGAGTCCGACCGGAACTTAGCCGGTTTTTTAATGAGATGTACATTTAAAAACGACTCCATTGTTGCAACTAATAAAAAAAACGAATCTTCAATGTTTTTTTTTTTGTAAAAACAAATATGAGTTATGCTTGTATTTACAAGGGTAATTGCGTGTGCAAAATCACTCGTCGATTATTAGGGATACCGTCGTTGTGCATATTGTTTAAGTTCCTAATATACTTTGGCATCACATTCTTTGTCATATTATTTGTTTGGCATAATGTTTGTATGTCATATGTCATTGAAAGTCGTACTTTTATGTTGACCTATTTTGTTATACTACCTACTAGTCTATACTAGTTTTGAGTCGCATATTTGTTATATTTCATAATGTTTTTCGATAAATTTGTTGCTTGTCATAATTTTTAATTTTTAATAGATTATAAATAGTTCAGTTTTTGGCTTCACTTTGCTCCTGTTGGCTCCATCTACTCTATCTTTGCTTCGAGTACTCAGCACAGTTTTACATTCCTCCACGGAGCTGTTACGAGAGTTGTATTGGCTGTCCAACGTGACTGTAGCAATGCAGGTAGTGCATGTTACAGCAACATAAAGGATGTTATTGCAATCTGTCATGAATATTTGTCACTTTTTGAAAAGTATAGTACATATAGCAGTATAGATAAAGCACTATTGACACGAAATGTTCTTAAGAGAGTTTTTAAACGTGTGCGTACTGAGTCGACCAATGGCCCGAATAGTAGGTGTCCGGACTTTGGTGTAAAAAAAATACTTAGTTCTTCTTATGAAAATATTAATTATATTCAAGCAAAGTCAGCATTAGTCCCTACCGAGGCCTGTCACTAAACGAGTAACATACATATACGTACTAACAGAAATCACGCCTCTTTCCCGGAAGGGCAGGCAGAGACTACTAACTTCCAAGCACTATGATCCTTGCATACTTCCTTTAACTCCTCCACATTCATCAATTTTTTCATGCACGCTCGTCGGTTTAAGGTGACTATTTATTTATTTAGGTACTCTTATATAAGGTACTCTTGACCTGACATTTCTTAAGCATGTCACCGATTCGATCGAGTTACGTTCGTCGAGGTCTTCCCCTTCCGACGTTCCCATCCACACTTGCCACATACACCTGTTTCGTTAATCTTCTTTCATTCATCCTCTCTATATTACCATACTGTGTAAGCATACCCTTTTCTACACCAGTCACAACGTCTTTTTTATATCACAATTATATATAACAAATTTATTTATCACGCAATTTTTTATCTTATCTATCATTTTGACGTCAATCATTTCTCTCTCATTTATACCACATTAATGTCAGAGGCCAACTACTAGTAGTAAGCTGTTGAAAGACTCTGACACCAGGGTTCATCAGGTCGTTGGACGACTTGGTGTCACACAAAGCTACTTTCATGCTTAATTTCATGCTATACTAAACCTGACGTGATACACATTTGGCATAGTGCAGCTTAGTATTGCACGGAACTTCTTGAATAATTCTAACAGATACATAACTCTATTTATCTGGGTAAGCTCCTGCTTCCAGGTGAGCTCCTGCAACCCACCATAAAGTCAGGGGTAGATTCCATAGCCCTGGGGCTAAAATTGAAGAATCCAGAACTAAAAAGAACTGTATTTACTAAATCGAGACTACCTCGGCTGTTTATGTTATCCTCAATCAAATATGTGGGCTGTTTCACACACATTTCAAATGAAATAACGTTGCTTAATTTACTTTTCAAATCTAATTTACTTCTAGTTCAATAACACCCCGTATAGTACTGAGTCTCCAAGACACGTTCGACGAAATCATATTTTACGTGATTCCATTTTGTGGTAACGCAGAGCGTGTAGTTGCCGTATTTTGTGTACTACTCGCCTCTGAACGTAAAAGAAACATTTGTTAAAAGTTTTAGGTGTCATGGCAATAAACTTGTTGTACGATAATGTCATTGTCGTAGGTCTGAAAATAATAAGTACAGTACTACTTTTGTCATTATGTTAATCATAAAGATTTTCGTATACAGTCGGTTGTAGCACATTAGGTACCAGGGGTGCCCCAAAAGAGCGGAATTATTTTGTCCCTAGCAATATTTTTTCTTGACATCAATATATATTATATGGTAGAAAACGACTTCTTTTATGAGAATAGACTAAATAATATATTATGAATAAAAATAATTCAGTTCTTTTCGAATACCCCTGTACCTATGTGCTACAACCGACTGTACATGGATCAACAATTAAGCTTAAAAATTCGGGTCTTACATAAATTGACACCAATCAATTCTTGATGTCAAGACAAATCTTTTCGGGTTTAGTGTCGTCATGTAATGTTTTATGTATTCATATTTAAGAGCAAAATAAATGATAAAAAAAACGTAATAGTGGATCCCAAGTATTGCTAAGGAAGAACGATTTCTATGAGTATAAAAGAAATCTTCAAGATGCCTGGCCTAACCTGGTAATTTCTTGCATTGTTTGAGAGGATATACCTATCCTCTAATGCCATTTTTTGTCATCAATTCAAGATCCGATTATGGGTATAGAACAAATTGAGAGATCCTTTCGTCTTGAACTAGTAACCAAAAGCGTACATTCAATATTTACGTTTAAAATGTTTTTTATTTATTTTTTGAGCTACCTAAAAGTACCCAAAATAAAACCACCAAACCCGTTCAGGTGAACTAACCGGATCGCCGAACTAACCGGCCTATTCAAATTCAACCCAGTTTAACTGCGCTAACTTGATTTATTCTAGTTAAGTTTACAAGTCGTCAACAGCAAATGTTATCAAAGAGCCTTTGAATAGGTTGGCAGGCTCTGCCTTGCCAAGATTGGGTGGCAAGAGGCGGCAAGGGGCGTCAAGTTCTGAAACTGTTACGCTCCGTTGGTCGCATCGACCTTGGACTACGCCTAATCTTGATAGATATAGGCGTGAAAGCACTGCGAAATTATAGTTTATGAAATTTGACGCGGTTACTACTATTCTCAACTCAATGCCTTATTGCGGCTTAAATAGCATCTCCCCATTTCTTGCCCGTGGGTGTTGTAAAAGGCGACGAAGGGACTCGAGGGTGTGTATTGTAATCTTAGGCGATGGGCTGACAACCTGTCACTATGGCGATACACAATTTTCGGAATGACCCTCAAATTTTTGTCAGACGTGGCGTAAATATCCGTTTTCTGCGGTCGTTATATGTTGTCTAAATGTGTGCTAAATTGAATTTCGGATTCAGTGTCAAACAAAAAACTCTCAGATACACATATCCGTACTAATATTATAAATCAAGAGTTTGTGTGTGTGTGTGTATGTATTGAGTACCAAATTTTAAAACACTTCCCGTGTTAGGTCTACAATTTTTGAAAACTTGCAAAATTTTCGAGTGCGGGCAGGATTTGAACCTGCGACTTTCGCATTACTAGTGGCGACGCCTCTTCCATCTGGGCTACCGCAGCTCATTTCTTGCCCGCCAATTTTGCAAGTGTATTTTAATGCCAGTAACGCTTGGCATGGCTCCATCTACCGGGTTAGTTTTGCAACTAATCACCGGCGACTAATTCTATCTTTACAGATTGAATGTAGTCTAAGCGATGAAAACCAGCGATAAATTGAGTACCAAATTTTAAAACACTTCCCGTGTTAGGTCTACAATTTTTGAAAACTTGCAATTACTGGCATTAAAATACACTTGCAAAATTGGCGGGCAAGAAATGAGCTGCGGTAGCCCAGATGGAAGAGGCGTCGCCACTAGTAATGCGAAAGTCGCAGGTTCAAATCCTGCCCGCACTCGAAAATTTTGCAAGTTTTCAAAAAAAAAAAAAAATGTGTGTATGTATGTTTGTCGATCGATCTGAATGAAATTGGGAACAAAGGTAGAGTATAACCTGGAATAACACATGGGCCACTTTTTACCGCAGGAAAACAACTATTACTACGGGAAAATTAGTGGTAGCGGGTGAAACTGCTGGGCGGAAATCTAATAAAGAATGAAATTTTGCTAGTGACCCATAACGAAATCTCAAGACAGGCTGATGATAAGGAACATCTATGCCAAAGGAAGATCGGTCAAAATATGACAAAAATTTTATAAATCTCTAAAATAACTCAAATTAGCTGATAAGCAAATTCTTATAGGAGGACCAACTATTTAAAATATTAGGTCCTCCCATACGAATTTGCTATACGTATTTCGCATTATGTATCTAAGGGAAAGTAGTTCCTTATTACCAGCCCGTCTTAAGATTTCGCTATCAGTCACTAGTAGAATTTCACCCTATATAATACTAGCAGACACTATTATTTTCAATCAAATTTTGATAGACAACTTACATTGATAAGATAATAATCTTCAAAGGACGGAGTTTAATTGTAGGTTAGGAATCCATAACATGTGAAACATATGTTTTCATAAATGTATTAATTTTGTATTTATTTATTTAACTTTATGCACAAAATGTACACGGGCGGACTTAACTCCAAAGGCGTATCTCCCAGTCTACCTTAGGGCATGTGGAAAGGGTCAAAGCAGTGCATTAAACAAAAAAAATACTAAAGAAAGGCTTGAATATAGAGGTTTATAACACAGTAATATATACATATGTATAATAACAACAACAATATACAATAAATACTACACATATACGTTTATCATATATAAATATATAATCATATTTATCTTCGTGTTTAACCCTTTTGTGATGATAAACAAACTCTAAGAGCAGCTTTAGCCCTTTTGATTGAACTAAAGTTATCTAGAATAACGGATCAAAGTATATTGATAACGTGTATGTACTTGGCTTAATGTACGTGTACTCTTACAAATGATTTAATTTCAGTTTTACTCGGATATAATTTATCGGCCCGATAGTTCTGGTGTCAGTATTTTAAACCGCTTTCTTTAGGTAACTTTAAGTTCTGTTTATCGTTGTATAAACTAACAGTAACCGCAAGCAATTGGCTTTTAAAAGCACAAAATCGTTATTCGAACTATCAAGAGGTTCAGACTACAACGACATTTTTAAACAGAGAAGATACAGCAAAATGGGGACAAATAAAGAATTCAGAACTTCATGACAGCTGTTATTGTAGACCACTCTCATCATTTCCTGGGGGTCATAACCATCCGATAGCATGGAGGGAAGGTAGGGTTGGGGGTAAGTTGGGAAGGGAGGAGGAGGGGGGGGCAATAACCCCGGAGTGCGTGCTTACTTGAGAGGTATTGCATTTGTTGCTCTCGATAGGGTTATACGCTCCCGATCTGCTCAAGCATCGCTTCCAGAGTGGATTAGAATGTGGTATTCAGCAGGATGTACAAAATTATTTTTTAGTGAACATTTTATTTTTCTATGATTTAAGGGTGGGACTTACCTGCAAATAGTTTAGTCGTTGCTTTTATAATGTATTGTATATGACAACTTACCTTTAATCTTTGATATCATATTGCGATATCAGTTTTAGTTACCGCTTACTTGACGAAATTGTAATAATATCAAACTTAAGCATCAAGCTTAAACAGTATGTTTATTCCATTGCCGTGTAATGTCGGCTAAGGAGTGAAGTGTACGTGTAATGTCGGTTAAGAATAGCATCACCCCATTTCTTTCCCGTGGGTGTCGTAAGGGACTCGAGGGATTTATTTTTATTGCAATTTTAGGCGATTGGCTGACAACCTAACACTAGACACACTATGACATAGCGATTCACAATTATCAGAATGACCCTCAATGATTTTCAGTAACGTGGCGTAAATGTCCGTTTACGCTCTGCCTACCCTGTAAGGTATAGAGGCGTGATATATGTATTTGTGTATGTATTTTCCAGTGTTCGTATAACAAAGGAGATTTTTTGTTACTTTGACAAACTAAAGACGGAATTCGGGATTTTTCATACGGTCACTCTGTCTGTTAAATATCATTCTCTATTATATAAGCTAGGCAACTACGCGTTTTTTACTCGCAGCCTCGGCACAAACATAATAAAAGAAATGAAATGTATTCTCTATATTACAATACAGCGTTACGCATAAATGAAACTTTATGCAAGAATAAATCTCGCACGGCTGTTAGTCCCACCCCGGATGGTATAAAAAAGTATGAAAAATAAAAATAAAATGCCACCACGCCAACAGCGACGTGTCGGAAATATTAACTTGAGAATTTGAATACTTTATGATCAGTAAAAAGAAAGATTTGAATCGCAAAGTGTTCATATTTTAATCAAATATCTGTCGAATGCGCTCACGTAGATTTTTGTCTTGAATTTTTCCGAGAATAATAGAGTTACAAAGAAATTATGCTCAAATTTTCTGCATCGTTCAGTCGAACCGATTTTAGATCGAGATTTGAAGTTTAATGAAGTAGTATCAATTTACCTTTTGAATGCAGTTATATAGATATTTTTTATAAAACATAACATATAGTATTTTCTTCACAAAAGTTACTAGTATTTTTTTTCGCCATCTTAGGAGTTTGCGTCATAGGTGTCGAAATTTTTTGTGCTTATTAAGTTATTTAGCGATTTTCCACATGTTTTTCTGAGTTTGTATGTTTTTTTTGTGAAATGGCACCACTGCCGAGGCCGTTTACGATTAAACTCGCCTTAAATGGTTGCGATATTTAAATTTGCATGGCAACATAATATTTCTTCCAATGTGAGTCCCGCGTCTACTCAAAGTCAACCTTTTATTTGATTGCTTTTTTTTAATCGTTTTAGAGATTATTATTAAATGATTACTTAGGTATGTAATATATAATTTTGTATTTAGGGACGTTCCTAATATATTAAAAACAAAAGAAGCTCAAAAACATGTTATTCAGAGAAATCAATACGTAACCAGTTTTACGACTAAACTAAACAACGGAACAGTCGCCAAAGGTACTGAAGATTATAAAAAGTCTTTTTAGATTTTACGAAATACCTACAATTTTACCGGGGAGACTCATAAAACACCTCACTGGAAACTTTTAAAAAGCACAGGAAGTGCGGAAGTTTGCCTTCGAGAGAATGTTAAGGTTTTATCTACAGAGCAAAGGATAATTAAAGAGATCTCTTGAACAAAGTGAAGCCAGAAACATTGCTGTACTTATTTGCTGCTTTTACAGGGAATAACTCATAGTGTAATTCTTTTACCTTTGAAAAGAAACCTACCTACTAAAAAAATATGGAAAATACTTGGACCCGTTTTCAAACCCCAATTATAAATAAATAAAAAATATACAAGAATCGCTAGTTTAAGATAAAATAATAATAAATTAGAAAAGTATGGAACTTATGCACTGCAAAAATGCTGTAATAAAGCTTTTTTATCCTAGAGTACTTACAACTTAGTTCTTTTCACCCCTTCTACCTTATCAGTAGGTCTCATGTTTTATTAAAGTTTTCTTGCCGTAACTTGATATCGTTGACATCCAAGTGGAGCCCGTGTTGCGGCTTTTAAGTTATTAATTAATGACACTGCCCAGCAAACATTTTAGGTCAAAATTACAATAACTGTACTAATTTAAGATTAAAATGTTACCTCGAATTGACGTGGAGTTGACATAAGTGGGAGAAAAAGCACATGCCGGGTACGTCAATACCACATTATTACTGTATTTGCAACCCAATTGCAACCTATATAGGTCGTATTGTCTTTCTAAACTAGAGGTCACCTCGACTTTCCTTATACTTACAATTACTAATTTGGAAACCAGTTACCTCTTTTGAACGTTGATCCAACGTATTTTATGGCATTTAATTACACGTTCAGGTCATGTCTATATCGGTTGCGTTGGAAAGTTAAAGAGATAAAAATATTTCCTTATTACTCCAAAACAAAACGTCTCACAAAAGTTATCATTCATTCAACCGCTTCACGTTTTCGTATGTCCCTGTGTATGCTTAGAGATTTAAAACTACGCAACAGATTTTGATGCGGTTTTCTTTAATAGATAGAGTGATTAAAAAAGAAAAGTTTTTATCTATAATTTATGCCGGGACAAGGTCTTTTCGGGCAGGAAAACGTTTAGCAGTGGGTAAAATCAATAAACCTTACATCACGCAGACATTAGTTGCGTTCATCAAAATTTTTTTTTTGCAGTACTTTACAGACTTTTCTTTTGATGTCTGATAGTTGATTGATTAAAGAAAAAAATGTACTTAACATTTATACAAAAAAAACAGCGTCTTAAGGCTGTACACATCCTAAACACTTAAATATCCCGAAGATGTGTTATTGAGCAAAAAGAGTGATATACTTCTTTACGTCCGAAAGATTCAGATCACTCTTCTCTTCTTGGAGAGTTGTTTTTCCCACTACTATAAGACAAACGTAACAACGTAACAAGTAGTGTGAATAAGCCTATCACAATTATACTTCGCGTTTCGTCTTCGAGATAAGTAACTTTAGATTCATTCGACAACATGTAGTAACGCATAGGTACCACCACTCATGCACTTTTAGTTGAGGGTATTACAATACAAAACAAAACATTAGTTTTTTATTTTTTTTTTATGTGGGTAGTGTCAAATCACCCGGCTCCCAGCTCCGGTGCGGTCAGACGACATTCGCAATAAAGTGTTTCGCCACTCAACACGTGTAATAAAAAACCTAGAAAAAGTTATTTTTTACGTTTTCATTCGCTGAAATATTATCGACATAATGCCGAAAAGTGCTACGCGTAAACGGTCGCGCTCGCCCGAAGACCTGCGAGCTTTAGCGAAAAAATTGAAGCAGTTTTTGGATTCGGTGGAAGACCCACCCACAAGGAAGGAAGAAGAACGATCTCGTCGACGGCGCATACGTGTCTTGGAGTCCTCGTCTCGTGAACCATCGCCATCACCGAACCAAGGTAAATACCGTTGTTTTTATCATGAAAGTGACCTACTTTTCGAAAGCACCCTGAGCAGTTTTAGGGACTGACTCGCCGCATTTGAATTGTATATAACGAGAAAAAATTTGCAACCTGTGCGGTTTTTGGGACCGTATTAATGCAATACAATGTTTGCGTCGTATTCTCGGGGAGTACGATCTTACATTTGTTACCGTTGAGACCAGGCAGGTAGGCCCATAAAACATTACATAACTTTGCAACCTAAGCAGTTTAGGGGGCTGCTTACCGCATTCCAATGTAACGGTACAAAATAATTAGTGCATTCTTAACGGTTTTTGGGACCGTTTAAAGCATAGTCAATCAAGGTTTGCGTTTTATTCTAGGGGAATATAACCTTACCTTCGTACATTTCGTATTTTATGAAAAAAAAAAAAAAAAAATGTACAACATATTCTCGTCTTTCCAGACGAAGTCAACGTCGAGTCTCGGAACGTTGACGACAGGAGGCAGAACCGACCAGAAACTTCATCGACAAACGACAACCGTCAAATTTCCCTGGCGGATCTCCTTGATGCTGGGCCGTCCAAGGCCCCTGCCCGTGGTCCACTGCTTGCTGCTCGTGGCACACCGCCAAACGTCCGTGGCCCGTTGATCGACGACCATCAGCCGCGGCTGGGCACCCAGGGCACGCCATTGAACACGGCTACGCTGACTGATGCTGCCACTGATGCACCAGCGGACACGTGTGCTGACGCACCTATTAGCTCAGACGTTGACGCTCCTGTGGACGCCCCTGTCGATGCTCATGCGGACGCTTCTGCAGAGGTTAGCCTGGATGACATGGTGTTACAAATACTTGGAGATGACCCAACAACGACCGTTGAATACGGCAAAGAAATTCATAAGGAATTGGCTAACAGGTTCGAACATGTTGCTACCACCGGCCTCACTAAAGAACTTCGCAAGGAATTGTGTGAAAAATACCTTGTGCCATCAAATTGCACACGCATTGGAGCTCCCCAGCTAAACGCTGAGATTAAAGCCGCTCTCAATGAGAATCTTGTCAAACGTGACAAAGCCATAGAGGCGCGACAGAAGCAAATCGCTGCGGCAATATCTTGCATCATGCAAATCGCCACCGATCAACTTTCATCTAAGGATACAGACCACGAGATCTTGAAAAAAGCAATGGACGCTGGTCGCTTGCTTTCAGACATACAATATGCAGAATCTACAACGCGAAGAAATTTTGCTACATTTTCGCTCAAGAAAGAGATGAAAGATCACCTGTTTAATACTAAAATTGATAAATACCTATTTGGCGAGAGTCTTCCTGATGCCCTAAAAACAGCAAAAGCTGTGACCAAATCGAGCTCAGACTTGAAAGTTGAAGTTAAAAAGAAACAACGGCCGACCGGTGTCGCAACGTCGAAGCCCGCTGCAAATAATTTAAACTGGAAGGCGCAGGTTCCAGCTCGCAGGCAGCCGGAGCCACCGCGCACTCGCCAGCAACCTGCCGCGCCGCGAGCGCCGCGCGGGACGTCGTCCAAGCCGTCCTCGAGGCCCACGCGCCGACGCTAGACCCGGTAAGGTTCGCGGGCCAGCTTTCACTGTTTTATAAACAGTGGTCCCTCATAACGAGTAACCGTACTATACTTTCATGGATAAGAGGATACAAAATTAAATTTTCACAGCCAGTTATACAATCTTGTCTGCCACGACAACCAACGGTTACCTCTTCCGAAATTCCAGTCTATGAAGAGGCTTTACTGAGTCTACTATTAAATGGTGCAATATCTAAGTGTGAACCATGTGAACAACAATTTTTATCTAATATTTTCCTACGGCCTAAACCAAATGGCAAATCAAGGCTGATTCTCAACCTCAAAAATCTCAATAAATATATTGAAACTGAGCACTTCAAATTAGAAGATTTACGAACTGCCGTTAAACTCGTAAGCAGAGATAGTTTCATGGCTACATTAGACCTAAAAGAGGCTTATTTTTTAGTCAAGATTCATCCAGAATCCAGAAAATATTTAAGGTTTTCATGGGACAGTCAACTTTACGAGTTTAACGTTCTGCCATTTGGTTTAAATACAGCGCCTTTCATTTTTACTAAAATATTAAAACCGGTAGTAAAAACACTTAGATCTATTGGCTATTTATCTACAATATATCTTGATGATATTTTGTTATTAGGTAGTTCATACAATGACTGTATCAATAATATTGATTTAACCAAAAAACTATTGATAGCTTTAGGTTTTAAAATTAACGAGGAGAAAAGCAAGCTTTCTCCTTGTACTTCTGTAAAATTCCTTGGTTACATAATTAATTCACATTTCATGGACATATCCTTACCAGAAGAAAAGCAAACACTGATTATATCAGAGTTAAAAAAGTTCTATAAACAGAAGTCATGCAAAATCAGACAATTTGCTCGCCTCGTGGGACTATTGATCTCTGCTTGCCCTGCTGTGGAATACGGGATACTATACACCAAGAGCTTCGAACGATGCAAATTTTTAAATTTACAAGGACATGATGACTATGATAGAACCATGAACATTCCAAGTTCTTTATTACCAGATATCCGCTGGTGGATAAAGGCCATTGATCATCCTTACCATAGAATTAAGGATGATCATTTCACCACGGAAATATATAGCGACGCCTCAACTACGGGGTGGGGCGCGGTGTGCGGGGCGGAATCGGCCGCAGGGCAGTGGTCTCAGCACGAGGCTACGCAACATATCAATTACCTGGAGCTCGTAGCAGCGTTTATTGGCCTCAAGATATTTGCTAAGGACTTGCATAATTGTCAAGTCTTATTGAGAATTGACAACTCTACAGCTATATCTTACATTAATAGAATGGGAGGCGTACAGTTCCCGCACTTGACTCAAGTAGCAAAAGATATCTGGCAATGGTGCGAATCTCGTAAGATTTTTATATTTGCATCTTACGTAGAGTCTTCAAAAAATATTGCCGATGAAGACTCGAGACGTACGCACCCAGATATCGAATGGGAACTGTCCGACTTTGCTTTCCAAGCTTTGACTAGTAAGTTCGGCTCCCCAACAATTGATTTGTTTGCCAGCCGAATAAATCGAAAGTGTAATAAATACATTTCATGGAATAAAGATCCCGACGCGTTCTTAATTAACGCTTTTACCGTTAACTGGCACGATTATTTTTTCTACGCGTTTCCACCGTTCTCCATTATTCTTAAAGTTTTAAAAAAGATTAAGACTGATGGAGCCCGGGGTATTATGGTTGTTCCATATTGGCCAACACAGCCATGGTACCCTGTGTTCACACAATTACTCGTGTCTGATATCATGACATTTCAACCTAGTGAAAACCTCATAATATCTCATTCCAGCCAACGGAACGTGCACTCCAGCATTACCCTGGTGGGCGGCATATTGTCAGGGAGGCAATGATGCGGAGAAACGTACCGACGTCGTCTATTGAAATAATGCTGGAATCAATTTCACCCAGTTCGTTCAAACAGTATGAGGTTTACTGGAAAAAATGGTTTGATTTTTGTAATCAGAACAAAATTGATTTATACGAAACTTCTATTCCTACAGTCCTTAAATTTTTAACCGAATTATACAATGGTGGTAGCCAGTACGGATCATTAAACAGCTCAAGAGCTGCATTGTCTCTTATACTAGGACCAGCCATCTCTGAAGATGCCTTGTTAGCAAGATTCTTCAAAGGTGTTTTTAGACTTCGCCCGCCAAAACCCAAATATGATATCACATGGGATACCAATTCCGTCTTAAATCTCTTAGGTACTTGGTATCCTAATGAAAATTTATCCCTAGAAAAATTAACTAAAAAATGTACAACCCTTCTGGCCTTAGTCACAGCCCATCGTGTCCAAACCCTATCGAAAATAAAAATTCAAAATATAGAGTCTACACCATCACAACTAACAATAAAAATTCCGGATCTAATAAAAACCTCCCGTTTAGGCTGCAATCAACCAGTCCTATACCTACCATATTTTAAAGATCAACCTACAATTTGCCCTGCAAAAACATTGGATTGCTATATTAATGCAACTTCTTCGTTGAGAAACTCTGACTCGCTTTTTATAAGTTTCAAAAAGCCACACTCAGAAGTTTCCACACAGACAATAAGTCGTTGGATAAAATCTACCCTTAAGGACTGTGGAATAGACGTTAATATATTTTCCGCTCACAGCACACGCCATGCGTCGACGTCGCAGGCGCACAAGCAAGGAGTTAGCATTGACCTAATTCGTAAAACTGCAGGCTGGAGCGGAAATTCAAATACTTTCAGTAAATTTTATCACAGGCATGTTACAATTCCTGATCATACTTCTTTAGCAAGAGCTGTACTAAATTGTAGTAATCAATCTAAATAAGAAAAAGCTATTTAGCTTAGTAATTCGTTTTAATAAAAATTTGAAAGAATTGTAGTAGTTTATGTGTACACTTACTGTAACAATTATCAATAAAGATGATTTAAAATTACATTATGCTAGTTTTTTGTAAATAAATCTAAGTATTTCTTTACAAATAATCGGTCATATTTCCTGAACCTGCTCTAAAAGTCTACATGTTGTCGAATGAATCTAAAGTTACTTATCTCGAAGACGAAACGCGAAGTATAATTAGTGATTAAACGAACTTACCTAAGTGAAGTTCTATCATAATTATACGAAGCGTTTCGTCTGAAGAGATAAGTAACTCCCGCCCTCCCTTCTTTGACTAGTCAACCCAATACGGTTCAGAAAATATTCATGTGTTTCAAACACTCTCAAAGAAATGACGTCTGACCGCACCGGAGCTGGGAGCCGGGTGATTTGACACTACCCACATAAAAAAAAAAAAAAAAACTAATGTTTTGTTTTGTATTGTAATACCCTCAACTAAAAGTGCATGAGTGGTGGTACCTATGCGTTACTACATGTTGTCGAATGAATCTAAAGTTACTTATCTCTTCAGACGAAACGCTTCGTATAATTATGATAGAACTTCACTTAGGTAAGTTCGTTTAATCACTAATTATATTGCAGAGCTGAGGCGGTCTTTAAATTAGCTAGGGTAGCGTAGGGGCTAGTACGATTGTAAATTTAGAGTAGGAGCACTTCTGGGCTCCTTTTTGGGGGGTTTTTCCTGATGTTGGTTTACACGACTTACTTGTTTTATATTTGGTAGAGAGTTTTATCTCTCGACGTTTTTCCTGTTCAGGAGGTCCGATTAATTATACGCATGTAAACTACACGCTTTAAAAATCTTGACTTCAATTTGAAACAAATATCGTTTTTCAGATGGTGGTGGCGTAAAGTTACATGCCGTGTGAATAACCTGGTCAGCCCCGTGGCAGTGCTTTGATTTTTATATTTTTTATCCCGCCCGAGCCGGTTTTCTATTAGGACATTACAAAATTGTTATAAAAAAAAGAAAATTGTGTGTTACAAATTTCTTTTTTTTACAATGATGGTTCATGACGTCAATAAGTGATATGATAATACTATCCTACATTGAATAAAGAATTTCAATTTCAATTTAAAAAAGTTGTCAGCTAGTAATGCTTGTCACTAGTCTTACCCCCTTGTTCTATTACGCAACGGTATAAATAATGTAGTAAATAGTACTAGCTTTTACGATTATGATTCGTTTTAAGTGAGTAGTATGTAAGTGTACACAGATAATGATCAAGAGAAAATTGTATCACTTAGCAGAGTCATTCCCCCAACAACGCTACCTGATAATTTCGATACAAACTTTGAAAAAACCACCCCAATAAATTGGAAATAAAAGTAGGGGTGTTCGGACACAGTGCGGTTTCCAACTATTTTCTATCATCAGCAGCATACTATTGGAAAAGTTTTTCGATCTGCTGAATAGTGTTCTGTACGTGGGACATAAATGGTGCAGATGGGGGTCTTAATATTAACTCAGTCCCGGTTTGCCACAGTTCTAGTTTGTCACGAAGTTTTTTTGTCCATACAATGAGGCCCTGTTTGTCAAACGCAATATTGTTACTTATTTTCTTCGCCGGCTCGACGACCCAATACGAGATTTTGCCACTTGCCTCAGTCTTGTGTGGTTTCTCAATTATTAACAATTCTTGTTATAATTTAATAAGTGTCCCGGTACGTCAATGTTTTAGTTTAAAACTCATCAACACCAGCGTTAGAGTGTCCCACATGGCAGACAAAGATAGCTTTAATGTTTGCTTAGTGATTTATCTGACTGTACTTTTGAAGACCTAAGTTAAATCCAGATTCCTCTGGAGTAACACTGCGCTATACCCCTACTAGATGTTAAACACACCAAAAGAATATTTATAATTATTTTTATAAAGTTAAGCGAATTAGTATTAAGACAAACGAGAGCTATTTTTTATAAATAATAGCTCTGTAAAGAATTGAAATTTGTTTTTTATGGCAAATCCCACACTATGGCGGACCGACAGTTGCGTCTCTCAAACACTTTGATCAAATCGCATGCATAACATGGTATCTGTTATTTGTATGGGAATTCTAAATTATGTTTTTTCTTTTATCCATCAGTCCTTCATAGTAGGTTGAATCAGAACTGTGGCAAACCGGTCCTAGCTCAGATAGGGCTGTTATTATTCCGAACGCAAACCGACAAACAATTTCTATTGTTCTATCTTCATACAGTTCAATTGACGACTGTTGGTCACTTGTTAAATGACTGTTGGAGAGTTTGTCGTGTGTTGATGGTATCATAAAATGTTACATAGACTTTTTATGACATCTCTTAAAGTATTTTATTTCTCATAGCGGAGGCCTGAACATATATTTTTATGCCATGTACCTATTGCTTTCTCTTTATATTCAGTAAGAACGTATTCTTTCGGCGTTACCCACAATATCAATAAGTTTTAGTTTCGCTGACATAACCGGTTCTCTTATGAGTCGTCCGTTCTGCAAATTTTGAACGTACCGTAATGCATCCGTGTGTCAGACGCTGTGTTAAAATAGACAGCGTAACGGTGCCTTAAAAATACACAGCGACGGACGTCAATTGAGAAAACTGCTAACCTAAAAAGACAATTTTGGTATTCTTTTCGACAACGCTATCAGCGTGAATTTATTTTGCCTGCTATTTCTGTCTGTTGTTTTTATTTTGTCAGCCTAGTGTATTAAAAATTTGACACGGTTTCGACCGCTGCTAACCGTATTTCTGCGGGCATAAGAACATTTTCCGCCACGTATTATACACATAAAACTTCCTCTTGAATAATTCAATTTATTCAAAATCTGTTGCGTTGTTTTAAAGATCTAAGCACACAACATACCTACATATATTTTAAAACCTGCAAAGTTTCATACTCGTATTTATTTTAACTCCCTTAGTCTTACCATAAATTTTGAAAAAGATCGCAATTAGAAATTACGAACTTCCATATAATTTGTGTATCCCCCTTTTACCCCTTCAAAATTAAATTAAGAAAATGCTGTAAAAATGTGTGACTGTATTTGATTACTTCAGCTCAATTTTTTACAAAATTTATAACTACTACATATTATTTTAACTCCTTTTTACCCTTCAAAATGTTCTGGGATCTTATGTCAAATTCAAAAAAGCTATATTAAAAACTACGAACTTTCATACAAATTTTTATTTTGGTACAGATCGCATATAAAAACGCAAACGGTTAATCCTCTTGCTACTTACTTTTGGGGTCAAACTTTAGAAAATGCAGAAACACGATATGATTCCAATATTTTATTACAGATCGCATTAAAAGACTACGAATTTTCATACCAACGTATTACCCCTTTCAACCGTTGCTACCCAATTTTTCGTAGGATAGTGAAAATTTTCTGGCATAAATTAAACTTGTGAATCTTTCTCTCGAATCACTCTATCAATCTAGAAACCGCATCAAAATTCGTTATGTAGTTTTAAATATTTTAGCATACATGAAACCCACCCCAGTCACGGAAAATACATTTATTGTATATACACACATATATCACGCCTATAATCCTTTGCGGGGAGGCAGAACAAAAACAGCCGTAAAAAATGGTTATTTACGCCACGTCTGGCAAACATTTGAAGGTCATTCGGAAAATTGTGTATCGCAATAGTGATAGGTTGTCAGAGCCCATCGCCTATAATTGCAATATACACCTTCGAGTCCCTCAGTCGCTTCTTACGACAACCACGGGAAAGAAATGGGGTGATGTTATTCAAAGTCGGCATCACACGGCTTT
The DNA here is from genome assembly GCA_027580185.1 of Tuta absoluta. NCBI lineage: Eukaryota > Metazoa > Arthropoda > Insecta > Lepidoptera > Gelechiidae > Tuta > Tuta absoluta. The sequence goes on from JAQAHW010000052.1 coordinate 1,971,440, forward strand.
ATTTTATACTTTTTATTAGTGCCAATTTTTCAAAGTGTTTGATAATTTCAATGTTGTTCCTTTAATTGTTTTGTTTATAAAAATATATGTTTCAGTGATTTTTGTACAAATTACAAACAAAATCTTTTCCCGATACAGCTTAAGAGGTCATAAGACCTTTACATTTGATACGCTTACCTTAAGGGAGTGTACGGAGCGCCGGCAACCGTCACTAGTGGAAGCCGTTTGGAACCCACGAGCCAAATAACATTAGCATAGTTATCGAACGGCGGGATGAGACCTTCGTAAAGGTCCCACAGGGGCTGGGACGCCTCTTAAACCCGCTTCTCGATAATGACTATCGATGATTCTACCCCAAAAGTGGGCCAGAGCACAATATTATTACGTAGTTTAGCCGTTGCGGGGAATTGCGAAATATAACATGCCTCCTGGTATTCAGTTATTTGTGTTGAGGAATTCGACGGGTGTGTAAGCAATGTTTCGGCGGGCAGGCTAAGGGTAATAATGGTATAGTAAAGTCTTTGCGGTCGAGAATCTACTAGGTACATTCTTAGAAGTTGTCGGTATGAAGTTGGTCCACGAAACAGTTTGAAAGCTCAGGAAACGTAACGTAGCTTTGCTGTATAGGGTATATTAGAAAAATATTTTTCCAAACATGGTTCTTAGGATTTATTACTTAAACTTTCCAAGATACCGATTGATAGATAATTTTCACCTAATACAATAGGTTAAGTACCTATGGCGGATTCTCTCACTTGTCGGCCGTCGTTCCATTATTTCACGCAACGTAACGCATACTTTTTAATGAAAATTTCGTATTCTAATCTTATTTCCATCCAAATACGGCTACGTTGAATTTACGGTGAGTAACGAACGCGTGTGTCAAACGAATTGACAGACGCATGCGTTACGTTGCGTTAAAAAAACAGAACGACGGACGACAAGTGAGTTAACCACATATAACGTATGCAGTATGAAAGCTTCTAGTTAGCGATAAGCCTGATTTAAAAAAATTGAAATAAACATAAGAAATTTTGCAAGAGTACGTAGCGTCCTCTATGCGCTCACTGAATAACTAGTTCTAGTCCAACACCGGTAACAAAGTGTCCTCGACGCACCGCAGGCTCTGCAAGCTTTTGTTCGGTTCTCTTTCTTTCTCAAAACTCTGGGCCAGCGACGGAAATCTTGCGTAAAGTTCAGTCGCAAAATTGTATAAATTATGCAATGTGACAACTTGTTTTTGATGTCATATTAAACAATCTGAAATTATATACGGGGTGTAAGGGACAGCCCTCTGAATACTGATAGGGTGCACGTAGACTATGAAACTGAACAACATTCCCCTGAAAGTCGACAAAAAAATCAACCTCCCATACAAAATCACAATCAGTTGTCAGCATTTACTATGATAAGTCAAAATTTTTTTTACGTTTTCTGATATACTTATGTATGGGAAGTTGTTCACTTTCATGATCTGAATGCACCCTATCAGTAATCGGAGGACTATCCATTACACCCTGTTTATCATGAGATTAGGCGGTGTGACGCGGAAAGTGTCAAATCACCTATGGAACAATCAATTTCAGCATCAGCCTGCATTTTGCCTTTGTTAAACCATAGAGTAGAAATCACATAGAGATGACACTCCCGCTCCAGACGCGCTCAAGGTCAATCCGTCTGGCTGTCTCTTAGAGAACAATTCAGTCGGGAGTGCGTTTCGCCGCGGAAACGTTCGTCGTGCGGGTCGAATTTTCATTTTTTGTGAAAAATTTTGCAATGCCGAATTATTGTGGTGTGTATGGCTGCAAAAGTGATGCGTTTACAAAAAGAATGCTATACTAATCTGGCACCTCACGGCGCCATTTTTGCACCTATTTTAAAATTCTGTACCTACCTATTAACAATAAAATGGTAAGGTAGGACTTTAAAGCGGGTAAATATTTTGTTCCCACGGGAAAACTGTTAGCAGCGGTCGCAGCCGCTTGACTGGCCGCTAGTCTGGAATAAAATTATTGGCACGTGACAGCCCCGACTTAAAGCGCGGGAGACTGCGGGGCGTTACGGGCTGCGGGGGGAAGTAGGTATTTAAAGCGCGGCTTTTGGGGCCCAGAGAAAGGAGTTTCGTTTCTATACGCCAGTATTATTATCTATTCTTATGGTTAAACCTAGAAAACTCGCGTGAAAATCGTTGATGACATATTTAAATAATTCAATAAATGTCATTTAGAGATACTGGTCTTCTGTCCCGTTTCGATGAAGACCCTGTTGGCTTATGACGTGCACCGCGACTTTTTCTGCACCTTTTTGTCAAAAATCTTCATTCATTTTGATAACATCCATACAATGTGATACGTCTGTAGTCTTCTCATGTGAAATAAAAAGGCTGTAGACTACAATCAATTATTTATTATTTTATTTTATTTGGGAGATTAACAGTTTTATACAACAGTTAGAACAGATTAATAAATTATATCGGACTAATAACAAATCTCCACCTATAGTGTAGACACAAATACCGTAGAACAAAGTAAAAAATTGAAATTTTGAATACATTTGAAAATTTTGAAATTTGGATAAATAAAGGAAAGAGCAGTGAAAAAAAAGAGATTAAAAAATAATATATAAGGTCCTATTAAATTCAGTGCAAATATTTTTAGGGTGAGTTCTACTCGTAAAACTGAACAACATTTCCCAATAAATATAGCTCGAAATATAAAAAAAAATATTGGACCTACCATACAACAATGTTCAAAAAAAGTGTCACTTTGTATGAGAGGTGCAATTTTATTTTTCGTATTTCGACCTATGTTTATTGGGAAAAGTTGTTCAGTTTTACGAGTAGAGCTCAGCCTAAAAATATTTGCACTGAATTTAATAGGACCTTATATAATAATATAATATAATAATAATAGCTTATTCCTCCGTGGCAGCAATACCACTTAGATGCCAAGATGTGGTGCCGTAGAAAGGCCAGAGAGGCAGTAGCAGAGCAAACAGCACTCAGCCCGGGACAAACACTTTGTCTTACGCATGCAAATATTTGAGCCGGCATCAAACCCAAATTTGCATACCGTACAATACATACTATGCGTAGGAGACATTACAAATTACTGGCGTTATGGCCAATTAATTCCTATAGTACTGTAATTTGGAATAGTATTTAGTAGCTGAATGTGTCTTATTTTGTGGGTATCATATTTAATTAATTAATAAAATGTTATACATACATACTAATTTCACGCCTATAAAACTTGTTGGGGAGGCAGGGCGTCGCGTAAAGTATTTTATTTGAAGCCGTAAAAACGAACATTTACCCCAAGTTTGACAAACGTTTGAGAGTCATAAAGAAAATTGCGTATCGCTATAGTGACAGATTGTCAGCCCATCGCATAAAATTGCAATACAAGTCTAACCCTGGAGTCCCTTAGTCGGCTCTTAAGACACATCCACGGGAAAGGAATTGGGTGATGCTATTCTAAGCTGACATCACACGGCAAATTATTATGCGAGTACAAATGCAACTCATTACAAATATAAGAGAGACTGATGAATATGAGACTAATTTGGCAAACTACGTATATCTGTCTACATTAAAACGTATCCAATCCAGCGAAATTACTGCCTTATAAAATAATGCTCTTTAGGTGTCTTTGGCTCTGAATTCAGGCAAAATACTCCTTATTTGCTTTTTATGTAATAACTATATTGATAAGATGCCATTTCTAATCAATCCATTAAATCGTCACTAATTCGGAATTATTACCTTTTAAATTACGGTAACGATTTTATACGGAACTTGAGTTGTACAATGAAATTTTCTTTGTCCCGCAAAAAGGCACTCAATTTAGCAAATTCACAAAACTTTTGAAAACAAAAGTAACCCGTTGAGCTGAACATCGCGAATTCAGATTTGTTTTCTTTACAAACCAAAGGACGGTTGCTAAACATTTTAAGGGGATTCACCAAACGACGCTTCATCAGTACAAAAGAGTCAATTATAGGTAAAAGCAAGAGCACGAGCAAATTCAGAACAAAAGTTATTAAAGCTTTTGAACTTGTATTTATACCACTTTTGAATTCGTCATCTTAAGACTATAAATGTAATGGGTAGGTGGTGCCTAATCCTAAGGCGGTTACTCCCACTTTGTCGTCCGTCGCTGCGTATTTTGACACATTGTAACGCATGAGTCTGTCAGACGAAAGGAATTAGCGAAGTTCGATCTTATTTCCATAGGAATACGACTAAAAATATTATGAATAAATTCACCCTCTTTGATTGACTCGCGGAATCGATCCAGTTTGTTTACGTGAATATAACTCAAAACGCTTATTTATTTAGATAAAAATCAAAGTTTTTAGGTATGTACACTTTTACACGTGTAACATTTAGGTATTTAAATAGATTGAAATATTACTACTGATCGCATAGCGAAAATTCAAGACGGGCTAGTGATAAGGTATAAATTTTCCCAAGGAACATAGGTCGAAAAGTATAGAAAGAAAAATTTAACTACAAAATTGCCGATCAACTGATTTGAGTTACTATGGAAACTCAAAATATTTTTGAAATAGGTATTGCAACTTATATTCCTTGGGGAAAGTTGTTCTTTATTACCAGCCCATCTTGAAATTTATCTTTTGGTCACTAGTAAAATTTCACACAAGGTATGTGTTTGCTTTTAGCATAGTAATTATTTGTTCTGACTAACGTAAGAGACGTGTTTATTTTATCAAAATGTATTTGTCCTCGGATTATTGTTTCATCATAACTTTTTAAGCACTCGCGATCACTTTCACTCATTTGAAGTATTAGACCGGGTCTATCGCGATAGTATTTAGGTAAATATTAGTAATTTACCTGTGTCCCGACGTTTCAACACAGTTTCATGTATTGTGGTCGCGGGTTGGTCAACCAACCGCGATAGACCCGGTCTAATACTTCAAATGAGTATTGTTTCATCGTTTTGGGAAATAATAACGCGCTGTACAACAGTTTGTACTGAGTCAAATTCTCGAATTTGTACACAGTTCACCTAACACAATATAGAGATACCTCGTTGTATGAAATTAGCGAGCTCTCCCCCCCACCAATATAATTAAACTGAACCGCCGCATGAACTTTACAGGCTATACCGCAACCTGTTTCACATCGATTGCTGTTCGATTATTACACTGTCCTATACATCACCACATTGGGTAGTTCATCGCCTCTGTATCCCACACGATAAATAAGCGATCATAATAAAAAAAAACATTGCATTTTCTTGACGTTAATTCTATAACTACGTTACATTCCAAGTTTGTAAATTTTGAACTACGCTGTTTAACAAGCTATTTGAAAATGATAAAATACTTTTAGACTAAAAAGCATTATTTTATGAAAGTAGTGGATGATAAAAGCGCGAAACAGTTTTTGGATGTCGTCGCATTCAATTCAGAAGATACAGTGCCGTTGACTTGTTCAAATTAAACTAAGTTATGGCTAAGGAATTAAGTCGAGGAGGAAACTATTGCGTCAGTGTAACTTTACCTTTGACAGGTGTTTATTAGTTCTGGGTAGAATTGAAGACCAGCACAGGCCACTTTGTCTTGTTCTTGCTAAATAAACTTTTCGGTCCTTAAGTTTGGTGTAAGGGTTTGGGTCGTCAATGTTCCTAAAATTCTATTATTTTTGCTACGTTCGCATGGGTTCTGGAGTGGCCTGTGATATAGGCTTAGATTTCCATGTGATGCCGGAATCACCCCATTTCTTTCCCGCGGATGTCGTATGAGGCGACTAAGGGACTCGACGGTTTCATGTGTATTAAAATTTTAGGCGATGGGCTGACAACCTGTGAAAACCCCCTTAAATATTTGTAAACCTGGCGATAGCGATGGTATTTTTAGGGCCATTAACGCTCTGTCTACCTCGCAAGGGATAAAGGCGTGATATGTGTGTGATCAAACAAGTTCACTAATAAAAAGAAAATCAGTCAGCTAATCGGGAATTTTGTATGGGAGTTCGAAAAAAATATCTCGTTTACCAACATATCTTCCATAAAAAAAGTTGTTCAATTTCATGGTCTGATCATGCCCCACAAATTATACGGGGTGTATAAATTATTATAATAAATGTTACATAGTTTCGATGTTGGAAATCTATGTTACAACATAAAACTTAGTCTAAGATTAAAACAAGACTAAACCTAAGGTGCTAAGGGCTAATTACTATTTTGAATATGATTCATCTCGTCATGGGCACGTCTTCCGCCTGCCTGCATGCCGCTCACATTTCACCTTTTTTGTAGATGGTAAAAGTAGTATTTATAATAAATATTGATATTTTTTTATAATGTTGTTATTTGTGACCTTGAACTCTGATCAAGGATAATAATTCGTTAATGAACTTGCGATGAACAAAAGGGGCCATACGCGTGCTCTCAATTAACTTTGATCAGAAATTCTGGATAATTTCAGTTCAATCAAAATAGTGCTGCTACTCTATTTATCTAGATAAACAAGCCTGTTTACTAATACTAATAACATACTAATAAAAATAAAATTATTGACTAGTTGGTTAAGTGAAATTTCATTTTCCTGTAATGTAACTGATAAAAATTTGAGTAAAACTGTTAGTACGTAATATTTATATTTCCAAACCAGCGTTCTTTATTGACAAGGTCTTTTACGCTATTATGCTTTAGCTGAAGCAGTATTTTTAAACCAGAAATCAGATCGTTCGTCAACCCACTTCATAAAAAAAAATCTTTTTTATTTAATAAATTAATAAAAAATTAAATAAATTAAATAAAGAATTCATATATATTTTTTTTAATTAATTTAATCTTCTAAATTCAATTTTTGTTTCAGGTACTTACAGTTTCTCAATGTCTAAGTGCTAGCAAAAGCCGCCTTTCATGCTAAAAGCTTTGTCATTTTGTTATATCTGCTAGTTTAATGGCGCTGTTAGTACATCCTATACTTCAGATCCTCGCGATCTCTGTGCGCAAAAGTGATTCATAATGGTGAAGCACTTTTTTTAAATACATAATCAAAAAGGGCATCTAATGTAAAAAAAACTTATCATTATTTGTATGTTTAGAAACCTTTAACCATTTGAACGTTACAAGTGTTGAGTCGCTAATTTCAACAGTATTATTTTTTTCTAAACTCGTTACCATGTTATGTTTAGATTTTTAAGATAAGTTGGCCTTTGCTTACTTTTAGTTTTAAGTTTTCTGCATTGTATTGTTTCTGTTGTGTATGTTGTAAGCAATAAAGTATCTACCGTGTGATGCCGGCTTAGAATAGCATCACCCCTTTTCTTACCCGTGGGAGTCGTAAGAGGCGACTAAGGGACTTGAGGGTGTGTATTGCAATTTTAGGCGATGGGCTGACAACCTGTCACTTGAGCGATACATAATTTTCCGAATGGTCTTTAAATATAATTATGTCAGACGTAGTGCTAATGTCCTTTTTTGCGGCCGTTTACGCTCTGCCTACCCCGCAAGGGATATAAAACGTGATATGTGTATTTTCTCAAAAATGATTGATAGAAACAAAAACTTGAAATAACCATAACTCAATTAGACAACGCTCTCGTAGCCAATAACTACGTACCTAATAATCTACACCTCGTAGCTAATAATCTACGAAAAACTCACGAGTCATATTCCATTCGACACTTAAATGTATGTGTAATTATATATTTATCCATCTTTCTATTTTTGACGTTTGGTAGTAGGTAGTGGGGTTGGGAACACCGAACGTTATCAAGGGTCTTTAAATTAAATACAACGCTTATGGCTATTGAGTTCCATTGATCAGGATATAAACCTACAGAAAATACCCTTGACACAGCGTTCATTTGATTTTGTTATTCCTTAATATACATAGTTGCTTAGTGACAAACATGTTTTGGCTTAAATAGGTCATTATAGGGGTTAAAAACATATCTAGTATGTGTTGAAACTTTAACAAGTTTCATAATGTTCTTCTTTTCGTGTGGGACACCGAGTAATGCAAGAACCTGTTGAGTCCTAGTGTCAGAGTGTTTCAACCGCTTACTACAAGTAGTAGGCCTCTAAAATGGTTGTGTAACGACCGCCGTGACCGACGGCTTAAACAAAAGCACGGAAGTTTCATAATATTTCGTTATCACATAGCACAAGCCGTGCCGTTCTAAGACATCTGACTGCATGGGACCTTAATATAGTCGCGTATGTCTGCTCCTAATGAAAGGGTCTAATGTACTCGCAAACAAAAGCAATAGTTATAATGGACTGAAAGCTTACAATAAGCTGTAAACACAGTAGGTATTGACTTTGTAGTCGCTTTGATAACCAATAAATAGCCGTAGTATCCTCAGATTCTCGGAAAAATATCAAAACCATTTTACAATGTTGTAGTGAAACGTCAGAAAATCTTTTAATAGTGTTATTCAGTCACAATAAATCTTTTATTCTTTATAAATCTAACACATCAAACATAAAACATCTACTCGACATTTTAATAAAGTACACTTTTGATGAATCCACACCGGCTGACTCTTCTTACTGGTAATACGGACAATAATTTACACAGTTTATTTTATAAATAGATAGATACCCATATTTAGTGATTTCGCTTGTTCGAACTCTATAGATACTCGTGCGTACTCGAACGCGCCTGTTTAATCGAAGATCGGCCGGGAGTGAACGTCAAATATTTGTTTCATTTTTTCGCGTTCACGAAACTGTTTTCAAATTTATGACACTCGACTCGTCTAGTGGCCGGGCCCAAGGGGCTTAACCTGGCATGGACGCAGCCGACGGCAGGAAAATATATTTCCGAGTTTACTGGTCCATAAATAACTGTGGAGTGACAGGGCGATGATAAACTCTCGAGCGAGAGTTCATCTCACGTCGCTTACTTACTGGCGAATGAGAAACTCTTATATAATTTTTCGCAAATTTTATAGACTTAAAAAGCTATCTATCGGCGAAATTCAATTGGTATAAGTTTTGTGACTTAGTTATGTTATACAAATGCATGGATGGTGTGGATACGCGGGTTAATCGTCTTTATTACTTACGGACAAAAAGAAATTTTACTTTCTTATAAAACTCTTTAAAGAAATCCATAGCTATCCGCCCATAATGATCAAAAAATGCAAATAAGCACTATCATATCATTAAAATTGTAATTATTTGTAGGACTTTGACAGAACAAAAGTAAAGAAAAGTACTTCGTTTCTGTTTTAGCAGTTAATGCTTTAGCTTTAGCAGCAGGTTGTACCTTAGTAGTGGTACAGAAGGGATACTGCTAATAATATAGTTGAAGGACATTCAAACAACAAATATTGAATGTATGGTATAGAATAGAATAATTTATTGTAAAATAATGCCTAATTATATGTACAAAAATAGGTTCTGAATGAGCTATTTACAAAACGAGTGGTTACTTAGCGAAATCTACACACACACATGAATAATAATGCGCGCACACATATGCAAATTCCGCGGCGCGCGGGAAGGAGTTTCGAGGTCGCGACACCGAGTGTATAAATATAGGCGGCGCCGTCCGCGCTTTCTTTTCGCTCGCCGGTCGCCGTGGAGGAAGGACGTCGGTGCAGCTCCGTCGGTCACGCCGCGCCATGACACGCAGTTGCTCGAAGATGAAGATGATGCTTGCAGATGATGATCTTCGAGTGGAGTGGAGTGCTGGTTGTGGATCGCCGTGTTTTGTGATGGTGCTCGCATGCTGTGCGCTGGTGCTCCAAAACAGCTCTTCTCAGAGCTCCATCATAAGTTTCACGTGATACGTCTGTGTTCAGCTGCTCCCATAGTGGACAGCTACAAGTTTCATAACTGTGCGTCTTATCTGCCGTTCCCTCATGGAGTGGCAACAAGTTTCAGTGAAACTATTACGTCTTGTAGTGAAATGCTTGTGCTTGTATATAAGTATATGTAGTTGCAGATGCTTGCGCTTGATATGTAAGTAGCTGTAGATGCTTTATAGTGCGCAGTAGGTATGTGCGTAGGTATAGCTAATGAATCGCCGCTTCGCCGCTTGCTTTTAAGCCTGTCTGTAGTTGCTTGATAGATGTGACGTCACACGCGTAGGTTCCCAATTTGCATGTAGAACGCACGACGATAAGCTTGTAGGTAACGTTTAATCGCCTTGCATTTGCGCTTGATTAGGAAGATACTCGCGTATGCAGTCGATGATTGTTGTAGATGACGTAGGTAGCTACAGTGCACCCCCTCAAGCGAAGCGTACTGGCCGTGTGACGGTGCGGCCGGAACGAGTTTTCTTTTCGGCGTTCTGCGATACGGGCTTCGTGGTAGTAGCGTCGGGCGAACTTGTAGGTACATCTGACGTAGTAGGCGTTGTAGGTACTGCAGTCGGCGTAGGTACGGCGGTTGTCGTTGGTGTGTTTTGATCGTAATCTGCTAGTAAGTATGCAGGCTTCAGTCGGTCGATCGAGATAGTTGCTTGACGGTCTGGTAACTGTAGTGTGAAAAACTTGTCCGTTCGTTTCAGCACACGGTAGGGTCCGTCGTATGGCGGTGAGAGTGGTCTCTTCACGGCGTCGATTCTGACAAACACATTGTTGCAGTGTTGTAGATCTCGATGGACGAAAATCGGTCGGCTGTTGCTATGTGGTTCTGTAGGTACTGGCTTGAGTTTTTCTATTGCTTCTCGTAGCTGGTCAACGTAGGTGTGGTCCATGGTGACATCATGTGGTGTTGGTTTAAAAAAATCACCGGGTAATCGGATCGTACAGCCGTAGGTAAGTTCGGCTGCACTCACACCGGTATCGCTGCGTGATGCAGTGCGAAGACCCAACATGACGGTAGGTAGCTCGGTCACCCAGTTGGCGGTAGTGAGTCGAGCTTTGAGTGCTGTCTTCATGGATCGGTGCCAGCGTTCGATGATTCCGTTCGACTGCGGATGGTAGGCTGTAGTTTGAATTTTTTCGATACCCATCATGCGAGTGAGGCAGGTGAATAGGGCGCTCTGGAATTGTCTTCCTTGGTCGCTAGTTAGCCTGTGTGGGCATCCGTATCGAGTTATCCAGCCTTCATATACGATTTTTGCGACTGTCTCAGCTGTGATGTCTTGAACTGGGTAAGCTTCGGGCCAACGTGTCGTTCGGTCGATCATTGTTACGACGTAGCGGTATCCGTCAGCAGTGGTAGGTAGAGGTCCAACGATATCAATGTGTAGGTGAGTGAACCTTGCGGATGCCGGGAACGTAGATACGGCGCTCTGTGTATGCCGGTTTATCTTCGCTCGTTGACATTGTAGGCATGTCTTGGTCCATTTGCTGACGTCGGCGTTCATCGATGGCCAAAAGTATCGAGTTTGAATTAGCTTGCGTGTTGTTCTCGTACCAGGATGACTGAGATTGTGAATTGCTTTGAATGCGATTTCACGATACTCAAGTGGTAGGTATGGACGAATGTTACTCGTAGATACATCGCAGTAGATCGGTTGGTTTGTAGTAGGAAGCGTGACTTTCTTCAGTTTGATATTATCTTGTTGTATCAAGGTAGGTATATCGCTGTCTCGCTCCTGCGCACTAGCTAGTTCGTCGTAGTTGATAGGTGACGGGCAGGTTATTTCTTCTACTCGTGATAAGGCGTCCGCGACGACGTTGTCTTGTCCGCTGACGTGGCGAATGTCAGTTGTGAATTCGCTCACGAAAAGTAGCTGTCGTGTGCGTCTCGGCGTCTCGCTGTCTGAACCAATCTTCTTGAATGCGTAGGTTAGAGGTTTGTGATCGGTGAATACGATGAGTTCTCTGCCTTCAAACATCTTTCTAAAGTGTTTTATCGCCATGAAGATTGCAAGTAGCTCTCTGTCGTAGGTAGAATATTTTTGTTGTGCTTCTGTGAATTTCTTCGAGAAATATCCAAGGGGTTGCCATCTGTTGTTCACGCGTTGTTGTAGAACGGCGCCAGCTGATGTGTTAGATGCGTCACACATGAGTGCGAGCGGGACAGAGTGATGCGGGTGAGAGAGTAGGGCAGCTTTTTCGATGCTTTGTTTGCAGTTCGTAAAAGCTTGCGTTGCTTCGTCGTTCCATTCAATCTCTGTTTTGTCGCGTTTCTTAGAATTGTGTAGGTATTTACATAATGGCGCTTGTAGAGTGGCGGCGTTCGGGATATTTGCTCGGTAGAAGTTTAGCATGCCGAGAAATCTTCTTAGCTGTTCGACTGTCGTTGGCTTGGGATATTCTACTATGGCGTTGACTTTTTCTTGTGGTGGTTTGATGCCTTCAGTGTTCACGGTGAAACCGAGGAATGTGACTTCGCTCTTCCCTAGTACGCATTTCGACGGGTTGATAGTGATGCCATATTCATCGAGTCTTGATAGCACGGTGCGTAGGTGTTCTCGATGTTCGGTTTCGTTATTCGACGCGATGAGTAGGTCGTCGATGAATGGGAATACGTAGTCTAGGCCTCGAAGTACTTCATGAATAAACCGTTGAAATGTTTGGCCTGCGTTCTTCAAACCGGGGCACATTCGAGGAAATTCGAATAAGCCGAATGGTGTGATGATGGCTGTCTTCTCTATGTCTTGAGGTGCTACCGGTAACTGTTGGTAGGCTCTGTTGAGATCGAGTGTAGAGAAAATCTTCTTATCGGCGAGACGGTAGGTAAAATCTTTGATTCGCGGTATTGGGTAGCGATCGGCTTTGGTTATAGAATTGAGCCTTCTGTAGTCGCCACACACGCGTAGATCTCCATTTTTCTTCGGTACGACATGTAAAGGGTTGGCCCAAGGGCTTTTGCTTGGACGGCATAGGCCCTGGGACATCATGTTTTCGAACTCCTTCTTGACTTGTTCGTAGCGGTGAGGTGGGAGGGGTCTCGCTCGACAGTGTAGTGGCTGGCCAGTTGTTTCGATCACGTGTTCAACGTTGTGCTTCGGGCTGAGTTTCATCGAAGTTAGTCGAGTGATACCGGGGTAGTCGGCGAGAATATCATGGTAGCTCTGTTGTTCGTCGATGCTCATGATTCGTGGCTCGTTCGTCTTGCAGATAGGTAAGTTCACGGCAAGTAGTGTTCGGCCGTCAACTAGTCGGCGGTTCTTGACATCGACGAGTAGGTTGTGATGATGAAGGAAATCAGCGCCGATGATGGGTTTGTTGACTTTTGCTATGATGAACTTCCAGCGGTATGGTCTTCGTAAGTTTAAGTTGAGTTCCAGCGATTTCTCTCCGTAGGTAGGTATTACCGTGTTGTTAGCAGCGTACAGGTTGAATGATAGCGGCGGTGCGGTACATCCTTTCCTTTTAGGTAGTACGGATATGTTTGCTCCGGAATCAACCAAAAAGGTAAGTTTTGAGTTCTTGTCCTGGATGAGTAGGCGGTATTCTTTATCTGGAACACTGGAGTCCGCCGCTGCCAGCGTTCGTTCTAGTTTTCCGCTTGCTGGTTTTCGTAGGTATTTTTCTTGTAGTTACACGGTGCGTTGCAACGGCGGGCGTATTGCTTGAATTTGGAGTGATAGTAACACATGCCATCGGTGTGTGGACGGTAGTAGGTATCTCTCGAACGGGAGCGGTGCCGCGCGGGGTGCGGGGGCAATGCGGGGTGCGGGGACTTTTCTCGGTAGCGGGGACGTGCGCGTGGACGATGTTGGCGTTTTAGTTCGGCGACTTCTAGTGATAATTTTCTTATTTCGTCGACTAAGGTTTGTGTTTCAGACGGCTTCGCTGGACTCGATTCTGACGGGCTCGAGATTGCAGAGACTTGCTGATAATGTTGCTCCATCATTTTGTCGGCGATTAGTGCGAGGTCGTCGAGTGCCGTTGATCTGCTGATGTTGTCGCTCGCGACGAGGACTGAGCGAACGTGGGCAGGTAGATGGTTCATCCACATCATTCGTAGCGTTTCGTCCGTTATTTTTCCCCTTGCTAGGCTTTTCATGCGGCGAAGTAGCTGTGTAGGCTTCTGGTCGCCGAGCTCCATTTCTGAGAGTAACTTCTGTAGTTGCCGTTCTTCTGACTCCTCGTAGACTGAAATGAGTCGGTCCTTCAACTCGCTGTACGGTCTTGTAGCGGATGGTGTATAGAGAAGGTCCGCGATCTGCTCGATATCCTGTTTCTCTAGTTGTGCGATGACCATTTGGGCTAGTTCTTTCTCCCCTCGCTTGGTTTCGGCAGTGACGGCTTCAAAGGTGATGAACCAGAGCCTGACGCGGTCGCGCCAGAACTTTGGTATGCGCATGGAGAGGGCTATTCCAGCGAGCTCGGTGCGTGGCTGTGGCTTCGGAGTTTCAGCTCTTGCGCCGCTGCCGGTTCCGTTGCCTTCGTTTGGGTTGCTGGTAGATTCTTCTTTGTTTCCGTCGTTCTTCATCATGAGATTTCTGGTAACAGGATCTTGATTCAGCAGCAGAGTCGCAGAGTGTTCTGAAGGGTGTCACCACTTTAGCAGTTAATGCTTTAGCTTTAGCAGCAGGTTGTACCTTAGTAGTGGTACAGAAGGGATACTGCTAATAATATAGTTGAAGGACATTCAAACAACAAATATTGAATGTATGGTATAGAATAGAATAATTTATTGTAAAATAATGCCTAATTATATGTACAAAAATAGGTTCTGAATGAGCTATTTACAAAACGAGTGGTTACTTAGCGAAATCTACACACACACATGAATAATAATGCGCGCACACATATGCAAATTCCGCGGCGCGCGGGAAGGAGTTTCGAGGTCGCGACACCGAGTGTATAAATATAGGCGGCGCCGTCCGCGCTTTCTTTTCGCTCGCCGGTCGCCGTGGAGGAAGGACGTCGGTGCAGCTCCGTCGGTCACGCCGCGCCATGACACGCAGTTGCTCGAAGATGAAGATGATGCTTGCAGATGATGATCTTCGAGTGGAGTGGAGTGCTGGTTGTGGATCGCCGTGTTTTGTGATGGTGCTCGCATGCTGTGCGCTGGTGCTCCAAAACAGCTCTTCTCAGAGCTCCATCATAAGTTTCACGTGATACGTCTGTGTTCAGCTGCTCCCATAGTGGACAGCTACAAGTTTCATAACTGTGCGTCTTATCTGCCGTTCCCTCATGGAGTGGCAACAAGTTTCAGTGAAACTATTACGTCTTGTAGTGAAATGCTTGTGCTTGTATATAAGTATATGTAGTTGCAGATGCTTGCGCTTGATATGTAAGTAGCTGTAGATGCTTTATAGTGCGCAGTAGGTATGTGCGTAGGTATAGCTAATGAATCGCCGCTTCGCCGCTTGCTTTTAAGCCTGTCTGTAGTTGCTTGATAGATGTGACGTCACACGCGTAGGTTCCCAATTTGCATGTAGAACGCACGACGATAAGCTTGTAGGTAACGTTTAATCGCCTTGCATTTGCGCTTGATTAGGAAGATACTCGCGTATGCAGTCGATGATTGTTGTAGATGACGTAGGTAGCTACACTGTCACGCGCATGATCACATATACTCGGAACAATTTAACTTCGAATGATTTGAACAAATAATTTATATGTGACTTAACTTGCTGGTAGAGCTTTAATTGCTTTCGGATAAATCCTCACACCGCCGTGTGGCGTGGCTTAGAATAGCATCAACCCAATTTTACCCATGGGTCGTCAAAGGCGACAAAGGGATAATGTTCCAGGAAATGGGCGGCAGCTTACCCAGTGAATGCATTATTTTGCACTGCGCTCGCCAATACACCTGTCAAGCGTGATCAGTAAGTTTCCTCTAACAAATATAGAGCAGATATCATTTTCCTAAAAGGCTATGGAGTGTGACAAGATGAAACAAAAGGTAAATGAAAAAATTATAAAGGTTTCAAATCAGTACGTTAATTTAAACAGACATACTAAACAATACAAATAACTTTTCTTTTAACCCCTTTTGGTTAAGAAATTATACACCAGAAATTAACCTTTGACAAGTGCAGGCAAAAAGCACCTTTTTTGAAAATCATGTTACTACATATTTTCAAACATAATGAATTTTTCCTATTTTGCCCTTCTTTTCAACGATCGGAGTATATTTTCTTTTTTTCACGTGATCCATCGTGATCCTTCTTTGGATTGTTTTTCTGTTTGATTAAAAAACGAAGGATGTTTACAAGTTGCCTGAGAATTTAAAAAGGATAGTCTAAAGTATTCCGTTGGTGTGAATTGAGTCGCCTAAGTTTAGCTCTTTATACTCGTGTTTGTGAAAAACAGTTGCAAGAAGGTAAGTTTTCACTTACAGAAAAAAAGATTTAATTACTTTGTACCTCGTTTTCGTACCGATTAAGTAAATTCTTGTATTTTGTATACAAAGATACTATACGGAATTCTATTTGACGTTGCTTATAAACAAACCTAGCCATCTCGCTCTGCCTAAGTGATGAGTAGCACGTATGGTCACTGTATTTATGGTGCTTTCCGCACCTTTTATGTATTTTTCTTATTATATATGTATTAAACACTGCTATCAACGCATCACTTTAGTTTCATATCAATATTGTAAAAGATATGACAGCACGCGGAATATGTTTCTATTTGAAAATATCAGATATTAACAAAACATATATTATATATAAAAAAAAAATGTCGCTGGTTATTAGTTGAAAACTAACCCAGTAGATGGAGCTACGCCACGCGTTATTGGCATCAAGATACACTTGTAAAGGAACAAGGGCAAGGAACGAGCCGCGGTAGCCCAGATGGAAGAAGCGTCACCACTAGGTTCAAATTAAGCCTGCGGTAGAAAATTTTGCAAGTTCTTAAAAACATATTAATTTTCGTAATTTTAAAGTTCCTTGCAACACTGTTAGAGATTTTAGTTTTCACGTGATTCTTTGATGGACTGTTTTTTGAAACTGATTTAAAAGACAATTTGTTTTGGTTATTAAAGTAAAACTTTTCAAAAAAGTGTTGTTATGAATCGTTGACTTAACGAGTCATTATAAAAATATAACTGCTTGTATTATCATAATAAAACCTGTGAAAATCTAATAACTTTGATAAACTCAGCGTTCACTTCAACTAAATATAGCTAAACGTAAAACATATAAACCTGACAGCCAAAAGTTCAGAAACGCGCAACGCTGAAGCGATAACATGCTTTAGTTTATTAGTGTTAATAAATGCACTCGTTATTTGCTTAGGAATTTATAGCGGCGCGCACCTGTGGCGAATCGTAAACTTTGTTACGTTCCGTATTCCGTTCGTTCCGTTCCGCCGTACGCTTGCTGTTGTACATAGTTGGAGGAAACAAAGATTTATACAGTGTTACAAGTCAGCAGATGTATGTCGACTATGTCAATCACAGAAGTATCACGACTATTGATATCTGCGCTTGTACTCACTTTGTAGGTAACGTTATTATGCTACAGGAAAATATTATTACGAAATAAAATCGTATTTTTCGGCACGGATTACGACTTGTCTTTTGTGTTTTTTCTTGTTGATCATATTTTTATACTTTCACTTACTTTTCATTAGTTAATAATGAATCTTCTGCCTTATTCATCGTCACATACCTAGAGATTATGACATTCACGTTGGGATTGCGTGACTTGGGTACTGCTTGTATTGCCTTTACAGGGTTTTGTGTGATTCCTACCAGTGTATTATCATATAAGTGTACCATTTTACGTAGTACAGATATTTTTGACCGCAGCAGTGGGAACGTTGAACCAGTTTTGTGTGTTCGCGCCTCGTGTATTGAACGACCGATTTTCAAGAATTAGATTCTAATATTTCACAGTTGCTTAACCACTGGAGAAATTAAATAGCATTATATTAACAAATTTGATACAGGCACAGATAAAAATACTACTAAAGTAGTACCTAGTAATTAATAGGTATATTTTAAAAAAAATTACAAACATAATTATCACGATTAAACTAGTTGCACTGCGTGTGGTTTTATTGGCTTTAATATATTTTTTCTCTTAAATATAATGAATATCAGGTATAAACACCACTTTAGTTTAAATTTAAGAAGTAAATCTAAATTCAGCGAACGTTTTCTTAAAAATAACAATTAGATTCAACTAAACCAACAAATACAAACGTAAAATCGACTTGGTTCCTATTACCTGCGCCATAAAGACACTAAGTAGCAACTGGAAACGTAAACATGAAACTTAATGAGTACACACAACGAAGAAAATTGGAAAAGTCCACATACAATATCGCGCTGTTACTGCCCCTTACGGGCTTAAGAGCAAGAGAAACGTTCTATTTTTGAAACTCATTAGCGATTTTGTTAAAGGTACAGTCGTATAGAAAATTGCAGGATTTTCGATTGCCGTGTGATGTCGGCTTAAAATAGCATCACCCCATTTCTTTCTATGGTTGTCGTGAGAGGCTACTAAGGGGCTCGAGGGTTACAAGTGTATTACAATTATAAGTGATGGGCGTCGACCTGTTACTGTGGCAATATAAAATTTTCTGAATGACCCTCAGTTTCCGTTTGTCAAATGTGGCGTAAATGTTTGTTTTTTATGGATGTTTACCTACCTATATCGCAAAAGATCAAGGCTGATGTATGATTTTTAATTTTGTTTTTGCTACACGAGAGAAGACCTTACTGCTTGAGATTTTTCTACCAGGGTCGTAGGTATATTTATAATACATTTTACCCGAATCAACACTCCTGCCTGTTTTACCGATCTTTATCTTTCCTTGAGTGTGCGTATACACGGTGCGTTGCCTCTCTAATACCTTGCTATCATCCCATACTCTTTGTATCAGCTGACGATAAAAAAATGGGGTGATTATATTGTATCATACGACATAAAAAGGGAAGCAATGCTTGTATGAAAATTGACCTCTAAAATCGCGCTCCAGATGTCTGACCAAAATAGCTGCGCCAAATTGACTCATATTGGCTAGAAATATGACGTGCCTTATAAGCTCACGTTTACAAGTTCTTACGACGCCTACGACTACAACGGCTACGATTGCTACGACGTTGTAGCTGAAGTGCTACGAGCGTAACGGGTTTCACTATTAATATCAAAAGCGGATAACGTAAGTAAGAGTTTTCGTAATTACTGTAAATACTATTTACAGTATTAACGAAAACTTACTTAATAGTTATTAAAATTGTTTTGTACTTGCACGCAGAATTTGTTCTAAATTTAAGGTAATTGTCCAGAAAATATGAGGTTCAAGATGATACAAACCGCAACCCTAATTTCGATACTAAATTTATTATTAATACAATACAATAACCCAATATGAAGATAATAAAATAAGAAATAACTGTTTGCAATCGTAAATCGCAAGTCATGTAAGTCGTAAGGTGAGTACTGTGACAACGCAGCTTGCCGAAACTAAGTGGTCCCTAGGTGCGATACAGACCGGCGATTTTAGGAAAATATCTGAAATTCTACAGGTTTGTTACCTTTGTGATTTATGTTAATACTCTGCCAAGAGTACAATGTATATATATGAAAGAAAACTAGCTGTTTATTGGTACAGTTAGGATTATGTCCTGTTAAACACTTGAAGACAAGTAGACAGGGTTTAGACAAGTGTTAAACTAGTGTGAAAATGAAACATTTCTGATTTTTGGTAGTAAGGCCGCACCATCTTTTAAATTTGTCCCTCAATTTCGAAAGGCCTTATGCACTTATCAATTTCACGTGTTATTAGACAAAATCATTTGATTGTTGTAAATTAAAATCATAATGCATTAACGCCGCTCTCAAATTTTAAGCTAGACAAACTTTACTTTGATTACTTAAAATTTGTAAATTTTACATAAATTTAACTTTAACTTATTGCCAATTAATCTTAAAACAGTTGTAAACATTGATGTTTCTCAAATTATATAAGTTTAATAGTTTAAGATAGATATAACGATATTTCTTGATAAACAGATTAAATCGTTTTGAAGAAGTATCAATCAAAATTAAAAACATCTTCATAAACCAAAATAACCAAAGGGGGTAATTAAAAACTGATTGTCAAATATTTAAAACATCTTAAACCAAAACTATCTAGATGCATCAGGGTACTTCTGAAAACGGGTACCTTTATTCTGCTTTTTTTTTTAATCAGTATTTTCGTTTTTGTAACATTAATCTAGCCGTCATCTTGATTCTCGTGAGGTAGTCAGTTGTCATTAATCAGTATTATCAACAATACGTGCAAAGAGTCAAGTTTACTGAAGCAAGTATTTTTCAGCTATTTCTTTGATACATAATAACCCCAATAACAATCCAAATTCTAATTCAAACGCAGAAATTCTTAAATTACCTCTTTTTAAAAAAATATACTTAATATTTTACATGCTAGATTTAAATAATCTTATAACCTGCTTAAAATTCTTATATATGTATTGGTAATACATAATTTTATTGAGTAAACATAGGATAATAATTATGACAGTGTATATAAAATAACTATGAATGCCAACCGAAAGATAGAACTCTAAGTTCTAGATATTTATAAAATATATTATTCAGACACCAAAATAGTCTAGATTATACAAAAATAAAGACAGCAATATTGGTAAAGAGTTTATGTCAAGATCATCAAACTGTGCTCGTCGTGTAAAGTTATGACTTTTTGATGATGTAGAATTTTTATCACAGTTTATCATACACACACGTATATCACGCCTATAAACCTTTGCGTAAATAGTCGCAAAAACAAACATTTATTTATTTAACTTAATTTAATTACAACGGGTTTCCCCACTTACAGTAATTAATAATATAACTTATATCAAATAACAATTTACAGAGCAAATACAACTAGAATTATCAATTATGTAATCACGCTCAGAATAATACATATTACAAACTTTTACGCCACGTCAGACAAATATTAATTGAGGGTCATTCGGAAAATTGTGTATCGCCATTGTGACACTGTTTATCTATCTTAAAAAACCCTGAATATACTTCATGTTTTTGAATATGGTAAAGATCTTATTTTTGATAATACAGCTGTTGATTTTCTTAGTAAATAAAAATGTTGGGAATTATAATCGCTCGTCTGCATCCAACTGAACATAGCGCGGTGACACTGCAGAACTAGCCAGCGACCCTTATCACCATTTAATCAGATGACAAAGCATCGACCGGCCACCACGGACTCGGACAAGGGGGACAAAACCAATGGAGCAATTGTGAGGAGGAGGGATTATTGGTAGCCAACTGGCTCCATTCTGCATGGTGGAAAAGGGGAATTCCCGCTTAGCGAGGTGGAGACCGCGAACAAAACTGGATGTCGTGTTTATACTTAGTCTACGACAAACTTTGTCACTGCGTTTTAAACCTTGTCTTCTATTTGTCTAGTCTTTATGCTGACTGTGACGAATCATGTTTACATTGTGCAGCCAGCGTGGTCGTCGTCGCCTCCTCAGCTGTAGATGCGTCCAGCAAAGTAAACATTCCGTGAGCGGCACGTGCTCCATTTTTCTTTGAGTCCGCGCCACTACATAATCACTAGTTATATTTACTTATAAACGCACTTCACCGACATTTGCGGGGTTAGAGAGTGATTTGTCATCACAAAGAATTCTGTCTTCGCTTACGTGACCTGTCACGGCGGAGATTCGGTAAAATATCAGAGAAAACGCTTCAAATAGCATCTGCTCGGAAAGCAAGGTAACCTCACATTAGCACTCCAAGTGTTCTATCCTCTACGGAGTCGGATAGCCGCAAATTCTATTATCGGACCTACCTTCATGTCAGCTGCGGAATTAGTTGCCTCTGACTGATTCCCATTGTCTGTTAAGAATTTGGTAAAACTGGGTCATGCTGGTTTGTTTCTAAGATAGGAACAAGCAATACATTGTGCTTGATAAAACGCGCGTATTTACAATAAATTTTGCCCATATTCACGCACTAAAATGACGTTTTATTTAGAACTTCTCAAATGAATAATAAAATTTTTTAATGATATATGATATTTGAATCATTATTGATGAAATGGATTTATTTGAAGTGAAAATTCATGTATCAAAATAGTCCATTGCCAAACACAGGCCATCCTATACTTTTTCTACCTCTTTTTGTAGTTTTGAGAAGATTTGCGTCTGAGCGATTATTTAAAGACTTTTAAGCTGCCATGAACTACATTCTATTCTTTCGATTAATAAGCCTAAAAGAATACTTATTTATCCATGCTAATTCATTATAATGACAACATTATAATGAATTTCTAATGAATTAACATTATACCGCATACAAATGCGGTATCAGAATTTATCATTTGTATATGTTTGTCATACTTTTCAAGCTCATGGTGCCCATACCCTGGGTTTATCCCTTGAACAGCTTTTACGACTCTCGCAACAGGTAATGCTATTCTAATAACCATAAGTCAAAAATTGCACTAAAAAAAAATGCACTTAAATACGCATGATCGCTAGACAGAAAGCAAGATACCTACATAAATCTGATTACATTGATAACCTCCTATTCGCAGTCAGTTAAAAATAAAGGGCAATGTAAAACGTGTGCCACGAAATCCATATTCCCGATTGCTGTAATTGGAAGCTTAGGGGAATTTATTTCCAATTTCCTATGATACGTGGTCTTACCTACGATACGCGCAACGTACATTTATTAAAATTTATCGCCTTTCTTCGAATTTGTCATCATACGGGAATAAGTATTTACCTGTCTACCAGTGGCCGTGGGATTTACGTTATTTACGACCAAAGTTGTATACGTATTATAGTTGTATATGAAGTGTAGTTGTATACATTTATATATTGTATGCAGTTTTAAATATCATTATCAAATACTATTTGATAAAAATGAACGTTTTGTGAATTCAATTATAATTCGGTTGCGTAAAATATTTAGCACAGCATTTAACAAAAATATACTACAGTCATTTTCATTAACTCCTGAAATATTAAAAAAAATAGTTTAAAGGTTAAGGGCACTTTTTTACTGAAAAGTTTTTCAATAAATCGATTTCGCGTCAGTTGTCATATACCAAAACTATAACCATAGGCAGGTGAGTTCCACCTCTAATTCAGGATAAGTATAATGTATCCCTAGACGAGACACATAGCGACATCTAACCCCAAACTAAGCAAAGCTTGTACTATGGGTATTTCCCATAGTACAAGCTATTCCATAGATATCTGATACATACATAATATATACATTAGTCTATTGCAGTCCACTGCTGGACGTAGATCTCCCCCGGGGACGATCTCTCGTTTTCCCCATCCAGTCGCTAATTCAATAATGATAACTGATATTATTACTTAAATATTAACCAATGTGTGCTTTTAATGTTTCATATTGTCAAGGGCACACGTTCCTATTTAATTAATAGATTAATCAATTAATGCCTTGGCGTTAAAAGTCCAATACCTACATGTAAAAATAATAAACTATAGTTTACTATTTTATATTCAAACAAATCTTAAATTTGTCGTCTTCGAACGACAATTATTATTTATGGGTTAACGGCCCGAGTAACCGGAGCACTGCAAATAGCGAACCTTTTATGGGCGTCGTAACATTTCCATAATATTTGACAGCCACAACCTAGAACGTTATTCCAGAGAATTTTATTGGCAAATCGCTATAAATAAACTCGTATCAGTTGCGGGCGTAAGTTTGTTTACCATATGAGGTAACGATTGTTTACGGAAAAATTCTATGTTATTTGGCTTCGCAAAACCATTGTTTTTCGATGAATTTCCGGAATTTGTCACTATTTTTTGACGAAAGGAGTTTACTAAATCCCATATAAAAACCAGATATCGTGGCACATGTCAACGCATCATATTGCGGATGTTACATGTTGTCATTTGTATAGTGGCTGTCACGAACCGTGAAGAAAAGTGAGCGATTCGCCTTAAACGACTGATATTAAGGCCGCAGTTGACTAGAGGAACGTTCGAACGTTGAGCACTTGTCATAGAAATCTAAAAATGAACTGTAGCTGCCTAATTGAAACAAAGGTGACAGTGCCGGTTATTATTTGGGTGGCATTTGAATAAACTCAAGTTAACCAGCAAAGTATGCCGGAACGTATACTTTATACAGGAACACTTTAATACTACCAAATACAATTTAGATCCCTATCATAGGGCTACTATAATAGGAGTCTAAGTTGTTTGTGGTAATTTTTATGTAGGACGAATTTACTTTGCCGGAGCGATCAGGCATGTGAATCAATTTTATGCGTCTTTTTTTAGAATGTAATCAGTTTTTTTTTCCTACCATAGCACCAATTATATTGACGAGAAAGTACCTACATCTAAACAGCATAATAATATAGAGTTATAGGTACGGCAGCTACAGCATAGTTTCGAACCCCAAAACTTTGTTCCTTATTGATCTTCCAAACAAGGAGTAACAAAAATGACAAGCTGAAAGGAATTCAAGGTACTCTTGAAACTGAACAACATTTTTAAACGGATTATACAAAAAAAATAACTTTCATAGTAAATAAACTACCTCATCGGGAATTCAAAATGGAAAGTTCATATATTTATTTATATTTCGACCCATGTTCCATAAAAAAAAAAACAGTTTTAAGTGTACAGTCTCTTATACCACTTAAGGTAACAGGCATGCATATGCGACGTATCAAAGGAATTTATTCTCTATTCAACACAAATATGGCACCACCAGCGACACTAACTATAAAATTACAACCACATACCACCACATAAAACTCTTCGCCAATATTTAAACTTGGTGGCAGCACTGAGCTAGTTAGCCGGAATCTACTAGCGTTGCATACGTCACTTAAACCTGTTTAAATTACTTGCTGGATACTTTCTCGCAAGCCAAATACGAAGTATAATCAAACTCGCAATCATTCGGATTCACTTAGGAACTAAAATTTTAACATAAAAATATGACTGTTACCACTCTGGCGCAGGCCGAGATTCGAACCGTGGCTATGCTGCGTTGTATCCGACAGCGAAGCCGCTAGACCAGATGCTTGTTACGTATATCGTTAAAATTTTTAACTGGTTGCTACAAGCTTATGAATAACATGGCGGGTCATAGATAGTCAGATCAGAAATGGTTGAATATACCGCGAGTCTTATAAAATTGCAGGTAGCCAATAAAAATTACTTATAAATAACCAGTTCAGCTTGAATTAATTCGCTTCTTTACTATTGATCGTCTTCTTTGGAAGCGACAACAATGTTTTTGAATTCTAACAGAACTTTAACAATTTTTATTATAATGCATAATTTATCAATAAGTGATAATGCTATCCTACATTGAATAAAGTTATTTCATTTTCATTTTCATTATCAGTTTTTATAAAGGCTGAAATTGTGGTGTTACATGAACAGGAAATGTCAATGAGTGCAATCGCTCGTAAATTAAATATTTCGGTAAGTAAAATATTGTGTTACGTCATTGTAATATAATTATGTGATCCTCATTTCAATAGTAACCTACAATGTATTTTAATATTAGGTTTCAATAAATGTTAAATGGTAGGAAGATAACTTTGTAGGATCATTCTTCTAATTTAGGATTTATTTATTTGCAGAGAAAAGCCATTAGATTGTGAATTCAGCGTCATGGTGACACTGGAGATGTTCAACGTATTAAGCCTGGTTTTGCCCCCAAGATGTTCGATCCTCAGTCTGCACGCCGCCATCGGAATGTTATTGCAAAGCACACTGCGAATCAATTTGCATCAACAAAGGAAAAAGCAATTGCACATGGTATATCTGTACAAACCGTGCTAAGATTTGCATGCGAAAGGATTAAAAACATACAAACCGGCAAAAAAAAATCGCCTTGTCTAATAGACATAGTCAGGACATAACTCGATTTGCCCGGGAGTATTTTTGTAATTTTACAGACCACATTGTTAGGTTTGTTAACCTAAATGTATTAAAAATATCAGAGGGAACCCTACAAATAACCGGAGTGAAGCCAAGACAAACGCTCAAATATAATTTGATGCAGTAAAAATACACGAGATACTCTGTTTATACTTACAAAAAAATGAGCTTTTATTTGTATTTGAGCTTGCATTATTATATGAATGAATAAGTTTTTATACATTGTTAGTTTTACTTTGGTTGGTCGTAAGGTTCCTTCTGGAACATTTCTTTACCCTAAGATGTGTGACAAAATTATTATAGCTGTGCAACTCATTCTTAAATAAGCGCCAAAATGATGTTATTGTATTTAAATATACATGTTTATTCACTGTGTGCTAGCTAAACAAAAGAAGTAGTTGTAAACTAAGTTTTTTAAATCGTTGTTTTAAACCTGTCTAATAATTAGATAGATATACCTACCTATATTGTAACTAAGCATAGCACCTATATGAGGCTGTAAACAATCGTTGTAAATAAATAAATACTTTAAATTTATTGTTCACTTTTATTTCTTTCTACTTTAATTTGTATATGTATAATGTTATAAAAGATGATATTGTAATGATTAAATAAGATTACCAATAAATAAGTATAAAAAACCGCGTAGCAATAAATATAAAAAACAGGTAACAGGAATAATGTAATACAATTAATAATAATGAATCAATTTTAAGTAATTTTAAGGTTATTTAAAGTTAGATTTAAGCATTTGACGTGTAAAATATATTTTATTAATAAATGAACTGAACTGAACTGAACTGAGGTATTACATATTTTTAATTTTTAGGCGATATTTTTAGGTATAGGTAGGTCTACCTATTCTGCCCGTTAATACGTTAGAAACATCTATACAATGCAAATATACCATCAGCTCAAGTATAACTCCCCCTCAGACGCTTGGCTATGACCAGAGAGAACATCGTGTTATTACTACTGATCACCAGATGTCGCTACTTTCATACAAATTATTTTTTTCTGTAATATAGCTCCGTGCTTACACTTACCATACTAACATTACTTAGTTAACACCTCATGTTTTAAAAGAAAGCATATAAAGCTTTCTCATTGTAGTTTAAATATACTTACGCCTTATTTTTATATCCCTGGAGTCACCAGCTACCGACAAAAACATAATACAACAAAAAATGATTCAAAATAATACACAAAAAAGAAATACAAACGCTATCAAAACCCGAGGATCGAACCTCGATCGTGGCTTTGCTTGAGGTTACGACCGAGCAGTTAGACCATAACACCACAGACCTGCTGTGCCAAGGCGTAAAATAGTTAGCCTCTTTCACACAAGGCACACCCGTAGTGTTCGTTTAATACCACTTATAATGCCTGTTACCTTATGTTATATGAGCGACTGTACCTTGACTTCCTTTTGGCTTGATGAACCCGTTTTGTAACTCCCTGTATCTTTCAACATGTTTGATAGAGAACATACCATAGGTATGTTGAGTATGTTGGGGATAGACTGCAGTTGGCAATATAGAATTATTAATCACACTTCGTAACTTACCGGGTTCGAAGGTTTGCCGAAGTTATATATTTACCTACGTACATGGTTGATATCTTAGGACGATGTAGGTAATTACGCGAAAATGTTTGCTTTTAACATATCGACTGATATGTAATATTTATTATACTTAGATACAAATTTAAACTTCTTGTTGTAGATGCTTATGGACTTCCATTTCAAAAACAAAACAAGGGAATAGCGATTGACTGCACACATTATCGTATTATTCCTTAAATTACATTATATTTCACGGGATTACAAAGAGTGCTTATTTACTGAATTTCAAATCCAGTCATCACTTTAAGCGAAATTGCACAAAATTACAACTTAACACTTATGTTCATAATTTTTATAATAAGTAAAATATAAGATCATTGCTTCTAAGGTTAACTCACGCGTCAATCAAACACGCTCAATCTATTCATAATTCTCACCTAATCCTACAACAAGCGCTGTCTTAACCTCGATCCGCCTCTGTAAACAACTTAGCAACCTCAAACTTGGCATTCAAACTTGTAGAGAGGTAAAGAGACATAAAAGGGGAGCGGGTGTGCCCCGGCGTCGGACACGTACGAACCCGCGTCAAAGCTTCTCACATTGTTGCGATCCTGGTACCTGCTATTGGGAATATTTTGAATTCCAATTCAAACTTCCAAGAATTGCATTGGCTGTACATTGGCTTATTTTTAAAGGGTTTCAAAAAATAAAAGTATAACATTACAGCAGAACTTCGAGCAACGCGTTCTTCCGTCTCGCGTTGATCGAAGCACCATAATTACTTTGTTGTTTAACAGTAGGTTCCCGGTACGATTTCTTACAGTTGAAAAGAATGAAAATAAGAAATTGAAAAAATGTCAGCGCCCGCCGGGACTTGAACCGTATTCGTTTCAAATAACTTATACTAGATGTCGCTTGTCGTCGCTTCGAGACGAGTACCAAGAGGTTGAAGATTTCGTCGGCTTACGTCGGGGCGCCGGTAGCTCAGTTGGCAGAGCAGTGGAACGGTACTCCACGGTCCCGGATTCAAGTCCCGGCGGGCGCTGACATTTTTTCAATTTCTTATTTTCATTTATGAAAGTAATATAGCACTGTGAGTGCAAAATAAAACCATAGTACAGTTGAAAAGAAATGTAAATTGTGCCTTTAGTTTATAATTTTGGACCTGAAATTTATGACATTACACATTTACGAAATTTTTCAATTTTACAAGGGAACCAAAATTTCAGTTCACTAAGATATACTTATTTAGCGTACAGACCAATCACTCATCAGAGATACAGCGATTCACATAGTAACTACTCATAGGCCTTGTATAAAATAACGGGTGGGTTGCCCAGTAATTTATTTGCTCTGTGATATTTTTGTAAGGCTAGTAGTAGGGATAAGCGGGATTTGGACCACTCGTGACCCCCTTTGGAGGCTCTTCGGGGGTGCCTGACAAAAAGCTCGTCACATATGATTTTTAATCCGCGATTTGATATCAAATTTATTCGCGTATGTAATAAAATTGATCCGCGGTTTGATATCAAATTAATTCGCGGTTTGATATCAATTTAATTCGCGGTTTCATATCAAGTTCATTCGCGGTTTCATATCAAATTAAGTCGCGGTTTGATATCAAATTAATTCGCGGTTTTTGTACAAAATTATTCGCGGTTTTGGTACTTGCTCATTGATTTACTTATCATGTTACATATTTTGATATCGCTATCAATTTCACTTTATACCTACATTTATACCTATCAATTATCAACATAACTTAACCTAACCTAACCTAACACCTCTACACCGATTTACCTGCTGCTACCTTCGTAATGAAATGTTAATCAAATGTTATCATATTTTGATATTGCTATCAATTTTACTTTATACCTACTTTTATACCTATCAATTATCAACATAACTTAACCTAACCTAACCTAACACCTCAACACCGATTTACCTGCTTCTGCGTAATGAAATGTTAATCAATACCAATCACATATCATATTTTGATATCGCTATCAATTCACTTTATACCTAGTTTTATACCTAACACCTTAACACATGTTTACTCTACTAAGCATGTCGCTACAAGTTACTTCTTTTGAATTGGGAACAATGGCTTAGCCTGCCGCCGGTCTCTTTATCTCTTTGACTATTTCAACAACAAAGCATTTTTAAGTGTTTGCCCTGCCTTTCTTTTGCACGCACCGCCTGTTGTGAATATTTCTAAATTTATTTCTATGTAAATGCAATTTTGAAATGTTTTTATTATCCTTTGATTGTAAAACCTTCCTTTCATAAAGCCGTCTTCCGCTTAGGCATACAATGGACACGATTTTAACTTGTCGATACATGCTTACTAGTGTAACAGGGTCGGTGGCGGTTTACAGTATTACAAAAAAATGCCACCGCGGGCGGTGGTCTTGCTATATAAGCGGAACTTACGCGTCAGTCTTCACAAGTTGTTTCGAGTTGTGACGTATAGTATTAAAAAATTTATCTAGTGTTTGTGAACGCCGATTATAGTATAAAAATAAACCTAGTGTTCGTGTTCGGAGTGAAGACTTCTACCAAACGCCATGTCCCGGTCTACAGCTAGCTGCATAGGAAAAATGGAGGTAAGAATAGTTTTATTTTATTTCTCTTATTTGTTTTATACTGTTTCAAATTTATCTAACATGCGTAGTACTTATATGTAAGGTAAATATTGAGGGCTACGTCCATCAGAGGACTGCTACTGGCTGTTGTGATGTGTGTGACGTGACATACTTATTTACAGTTGTTCAGGAGAAACATTGTTGTAATTATGTGATGATGTTGTCTAAATAATATAGATATAATATTTTCTTCAGTTTGCGCAACTATTACTCATAATTAAAAGTCTTTTTATAAAATTCCAAATAAACAAAGCTTTAAATCCGTATTTTTTTTTATTAATTTTATTATAATATAGATATGTCAGCGTAAGTCATTAACCTGAGTTTTATTAAAGTAAATTTTATTTCAGCATTGTTCTCGTTACCATCAATAACATATATCCGTGTTTTGTTTTAGGGATCGACAATTAACGTTGATGACATACCAAACACATTCAAGAATTACTACTTTGCCGCATCAAGCGATGATGAAACTGAGAATGCATTTACTATTGTCGAATCCGATCAAAAATCACCAAAGCGAGCAGGCAGCGATACTGGCTTCGATCAATTTTTCGACACACCGAAAATCAAAAAACAAAAGAAAGCGCAATCTTCCACAGTTGGGATGGCGCGAAACGGTGGTGTATCTTATATATCATCAAACACTAATGACACAGCAAACGCAACCCATCTGGTTAAAGTGGAAGTCTACGATCTCAAGAAATTAGCCAAAGTGTCGTCAAACAACCACTGGAAGCATGCAGATGTTCGTGCCAAATACTACACAAAGGTCACGGACAATGTTTACGATCGCAGCAAGGAATTAATATACGACATCACGAAAAACGTTTCGCAATCACAAGATTGTAAAAAATACTTTTTTGATAACTAATTTCATAATTCTCAAGCAGCTAAAATAGAAAAAACAGTAATCACCAACACGCTTAACAATAGAGCAAATCCCCTTTCTACCTGAACCATATTTTCGCAAACTCTACTATATGATGCACCGCTTCAATGGGTTCATAATGCTCGTTAACTAAAAATGGGTACATCAATAAACCCGAATTCACTACTTAAACCAACCATACCAAGCTTCGCAAAACAGTTAGCTCAAGACTGGAGCTCGGATAACTTACGCTCGTCAATCAGTTGAAAAAAGAGTTTCGAAAATATTTCGATTATTTCTATAAAAAATGGGAGAAGAACGTGTTGTTAGTCATTTCTTCCAAAATAGTGAACAAGACTTTCCGTTTAGTGATTTCTTCAACAGTGAAGTGTTGGAACAATGTGAAATATTAGAACAGAATAAATCTGACGTGCTCAACTTAACAGTAAATAGTTTTTCATCCGAAAATGATGGTGCTTTATGTGCTATTGCATCTAAGATAGAACATCAGCTTATGTAAGTTCATCATCAAACTATTTCTTACAAATTTTTATGTGTAATTTTGTTTGATAACATATTATATATAATTGTTCTAACATTTTCTTTGCTATTATTCAGAAATGCGATACAAACTGGGGGAGAAAAGGAGATCGAAAATCAAAATGATGGCGCAATTATTAATAACTCTTTCGACATGAAGCATCAGCAAACGTAAGTTTACAAACTAAATATTATGTTATGGATATTCTGATAAATTAACATTCCTGTTTTATTTATTCATGATTTAATATTAAAATTTATGGTTGTATTTTATTCTATTTTTTTATTTAGGAATGTGCTGCAAACTGGGGGAGGCCTGAAAAGAAAATTATCACATGATGGTGACTCCTACGCGGAAGCTGTCCCTGGACCTTCATCATCTACTAATGATCTCATTGCATCAAGTAATGATATGATTAAGTGCGATGCTTGTCAAAAACTGGTAAGCCGTAGATATTTTTCTAATCATATTCGGAGCTCTACGCATAAAAGTAAGGTTTTAAATTTAAGTAGGGATAATAATGTAAGTGTGATAAATACTGCATTTGGTTGTAGAATAATAACTTACAAAATACTTCTCCGAATAACGACGAAACTCTACAAACACCTGTTGAATTCTTCAACTCAGTTAAAGGTACGATTTCCACTTTGATAAATGAAAATCTAAAACAGCTCACAATAATCAAAATAAATTTCATAATCCATGCTGAGTTTGTGCAAGAGACAAAAAATTTGCATAATATATTCGATTTTCAAACATCAAATTTTAACATTTGTATGGGTGATGAGTTGGATGCATACTTCAAAACATTATGTGAAACTATTTCCACAAAAATGAGTGAATTCGAAAAAAAAGACAGCGGGTGGTCATTTAAATCTGTTCGTCATTTGGAAATGAACGTTAATAAGTTTAACCCTCTTCAAGGGTCAACGTATGTAAAATTGCCAAAAGATATCCAAAACAAAAGAGCTTTAATAAACGTGAAAAATAATGATCATGAATGTTTGAAGTGGGCATAACTCTCTGCTTTATATCCTGTAAACTGCCATAAAGATAGGGTTTCATCTTATTCTAGACATCAAAACAAATTGAATTTTGATAATGTTCCTTTTCCAGTTAAGTTAAAGGACATTGTCAAGGTTGAGGAAAACAACAATATTAGCATTAATGTTTTTGGGTTAGAATATGACGAGATTTCTAGAAAGAATTCAGTAGTGGGACCACTTTATTGGTCTAAAAATAAACGTGAAAAACACGTTAATTTGCTGTACATTTCTAATGGCAGTAATGGGCATTATTGTTTTATTAAAAACTTATCGCGATAAGTAAGTAAGCAGCTATCGAGGAAAAAACAGGCTGTTTTTTTATGTGATGAGTGCTTATTGCATTTCACCACAAAAGCGAGGTTGGATAACCACCAAAAGTTCGACTGTAGTCATGTTTTTACAGAATTGCCCAGCCCATCAAAAACTAAAAAAGATTGGTTTGGTAATTATGAACGT
The DNA here is from genome assembly GCA_027580185.1 of Tuta absoluta. NCBI lineage: Eukaryota > Metazoa > Arthropoda > Insecta > Lepidoptera > Gelechiidae > Tuta > Tuta absoluta. The sequence continues at coordinate 2,004,302 of JAQAHW010000052.1, forward strand.
ACGGATAAAATACGGTTTAACAATTATCATAAACAGATGAGGGTGCCATTTGTAGTTTATGCTGACACAGAAGCACTTCTCAAGCCTATTTCTAGCTGTGATGCGGATCCAAATAAGTCACATACAATTAATGTACATGAAAATGAAATTTATAGTTATGGTTATTACATTAAATGCTCATTTGACGATAATTTATCAACTTATAAAACATATACAGGGACTGATTGCACTCAAAGTTTTATGGATAATCTGTGTAAAGATGTTAGGGAAATTCATAAAAAAAATTGTATACAGAAACCACCGGTTCCTCTAAAAGATTGGCAAGAGGCTGATGTTGTTCAAACAAAAACATGCCATATTTGTTTAAAAGACCTCGAGTCGGAATCAGCTTTAGATTTTGACTGGCATACGGGTTTCTTTAGAGGGGTGGCTCATCCAGTCTGCAAATCTAAATTTAGAGCTCTATTTTTTGTTCCGGTTTTTCTGCACAATCTGAGTAACTATGATGCTCATTTTCTTGTACATTCTTTGCATCTAAAGGAAGGGGAAATAGAAATTATTCCTCAAAATAAAGAAAAATATATATCATTCTCCAAAAACATAAATATTAATGGACATAATGTGCAATTAAGATTTTTAGATTCTTTCAGATTTTTGTCAAGTAGTTTAGACAACCTGTCCAAAAATCTCCAAGTTGATCAACTTAGAGAGTTAAAAAAACAAGTGTCTAAAGTTGACGATTTTAACCGTCTGATCAGAAAAGGTATTTTTCCCTATGAATTTATTCAATCACATGAATCACTAAATGCTACATTTTTACCAAACCAATCGGATTTTTATAGCTCTTTAACAGGATCACATGTTTCTGATGAAGACTATAAACATGCACAAGATGTCTGGCAGCATTTTCAATGTCAGAATATGAGAGATTATTCGAATCTTTATTTAAAAACTGATGTTTTACTATTGGCTGACATCTTTGAAAATTTCAGAGATGTATGTTTAAAAACATATGGATTAGACCCAGCACATTATTATACTGCACCTGGTCTAAGCTGGGATGCTATGTTGAAGTGCACAAAAATTGAATTAGATTTGTTGGTAGATTTTGATATGATAGCGTTTATTAAATCAGGTATAAGAGGTGGAGTGTCAGTATGTAGCAACCGACATGCGAAAGCTAATAATAAATATTTATGTGATTACAATGCAAAGGATCGCAAATCTTTTTTAGCTTACTTGGATGCGAATAATATGTATGGTTGGGCGCAGTCGCAGTATCTCCCATACGGTGGTTTTAAATGGGTTGAACCGACTGTAAATTTTCAAGTCTCCCCCACATCAGATACAGGGTATATCCTAGAAGTAGATCTTGATTATCCAGATAATTTGCATGACTTGCATTCTGATCTACCATTTTGTCCGGAAAATATATGCACTGGAGGAAGTACACAACCTAAGCTAGTACCAAACCTAAACAATAAAAGAAAGTACATTATTCATTATAGAAACCTAATGCAGTGTTTAGAAAAAGGCATGAAACTGGTAAAAATTCATCGAGTTTTGGAATTTAAGCAAAGTTGTTGGATGCGAAAATATATTGAGCTAAACACACAGTTAAGAACAAAAGCAAAGACAGATTTTGAAAAAGATTTTTATAAGCTCATGAATAATGCTGTCTTCGGCAAAACTATGGAGAATATAGAAAAACGTGTAAATGTAAAACTACGAACGCATTGGGAAAATCATGGTAAAGTTTAGGGGGCACAAAGTTTAATAGCTTGTCCGAATTTTCACAGTTTATCTATATTTTCCGAAAATTTAGTAGCTGTTCAATTAAATAAGACTAAACTATTTTACGATAAACCTATCTACTTAGGATTTTGCATTTTAGACATTTCAAAAACTTTGATGTACGATTTTCATTATAATTATATCAGAAAAAAATTCAATGACAATGCAAAATTGTTGTATACTGATACTGATAGTTTCATTTATCAGATATTTACTGATGATTATTATGATGATATAAGACCTGATTTGGAAAAATACTTTGACACTTCAGATTATCCCATAAACAATATATTCAATTACCCTAATGTAAATAAAAAAAAGATTGGATATTTTAAAGATGAAAATAACGGTCGAATTTTTAAAGAATTTGTCGGTCTGCGATCAAAAATGTATGCAATTCAGGTGGAAGATACAGTAATTGCAAAAGCTAAGGGTGTCAACAAAAATGTTACGAAGAAAATGAAAATCGAGGATTACAAATCTTGTTTGCTTAACAAAAATGTACAGCTTGCTTCAATGTATAGATTTAGATCGATTAAACATGTGGTTTTTACACAAAAACTGAATAAAGTAAGTCTGTCTGATAGTGATAGTAAGAGATACATTTTACCAAACTCCACTGACACCTTAGCATGGGGGCATTATAGCATAAGAAATAATTAAAATAATAGTTGTAAGATTCAAGATACTATAAGGTGTAAGGTTGTTTTACATCTACCTGTATATTAACATAAAAGTATTATTGGAATCATATCGTTTTTAAGATAGCATAATTTTAATAATTTTTCTACTTATATGTGTATTTAAGTAAGATTGTCATAAAATGAAATTGTATTTTTATTGTAAATATTATGAATCTTACTTTTTATAATATGTTCAATCACTTCATTTTAGTAACTTCAGTTCTGCGGATATTTAAACATAAGAACGTGTTTTAAAAATAATATGTATTTGTTAGGTTTATAGTGATTATGATTTTTAAATGCATGCTGTTTTTATTGTACATATTATAATCTGAATATATTAATTTGTATATAATGACAAATATCAGTGTTTCCTTTCATTCGTTTATACTACCAGCTCAAACTTGCACGTCGCAATGATTCATTTTATTCACCCTTTTACTGCAATCGTAGCAGGTCCTAGCGGGTGTGGAAAATCAAATTTTGTTACAAATTTTTTAAAGCACTGTAAAGTAATATGCAGTCAAGAATTTTCCGAAATCATATGGTGCTATGATGAAATGCAACCCTTGTACAATTTGAGTGATGTTAATTACAATCAAGGTATCCCTGATTTAAGTATGTTTGATGGAAAATGTCCTAGACTACTTATAATCGATGATCTTAAGGGAAGCCATCATAGAAATCTCAGTGTATTTTACATAACTCAAAACATATTTCATCAAGGAAAAGGTCAAAGAGATATTTCTCTAAATTCGAGTTATATAATTTATTTTAAAAACCCTCGAGACAGAACACAAATACGACATTTAGCTCGTCAGGTTTATCCAGAAAATGCTAAATTCGTTGAAGAAGCTTACAAGGATGCAACGACAAAAGCTCATGGATATCTATTCATTGATCTTAAGCAAAACACAAATGAAATATGTCGATTTAAAAGTGAAATTTTTCCATTCGATGAGCAGTGTACAATTTATGTCCCTAAAAAGGGGTATAAATACGATGCTCAGCAAATAATTTATGTCAGTTACAAATAATGTCTGAAGTAGAAACATCTAAAAAAAACAACTTTTTAAAAGCTTTAAGTATCATAAAAGAACAATATCGTGAAGCCTTGTTAGAATGCTGTAATGATGATGAGATACAACAAATTTGTGAGTGTATAATTAACGTTTTTAAAGAAAAAATTCATATAAAAGAAAACAACGAATCTGTTTTTAATATATGTAAATTTAACTGTTTCGTTTCATCTGATGCTGTTTAGTTTGTAAATGCATTGAACAAAATCGAATATCAGATCGTAACGCCCTAACGTTAAAAAAATGATTAAAAGAATAACGCCTCATAAAGATTTATTAAGAGCAATATTAACATTAAAACCAAAACATAGAGAAGCATTGTTAAAAAATTGTGGAGATGATGAAATCAACTGTATAACTGAATGTATTTTCAATGTTTTAAGAGGAAAAGTACCCTTAGATGATAAATCGAGACGTAAATTAAAAAAACATAAAGATTTATTGAGGAAAATTGTTTTGAAAGGAAAAAGTAAAGAAAGGAAACAAATTTTCGTGCAAAGAGGTGGGGCTTTTTTACCTATTATTCTAGGGTCTGTTCTTAGCGCATTGTTAGGTTCATTTATAAAATAAATATGGAAAGCGCAAAGAAAATGATACTTATTGAGCCTGAAGTCATAGAAAGACTGAAATCCGATAATGCAAGTACTAAAAATTTATCACGTTTAGATGAAGAAATGCATAAAGTAATAAACACTAAAATAGATGACAGGGAAAAGTGGCCACTTTATTTGCAAACATTGCAGAGATATCTTCATTTCATTGGAGAAGATCGAAAACCATTACAGATACCTATACTACCTTTTGATGAAAAAGAAAATGAAATAAAAGAAACAGTAAAGTCAGAGAAAGCTCCAGATAACGAAGAGACGTCTACTGAGACAACCTATAATGGTTATACAAAATCAGAGTTACTTGCTTTTATTCCAAAGACATACAAATTGAGAGGTGAATTGTTAATAGATATACTTTTGAAAAATAAAGATAAAATATCCTGGAATGAAAAAGGCACTGTGTTCGTCCGCAATAGAGAAGTGCGTAAAAGTAATATCGTTGACCTTTTGAGTGACATCTTGAGGCCTCTAAAAAACAGTTCACCATATGGTTGGGAAGATTTTGCTCATGTGCTCAAAGATCTATCAGTCCCCTTAAGCTTTATTGGCAATCCAAAAAGAGCCACATACATAAGAGTTTTATCTCAGAGCCCAGCTAATGCTAGAACAACAAAAGACGTTTCAAAAGAGGCAGAAAACAGTACTCCTGATTATTTTAGCACGCCAAAATTAACTAGCAGTGGATCTAAAGTAAAACCAGCCAAAAAAATTAATTGGGAGAAATGGACCCCTTACTAGAAATTCATAATATTTATTACGATGTATCTAACCCAGCCGGTTACAGCAGTCTCAGTAAATTGACAGCAGCTATGAAAAATAAAATGACTAAAGAAGAAACAAAGAAATGGCTGGAATCTCAAGAAACATACACCCTACATAAACCAGTGCGTCGTCGCTTCCCTAGAAATAAGTACATTTTATCAAATTTTAATGAACTTTGGCAAGCTGATTTAAGCGATATGCGGACTTACAGCGAATATAATGACGGTTTTAAATACATTTTATGTGTAATTGATGTTTTTAGTAAGTATGCTTTTGCTAGACCTATTAAAAAGAAAGATTCAGCAACTATAAAAGAAAATTTTAGGGACATATTTTTAGAAGCTAAAGCTACACCGAGACATTTACAATCAGATAAAGGTACTGAATTTATAGCAAAAGATGTTCAATCTTTTCTCCAAAGTAACGGTATAAACTATTACACCACCAATAATCCTGATATTAAAGCAAGCATAGTTGAAAGATTCCAGCGTACACTTAAAATGAAAATGTGGAGATATTTTACTCATAATAATACGTACCGATATATAGATATTTTGCAGGATTTACTTAATTCATATAATAACAGCTTTCATAGAAGTATTAAAATGCGTCCTTGCGATGTTAATTTTAATAATATTATGACAGTTTGGCGCAATTTGTATGAACGAAAAAATAATAAAGAAACTTACATTAAAAGCAAACCCAAGTTTAAAGTTGGTGATCATGTTAGAATTACTAAGTACAAACACATTTTTCAAAAAGGTTATGAAACAAATTGGAGTGATGAAATATTTTTAATAACTTCGATTATAGACAGATCACCATGGGTTGTATACACAATAAAAGATTTGCAGAATGAAAATGTAATTGGAACTTTTTATGAAAAAGAACTACAGAAAGTGACATATGACCCCACCGCTACATACAAAATAGATAAAATATTGCGCACCCGCTATTCAGGTCGCAGAAAAGAACTATTAGTGAAGTGGAAAGGTTATCCTAATAAATTTAATAGTTGGATTTTAGCATCTAATTTAGAGAAGTCATGAGGGCCGAAAACTTTTACTTAACTTTACCTAGTAATAGCTCGTTTACATATTTTCCAAGTAACAAAACCACTTACTTCTCCACAAAACTACCAAAATCAATAAAGTTGGATGGGGAATGGTCAGTAGGATTAGTTGAATTTCAGTATCCATGCACTATGTTTACTGTTCAGGATAATAATAATATAATGTATATAACAAAACGTATGAAAGTACCCGACCAACCAGAACTTAGTACAGTAACATACAAAAGTCACATACCTACTTCCAGCTATGAAAACATTAACGATGTTATAACTGCACTAAATTCAAGAGAAAGCTTCAAATTAAGACATGACAAATTAACGAAATTGGTCTCACTCACAGGCGATGTGAATAATCTGATATCTTTGAAGTTTTCGCCTGTTTTAAGCCTTCAACTTGGTTTTAATCCTAATACAAACGTTGCAACACAAACAACTGGAAAGTTTCCAGCTAATTTATACCTTGGATTACCATCACAACTATACATATATTGTGATATTGTGGAACCTCAGATGGTTGGAGATGTCATGTGCCCTTTATTGAGAATAACATCATTAGATCCTGTGAAATATGTATATGGATCAAACAAAATGCATATTTTTTCACCACCGCATTATGTACCAGTCATGCGTAGAGAGTTTGATACAATTGAAATAGATATAAGATCGAACACAGGAGATAAAGTACCATTCCAATTTGGAACGAGCTGTGTTAAACTACATTTTATGAAAAGATAAAACAGTATGTACATAAAACAAAATAATTCATTATGCCCATATCAACATTACTATTCTCATCAAGCAGGAACTGGAATCGGGGTAATTTATAAAGGAGTATCACATCAACGTGGTCATGGTATAGGAAGCTTTTTAGGTGGTTTGTTTAGATCTGTCCTACCACTTTTGTCGAATGGAGCCAAAGTTGTTGGAAAAGAAGCTTTGAGTGCGGGGGTAGGGCTTTTATCAGATATAGTGAGTGCCAAGCCTTTAGAAGAATCTCTAACAAACCGTTTTAAAGAAGCCACTTCTAATCTCAAAAGAAAAGCTGATGATAAAATTGTGAGAGCTATGAGTGGCTCGGGGTATAAAAATAGAAAACGAAACCTTAAAGCTCTCATTCACTCAGAGAATTTGAAAGGAAGAACAGTGAAAAAGGGGAGGAAAAGTAAAAGTTCATCCGTTAATGATATTTTCTCTTAAAAATAATATAAACGATGTCATTTTTACATAATCATTCATGTGAATGTGCAAAATCAGAATTAGATTTATTTGCTTTACCATCGACACAAACAAGTATAGAAAGTGGTCAATGGATTTATTACAAACCCATCTCATCTCTTAGCGACGATGGACCTATAGAATTTCAAATCCCTGGTTCCGGAGATGATTATATTGACTTATCACATACATTGCTTCATGTGAAGGCTAAAATATTAAATCAAGATTTGTCTAATATTGAAACTGAAAAAACGCCAGTAGCACCAGTAAATAACTGGCTTCATTCAATGTTCAGTCAGTTAGATGTATATCTAAATCAAAAGCTCATATCTCCACCAAATAACACATATGGATATCGTGCATACATTGAAACATTATTGAATTATGCGCCTGCAGCAAAAGAGTCCCATCTTACATGTGCCATGTGGTATGAAGACACTGCAGGAAAAATGAATAACACTGATGAAAATAATAAAGGATACTCATCTAGGCTGAAATATACTAAAGATAGCAAAGAAGTAGAAATGATAGGGCACTTACACGGGGATATTTTTAATCAAGAAAAGTTTTTAATTAATGGTGTTGACATGTGTATCAAACTAATACGTTCCAGGGAATCATTTAACTTGATGGCACCAACAAATGATATCAAAGTCAAAGTAGCTATCACTGATGCTACGTTAATGTTGCGTAAAGCTCGAATAAATCCAAGTGTACTACTCGCTCATCAAAAAGTATTAGCTACTACAACTGCTAAATATCCAATCACACGGGCTGAAGTAAAAGTTTTAACCATTCCGTCTGGTATTCAAGGCAAAACGCTAGATAATGTTTTTCTAGGCCAAATACCTAAACGCTGTATTATAGGATTTGTGAATAATACAGCTTTTAATGGTAGTTTTAGCAAAAATCCGTATGATTTCGACAACTATGGTTTAAATACGTTTAGTTTGTATATTGACGGAATCCAAATTCCTTCTAAAGCATTACAACCACAATTCAGTAGTGGGTTGCATACTGTTATGTATCATACACTTTTTTCTGGAACTGGTATTCATTTTTTAAATGAAGGAAATGGCATAAATAAGGATAGATATGCAAAAGGTTATTGTTTGATGGCTTTTGACTTAACACCCGATTTATGTGCTAATTCTTCATCACATTGGAACTTGATTAAACACGGAAGTGTCAGATTAGAAGTAAGGTTTGAAAACGCCTTAACTGAAACAATTAATTGTATTGTGTATGCTGAGTTTGATAATTTAATTAAAATAGATAAGAACAGAAATGTTAGTGTAGACTTTAGTAGTTAAGTAGTATATAAGATGATGGACTGGCAATATCTCTCAGATGCATTTTTATTTTTGTGTAAATTAGACTTTAATATGAATACTTTGGCCATAAAAAAATACTTGCGAATGATTCATCATTCTTTGGCTGATAATGTGTTCCCCGCTAATCGTCTACCTATTTTTATGACTTCACCGGTGTATTTGATAAGTAATTTAGATCCTGATACAAAACCGGGTTCGCACTGGGTAGCAATTGTTATTCATTCAAATGGTGTTGGTGAATATTTCGACAGCTATGGTCGTAAACCTGAAGGTTATCATTTAAATTATTTAAAAAGAAATTCACGCAGATGGGAATACAACCATAAAGCTATTCAAAGCATTTTTTCATCTTTATGTGGTGAATATTGTTTAGTGTATTTGTATTTAAAATACAGAGGCCTAAGTCTTAAAGATTTTAATAACATGTTTACTAAGGATTCATTTGACAATGATTTTTTATTAAACGAAATCTTTAAAGCCTCGTTCAAGTAGTATTTTGAGTTGAATGTTACCATTATAATTTAGCTAATAAGACTAAATTGTATCTAGCTTTAAGAAACGGCTATGTCAATGTGTGTTTTATGAAATAAATGGTATATGCTTATAAACAGGTCTTTTATTTTATTAGCATTAAGTGAGAAGTAACATGTAGTGTTTTAGAAAAAAGAGAAAGAAAACAAGAAACATAAAATAATAATTCAATTAAATTTATTGAGAATAATACAAACTAAGAATAATACAAACTAAGAAGCCTAACTAAAATACGAAAAAAAACAGAAAAATTATTGCAAGATAGGTGAATATGTCGATGATGGTAAAACATAGTCATCCGATTGGGCGCTATTCATTATTTCTTCAAGTTCTTTCTCTTCCTCGTAGCTCCAGTCTATTTTGAGTGGATGTATGGTGTCACTACATGTCTCTACAGGTTTCGAGTATGACATATGACACTCTCCACAATACGCCTTCATGCGAAATACTCCATCAATCGTATCTTCTGACACTTCACTGAACTTTTTAGAATGTCCTTCGCACGGGGTGTAAAACATTTTGATATCACTGTCTTCAATTAATGCTTCGGGTAATTGATTATTTATATACCAAAACCTGATGTATCTTGCGTTTGCTGCGTCATTAGTGTTTGATGATATATAAGATACACCACCGTTTCGCGCCATCCCAACTGTGGAAGATTGCGCTTTCTTTTGTTTTTTGATTTTCGGTGTGTCGAAAAATTGATCGATGCCAGTATCGCTGCCTGCTCGCTTTGGTGATTTTTGATCGGATTCGACAATAGTAAATGCATTCTCAGTTTCATCATCGCTTGATGCGGCAAAGTAGTAATTCTTGAATGTGTTTGGTATGTCATCAACGTTAATTGTCGATCCCTAAAACAAAACACGGATATATGTTATTGATGGTAACGAGAACAATGCTGAAATAAAATTTACTTTAATAAAACTCAGGTTAATGACTTACGCTGACATATCTATATTATAATAAAATTAATAAAAAAAAATACGGATTTAAAGCTTTGTTTATTTGGAATTTTATAAAAAGACTTTTAATTATGAGTAATAGTTGCGCAAACTGAAGAAAATATTATATCTATATTATTTAGACAACATCATCACATAATTACAACAATGTTTCTCCTGAACAACTGTAAATAAGTATGTCACGTCACACACATCACAACAGCCAGTAGCAGTCCTCTGATGGACGTAGCCCTCAATATTTACCTTACATATAAGTACTACGCATGTTAGATAAATTTGAAACAGTATAAAACAAATAAGAGAAATAAAATAAAACTATTCTTACCTCCATTTTTCCTATGCAGCTAGCTGTAGACCGGGACATGGCGTTTGGTAGAAGTCTTCACTCCGAACACGAACACTAGGTTTATTTTTATACTATAATCGGCGTTCACAAACACTAGATAAATTTTTTAATACTATACGTCACAACTCGAAACAACTTGTGAAGACTGACGCGTAAGTTCCGCTTATATAGCAAGACCACCGCCCGCGGTGGCATTTTTTTGTAATACTGTAAACCGCCACCGACCCTGTTACACTAGTAAGCATGTATCGACAAGTTAAAATCGTGTCCATTGTATGCCTAAGCGGAAGACGGCTTTATGAAAGGAAGGTTTTACAATCAAAGGATAATAAAAACATTTCAAAATTGCATTTACATAGAAATAAATTTAGAAATATTCAAAACAGGCGGTGCGTGCAAAAGAAAGGCAGGGCAAACACTTAAAAATGCTTTGTTGTTGAAATAGTCAAAGAGATAAAGAGACCGGCGGCAGGCTAAGCCATTGTTCCCAATTCAAAAGAAGTAACTTGTAGCGACATGCTTAGTAGAGTAAACATGTGTTAAGGTGTTAGGTATAAAACTAGGTATAAAGTGAATTGATAGCGATATCAAAATATGATATGTGATTGGTATTGATTAACATTTCATTACGCAGAAGCAGGTAAATCGGTGTTGAGGTGTTAGGTTAGGTTAGGTTAAGTTATGTTGATAATTGATAGGTATAAAAGTAGGTATAAAGTAAAATTGATAGCAATATCAAAATATGATATGCGATAGGTATTGATTAACATTTCATTACGAAGGTAGCAGCAGGTAAATCGGTGTAGAGGTGTTAGGTTAGGTTAGGTTAAGTTATGTTGATAATTGATAGGTATAAATGTAGGTATAAAGTGAAATTGATAGCGATATCAAAATATGTAACATGATAAGTAAATCAATGAGCAAGTACCAAAACCGCGAATAATTTTGTACAAAAACCGCGAATTAATTTGATATCAAACCGCGACTTAATTTGATATGAAACCGCGAATGAACTTGATATGAAACCGCGAATTAAATTGATATCAAACCGCGAATTAATTTGATATCAAACCGCGGATCAATTTTATTACATACGCGAATAAATTTGATATCAAATCGCGGATTAAAAATCATATGTGACGAGCTTTTTGTCAGGCACCCCCGAAGAGCCTCCAAAGGGGGTCACGAGTGGTCCAAATCCCGCTTATCCCTACTACTAAGGCTTCATTTTGCACACAAACGTTGTAGTAGAGATTTAAACACAATATTTTTGCTTTATGATAATATTGACTTAGGACAGGCAAGGCTTATTTTCTCTGAATAAAAAATGTATTTACTATTCATAAATTAAAATTGTCTACTTTTCAAAGCTACTAATTTGTTGTCAAGAACTATTTTGTACAACAAGCGACGTGATCATCATTACACTGTACCTACATACACACACTGGGTGTAAGGGAAGGCGATGTACCGAAAAGTTTGCAGGCATAAGGTATTGGATAACGAAATTTGTTTACGGGTTTTCGTAGAAATTCAGTCAGCTGATCAGGTAATTTGTATGGGAGGCCACTTTTTTATACCAACATCATCATCATTGGCCACAGCAATAACCCACATAGCTTCCATATGAATAATTGTTCAGTTTCGTGGTCTGATTATGTCTGCAAAGTTTTCGGTCCACCGTCCCTTAGATTCCGTTTAATCTTCCAAAAAAATAAAAACGTACAAGGACGGTTGCTCAGAATTCAACTTTAACTTCCCTGTGACCAACACAGCCATTGTGAAGTTGTGACTGCGACGATTGCCAGAAACAAATACAAGGTGTTCTACATTTGGCACGGCCAGTATTGTTTCTAATTAAACTAGGATCAGATGAGGAAGTTCCACATTGCTCTTAAACTATATATTTTTTGTAGTCGGTTATGCTTTGCTAAGTTTTTTTTTAAACTTTTACTCTATCTGTCTCCATCACCAGTTTCCGACTCGCTATCTTTGACCATCCTGCACCCATCAAGGAGCTGAAATCGTTGTACAGGGCATTCCAAAAGGTGTTTCAATTAAATATTATAGGTATTAAACCCAGATTCCCAGGAAAAATATATGTATATTTCTTTAAAATTCAACCTAATCAATAGTTAAATTTAGATGTTTTCATATGATTAATTTTTGGTAGGTAGAAAGGCAGGCAGGTCGAAAAAAATCTGGCTTAAATGAATATTGTTATAAAACTGCATAGGAGTTTCAGGGATATTTTAAATTAGCAGCGCGTACAACTGTTAAATTAGTGATAAGTTTTGTATGTTTTACATTCGTCGGAATTATTTTTTAGTCATTTAGGTCCATTAAAATTGAACAGGGTGAAACAATCCACCAGATGGGGGCACGATGCTCGCTTGGTCCTCCGCCAACATTCGCGTCCGTTCTTGTCCAAATGATCCGCTAGTTAAGCTCTAGCTTTTTATTTTGTGTTCGTAAGCTTCCTTGGAAGGATTTTAATGGTTTCACTCATATTACTGCACATTTTCCCACACAATGAAATTGTTGGTTTACTAATCCTTTTAAATTTTCGAACGTTGGTTTTATTATCTTTTTGGCTATGCAAGTTCCTACTGCGGATGTTACTAAGTACTACATATTGTCATTTCATAAAACAGTTTTCTCAAGGAGATTGAAAGCTGTTGACCATTGATTTAGGTACCTGCGCACCCCTTTTCCTTCATACACTGAAAATGACCAGGTTTTAAGATACTCGAGTAGAAACCTAACTTTCTAAAGTTAAAATAGAGGCAAAACTTTATCGAAGACGTGTCTTTTCGGTTGGTGTATTCGGTAAAGCGAGTTACCTCAGTACCATCGATTCTGCCCCATTCTCCCCTTTAACTGGAACCTAAAAGTAGTGCGGGGCTATTAAAACTTGGGGCTGGCTACGGTCGTTAGAGCTGTACTTTTACTCCCGAAGCGCTATGCAACAGACCATGCACACTGCTTGTTTGGTCAGGCAACATTTTTTGGGCATTCATCATCATTTTTTTCTCTACTCTGTTTACTCTACTCTCTTTTCTCTACTCTCTTGCCACCATACCAATAACAACTTGTGACAGCCGTTTTTTGATGCGACCACGTGGCCATTTTATAACGTGTCAAGCGTGTGAAGAACACCAATGCAGATTGACAAATGACATTTGAGTTTCTTCAGCAAGACCAACCTTACAAAATAACTAGATGGTATAAAGAATGGAGTATGCGCGGTATGCCAACTTGCCCTATTTGCCGACCGGCGCGATTCGCCAACTCGCTCTGTGCCTACTCGCGTGTTCAGCCTACTTCAGCGATTCGCCACCTGCGCGATTGTTAAACTTCAGATAAATTGTACACTTAAGTACAAAAACATTCAACTTTTTCATACAAAATGTCGGAAGGCAGGAATAGTTTACAAAATAAATGATGTCAAAGTACGGGTACAATATCGAATTAGTATGTTATAATATACCTATTATCGTCTTTTCGGACCATGAATTTGCATAAAGTTGAATTTCGTGTGAGTTAAATTGCAAAGTGTTGAATCCTTGTTGAATCTCATAAACTTGAATTTGCAGAATGTTGAATATCCAATCCAATCCAGTTCGCAAATGGTCCAGTCAGAAGGATTGAACGCCGCGCTAAGTGACGACCCCAAAAAGCAAGCTGTAGTAACATGCCCTCTGAAACACGTTCTTAGGAAAAGCTGTATGTTTTCACGAGATCTACATTTTAGGTGACAGCTGTCAAACTAAAACCCCGTTTATCTCCGAAACCGTGCATGCTAGACTACTACTTTCATCGGAAAAGTTGTATGTTTTCAAGAGATCTACATTTTAGGTGACAACTGTCAAACTAAAACACCGTTTATCTCCGAAACCGTGCATGCTAGACTACTACTTTCTTGGGAAAAGTTGTATGTTTTCACGAGATCTACATTTTAGGTGACAGCTGTCAAACTAAAACACCGTTTATCTCCGAAACCGTGCATGCTAGACCCGCAGTTTATTTGTGAAAATGGTATGTTTTCACGAGATCTATATTTTAGGTGACTACGCATGCAACATGCTAGATTGTCAGTTTCTTTGTGGATAATATAAACAAATATAAACAGTTGAAACAGAAAATATATTTGAGAATCAATGAAAAACAATGAACACAACTAAAAATTAACACATTTTAATTCACTCACTACCTTAGTTAGTTATAGGTACTACGTTATGGAATAAAAGTATACCAGTATTTTTATTTTTTAGTAGTTTATACGGGATAATGATTTTAAGCAGCTTTCTAAAGATATCTCGTAGTTTAGATAGTCTGAAACTATTTTCACAATGCGCTTTTCTTTTTCAAGAGCATTTTTTAACCGATTCTTGTTAATCAAGTATGCTTCAGCCCTGTACATTTCAAATATGCTGTTTATAGATTCATTGCGGAGAATTTCGATTAACTGGATGAGTGTTGTTTTTTTTCGGTGACATAGATTGTTGATTTTAAAGTGCCATCCCTCTAGGCTATTAATAGTGCGGTGTCGCTCGTTATAGCAGCTTAAAATTGCTATATTTTTTTCACTCAACCATTGCTTCTCAAAATATTCATTGAAACTCTTCAATTCACTTGGTGATCCTTTTATTACATGAGGCCAAGCCTCAGGAATGATATCAACTGGTAGATGTGCCAGCGCAATGCATTTAGAAATATGTTTCACATTCTCTTGCGTTTCAGAAATATCTAATGAGCGTGCCTTTCTCCAAACAGCTTGGCCCAAATGAAAGAAACAGCCTGTTATGCTCACGTTAGAGTACACTATACGTATAGCATTAACTGCGGCAATCTCAAAATCCGTTTTGAAGTGTAAGGGATTGAATTGGGGTAGTTTTTCCTTTATAAGTTTGAATAGTCTTACATATGTTTGCTCCGTCTTGTCGGCAAGAAATGCAAAAAATATTGGTAATATGTTGGTCGAAGAATCTGTACTTTTGAAGTCACCATGAACTGAGTACAGTTGTGCGAACGGGTTCGGAATGGATTTGAATGTTCCGTCACTGAAAAATATGGTCATTTTTTCCAGCATGCCTTCCATTTCCCTCAACATGAATACTAACATTCTGTTACCGTCTTCATCATCATCAATAATTAAAAAATCCTTTATGGAAAGTTCCGGAAGCTCAACATTTTTGAAGGCATCAAATGTTGTTTTAGCCACATTCAAAGCTTTATTTCTTGCTCGCCGCATGGTATCTTTTTTCTGGTTAAAATGAGGCAATGCTTCCACGTAATCATGTTGAATTTTCAAGTGCAATGTCTCCTCATCATAAATACGCTTTAAACCAACAAAATCCTTACTCACTCGCTTTTTTGTTTTGTCCATTGTTTGTTCAACGACGTTTGCACAGTAATTTGGGATGCAAGTATGCATCTTTTCACGATGTATACTTTTTTTATCGGATCCTAATGTCAAACTTCCCGGGCATGACCGATCCGTACATCGCCATATACTAGAGTCATTTATGTTTCTTTTTGAAAAGAGGTAACGATGACCAGCCCGGAGTAGTACGTCCCCACCCCTCTTGCTTTTTACAAAAATTATATCCGGTGAAGAGCTACTGCCTCCTGGGATGTTCATTTCTCGTGGAGAATTACTGGTTCCTGGCATATTCATTTCAAGGGGGCAAATACTGCTACCTGGGTAATTCATTTCTAATGTAGTAGTACTGGTTTCAAATATATTCATATCAGATGAAGAACCACTACTTCCGTGAATATCCATTTTTGAATGATTTTGGATGAGGAATTATCGCGTTAGGTACGGAACTTTACAGTTTTTCACGATCGATATTTATGGCAGTAAACAATGGCGCATCAGACACAATCTGACAGAACGAAGGCAAATATGAAAAAAAATTACATGCCTGATACTTTGACAAAAGAGTTTTTATTATCACTGTACATCATGACAGTTTACAAACCGCGCAGGTGGTGAACCGCTTAAGTAGGCTAAATACGCTAGTAGGCGCAAAGCGAGTTGGCGAATCGCGCCGGTAGGCAAAACGTACAAATGATGAGTATGACAAAAAGGGAGGCGCGTTTGTCTAACAGTGAATTTGCGTTACTGTTGAAGATGAAGTTACTCCCTTATTTTTTTTTCATATTATGGAACGTTAGCTGTGTTCACAAAATTCACCGGCGGCTGTGTGTAACAATGTTACGCAGCTTCTTGGTACCAACAACTACTTGTGTTGTTTCTATTATGTTACTCGGTAAAGTTTAACTCAAGTGTGGCCGTAGATGCTTTGGAAAAGTAACTACTTGGCAGTTGGCACTGATTTAAGTAACAAATTACCTAACTGTGCCATTAAAACATAGCATTGGTTTTATAATACTTATATTCTATACGAACGTTAATAAAAGAAAATGAGGTTCTCTGTTCAATTAAGTTTTCCTTACCACTAAATAAAATAGGCGAGTGTACCCGTAAACAACCTCGACAGTGGCGCCACTCCACAAAAAAAATATATTTTCTCTTTATACGAACAATTGGACAACGGATATTCTGATATCCGTTGTCCAATTATTCGCTGTAGTTAAAGTTATGGCAATTATAACCAAGAGTGGCCGTTTTTAGGTACTTTTTTCCATAACTTTAACATTAGCTAATATTTCATTGAGTTTGCAGGTTCTAAATTTTACTTAAGGATAATAAGTACTAAAATTTTGGGCAACGGATATTCTGATAGATTGTTAGTATAAAAAGAAAACTTTTATTTTTGTGAAGTGGCGCCACTGTCGAGGTCGTTGACGGCTACACTCGCCTTAGGTGGTTTTATACATCGCCAAATCAGAAAATTGCAGCTATAGAAATGAAATGAAATTGAAACGAAATTAAATTAACTTTATTGAATATAGAATAGTTCTATCACTTATTGACGTCGTGATCCGAAATTGTGAAAAATAATAATTTAATTAAACACTTCTTATAACAATTTTATTTTGTCCTAATAGGAAACCGGCGCCGACGGGATAAACGGGCCTGACATACATACATACACATATCACGCCTATAATCCCATGCGGGGTAGGCAGAGCGCAAGCGGTCGCACAAAACGGACATTTACGCCACATGTGACAAATATGGAAAACCGTGTATCGTGCAATAAATGATTCCATACATACATAAACCCCGCCTATATCCCTAACAGGGTAGGCAGAGCATTAATGGCCGTAAAACGGATATTAACACCACGTCTGACAAAAGTTTGAGAGACAATCAGATAACTGTGTATCAGTATAGTGACAGGTTGTCAGCCCATCGCCTGAAATTGGAAAACACACCCTCGAGCCCTTTAGTCGCCTCTTACGACTCCCACGGGAAAGAAATAGGGTGATGCTATTCTAAGCCGGCATCACACGGCACCCGGGCCTGACCTTCTAACTAAATCGTTTTTGGTTTCGGTAGGCTTGATTCATCGGCATTATGGATATTGTCGCTTTTATGTCAGAATTAACAACCAAACTGTGACAAATTACCTTCCATGAAAATATTAATTTACATAAGCGACAACAGTGATCTGATCCAAACATGACGTGCACACTGAAACGTGCTGTGACGTCACAGAATTAATTAAATTCTTGTGTACATTAAAGATTACATGCTGTGTTTGGCGGTGTATAATCTATTATTAAAATGCACCTGCATCCATATATATAAAGTGAAATTTTATTTTACTAGTAATCGAAAGCGAAATTTTAAGACGGGCTGGTAATAAGAGATTACTTTCCGTAAATATGACAAAAGTATTTTAAGTTTCCATGGTAACTAATCAGCTGATCAGCAATATTATACACGAGGTATTTTTTTTTTGTATTTCGACCTATGTTCCTTGGGAAAAGTTGTTCCTTGTCACCAGTCCGTCTTAGGATTTCGCTATCAGTCACTAGTAAACTTTCACCCTATACTTATAGATACATGTATCACGGCCATATCCCATGCGGGGTAGGCTGAGCGGAAAAGGCCGTAAAAACGAACATTTACGCCACGTCTAACAAACATTTGAGAGTCATTCATAAAATTGTGTACGGCAATAGTGACATGTTGACTTCGTGTGCCTATGTCCTCTGTTGCGACACCTTCGGTATAGAAATGGGGTGATGCTATTCTAAGCCGACATCACATATAACCTGCATTCACCCCCTTTAATACATATTATGTGTTATAATACATACATACATAAATCACGCCTATATCCCTTACAGGGTAGGCAGAGCGTTAACGGCCGTCTCAACGGATATTAACACCACGTCTGACAAAAGTTTGAGGGTCAATCAGATAACTGTGTGTCACTATAGTGACAGGTTGTCAGCCCGTCGCCTAAAATTGCAATACACACCCTCGAGTCCCTTAGTCGCCTCTTACGACACCCATGGGTAAGAAATGGGGTGTTGCTATTCGAAACCGGCATCACACGGTATAATTCTGACATTGTAGGCGAGGTCAACCGTTTTTGTACAGTATATTTTACGAAACCATACTATTTTATTTAGTACAGGTGTATTAAAAGGATTAAAAGATCTGTGTTCAACATTACAATGTTACAGGCTGTCGGGGACAGAACGGTTGAGGGTATAATCAGCGCATACACACTAGCACCAGGTTTTATCTAGTCATTAGTCGAATCGAAGTCCAACATGGCACAAATAAAATACCACAATCTTAAAAACTTTGCCTACGCCTCAAAAGATAGTGACTGATCACAATTTTGTTAATTAAACCTCAACCGTGTTAAACAATTTTATTCATAAATTAAACATAGTGTCAAATTATACTAGGTAAACCAATTAAAACATTAACTTTTCTACATGGACCAAATTAAACCCTCTCATAATTGCTTTGCTAGCATATTAAACCCCGTGCCACGGAGGTTGTTTGCGTATAATGAGTGAATTATTAGCATCTTAGGCGGCCGACACACAGTTTAGGAAGTTTTGCACATAAATAACAGCGACCCAAATAAACAAAAATATTAATTTGCGTGTGTATTATTACACTTCATTATCTTAATGCAAAGATGTGACTTACTGGATGAGACGGCCTGTTTTATTGTACATTAATTTGCCAGTTAGATGTAAGTATACTATGTATACTTCGCTTCTTGTCTCTACTCGTTTTCGAACTAAACCTTTAGAGTGATTTTTCAGAAGTTATTCTTGTAGTTACATACACACATACATAAATCACGCCTGTATCCCTTACGAGGTAGGCAGAGCGTTAACGGCCGTAAAGCGGATATTAACACCACGTCTGACGTAAGATTAAGGGGCAATCAGATAACTGTGTATCATCATAATGACAGGTTGTCAGCCCATCGCCTAAAATTGCAATTTACATCTAACCCTTGAGTCTCTTAGTCGCCTCTTACGACACGCATGGGTAAGAAATAGGGTGATGCTATTCTAAGCTGGCATCACACGGACTAATTGTTCATATACTAGGTATGTAGATATTGGTATCTAAATAACATAAATGCTTATGAAAGGGTGAAAATAAGAATTTTTAACGTATTTCCAGTCAGCTTTGAAAAGCTACAACCGCATCTAGACGTGTAGGTACACACAAAAGAGCTATTTGTTTGCGACGAAACAAAGCCTTACAAAGCCTATTTATATTTAACTCTTTGCTTGATTCAAAGTTCATATTTAAAGCAAATGAGCATGTTTTTATTTTATTTACTGTATTTTAAAACAAACAAGCATAAGTTTGGGTTTTGATTGTTTTGTGATGGTTTTTTTAGACATTTTATAGCTACGTGAAAATGTAAAGACTTTTAGACACTTGTATTTCTATACATGTTTTGATTGTTTTGTGATGGATTTTTTAGACATTTAATACCTTCGTGAAAATGTTAAGATTTTTAGACATTTGTATTTCTATACAGGGTGTAAAGGACAGCCCTCCAAATACTGATAGGGTACATTCAGACCATGAAACTGAACAAAATTCTATAAAAAATATGTCAGGAAATGTCAAAAATTTTGGACTTCCCAATGTAAATACAGTCAGGCGATCGTGATTTTGTTGGAGTTGGAATATTTTTTGTGGTTTCCTTACATACGTTCCTAGGGAAAAGTTGTTGTTTCATGGTTTGCATGCACCCTACCAGTATGCGGAAGACTGTCCCTTACACCCCGTATATATTCTGAATCATGAGATCTTATTCTTCTTTTCGTGTGGGACACCAAGCTAACGAACGACCCAATGAACCCTGGTGTCAGAGTTTTTTAACTGCCCACTACTAGTAGTAGGCCTCTGTCATGGTTTGGTTTATACCACAAGCCCCAAAAGGGCTCGATTGGGCTGGTTATTTGAATAACCACACTAACTTCTCCGTGTGAGCAAAAGCTCGTGTGAGCAGAAAAGTCAAGAGGAGGTTTCATAGCCCTTAGGGCCAAAATCGAAGAGTCCAGTCTCTAAAAATATACTAATAAATAAAAGTGATAATAGCAAATTTGTAAATAGGTACCTTTTAAATAAGTTACGAGTAATCGAACATTTAAACCTTTGCGCTGCAGGCAGTCGCAATACCACTGTGCCACATCAAATTTAAATACGTACCCCAATTCACATGCTCTTTCTATTCACCAGACGTGTCGTTGGTTATTGATGATACACATACATTAATGGTACCAAATGTCCGTCACCTAAAACTGCATAAGTATTTTATTTATTTTAGGCACTAGAACAAGTAATTTTTTTAAATGAATACAATACAAGGATCGCAAAACTATTTTTTCACATAATGTTGCTTAATAAGCATGCAAAAAAGTAATCGGAAGAGTCGGGGTGTATAATAACGCAGCGGACGACCATCTATGATTTACAGCAATCGCCATGATTATCCGCCAGACGTTTCGCTGATTATTTGATGATCATCAATATCTATAGCCGTAGCCCAGGGCATAGATAATGCATTTCTATGTTGATAGTACACACATATATAGTACCGATGTGTACGTCTTCTACAATTGCATAAGTGGGCACAGAAATAAGTTAATCCTATCAATAAACTATTTGAGGTCTCCTAAGACCGAAAAAACTAAGGGCGTGATTGGGTTGGTTGTTTGAACTCCACAAAAACTATCCGGCGAGCCCCCGCTTCCCTCCAATTAATAGTCAGCTATAGATTTCAAAGCCAAGGGCACGATTTGGCTGGTTGTTTGGACAACCACACAAATATCTTTAGGTGAGCCGTTGCTTTCCACTAAAAAGTCACTTGTAGGTTTCAAAGCCCCGGGGCTAAAATCGTAGACTCCAGTCTTAAGAAAAACAATCCTTCAAGTTGTAGCGGCGCGGAATGCAAAGAAATATGAAGCGCGCGCCGCACACAGAATGCGCTGAATTCGCTGGATGCATCTACTGCTGACGAGGCGACGACGACAATCGCTGCCTGCACAATGTAAACACAACACGTCATACTCGTCATAGAAGATTAGCCAATCAGAAGTCAAGACTTAAGGCTTGTACTTCGACGGAAGGAACGAAATTCAAATGAAATTCGGAAGTCATGTCAAAGAGTATATTATAGAGGTGTCACCATTTCATATAATGTTAGTCTAACTGGTACTGATACAATACTTGACGACTAATGGTAGTGCGACTGCCTGCGGCGCTAAGGTTCCGGGTTCGATTCTCGGTGGACTACTCACAAAGTTGATATTATAACTTGGAAGGAATATTAACCTACATTATATCATAAGGACCATATTTTGGAATAAGCTGAACCATTCGCCAAGACTTAGCTGAACGCATAGTATCCATATTAATTATGAACTGTATAAACTGTACTGTATGTTTGTTTGTAATTCTTCCACTTTCAGTACATGAAAAGAATTGGTCTAAAAATAAGGGCTTAATCAGTTCACAAAACACTTATCTTCATAACATCGCAAATCATATTTACAACTTTTTAGTTTTATGATATTTCAGAAGAAGCAAAGTCATTAAACTAAATAAAGCCAACTTATTAGTTCAGGTTTAAAAATGCAAGTGGTCAGTATCATGTTACGCACTTTGCGCGAACATATTTTTGTTTCGTTTTTGTCCATCCTGGTATTGTACATTTTTTTTGCGAACTCCGACATTAAGAAACTTTTTTTGGATATTTCTTTGTCATTTTCGTCATTGCGTGCACCTTAAGCGCAACTAATACTGTTAAATTTCAATTTCAATTTTAAACGTTTATTGCATAAATCAGTATACATAGATGTAAGTTCAAAATATAAATAGCAAAAACCAATTAGCGACGGCCATTATATATTCGAGTATGATATTATGATATGATAATATATAAAATAGCGGTCGCATTCTCGCACCGTTCATTAGTTTTTGAACAATATTTGTTGACCATCAGACAAACACAGAGCCGCATGCCTTAAAAATTTCATACCTTCGAACACCTTTTACAATCTTTTTCCTTTAATCACCGACACCAGTTGAATTGCTTCATAGTTAAAAATTATCATACATTTTGGTGGTATCTATTAAAGTAACCAAGATAAATTAAAATCGAAGGTGCTTCTAATTGTTTGTTTGACTAAGGTTTTTAATCCATTCCTATCTGGATAATCCTATAATTTTAGGTCTTGAAATTGGTATTTTTAGAAAAGGGATTTATAGCCCTATACAATGTTTGGTATATTTCGGTGTTACCAACGAACCAGGGTGACCACAACCTTTAATATAATGATACCCTCGACCTTCCCGAAATGATAAGTACCTACCTAGAAATTAATTTTAACATTAGTATTGGCATTTTGTTCGGTGACACTCTAGGACTTTCCAGCTAGGTATAAGTCTAGAACCTTTCAACCCAGTGTTACCCTAGCATGAACATCTTGACCCAGTGCCACTCTAGAACCTTTCTACCCCATAACACTAAAAACTTTCCGAATCAATTGATCCCACTCTTGAACTGAAATCTGAAAAAAATCTTTTACTACATAAATAATACTTTTGTATACTAGGTACGCAAGTTTCAAGAGATATGGGCGTGATATGTGTATGTATGTATGTACGTAAGTACATGTACATAATTATTTTTCTCAAACATGCTAGGAAATGTGTTCATTTCTTTCAAAAAAAGAAACCGGGAAGTTTCACATTGTTTGTCACGTCTCAGATCACGCCAGCAAAGTTGTATGGAAATCCTTTGCTGGTGTTCATTAAGATAAATTCGTTATACGCTAAACCCACATAATTTGATTTCAAAATTATCTCGATGACTCCAATAGAAACGGAACGTAATTTTGTATGAAACAGGTAACTAAAGACGAGGCTGTATGATGTGAAGACCCTTGCCTGTCCAGAATTAAAAAAGAAAAGAATGAACTAAACATTTAGTATGGCAGAATATTACGTAATACTGTGCCTTACAGGCGAATTTATTTTAAGAAATTACAATTGGTGGGAAAATTGTAAATTTTTATTTGTTTCGTTGTGTTGTGGTCGCTAGCTAACTTTTATAAGAAGTACAATCTTTCATTTCCTAGCCTTTTTTTGAGAAAAGCACTATGTAAGCCTCGGGGAAAATTACTTTGCTTGACTTGTATAATTAAAGTCCTCGCCTGCGGCTCGGACTTCAAACTATACTCGTCCAGCAAAGTCTAATTTTCCATACCTCGACAACAATGTACTAATACTTGCTTTCTTATAATTTGTCCTAAAACTGTGGCTGGTGGTGACCGTATGCGCAGCGCTCCATATATACATTTAAAAATTTCTGCCGCGGTTAAAAAACTGCTTTTGTGCCGCCGTGTCGCCGTCTAGTGTTGCATATAAATCGAACCTTACTACTTCATACTAATCTGCACTAACAACCACGTCATCCTATTATTTGATCGTAAAAATATTTTTAATACCTACGTCTAATCGGTTCATATTTTGCGTTTCGTTCGATGTACCAATCAACGTAGTATTGACATTGGCAAAATTATCCATAGCGGATAGAATGCCGTTGTTGTAGATAGTTGATATATTTTACGGCAAAATTCTAGCTACAATAATTTTTCACGGTCAAAATATCGAACAAATGTACAGTGTGTCGCGTCTGCATCATATTCAGTTTATCTATGATCAATTCCACGTCAGTTTTGACAGCAGAGGAAACACATCAAAACAAAAACCTTTTACTCCCAAGGAAAGCAGCCGGAAACAGTAAGTGTTTTGCTAAATTTCTTAATAACTAAGTTGTTTTGTCAAAAAATAGCCGCCCGGGCGGGTTCAACGTGAAATTGCCATTAATAATCATACTAAGATCAATACAGTTCGATTAGCACTGGCGGAAGAAATCTCTTACGCCACGCTTCATCACTGAAAAATAGAGGTAACTTCAAATTTTGATTTCTCCGTTATTAAATATAAAATGAGATTTTGCGCTGCCCTGGCTTAATCCTCGTATCTTGAAGAATAAAAATCAAAATTTTGTTGACAGTGATGTTCCTTATAATATGTATTAAATGCATTCTCGTAGCTCGTTTCCACCTCACTTCATGGAAGTAGGCCCGTTAAAACGCGGTTACGAAAGTTTGTCGAAGACTTAGTATAAATACAAAATCCCAGTCCTACCAGTTGGGCCGCGGTCCTCGAGCTGAACACTTCGCTCGGCGGGAATTCCCCTTTATCATCATGCAGCATTGAGCCTACCGGCCACAACCATTAATCTTCCTTACAAAATAAACTATCTGTAGTCTATTAAGAAAACAAATCATTTTTTTGATAATGTTGCATAATGAGTATCCAAAACATTGAAATGATTGGGTTATTACGGCGCGTGTTGGCGTGTGTAATGACGTCACGTCGTGGCGCACGAATACTACGATTTACGGCAATCGCCATGATTGTCCACCAGACGTGTCGCTGATTATTAATGAAACACACACAATCATGGTACCAATGTGTCCACATTAAACTGTGTTAGTAATAAAGGAAAGTGGCCGAATAACACCTCCACTGGTTATTATAAAAACTAATAAGTAGTTGTAATTAGGTAGTTTAACTAATAAGTAGTTGTAGTTAGGGTAACCGAGATACTAATGATAGTACCCAAACTTAGTAAAAGTGGTTTAAGTACATAGATATGTTTATGGTAAAGTAATAATAATTTATTTATTTATATTATTCAAATACAACAAACTCAGGTATACATATTATATATATATATATATAACGTGTCGTTGAAATATTATGACAATGCTATTTGTATTGTCATAATATTTTCAATACTCGTAATGAATAATGTAACTCGTAATAATTGTAATGACGTAATGATAAAATAACTCATTTTTGCAGAAAAAATATCTTGTACAGTCGGTTGAAGCACAAATGGTACCAGGGGTACTCCAAAAGAACTGAATTATGTCCTCAGCAACTTTTTTCTTAAAATAAATATGTAGGGGTAGAAAATAACTCATTTTATAATAATAAGATTAAATTTTTATGATGTAATAACTGGGGATAAAAATAATTCAGTTCTTTTGGAGTCTTCCTGGTACCTTATGTGCTACAACCGACTGTACATCAAAACTTAGTAGTATGTATGGTTGACAAAACTTATTTGTAGCCAAATAGTGGTTTCATCTTAAAGTCATATTGAAACAATACCAACGAAAAAAGTTTTGCACAAGTTTTCAGCAAACTTTTCTTTCGTCTATCGATTTGTAACTGTTCCTTAATACATAAGTATCTGTCAATTTGTGGGCTCTACCTATACAAGGTGTAAAAAAATAGTGTAGCAAACCGAAAGGAGTCCATGGAACTAGGGCCAGAAAAAAAAATATACCACCATACAAAATTGACGATTAGCAATTAATTACTAATTAATTAATTTACTATGAGAGGATTTTTTTTATTTTGACGTGTCTATGTTCCATGAGGCAAGTTGTTCAGTTTTATTAGTACTTTGACCTTCTTTCGGCTTGTTATATAATGACCTTTTTGTTACTCCTTGTATAAATAATAAAACATTTTGAATTTCTAGAATGCCGTGTAATATAAGCTACAATAGGATAACCTCGTTTCTTTTCCGTGGATGTCGTAAAAAACATCTAAGAGACTCGAGGGTTACATCGTCGGTTGAGAATACGTTTGTGCCATACACCTTATACTTGGTTTTTGGTATGAGCGAATTTAACAAATTCTTTAATTGTACAGAAAGAGGTATTTTATGATAAACATAAACTTACTTGTCAAAAAGGTACACAATAACACTAATATTTTTTACATATAAGACCCAGTATAGTTAATGTTAAATACAAATTTTTGAGCATTTTTGGATTGCTACATCCATTTTTAATGAATTATTGCTAAACAACCTATGTATGATATGACACAATTTACTCGGATAAAGCATAAAATATTTCATTTTATACGGCCGTTTACACTCTGCTTACCTCGCAAGGGATATAGACGTGAGATATGTATGGATGTATATATGAAATACTAAATTCACAATATAATAATGTAAACAATTTATGGAGGATAAATTTCACCTACTTTCTGCTCGAAACCCAAAACACCCGTGTTGTCCAAAGCACATTTTCTGATTGATGAGCTAATGTATAGATGATGTATCTACTTTTTGACAAAATAGACACGCTTCGTGCACTTCGTTTCGCCAAAATATTGTAAAATATCATTTAGGCCAATATGACGCGAAAAGTGTGTCTTTTTAATGCTAGGATTAACTTCCAAACAAGATTTTTGTTATTGTTTTTATGTTAGACATAATTCATTGATATATTTATTTTAATTTCTGCACAAGAAAATGCTCAGTTGTTTTTTTTCTACGCAATAAAAATGGATTCACATAGGTGTGACATGCAAAATAATGCGGTTTCCTGTTGTCTTTTTTAAATATCTCCATCCAAAGTTAATATTTTAATATCGGCTTTTATCGCAAATTAATTATTGATTAAAATATTGAAAAAAGATCGTTTAGTCAGATTTTTTATAACAATAAAAATAAACGCGACAAGAAATGAATTTTCGCTTAAATAGTCACCCGAGTAGTAAGAGTGATTATAAGGATATGGCAGGGTTAGTACGCGTTATGTCGTTTGACACACGGTTTCCTTGGATTTTAGTATGCGTTTGTGCTATATCCGGACATAGCACAGCATTATGATAACAACTTTTTTTACAGCGCGGATATAGCACAAAATCAAAAGATTTTTCTTTGTATAAAATAGGTATTTTTAAAAATCGATTCGTGCTAAATATCTATTATAAGCTGTATTATTAAGTTACAAATAAAAGAATATTTCTTAAAAATGGATATGGCACAAACGTATTCTCAACCGACGACATGTGTATTGCAATTTTAGGCGAAAGGATGACAACCTGTCACTATGGTGATATGCAATTTTCTGATGAACCCTGAAATGTTCGTCAGAATTGGCCACCCCGCAAGGGAAATAAGCGTGATTTATGTATGTCTGCTTTCATTTTTGTGTGGGACACCAAGTCGTCCAACGACCCGATGAACCCTGGTGTCCGAGCTTAGTAGGCCTCTGAGATGGTTGTGTGACGACCACTGTCTAAGAAATCATAGACAGCAACCGGGACCGACGGCTTAACGTGCCCTCCAAAGCACGAAACCATCTTTCTTTTCGGACAATCAGGTTGTTTCGCCTGCAATGTCCTAACCAAACCGGGAATAAATTCACAATGTGATAAATATCAACTTTGTGAGTGCCCCACCGTGAATCGAACCCGCAACCTTTGCGCCGCAGGCAGTCGCACTACCACTGCGCGACACCACCCAGTTATCCGTAGAGTGACCTACGTCATTTCTCAAATTTTACAACCATAAAGTACGTCTCATTCATTTCCTAAAAACCTCAAAAACACATGAAGGTTGAGTATCGCATCACCATTACTCACAGACTCCTCTTACGTAAATCACTGTCGGCTTCAGGACCTGAATCTGATTCAGGTACCACGGAAGCAATAAAAAGGCAAAGGAAAAAATTAAACCAAGAAAAACTTTATTAAGAGTTCTACCTCCCCGAGCTTGTAAAATCACTGTGGTTGTCATAGACCTATCATTATTCAGATACTGCTAGCGAATAAATGCACATATCTATTAGAGACCCAATTAAAACGGTGTAAAAAAAATTGGAACTTATTTCAATGCGGTCATTACAATATCCATAAACAGTTTTACATCGCTGTTTCGTATTGTGTTTTGTCTATTTTTTCAAATTCAGATTTCACTTTCTCATTGAGTGTTTCATACCTAAAAAGAAAGCAGAGTCCTTGTAGGATCACTTTGTTCTCCGTCCATCCGTCTGACACGACCATGTCCTCATCTCGGAAATGCATAGTGCGAGTTCAAAATATAACCACATCCGCACATAATTGTAAAGAATTCAAGGTCATTACTTGACGCCAAAAAAATACTTACAGCCATTCATGAACTTTGGAAAAACACGTATTTCTGACCCTTTCAAGTGATTATTAAGTACCGCATTTCAAAGCTCTTCAAACTTTAACACTGCCTAGTATTTATATAATGGAACTCTGTAAATTTGTAAAAAACCATCCAAATCTTTATACCACTAGAAAAGATATTCCGACAAAATATTCACTAAAAACGAAAAAGCAATTAATTATTTTACCTACTTCAATCCTTACATGCCACACAAAAAGCCCTCATGTAATGTCAATAAAAATTTATATTAATTAAGTTACCAGTGATTTTGATAAACTAAATAAACTACAATACTTTTGTAAGAGAATTAAAACAGTTCTTAGTTAAAAAATGCTACTATGATGTAAACGAATATCTTACCGTTAATTTAAAATAGCAGGTACTTACTTCTTCTAATTGAATTTATAAAAAAAAACTATTATTGTTATTGAATATGTTAGATTTTATTGTTTGTCATAGTACATATTATTATATGTTATTATTAGGTAAGAATATGCTCGCTCTTCTCGATGTTTCTGTGCCCTAACTAACAGGGTGTCATACACACACATTCATACACATATCACGCCTATAATCCCTTGCGGGGTAGGCAGAGCGTAAACAGCCGCAAAAAACGGCTATTTACACCACGTCTGACAAATGTTTGAGGATCATTCGAAAAATTGGGTATCGCTATAGTGACAGGTAGTCAGCCCATCGCCTAAAATTGCAAAGCACACCCTCGAGTCCCTTAGTCGCATCTTACGACTCCCACGGGAAATATATGGGGTGATGCTATTCTAAGCCGGCATCACACGGCACAGGGTATCATTTTTACCATTTTTGTATGTGAATTTGATTATGCAATAAACACTTGAAACTTGAACCTTGATTCTTTTTCATAGGATTCTTTCCGTGGACCTAGCTAGACCTATGAAATTTGGCAAGTAGCTTTGTTATGAAGTACAAAATTAAGGAAAAATCCGGATAAAGAATAATTGATCATAATATGTGTTTTTAGGTGGCCAAAATAGAACAAAATTTTATAATTGAGTACAAGTAATTCGACGGGGCTATCATTTAAAAGCAATGTTTAAAAGGGTTAGATGTGCATTATAAGGAATATTCGGTGTGCGAGTCTGACTCGCAATTGGTTGGTTTTTTGTATTAATGTTTTTATTCTTATTTTGATACTTTTTTTAATATTTACTTCCATTATGTTTTGTTTCAATTTGAATTCAATTAAAAATTCGATTGGAGAGAAGATAAGGAGAAGACACCCTAATCAAAGACCAAACGGTCTACGCAAATTGAAAAAGCTCGTATCATAGAGGTATTGTTGGTTCCGGGTCTTTTAAATTAACAGTCACTGGCAGTTATAAGAAAAATACTAGAACGAAATCCCGCACCTACCTACTTGGCGAATTTGCAGAGCCACAGTCAGGAAGGAACTGTATCTTAGACTTTTATAGTTTTAAAAAGAAATATGAGAGAGTTGTCAGCAACGAAATACTTTAAGAGGTTAATTTATAATTTAAAGTAACAAGTTTTTATGAGTTTTCATGATTTTACAAGAGTAGGTAGTGAATTAAATAGTTAGTTGTTATAATTTTCTCTGAAAGTCAATTTGGTCCCTTTATATTGCAGCTTCAGAAAAGTGTAATTGATAAAAATTTATGAAGCATAGTACCTATAGATTAAAGAATATATAAAAAAAATCCGAAGCTTTCGAAATTTAAATTAAAAATGTTTGTTCAAAATTGCGACTGTGTTTTAGGTGTCATTCCTTTTTTATTAACTAGGGAGAACGAGACTCAGTAATTTTTTAAGAAAATATAATAATATGCTATCTTTTAATCAACGATAAATTTGCTTGTTTTGAGGTTACATATACACATTGCAAAATGTACTCTACGGCCGTTATTTTTCCAAATAGCAAACTGAACACAATCGGATGTCATTAGCGTTATTTATGTGTGCGTCGTGGCGGACACGCCGGTACGGATACGTGACTGCAATACACAAACAGACACTCATACAGACACATTTTTATTGATTGCTTTTTGTCTGACCACTGTATCCGATGAGCCTTATTTGAGCAATGTATGTTTGCGGAGTGTCAAATAAATACACCAAAAATATACAATAGGTACTAGAAGCGAAACACATACAACACCCACGACAGTCCACTGCTGGACATAGACCTCCCTCTATTGGGGAGCGAAGTATCGCTTTCAAAATGAGGGGGGCACGGTTGCGCCCCTGGCCAAGTTGACCAACAAGGACACGAGCGTGAATTATTTTTCATGAAGCTACTTGTGACTCGGCTCATTTCGGACACTTCTACACATGTACTATTCATCGAGACTTGGATCTACAGGATATATCATCAGTCTTATACAAAGGCCGAGGCATGGCACACTTTATACTTGTAATTTTTGTTTTGATACGTTCACATAACATTGAAATAACATGCACCTAATATTAGGAAATATGCTATTCACCACTTTATAAAACCTGCCATATCTACCTGCCTGATAGCTTTACGCAAAACTTTTGCAGACACTCAAATGCCTACGAAAAATTAAAAAAATAGGTACTCTTTTTTGTGCGCATTGCGGTAGTCTTGTCTTGGGAAAAACATCGAGATTACGCTTATCTTGAAATTGGGCAGGTCCTGTCCCAAATTACCCGAGATAAACAATAGAAAGACATTGAAAATATAACTTTTATTTTCTTGAGGTCTTCCAGAAGTTTTGACGATAAAAACTTAAGTAAATTAGATTTGAATTATCTTATAATTGGTTTTGACAGTAAGTCACGATACTTTCAGTGAAGTATATATTTGGTGCTGGATTTATCTGGCGATAGCACAAGTTCAGCATATTTTATTGAACTTCTAATTCTTGTACCTACTTGGTACCTACCTATAGTAGGTACCTATCCTTAAAATATAGCAGAATTTTGTGAGTCCTCTCTACTACGTGCACCAAGCTTTTGAATTTCTTTTGCATGGCCAGATTGGCTTTACAGTTTTTCAACACGACAATTCTACAAAATAAATATATAGCTAGGTGTGTTTTAGTCTCGCAAGTTGGCAACGTTGATGAATAAACACTCCATGAAGCGCAAGCCTGCTCATCACGGCTCGCGTCCTCTAATAAGATTGCCAGTACTTAGCAGGTACATCCGATTGTACGAAACTTCGCAAGATTGGCGCTAACTTGATTTTGGAAGACGCTCTGGTGCTTTCGCGACTTCATTACACCGGAATGAGTTATCTGTCAGTCTGTATTGTTTGAATTTAGAATTATTGCGAACCTGGTTGTAATGGTTTTATTATTATCAAAGAACGGTAAGGTGAAAACAGTAAATTAAAAATATATTTTTTCTAATACTTTTACGCGAGAAAATAAGTAGATAACTTCTTTATTGCACATAATAAAAAAAATATGTCTAGCATTGAAATGAAAAAACAAGGGATGTTTTTTTTGAGTTCTTTTACGTTTTATTCTCACAATCAATTTTTAAGTTCTCTGATAAAGGTGTGAGTTTTAATAAAACATTTTATTGTACTACAAAGAAAATATTTTGCTAGCGCCAGACGGCATGTTATTTTGCTAGCATGTTATTATGCGCTTTTAAATGTCAAATAAAATATAAAATAGATAAAAGATCTTTTGTAAAAATATTTACAAAATTGTTTGGAAAATGATTTTTTAATTCGCATTGTAATTTATTTTAACCACCCGTACCTCAAGGTATTCAAAAGTCACATTGCAAAAGAGTATTGAATTTATAAATCCTTGCTGTTTTTATGTAAAATCAAATCATAAGCAGCTAGATAATTCACGAAAACGTATTGTTTCGCAAATGAAACGTGACGTGCGTCACACGTCAGACCCTATTTAATAATAGGGAACACAAAAATCATGGTGGAATCAACGCCTCGTGGATTTATCACCCGCTTTACAAGATTACTCAATACGACAGTGACGGATTGACTCCTAGTCTCTCCCTGTTAGTCCCATTAAAGTTCTGTATTGTCTACCTCACTCACTCCTGTAGGTAATTAGGCGGCACCTGCATTTGTTCAGGTCACGGGATAGTGGTGAGACTCTATCTGGACGCGGTGTTAATGCTCTAAGATTGATGAATTTTGCGAAATCGTCTGAGGGAAAAACGTAAGTAGTATAGTGAGCAAAGTAATTTTGGGTAAATTTGTACCACGAAATATCAATAAAATATTAATAACAAATCATTGTGTTTATATTAAATCCCAATGGGATTTTTATAGTTACCTACTTTCTACTGTTTTCAGTTTAATGTATTAATAGTTTCAACCTGATGTAATAAATGTAGAGTACAAGGTTAGAGTACAAGATTTAATGCAAATGCGATTTAATGCATAATGAAAAATGTTAATACAAGTACGAAATAGTTACCTACTTGATTGATCTTCTAAAACTGGCAAATCTACATGGCCAGTAACCACTTTTTTTTTTTTTTTCATTTTCACTATTTTCATTTTCAATTCGATGTACTGACACAATAAAACCAGGCAGGGGTTGTGTAACAATCTCCATCTCAGTAATCATAGACGTCAACCACAGAACCGATCCTTAACTTGCCCCAAACTAAAGCTTAGGAACTACCTTTCTCTCAGATAATCAGGTCGTTCAGCCCGACAAATACACAAAATATCAACATTTTGTGTTTCACTCAAGGAATTTACCTCGTAGGCAGTAACTTTAACCTGTAATTTCTGTAAGTTTTACGTTTAGACCGAACACAGGTAATAATAGTTGCAAATTTATAAGAACTTGCAAAATTGCGCCGCAAGAAGGGTTCGAACGTGTGACTTTCTGTATCAGTGATACCGACGACGACGTTAGTAGGCGACCAACTGGGCTACCACGGCTCATCTGCCGTTAGTGATATTTTGCAGGTGTATCACTATGCCTATAACGCGAGACATAACTTAAAATTTGGTACTAAATAAAACTTATCTTTCCAAAACAGACAAAGAAATAAACATCGTATTTTCTCAGTGTAATATGTTTACGAGATGTATTTGTGCAGTAACCAAGAGCTCTGTGATCGACAAAGCCAGTAATCCCGGGGACAAATGTTTGTGGTGGCGGTCCGGGGGACGTTGTTTTCGAATAATCTTGTATCTACTACCTAGTCCGGGTTTGGGACGCGACGGACTTCGACCGGGTATTAGCAGTGTTTATTGATTGGAGGGAGAGGAATCGATGAACGGCTTTATAAAATAGTTCTATGAAAATAATGCAAGATAGCTACGATGCTAAATTGTCAATACTTTCAAGTCAACACCTGTCTTGGTGTGGACTCTAAGGTTATTTTCGTAAGCCGATTAATTACGACTATATTTCAATTACAATTACAAATAGTGTTTGCATAGTGTGCATCGGCCCTAAAATAACACAAAACATTGCTGGTACCAAGAATAACTAAAAAATCAAGTCTCTGTAAACTCATCTGCATTCATTTGTATATTTGGTTCTTAAAGTATCTCAATAGACTGGCGAGAAGAGGCTCAGGATCGGGACAAGTGGAAGAAACTCGTATCGGAGGCCAAACCCCTCTGGATCCCCGAGCCATAGGCAATTAAGCAAGTAAAAATAAGTTTCAACAAGCCGATAAATTGAACTGCTCATTTGAGCAAACGAACAGCACAGTAATAGAGTGCGAACTGTCACGCTTCCCCGCAAAAGAAAAGTAGGCAGAGTCAGAAGACTGGTATTTACAAAGAACTAAAGAATAGCTAGAAGCGATGGATAAATTAACCTGCTCATTTGAGCGAACGATCAGCGCAGTAATACAATGTGAACTGTCGCGCCTCCCTAGAAAAATCAAAGTAGGCAGAGTCAGGAGACCGGTATTTACAAAAATCTAGACAATGACTAGAAGTCGTAAATAAAATATACTGCTTATTTTAGCAAATGAATATCACAGTACGCAATGTTGTGGAAAAAGAGTGGCAGCGGTATCTGATTCGTATAGGTTGGAGTGTGGGATGAGGCAAGGTGGGATTGCCACGTCTAAGCTCTTCAACTTATGACCTGATAGAGTGCAAACTGTCTTTGAAAATGAAAGTAGGCAGAGTCAGGAGACTAGTATAAAAAAAATTAAGATAGAATAAAACTTGCGACTGAGATAAAAACAGAAACAGAGCAAGCCGCTAGACTTCGGTGTGATGAAGCTTCGCTAGCCTACAAGGTAGGTTAGTAAAATTCTACTAGTTCCGTGCCTCAACTAAAAAATATCCATTAGTCACACTCACACTGCAGCTACATAAAATTATCCAACAGTCACACGCTAGAATACATATTCTTTGCCTGGTCATCCTGGTAACTAGAAGAGATCTACTTATTAGACCAAATGATTAACTTACAAAACTAATATTTTCTGATTTAACAAAAAAAAAAAAAATTGTAGTTTATAGTTAAGTGACTTTATTACTTGTTTTTAGTTAATACGTTTCGGTCATTTTCTTTAATCTTTGATGTACTTGTAATCTTCTTATAGTACTCATATTTGGTATTATGTGGTTCTTATGGTGTAGTAAATTGGGGTAATGCATTGAAATATTCCTTTTTGATGCACTATCCATCTTATCTAGTTCTATGGCCCAACCGTTTCTTTGTTCTTAGTAAATCGAGTACTGTGGAAGTCGTTTGTCGGTGCTATATCACCCTGATTCGACGTTTATGGCCAAACCTGCAGCGTCTAACTGTTACTCTTGATTTGGACCTACTTACTCTGTTATTATTATAAATCCCCGCCGCTGGAATGGATGGGAGGCCACGCTGTTTACTTGTTGAGTGTAATAAATTTGGATAAACTAATATTGAGCAAGTTATTAGAGTGGAATTTGAATTTGTGCTATATTAGATTTTTGTGGGTGGTTTTGTGTATAACTAGTTATAAAGTGTTGTTTATTAAACTGTTTTTGTAGCTATATTTTAATACGTGTGCCATGAGGCCGGATTGAAAGTGAATCACGGTGTCGTATAAAGCGACTACGGGATAATCATCCAGGGAATAGGCAGCAGCGTTCCCTGTAAATGCAACATACAATAACATATGCAACTTTATTATATCTTAACTAAACAATTGAACAACATCTGAACAACATCTGAACAACTGAACAACATCTGAACAACATTGAAACAACATCGGAACAACAACTGAACAATATCTCAACAAAAACCTAATAAAACAAACGCAACATTACCATACAACAACAACTGATAGATGCGGCGGAAGATGGCAATATGAGTATTGGCAAAAAAATAACTTTGTTTCATTTTTCAACTTTATCGTAGTAAGAGCATTCTCATTAAGTTATTACGCTTCTGTTATTTCTATTAAACCGTGATATATATAGGCAGAATGCATAATATATATAAAGCTTTATGCAACTGTTTTCGAATTCATAATTCGAACATTATGAGACGAGTGTAGATAATAGTAGTTTATGCAACTGTCGTATAATGGGGGACATTAGAATGCGAGTGTCTGTTTATCACACGAGGCGCAGCCGAGTGTGATAATAGTTTGACACGAGCATTCTAATGCCTAATTATAGCAGTTGCATACACTATTTTATCTACACTCACCAAAAAAAAAAAAATCAGAAACACTTTTCTAAACGTATGCACCGGCTATTGCAAGGCCCGATACAAGGCCAAATTCAATACGAGAACGTAATATGGCTTGATATGAATTTTTGAAAATTCTATACTTTAGCAGTTGTTTAGATGTGGAGTCTTAACAATGACTTAACTAAACAACAGAACAACATCTGAACAACATCTGAACAACAACTGAACAACAACTGAACAATATCTGAACAACATCGAAACAACATCGGAACAACAAATTAACAACAACTGAACAACAACTGAACAACAACTGAACAACATCGGAATAACATCTGAACAACAACTTATCAACATCTGAACAACAACTGAACAACATCTGAACAAAAACCTATTAAAACAACTGAACAACATCCTAAAAATTACCGTACAACAACAACTGTCAGGTGCGGCGGAAGATAGCGATTTGAGTATTGGGAAAAAAAACTTCGTTTCATTTCTCAACTTTATCGTATTAAGAGTTTTCTCATTAAGTCATTACGCTTCTGTAAATTATAGTAACCCCTAGTTTTTATAGGCAGAATGCATAAAGTAGGTCATTATGCATCTGTTTTCGAATTCATAATTCGAACATTATGAGACGAGTGTAGATAAAATACTTTATCATACCGCAGTAACACTGACTGACTTCTATCGTAGCTTTCAGCTTAGGATAAGCCGAGTAAGTAAAGAATTGATTTATGAAGTGTATTTTATCGAAACAGTCGATCCTTTGGAGTAGGGAGTGTGTCAAAACAGCAATTTATCATAGCTATCTCCCGCGCACACCCACACTGTCTGCGGTGCATTGCCCTGCATTGCAAAAGTATGGAGGAAGTACCCTAGAGGAGTATATCCCAAAATTAAAAAGAGTGCTTTTAGGTTTGGGACTTACACTATCACATTTATCATTATTATTTTTACATTTATCATTTATTATATTATTTACGCTAGCAAGTAGCCCGAAACTGAAATATATATATAATTTATCGAGTTATAAAACTCGGTATATGTATCTGGATTTATTTCTTTTGAATAAAAAACATACATAAAAAATATCAGCGATTGCAATACAAACTGACGTTTTTAGTTTAGAACTCCTGTTGTGTTAGTTCATATTCCATAGCAAAAGTAATTTTAAGGAAAAATTCATAGTTATCCACGTAACCATTTCTCATTGCTTTCAGCGAGATAAATCTGACGAGTACCCACTCTCATGAAGTTACTAGGTTGAAACAGTGTGGAAATATTATCTCAAAAGCTTTGTTACATGGAATTGCATAAAATAAAATTGTAGAGTTTTTGTGTTGATGAATTGTTTCTAAGCGGGGAAAAGTAGATACCGACATGCATGCGACTCATCCTATTAGTAAAAAAGTCTTAGTTCTAAACATTTGTAGGTGTTTTTAAATACTCATCATGCTTTACATAAATGAAAGAAATAATAATTCAAGTTTTAATTTTGAGCTTTAAATGTAAGCCGTTTGAAAAATGTTTTGTTTATTGAGGGGTGTAACTATCTTTTGTGATAGCGTGCAACAAATTGCTATCATTTTTTTTCCATATTTCATCATAATTTTGAATGTATAACAGAATTTAGTATGAGCATTAGTTTTGCTCAAAGATAGTTTTTATTAAAGATATAAACCGATTTCATCGAACGCTTCCAAGAAAGTTATTACTACCAGAAAATAGCCCAAGACAGTTGCTATCTAGCCAACGATTGGCTATTAAAAGAGCCAATAAATACGCAGTTTCTCGCTAATCCACATAAAACTAATGGCTTGGAGTCGGATGCGTCAACTGGAGTGAAAACCTGCGATAAAAGTAATCAAACCGTCGTTAAATTATTTTAGCGTCAATAGCCCCTGAATGGGGGGGATAATTGATTCACTAAACTTATTTATCGGCGGCGGCGTCTGCAGGCTTTAGGGCTGCTTTTGTTTTATTTTTGTATAAAAGCAGTATTTTCACAAATATAAACATGATGCCGTGCATTTCATCATCTCATTTCTATCACGTAGGTGTCGTAAGAGGCAACTCAGGGACTACAAAAAAAATACCTTCGCCACAGGTCAATGAAAAACAAATCTTGACCACTGTAACCGAAAAGTATTTTTATTTTATTTTTTGCCTTTGTTCAATTGTTCCTATCGATTTTTGTGCATGCTTTGGTACCTTTAGATGTAGTGCATTTTTGTTTCTCTCGGTCTAACTACAATATAAATAAATAAATAATTAATAAGTATTAAAAATATACAACAAAAAGCAATAATATGCCACGGATATTTTATATTATAATTACCGCTGCGCTGGGCTATGCGTGTTTGTGTGGTGTTTATACACATTCTCATTGTGCGCTTAAACTTGGAAGCGGTCAGTACCGATCGAAGCACACGAAGATAATTTGTATGTGCATTGACACACACGGGTCTGGTGAAACAGTTCTTGTGAGATAAAAAATCTGTACCAGTAAAAGCATAACATTTTTCTGTCCTCCTCAAAATAATAATAATGTTTTTGAGAGTGTTTACTGTGTACTTGACATTTGTGATGCCGGCTTAGAATAGCATCACCCCATTTCTTTCTTGTGGGAGCCGTAAGAGGCGACTGTTACTATGGCGATACACAATTTTCCGAATGATACTTAAATATTTGTCAGACGTGGCGTAAATGTCCGTTTTTTGCGGCCGTTTACGCTCTCCTATCTCGCAAGATATTATAGGCGTGTTAAGTGTATGTAGAGGTATATATGCTACTGTGTATGTTTAGAACACTCAAAAGGAATTTATGTAAAATAGTGGTTTTAAATACATAATTAAGTTGAAAAAGAAACCGAGTACACTAGTTGAAGAGGAACCAGGTAGAGAAAAACGTAAACAAAAGGCGAATCCTCACTGCCTTCATTAGCGTCTGCTACACCGCAAGGCAGCCTTTTTGCCGATGACAGTGCTATCAAGTTACCGCAAGGAAAACTTTTAAAGAGTTAATAAATTAACTTAGTTTATAACGTAACGAAGTAAAAAACACAACCAACTTTTAGGGGTTTGTACTCAAAGAGTCAAAACGGCATTGTGTGACTCGGGTGTCTGTATGTCTATCACCAGGTTGTACGTCATAAAGCGTGATAGTTATAGATGAAAATGAAACAAATGCCGTATTTCTGTTGCCGCTATAACAAGAAGTTCAATAAATCAGAATAAACGAATTAATTCCATACGTGATTCATGTAATTTTATACATGACTGCTACAGTGACTCCATCAGGTTCGGTGATCTGTAATACAGGTCCCCTAGTATGGACACCAGTCTCTCACATAGATAATTGATCCATATGATAATAGTCACACTCTAGTTGTAAGTTTTATTATCTATGTGAAAGAAAATAAAAACTTTTTGTACTTTGTATTTTTTGTATTAGCTGTTGTCTGTGGCGTTGCCCGCATAAGTGGTGATAAAAACTATCCTATGTGTTAAACAAACAAGAAATATACAAAATTTCGCATTCCTAATATTAGTAGGATGGTACGGAACCATTCGTGTGCAAGTCTGACTTGCACTTGACTATTTTTATTTATTAAATCGCCATGAATATTCCTTTTTTTACAGGCAGTCGTGTAAAAAGAAGTATTACGGTAAAAGAATGCCAGTTGCACGACAGTGGATTTTCAATGGCCCAAATGTCTAGCTTTTTTTATTATTTACATTTTATTATAGTCACTGACAAGTTATGTGTGTTACCTTAGTAAGGCTTGTACATTAGTTAAAGATGTGCATTTAGGATTTGAAGGGAACATTAACAGTGTTTAAGAGTAATATTATACAGGCTGTAAGGGATAGGGAGGACAACCCTCTGAATACTGATAGGGTGCATTAAGACCATGAAACTGAACCACTTTCCATAAAAATGTTTCAGAAACGTCAAAAAGTATTAGACTTCCTATAGTAAATGCAGTCACCTGATTGTAATTTCGTATCGGAGATCGAATATTTTTTGTCGTTTCCTGACATATGTTCCTAGGGAAATGTTGTTCAGTTTCATGGTCTGCATGCAGCCTATCAGTATTCAGAGGGCTGTCCTTATCACCCCGTATACTAAAAAATAGGTTGTGTGAGCTATTTTGTGCTAGCATTGAATGTGCTAATTCAAAGATAACAGAATCAGAGCGTTACCGGGTAACCAGAGCTGAATAAACACACCTTTATTTCAGTACTGCTTTTAGTTCTCATTTCTCCTACTGAAATGAAAAGTAAATAAATTATCTCTCAGTTGAACAATTTGTACTGAGTTGCAGGTGTGTGCTTGAGTTATTTTTGTTACTGGAATGAAGGAAGTACTTTAGAAGTTTCTAAACATTATAGGCAAGGAATAATTTTTTCATTATTTGAACTTCTCTTTGAGTATTTTTTTCATTTTGGTAGTTTAAAAAGCTGAATATTTTGTACTTAATTGTTGCCTTTGCTGAACTAGGTATATCGTGAATTCAAATATTTATAATTGGCAAAACTAAATGGATAATAAATATATGGATATTAAATGGAAAGTAAATGAAAAACGACTATTCCCAGCAGTGGAATAGACATTTTAGCCATTTTTTTATTTTTATGAATCTGAGGAAAAAGATGCATTTAAAACATGCTACTACTGAAGTAACACTCACCTGCGTGATGACGTTATAAAATAAAATTATAAACTTACTAGAATCTCTTTCTCAACTATTCCCCTTTGCCACCTCGCTTCCGAGCATAATTCAAAGAAAACTCACGGATTAAAAATCACCAACGAAGAGTGCTTGAATTTATTTCACGGGACGAAATTGCCAGCGGTTGGCCTTCCTTCCGTCGGCTTCCTAGTAGAGATATAAATAGCTTGAAATTTCTCCAAGCCACCTCGATTTCATGAATTTTTGTAGCTTCATATTTCGCGGCAAATTGTTAAGAGTGGCTTCTGGACTCCGGGCAGGTGCCAAGATTGGATTTTGCAGGCATTCGTGAAGGAGATGAAGTTGTACGCATGCTATGATTCCTCATTATGTTTGCAATTTTCTGCAGCAGAGAGAAAATGTCTAAAAGTTAGTTTTCATCGATCATTTTCACGACCTTATGGCGTGTGATGCCAGCCTAGATAAGCATCACCCCATTTCTTTCCCGTGGGTGTCGTAAGAGGCAAAAAGCGCCAACGCTGCGTCGAGCGGGCTGCACGTGCGGGCCGGCCGCGCGCCTGCTAGATTTGTCAAAATAAAAGAGCAACGCTGGGTACGCAGGTCGCCCAGCGCGCACTGCTCTTGCAGTGCGCGCTTGCTTGCGCGCGGATGGCCCGTGCGTGCAGCCCGCTCGATGCAGCGCTGGCGCTAATGGACTCGAGGGTATGTATTGCAATTTCAGGCGATGGGCAGACAATCTGTCACTGTGGCTATATAGGATTTTCCGTATAACCCTAAAATGTTTGTCAGACGTGGCGTAAATGCCTGATTTTTACGGCCGTTTACGCTTTGCCTACCCCGCAAGAGATAATAGGCTATATATATGTATGTACCATTTTCAATACATAATAGGAGAGTAGTAACCTTCTTAATATAACACGAGGCTGCGAACTTAATAACAAGTTTACACCACAGGAACCAGGATTTACTCAACGGTTTATAACTGAATCATAATTTCTAAACTTCGGGTCCAGTATAACGATAAATTCTCATCACATAATTAGGGTAAAGAAAGATAAATTGGTCTCTGGTTAAAACCAGTTTCAGGTCTAATGTCCACATGGTCAGCAAAGGATTGGAGATTGACCTTACGGTACTATAAGCAGCATTTAAACCAGGAACTAGTTTATACTGGTTATTCTTAATAACAATATGAGAACCTATAAAATGTGTTTATCCTTTATATGGATAACTCGTGCTGCTACTGATTGAAAGTATTTTCGGTACTTACCTATAAAACAAAAACAACTTTACGTCTCTTTCTCTGCAGAATAACTGGCGGATATATTTTTTTCTTGTGATAAAACTAGGATTTGTTATGAAGCATTTGCACTTTTTTTACAACTTCTAGGAAGTGAATGACCCGATGAAACCAGTAGTCAGAGTTTTCCTACGGCCTTATTACAAAAAAGCTAGATGTGGTTTAAGCCTTTTGACAGCTTCAAATCGTATAGAAAAATATTGTTAACACTGCCTAAAAGCTCGTCTCACTATGTTGTAATAACACGGCTAGTATTTTTTGCAGGTAAGCGTCAAACCAGGTTTGATTAATATATAAAAAACTGTTAATACCTCGTAACAATATGACACAATTTATTTAAGATCTGCTACTGAAGTTCGAATATGACACAAAGTAGGTATGGCATAAAAAGATCTCTCAAAGATCAATGAACTTTCCGCAGGTTACCGACCGCATAAATTTTCATTAAATTTCGCCAAGTTATAATGATTCGCCGTTGACGTTACTAAGCCAGTAAGCCAACAGGCGCAGCGATTTCAGTAAAGTATCATTTACCTATTACTTCATTAATGGCTGTCTGCCGTTACTGCATTGTGTGTGGGGTGATGCTGTCAGGCCTTTGTATTCATAGCACCGCGAGCTCCAAGGATCGGGATAAGCCGATCTAAATGGAAGCACGGCGTACACTGCTCACTACTTAGTGTTTATCCGATTTTTTTAAAGTAAAACGGTGGCGGACTTGTATCATAATATGATGTACTTCTATTCCAGGAAAAAAATACTTTCTTCTAAGCTAAAATATTGTTGAAGAAAATTATGGCCTCAATTCGGAAAATAAGTTAAGTAAAATTTAAATTGGCGCTGTCAATGTCTGTCCAATTGGTTAAGAAAAGGATATGATATATAAGTCCTGCCATGTTTAAAAATGTCAGTGGGTTCCTTGCAATTCCTAATAAATTTTGTCGCCATTGTTTTTAATGTCGCCTTTTTTGACAAATAACACGTATTTAGCGTCACAATATAAGACATGACATGACTTAGATATCTAGAATCCTTTTCTGAATCAACTTGTCGGAAAGTGACAGCGCTAATTTAATGTAAGTCATTATTATCTATACTATTATTTCCTTATTTAAGGCAATTATCGTCCTTTACTACCATTGCTTCGCCAAAAGCCTCTTATTATCCTCAAATATTCATTGTAACATTTAGTGATAATTTTTTCTTCAAATTGATTGTTCGGTTTTACACTATGATAAAAAAATCCAGATTGGTGATTGAATCGCATTAATTGTTCAGTCAGCCAGACTAATCCAGACACCGTGATAGTCTGGCAAGGTCTAACCGATATCATTTGTAGTATAATTTTGCCACTTTAATCATTAAAAAATTACCCTTTTGAATACAACACTTTTTGAGGGGCTGACAAGACCTAAAAACTGACCCTTTTTGCCAAAAGGAAAAAGCGAACATGACAAATCCTGCCAAACGTTCATTGTTTTCGTATTTTTGATGATAGTTCGGTCAAAATTAAATACTTGAAAATCAAAAACAGTAACTCAATTATTTCGTTTGTATTTTGCACGGATTACAGTTATAATAGTTTTTAGA
This sequence comes from Tuta absoluta, assembly GCA_027580185.1. NCBI lineage: Eukaryota > Metazoa > Arthropoda > Insecta > Lepidoptera > Gelechiidae > Tuta > Tuta absoluta. The sequence goes on from JAQAHW010000052.1 coordinate 2,048,399, forward strand.
AGTCACTTTGTAATTTTTTCTATCAAAATGATTTCAGTTTTAAATCAGTACCATGTTTTGGAAACAATAACACAATAGTATATATTCCGAAGATTATTAGGTACTTATTTATTTCAGAAGGTTTCTTGATTGGATAAAAATCACTTATAAATGTACATTTTAAGTCTACTCAGCCCTTTCAATTCGTCGGCAGTATACGCTGATCTAAATAAGCTCACGTGTGCGATCGCACGACGAAGAGGTAACTTACTTTAATGTAATGAATGTTAGCACACATTACATTACAAGTAAAAACTCTACCTACACTATCATAGTTGTGAACTGAATACAATGTGAAATCACTTTATTGTTTACAACAGAAACAAAACAATACAGAAAACTTAAAACTAAAAGTAAGCTAAAGCGGCTTATCGCTTGCAGCAATTTATTCAAGGCAACCTTCACATTTTAAAGAGACAAATAGAATAGTAAGATTAAAATAAGACTTTTATAAAAGGTCTATCTGACCTGGTTTTGGAACGCACACGTTTTGGAGTTAGCCTTATTTCTTAGTCGCAGAATTTCATATTGTATAACAACATCAAAAAATATTACAATCTAAATTTTTAAGTTTCATATAGATCTAAAATGACTTTTACAATACAGTTTATCATTAAGCAACTTAGGATTAAATTCGCTTACAGCATAAAATATAAACACGATACAGAAAACTTACATCACATTACATACATACGTCAGTCTATTGCAGTCCACTGCTGGACGTAGGCCTCCCCTAGTGTACGCTTTGAGATACAATCTCTCGTTTCGCAATCCAGTCAGAAGATATAAAAAAATCTTTCCGTTCCCAGATTTACTTCATTATTTGGTGATGGCAATTAAAAAGACGATCCTATGTTATTCTATTGCTGTTATATCTCAAACAAGTAAGCGGAATACCAAACACCCAAATCCATCCAACTGAAATTCTATTGAAACACAAGTGAGACGATTTTCATTTAGCGGAATTAGGGTTACGTCAAATTTATTTAGGTATTGCGAGTCAAACTACTGCTGCTTTTAACTTCACATTACAATAGATATGAATCGCAAACGTACCCAACAATATTGCAGTCCCATCATACAAATGACAACTTGTCACAACCGCAATTTGAAGCGGCGACATATGCTATGAGATTGTTTTGATACTTCAATGAGATTTTGTAAAATGCTTGCTGATTCCGGTTTAGAATAGCATCACCCCATTTCTTGCCCTTGGGAGTCTAAAGAGGCGACTAAGGGACTCGAGAGTGTGTATTGCAATTTTAGGAGATGGGCTGACAACCTGTCACTATGGCGATACACAATTTTCCGGATGACCCTCAATCCTCAAATGTTTGTTAGACGTGGCGTAAATGACCTTTTTATGCCGCTGTTTACGCTCTCCCTACCCCGCAAAGGAGAATAGGCGTGATGTGTGTATTATGTGATTTTGTAAAAATTCTTTTCGTCCAAATTTGAATCGGAAAAACACCGGAAAATAATTCTGTGCGTGTGTGAACTGGCACAGTCGTAAATTTCCAGTAGCATGTCAGTTCTAACACCCAGTTTGTATCGCACCGGCGCTTTCATTACATCCCTTACAACTTACGCTCTCCCCTTTAATTTGCCAGTTGGCCGCTTCAATTCACGACTTTTGCTTTGCAAACGAACTGCTGTCTTATCTTTACTCCTCATTCAGAATAAGTAGAAAATCAAGCAGGTTTTACGTTTTGGCTAGGAATACGAATAAGTATTTCTTTGAATGAACACTTTGTGCCTTAGATAGATAGATGAGCAATTTATTGCTTACAAGATACACAACAGAAACAAAACAATACAAAAAACTCAGGACTGAAAGTAAGCAAAGGCGGCCTCACCGCTTGCAGTGATCTCTGTCAGGCAACCTTTACATTAAAAAAGAGAAAAAATAGAAAAGATTTGCAAGTAGCTTATGCAAATTACCACAATATTATTGCCTTATTAAACATTTTATAACTAAATTTTAATATAACACTTGTTTATGTATTATTTCGATTAGTTTTTCACCCTTTTAATTTAAAAAAAATATATAAACACGACTGACTATTTTCCTAACGAAAATCGTAGCCGGAATTGAATCGTGGCAGCCAAGTGACAGTTACGCACGGACCACACCACCAACCAAACCCAGTTGGTGAGACATATTTCTCGACTGCGTTGATAATCCCTCCCCGGGAAACACTAGCTGCTAACGAACTTAGTTCTAAGGTAAACTTTTAATTGCTCTCTGGCAAACCTCAGTTTATCTTTCAGCGGTGGAAACAGCTCTGTTGACTATAAATTCAATTGGAACACAGAAAATATTTTGGCATTCGGAATTTCTTGTACTTATTTAACTAGACTTGATTTTTACTTAGCTACACAAAATTAAAATTAAATGTACCTAACCCGTATTTTGACAGACAGACAGATACACTTTATTGCTCACAAAATATTTAATTTATATTATTTTGTTAGCAAGAACAAAAACAAACATCAAACAAACAAAAGCGGCCTTGCCAAAATAAATTACTGTAGTTTTTATTATTATGTTATTTTTTATTTAAATACCTAGTACATGCATACTTTTTTGAGATCTTGTTTTGTAATAACGTTTGAATCGAGTTATGAATTTTTGTGTGATGAGGGCGCTATTAACGCTCCGAACCCCCTATTGACGCTTGCAAGCGCGTCAAAATATCGGGAGCTCAAAATAATAATAATTTGACGGTAAGAACCCGTATCAATTATAACTATGTATTGTGTAAACAACCGTGAAAGTTGGATATTGTGTGTTAATGCATAACGTTTTAAGTTTCAATTGAAATGATAAAGATTCACCGTGTTATCCAATAAATATTCGACTGACCCAATGGTGTAGCGGATAGTACCCCTGCCTGCTACGCCGACGGTCATGGGTTCGATCCCCACAAGACACAAATATTTGTTAAGTAATTTTCAGATATTTGTGTTTAGTCTGGGTGTTTCTATTCATAATATGTATTTATTTACAAAAAAAGAAGTATTTAAGTATTAATATTAGCTATCTAGTTTTCATAGTATAAACGTGGCTAAAACCCCATGGGCAGACCCGTGTCCAGCAATGGACTGTTAATGTTACTCCCATACTGCATGTCGGCAATAGCTATTCAGTTTTTAAGGAAACACTTTTACGTCATGGTTAATATTTAACTGAACTCACACACACGCGGTTTTATATTTATTTTTTAAGCCGCCGTGATATTAAATTTTATTAAAGCCTTTTAAAGTGGGGTGGCGTTTTATAATTTAAACCGAAGACATGGTCTTTACCGGTGTCTTCTCGTTATCACCTGCGAGTCACGTAGCTAGTCTAGTGATGTGTGTTTCTAAAATGTATTTGGTTTTTATATACCGGTTTTTATTTACGGTTAAGAGTAAAACATATAAGTAATTTTTTCTTGTTTTTTTCACGACTAATACTCATCACAATAAATCGAAACGGATTCATTTTGTGTTTATTTTGGATTTAACAATTCCAAACAACACAAATCCGTTTAAAATTACTTTATCGTGATGAGATTAAATATATTTTAAAACAGATCAAACAAAACAGGTTTGCAAAACAGATAAAGTTATAAAAGGAGACATAAATTAGAATAAATTAACTTTACGACCTTTGCGACTTTTTTTGTAGGTATCTTTTGATTAGTTGATTAAATAATATTCATTCATGTAATTGCTATTTTTGTTATTATTATTTGAACGCGGTATACGTGCATACAGTTCTCAAATAAAAAAAGTTATTTATAACTCACATCAAAAATTTGTAGCAAAATGAAACGCAAATGTAATAATTGATTATTTTAATTTAATATTATATAATCTACCTGTAAAGCGTACCTGGTGAGTATGGCATTACCCCCCGAATAGAAAAAGCCCATATGCTATTCATGAAGATGTTGTATTATCAATGTCCACTTCTGAATATGGTTTTATTATTGTTTATTCCCTTCGGTCTACTAAGAAAAACCCATGTTATATTACGTGACCGTTTTTATGGGACGGATCAACCCTAGTCGGAGCTAATGAATTTCCATCTTGTTTATAATGAACAAAATAGCTTTTATGGAAGTCATTCTTAACGCGTTTCCTGCGAATACGGCTTAAGAATGCATTGTCTCTATAATGCAATTCTACACCTATTGTCGTGTGGGACACCGAATCAATGAACGACCTGAATTATATCTTGGTGTCAGTGTTTTATAACTGCCTACCACTATTATCAGATATCTAATATGGTTGGTTGTGTATCGTCCACCGTCTAAGTTATTTATCGAAGACAGTAACCGGGAACGACGCACTAGACGACACGACAGTGTTCTTTAGCTTCATAAAAATCTACTTCTCTTTCATGTGGGACACCGAGTCGTCAAACGACCTGATGAAAATATATTAAATAAATATAAATATATTGTACTAAATAACCGTTAGTACCGGTGGCGCTACCCGTTTTCCCACGGAAATATGTCATTTTCCGACACGTATTAAACACCTTCCTTTTAAATCACTCCAACTATTAAAAAAACTAATCATAACCCGTTACGTAGTTTCAAAGATCTTAGCATGCAACAGAACAATAAGACACCGTGACACGGGAAGTGGATTTATTTTATACTTTGTAGTAATAGTGATGCAAAACGCTTTCATTATAAGTTACTTAGTAAATTCAAGGCTCATCTTAATTTTTTTTTAATTTTAAATAATGGGTTTGCTCTTGACCCTAGTCTAGGTCATAGGACAGAGACAGAGCCTAAGATGGAGCGAGCTCACCAAGAAGAAGCCTGTTCACTCTTACTTTGAAGAGATTAGGGTTATATGCGTTTGGAAACACAGACGTAGGTAGTGAGTTCCACTCTTTAGCAGTGCGCATTATAAATGATGACTGGAAGCGCTTAGTCCGAATTGGTGGAATGGCAACCAGGTATCGATGGTATCCGGCGGTGCGTCTGGATGTCCGATGGTAGAAGGGAGCTGATGGAACAAGGTCGTGAAGATTTGAGCACACTCTCCGAAGAACAATCTGTAAAAAACCGACAAGCAGGCAACCTTGCGGCGATGTGCCAGGCTATGTAGCTTGGTGTCCACCAGTTTTAATCTTCAGATGTGTATTTTACTTACCTCACGCTTGATACGTACCTATCTACTTAAGTACTGTGAATAAACTCAAGGTGACTTTAGTCATTCTAAAAAGATATGTAAATCTAAATTTCTTATGCGAATTATAAACAACTGAGCGTACAAATCATTAATATTCAACTTGATCGTTGAATGAAATGGTCGACTTCTTTCCTTCAATGTGTACCTAAAGTCACAATATTTTCTTGAGTTGGCACAACTATTACTCATCACAAGAAAACAATTTTAAACGGATTCAAGTAGTGTTTATTTTACAAAGCTTGTGGTCACGGATGACTAAGGTGTTAGACGTCATTTTATTTTTTATTATTTAGAATTTAAATTATTTTTGTTCTACCGCCATCTATTTCTTGATTGCGTAGCGTCCCGGTTCTACGCACAATGTTGATACCGTATCTTGTGTACATTTTGCAGTATGATGGATCTGAATCTTACTCTGGGTAATCAGAGGAGTCCAAGTTGATGAGATTCCCCATTCTGTATCTTGGTATAAATAGTTGTTTCTGATTTTTACTCTTCATTCCGTTTAAAATTGTTTTAATCTAATGTGTACAATCATTACGACACAAAACGACTAAAAAGGTTTTAAAAAATGAAAATAAGAAATTGAATGTACTATGATTTTATTATGCACTAACAGTGCTATATGAAAATAATATAGCACTGTAAGTGCATAATAAAATCATAGTACATTCAATTTCTTATTTTCATTATTGAATTTGATGATTTTATTATGCACTTACAGTGCTATATGAAAATAATATAGCACTGTAAGTGCATAATAAAATCATATAACGTTTTAAAAGTTTGTTGTCTAGGCAGGGAAAGTGTTAAAACAGGTTGTGCGTGATGTTCCACGGTGTACGTGATCTTTCAGTTTTCTGTTTTCCTCGCCTGCTTCCACTGATAAAATGGTACTCGAAAATATAGATTACTTATGAAAATCTCTAAGCCTTTTTCAGGAACTGACTCAGACTTTACCTATTGGAGTAAACTGTTAAGACCTATTCGTATCATTGTCATTTAATACTACTAGTTTATTTATTTATGCATAAAAATGTTCAAGGGTAGACTTAACGCTAAAGCCGTTATTCCCATGTCTAAGTTTGGGCATTTGAGAAAGGTCAAGGTACTAATGTAGAATATTCACTGTTTTCTTTGTCTTAAATGTCTCCAACAACGTAATTTTAGAATATTGTAGTCGGAAGCAGTAGATGCAGCAAATAGAAGAACTTGCACTCCGGGGCACGACGTGATCCTATTATTTGCGGTGCTATCTAGGTACGTTTGTTGGTTTCGTTAAATAAAAAAAAAAAGTACCAACAAATAGATATCACTCATTTTTAAGCTATACAGTATTTTTTTAAACGTTGTTCAAAAAATAATAATTTAATGAAGTTTTCGTCAAATACCTAAAAGAAGTTTATGCAATACTATAAAAAAACATATGCGGTTTTAGGCCATTTGGCACATGCCGCATAAACATGCGGCTGACAATTTTTTACTGTCAAAAACCGTAAAGTTGTGCGGTGTGTGCAAACACCTAGCTTTCCAACTCTGCGTTTATGTTAGAAACAAAATCAAACGTACGAGTAATAATATTGCTCACAACTGCGCATACGACATGTTTCTAAACAGAAGCTATTGTCTAAAATACCGTCCATATTGCCCGTATGATTCAATAAAGTAGATCAATATACTGGCCAGTTGGAGGAGTATCACGTATCGCCCGCGGCCGTGAGTGTTCCATCTTTGCTGTGTTTGTTATATCATTTCCTAAGGTAGAGAAGTTTATACGACAGCGGAAATAATATTGTCTTAAATTTTGTACGTAGATAAACTTATAAATCCTTAAATAACTGAGATTTACGATTGATAAAACTCGTGATGTTTGCAAGGAATTCATATAAGTATTTCCGTGTAAAAAAACTCCTAAATTGGATATTCCGAGATATTTGGAGACCGACCAAATTTTCGTTTATTTTTAACAAAAATATGTTGTTTCTTTTCTGCTAATCTCCAACACGTTTATCCACTTTTTATCTTACTAACAAAATCCCACCTCAATTTCCGAAGCGTCCTAAAATGGCCCCTTGTTAAAATTAACCAAGCTTTTCGGTGGTGAATTCAAATTTTTCGGTGGACAGGGTAAAAACGCTCGTGAAACGGCTAACCTCTTTGCGGCACGGGACATCCCGTTTATTGGGACAATGGAATTAGCATAGTAATGAAAAATATTGGTCGGCGGTCGCTCCTTCTCTCCGTTCAACTAGGGTTGCCAACTCCAGTGGAAAAGCAAGACTAGTGAGCTTTTTTTGTTCTGGACTTTGCTTTATCATCCAAAGCCTGAATCCAAGCTTCACATAGATTTTCAATAGTAATACCGAAGATGACTTAATGATAAAAATTAAGTCCCGCGGATGAGATTTGATTAGGCAGGAGGATGGCTACCGTCAGCATTTTGCAGGCGTGTCTACTATTGAAAAGGTTATTGAAATACGGTTTTTCGCGCTAGTCTGCAAGAAGTGATCTAACTACACGTATCCGTTGCTCGTACCATATTTTAAAACTTATCTTATGGTTGAATGTATTGTCCTATCTCAGGGGAATTATTAATTGAATTGTGTATTAAAATAGTAAAACGAGTCGTTTGACCACTCACCGCATAGTGGCGCAAGAAAAATCTAATTTCTACTGATACAAAAATACATCATCCAGGTTTTCCAGACACCTTTGTCAACCCTATCACCAGCCAATTTATCTGTACCAACGAAATGAAACAGAATTAACTCGCTGTATTTACAGCAGAATATTAGTTAATTAAACGGCTACTATTTTATTAAGTTTAGCAAATAATTGCACCACGATCAACGCTAAACTATAAGATCGACTTCATTGTAATTTTCACCTTAAACTGTAATCATTATTTTTAATGTGACCTTTTGGGTAAGGGTCAGTACTCCGAATATGCATCAGGCATGCAGACCATAAAACTGAACAACTTTTCCCTAAGAACCTAATTCCAGGAAAACTAAAAAAAAAGACTTTCTACAGCAGTTTATCGTATTTTTTATTGAAGGAAGGTTTCTTTTTGTTATTTCCTTACATTCGGAGGGTTGTACCCTACACCTTATATATACACATATATCTTATAAATGTACCTTAAAAAGGTCTCTATCGACTTCGTTGTCGCATTAAGTTTCGATATTTTTTGTAACAATATCTGGTCTAAAAAAATCATTTTTCTGTGTCTGAAGGTTGTCTATGTTATGTCTGTGAGCGTTCATACCTATTAGTCCCAACGTCCGTCCGTCTCAGTCATTAATACCTCAAGATATAAGTTGAATATACTTCATTAAAATTTATTCCTTTTATAAAAAGGTTAAGTGAAATATACATTTTATAAAATTTTTTGAAATAAAATAAAATTGTATTGCTAACCTGACGCACATTTGAAAACGATATTGTAGATTATGCTTCATTTTATTAAAGTAATAAATTAATTAGTTTGTACCTACAGTATTGAATTCGTAGGGAGGAAAAACAACAATAATCACTCATCAAAGTGAACTGATTCTGTAAATCCCAAAAAGGTTTTTAACTCTCAACACAATTCGGACGCAAATTACAATTTTATGGAAAGATAAATGTTTATTTTAATTGTTAACTTGAAGGCAAATAATGTCGTAGAACTAGCGCCACTTAAAAATCATAATTCTGCGTTCAACCAATACTTCAGAATGTCTCTTCCATAAGGTTTGGGTATTATCTTAAAGTTTATTCGCGTTAATGTAAGTAAGAATAATAATAAGTACAAAAAGTAACTAGTTTTAGCAATACCATTCATAACATTCATAACTTTAAGAACTAGCTAATATTTTATTAAATTTTATATGTAACGTGTGACGCCGGCTTGTCGTGTGAAGCTGGCTTAGAATAGCATCACTCTATTTCTTACCCATAGGTGTCGTAAGAGGCAACTAAGGGACTCGAGGGTTAGATGTGTATTGTAATTTTAGGCGATGGGCTGACAACCTGTCACTATACTGATACATAGTTATCTGATTGTCTCTCAAACTTTTGTCAGACGTGGTGTTAATATCCGGTTTACGTCCATTAATGCTCTGCCTATCCCGTAAGATATTAAGGCGTGATTTATGTATGTATGGAATATTTTATTGCATTTAAAAGTTTTTGACAATATCATAAACTTTTTGTTTGCATGAAAACATATGATTTTTTTGTGAAGTGGCGCTAGTTCAGCGGTGCCACACGCCTGAATGCAATTTACACTCGCATAAAAGCCTTTCAGAGATTGTCTACTCGTACTTTTGCTCACCGTCCAAATTGATGATGTAATAAACATTTAAAAAATGAACAGACATCGTAAAAGCCTTTGTTGTAGTATCATATTTAATTTTCCATTCTGATCTTTGTTTTCCATTCCGATCTGATCTTTATTTTACGCAAATTATTTAATAGCCATTAACATTTTTTGTTTCATTTCCTTTATTTACTCGATTTAATATCAATATTAGGTGAAACTCGACAGCAGAAGTTATAGTTATAGTTATAGTTATATTTATATCTATGTGCTATAAGTAACCGATAGACTGACTGGTGAATTTTTTAAGGCCTTAGATATTTTAAGTCTAAAAGAATAAGAACACCTACCAAAGGTACATAGATCAGGCAAATCTCAATCGCAACTATTTTCGAAGCGACCAGAATATTAGAAAAGTTTTTCGATCCCGTGAATAGTACGGTACGTGAGACACAAATATTGCAGCCGGGCCAGGATAATCTCCTGGCAGCAAGCCAGTTCACAATATGTAAGCGCAGTTTTCAATAGACTCGTTTACGTATACATGTGTCTGATAGTTCGTTTTATTCTGATATATGAGATCATCATACATTAAAAAGTATTAAGTTCAAATGTTCCACCAGCTTTTGATCATGTTTATAACTTTAAAATGAATACATTTACATATCACGCATTTAGTCTTTGCGGGCTAGGCAGAGCGTCAACGTCTGTAAAATGCGGTCGCTATCACCATGTGTGACAAATATTTCAGGGCCGTTTCAGAAAAAATGTGTATAACTATTGTGACGGGCTGTCCACCTATTTGCCTAAAATTTGTAATACACATGAAACCGTGACCTTTGTTGCCTCTTACAGAACCCGCGGAAAAGATATGGGATCATGCTATTCTAAGTCGGCATCACACGGCCAAATAAATTCATACATATATCACGCTTATATACCTTTCGGGGTAGGCAGAGCGCAAACGGCCGTAAAAATGGGCATTAACGCCACGCATGTGACTTACATTTGAGTTAATTCAGATAAAGATAGATCGTCATCGACTATCGACTAAAATTGCAAACACGTGTAACCCTTGAGACTTTTAATCGCCACGTTCGATACCCACGGGAAAGAAATTGGTTGATGATATTAGGCGAGTGTGCTAAGCCGGCATCACATATAATTAATAACAATTATAATAAGGGTTCACTGCGCTCACCAATTCACCTGCTAAGCGTGTTCAATGCACTCGCCAATTCACCTGCTAAGCGTAATGAGTATGGCAATACCCCTCATGTCTAAAAGTGGATTTTTGTGGCTGTTGTTAAGTTTAAGTATAATAAAGGTAGCCTACGTCACTTTCCCGCTCAAGACAAAAAAATACAAGCTAACACTATTTGTTGTACTAATATGATGTAAAAGAGTAACAATCAAACTAAACTCAATAATATTTAAAATTTCGGGCATTTCTGTTTCGGTCGTTTGGTGTTTTAACAATCAGAACGTGTCAGTAAAAAAACAATGGTTTTTCTTCGTAGTCCTTTAGTAGTATATCACATATTGGTATTTTTATTTGTTTCAATAATGTTTAAGAACGTTATCTTATTATTATTATTTTTCAGAAAGGCTATCTAAAAGTGTACACTCAGAGACAGAAGTGGAGTCAGTTCTCAGGAAACCAAGTTACTTGCGCGTCACGTTACTGCGCGTCACCAGCAAGCAATACAATACATAAATACATCTAAAAATTATAACTTAGCTAACTGACTAATGTAAAGTTCGTGTAGCACCATAACTTTTCTACTGTGATATTACGAAATATTCAAATGTTCACTGGAAAAATATAATTTTTACCGATGAAAAAAGATTAAAGTCATCACAACATGGCCGACTACATTAGTAGAAAAAAATGGGACATGATATAAAGAATAACAAACGCGGAGTCGGGTCGAATCACTTTGGTTGGATGTCAGCAGCTGGATCTGGTGAGCTAGTGCCACAGCTACCAAGGCTGCAAATTTTACGACTGTTCAAGACAACTGCCATGTCCATCTTGCTCACATCGTAAATGAGTGATAAAGTAAACATTCACAGATACGCGTTATAAATGGGCCATCATAATCCCCGGACCTCAATTTCATAGAATACTTACGGACGGCTCGGTGTCCCACACGCAAAAGAAGAGAGATGATGCAAAAATGAGTATGCGTAACGAGAGAAGAAAAAACGAATTGGAGGCTTCGAATTGATCACTTGAATGGCAAATGTTGTAGATGCATATGGTTATATTAAATTAGGAAGATAATTTAAGTAATTTATTTGAAATTTCCGTACACTTTATAATATATGCTTGTTTTTATTATTTGTAAAATTACTCATTGAAAACATATTGTATTGCATGCGTCGTTATAAGTTATTCTTTTAAATTTATAGGGGTTACTAAACAATGCTTATATTACTTAAACGTTTCGATTTAATGTAGCTTAATTTAAGGTCAACTTTTAAAAAATATATTCTAGTACCTATATGTAAATGTGTGAGTAAAGTTAAGCTGATTGTGTATGCGATAACAAATACCTCTTGACTGACCCAAATACTGACTTTGAGTGTAAACAGTGTATATTATTAGCTGAATATAAGTTACATTTTTGCTTTAAAAATGACCTTTCTCTGTATCAATACCGAGCTATTACAGCAATTACTAAGCGACAAGACTGTAATCGCTAAAGGTAGGCGGGTCTCAGATGCGCCACACGATTTGTCGGTGTTCAGCCAGATCTAGTATTTTGACCATAGAAGTTTACAAAATCCTTTACAAAGCTATCATGATACAAGTCGCCGCATCAAATTGCGATTATCATAGGTTGTCATTTGTATGGTGGCGATAAACTATAATAGCGTCTGAAGCGTGTGTGATTGACTTGAGAGTGATAATGGACACTAAAGGAACGGAAATGCCAGTGTGCTTCGATGCACGTGAGAGGTACTTGATACGAAAGGTGTTAGCGTTTGATATTTCTGTTCACATTTTTACGAGCTCACTTACTTTCGGATTTAGTTGTTAGGTACACTCGTGGCAAAATGATCGTGGTTCTTGCATCATGTCAAACATTTGTAAGGTTTTTACTATAATTGTTCCCCAAGTAAGTCTTGGCAACAGTCACTGATTGTTGCAACTAATAAGTCTGAGAACACCTTTGAGTAAAATAATCTTCTTGTTAAGTTCTTTGAAATCTACACTCTACACTTCTTTCATTATACCGCAAAATTGTGGCTGTGTTAGTGAGATCATTAGCAGCACTATATTTGGGAAGACGTGACGATACATGGTTCATATCCGGCGAGTCAGAGTGAGTGATGGGCTATACGAGCTTCCGGTCGGTATCGCGGCGACATTGTTTCCTGATGATTCATGCTCGCCTGGTACATAGAAGTAAGATTATAGGTAGATTTGTTTGTCAGGGATTTAGAGAAATAAGAACCAAAGAAGTTGATGCCCTATTAATAAGAAGGGTACTTGTTTATGTAAAAATTACCAATTTAATATCAATATTTTCAAGCATGCATTTTTTTAGGATATTACTACCAATGTAAAATATTATCTCCCCTATATAAAAACTGAACAAAAAGTATTTTATCACCAAATCTGACAAAATATGGCTAAAACTTTAATATAAAACATTTTCCGTAGCGATTTATATGAACTTAAATTTATCTCAGTCCTAACATTTTCTCGTTGAAAAACACGAGACATTTCTTTAGGAACAGAGAGCGTGAATATTCTTATGAAAATATTGTTTCTGCCAAGCTGTTCTACGGGCCTTAATGAACCGTAATTCCGGCTGCTCACGCTTCATATCAACCTTGTATTTTGTACGAAGAATAATACAAAATGGCACCTCATTGGGGTAACTGCTGCAGGTGTGTTATATATTTGGTTTCTTTTTATGTTAATTTTAATATCAACAATACTTTATAATGGTCCTGAAAAAGTCTTATACAATGATTATGAAGCGAAAGTATTTATCATGAATTTGTCACACGTATATCATAATTTAATAATAAATTATCAGGCTTGAGGCTGTCATTATTAAACACGAGTAAACACTTTACCTAAAGGCTTTTATCAGCAGTGACAAAAGTAACTTCAATAAAATTTTACATCAAATATTTGTAACCTCTAGCGAACTTGTCGCCAGAGCTCGACAAAGAAAATAAATTGTAGGTATTCCAATAAAAATGAGTTAATAAGTTTGGAAGATGAAAGTTTTAATGTCGTAGCTAGTGGAAATTTTCACTGGTAACGGGAAATTTCTATGAAAAGTAGAGTCCCGAGTCTCAAATTGTATGATTATAATCGTTATTATTAAATCGTTAACTACGCCACTGAACTAAAATTACTTTATTTTTTTATTGATAAAGTTAATTTCCGGGTGATGCCGGCTTAGAGTAGCATCACCTTTAATCTACTTGTGGGTATGGTATAAAGCGATTGAGATAAATTTATCCAGGGATTGTGATTATAACATCTTGCTCGTTCGCCAAGCATGGTGAGTATGCCAATACCCCCCAGTAGGGGAAATTCCATGTCTAGCAGTAGGCTGTTGTGGCTATTAATGTTAATAAATTGATAAATAAAAGGATTTTACATACATACATACATATATCACGCCTATAATCCCTTGCGGGGTAGGCAGAGCATAAACAGCCGCATAAAACGGACATTTACGCCACGTCTGACAAATATTTGAGGGTTATTTGGAAAATTGTGTATCGCTATAGTGACAGGTTGTCAGCCCATCGCCTAAAATTGCAATACACACCCTCAAGTCCCTAAGTCGCCTCTTACGACTCCCACGGGCAAGAAATGGGGTGATGCTATTCTCAGCCGGCAACACACGGCAATTCTCAGCCGGCAACACACGGCAACGGAATAAAAGGATTTTGATTCAAAATATTTATAAATTCCCAACTAACCAAACTCTATAATTAACACGAACTTGAAACTGCGTCCATATGGACTACTGGACCATACTTAACCAGTTCAGCGTAAAAACTGAACTAAACTACATTACACGAACTTACCAATCTCAGGGCGTCTAACGAAACCATAATGGGCCCAGAGAATATTTGAACCACGGAGAGTTACATTATACCTACACCTACTCACTTAAATATTTATAGTGGCTATAACAAGCTAAGTATCCTCCTCAAGTGACGCCCGGTCAGCGGATAATATCCGTTCGGAAGTAGCAGTGTCTTGACGGATAGACACGTCCTCCGCTCATACGTCTTCTGCCGTCCTCTCATGCTCACGTCTTTGACAACGGTAATAAGGTATTTGCTGATGTCTCTATTCTGTGTCTACTATATAGAAATCAGTTCAGTATGTTATCATTGCGACATGAATTGTAATGAAAAGAAGTAGCCTACAAAAATAACCCTAGACTTAAGTTGGATACATATAAAATTGTTATTATTGTGCAATATCCTCGTGATTCAAAGTCATTACAATAGGACATTAGTGTAACTGTAGGACTCCGCCCCTAGGTCATGCCTTTGTCGTGGTAGTCCAAATTACCTTTACCAGATGCTATCTTGTGAATTCAAGTCATATTCGCTCAAACACGCAAATATTTCGCATCATTTTATTAGGTCGTCCGCTTATGGTGAGTGTAGCCGTCAACGACCTCGACGGTGGCGCCACTTTAAAAATAAAAGCTTTATCTTTATACAAACAATCAATCAGAATTTCCTATGCCCAAGTTTTTAGTATTATCCTAAAGTAAAATTTGAAACTGCAAACTCAATGAAATATTCGCTACAATTTAAGTTAGGGAAAAAAGTGCCTGATAGCGGCCAGTTTTGGTATTAATTGCCATAACTTTAATAGCAGCGAATATTTTTTTAAGTTTGGTTCTAATTTTACATAAGGATAGTACTAAAAACTTGGGCATTGGACATTTTGATAGATTTTTTGTATAAAGAGAATACTTATTTTTTGTAAAGTGGCGCCACCGTCGAGGTCGTTGACGGCTACACTCGCGTTAAGCCGTCCGACTATACTATGAAATATGCTCTAAATGTTCTTGTACATGAAATAAAAATTATTTATTTTCTCACATATAAATAGATAAAAAAGTAATGTATGACATAATAAAATAATAAAAATGCACTTTAATGAATTCTTAACTTGCTAATGCATTTTGAACAGACTTGAATGACTGGCACCAAAAGTATTAGTCACTCAAGATACCTAGCACTAGGTGTTGGGATAAAACCTGTATCATAGGTCACCACGCCCCCGTGGTATGATAGAAGTATACAGTAGTGATAGGTATACAATGATAATGTACCTCAGATGTTCCTTAGAAACATTTATCATAAAGACAAACGTTAGCTAACAAATACCCAAAATTGACCGCGAAATTTTGATGTTCTTTTAAACAACAAAGATTTTGCCGTTCCGCTTATACTAATTTGGTCTATCAGGCTTGACAAAATAAATGAAATCTGGTTCATAAAGACACTCATAATCAATCTTGGGTTCTGCAGTCATAATTTTCTAATTAACATTTTACTTACATATATTAAACAATTAAATCGAAACTTTTGTGAAAAAAACATTTTGGAATGTTTCGAATGAGCGTTTATCTAAATTTGTTCTTGTTAGTTCTATCGACCATCCAGCGATCCTCGCACCAAGCAAGATTCTTTTGATTGTAGTAAACTAGAGAAAATAAAATAAAATGAAAATGAAATAACTTTATTCAATGTAGGATAGCATTATCACTTTTTGACGTCATGATCTGTCATTGTAATTTTTTATATAATAACGCAATTTCCTCTTTTTATAACAATTTTTTATTGTCCTGATAGAAAACTTACTCGGCCGGGATAAAAAATAAAAATAAAAAGTCATGTGGACTTTCGGATGTGGATCAAACAAGCACGAACACAACATTCATAAATTAGTCCTTGTTTCGTCAACTTCCCAAACATTAACCGCGATTGCTTTACTTCAAATAGAAAAAAACAATCAGTATAAAGAGAACCCTTCACTGTATCTGAGTGTTCTTCCACCCAATTACAACATAATAGTTCAAATATGTATCATATTAGATATCTGAGCGATCTTCTACCTACCCAATTACAACAAAACAGTTAAGGTATATAGTAAGTATTATGTGGCGAGTGTGCTATAATCAAAAGAATCTCGCGGGGTGCGGGTATCGCTAGATAGTCGATAGAATAATTAAGCACTAGGGCGACGCATTGCCATAGCGTGATCTAGGCAGGTTTTCCAATCAACTTATGAAATCCCAAACATAAAGAAACCGCTATTCATTTAGACGTAAAAATATTCTTACAGATAAAGGTTATATAATAATGATGAAGGTATGTCGGTTTGTCACAAAATGATTTCATTTCTTCCCTCAGTAACAACCGAGCATCAAAAGATTTCATTTTATTTGTCTAGCGCTAAAATGAAAATTCATGTATTCAAAGATGTTCTTATTCAAAAGACTAGACAGCATCGTAAGCCTTCATGAAAAATAAGTTTTTTTTATTGCACAAAAAGTAAGATAAAATAAGATGGAGAACGAATATGATTGCAAATAGTAGGGGGATTCATGCTTATGCTTATGAGTGAGAGTAAAAATAATCTGAGAAATAGACAGTAAAAAAGTGAATATTCCAGCCCCTCCTCATATGTGGAGCTAAGACGATTTTTATTACATTTCAAAGCAGGCGCTGTAAAAGTACAGATTAGTATTCACAAAAGAAAAATATATTTGAAGCTCTTTTCACAGAGCATGCACACACACAGATGAGATGACACTCCCGCCCCATATGCGCTCAAGGTCATTATCGGAAATAAAATTTTCGGATTCGAAATCGGGAATCTCATGACAGTCCTGGCTCATGACGCTGAAGTCTGACAGGGGAAGTAGGTAATTGATGCGCGGCTTTTGGGGCCCAGACAAAGGAGTTTCATTTCTACACGGTAGTGTTACTCTTTATTCTATGGTCTTGTCCTTGGTCTTCTCATAATATTTTTTACAAATCACTCTTTTTTATGAATGAATACATGAATGAATGTAATGTAGTGTGAATGAATAAATATTCAATACCTACCAACCTGTTGTTTATGTGAGAAGTGACTATTTCGACGTTTTGAAAGTCATTGTAAAAAATGACGAAATATATATTATACTCGTAGTTTGTGATTTATATTTGGAAATAATAATTACGTTTAACCGTGTGATGCCGGCTTAGAATAGCATCACACCATTTCTTACCCGTGGGAGTCGTAAGAGGCGGCTTAGGGACTCGAGGGTGGGTATTGCAATTTTAGACGATGGGCTGACAACCTGTCACTTTGGCGATACACAATTTTCAGAATGTCCCTCAAATATTTGTCAGACGTGGCGTAAATGTCCGTTTTTGCGGCCATTTACGCTCTGCCTACCCCGCAAGGGATTATTGGCGTGATATATATATGTATGTATTACGTTTAAGTATTAAAGTTTGCGTACATTACATTTAAACAATGGCCGCCCCCAGGGTACGCCATAGGGCACGATCTCTCGTTTTCGCCATCCAGTCGCTATCAGTCGTGGCGGCAGGGTTTTTTTTTAAATCTTTATTTAAGGAGTTTTGTCAAAATATGACAATGCCACTCCATTGTGCAACACATTGTATAAATCACAAAACAAAAAAGAATAAAGGAATAAAGTATACTGATGGTACCCGCATAAGGTGATTTCGTTTTCTGCGACCTATCAATACAACTCTGTACAGTATTCTGGCTACTTCCGACAAGGGCGAAGCCAGAACACTATTGAATTCAACTACCTCATGTCTGCCCATATGGGTAGCGTTAGTGGAGATTAAGGGTTTCTCGAGGATGGGGACCAGCGTTTCTCATCTTGAAAACATCTGACCCCATGAAACCCATGAACAACGCCAATAAGAAACAGTCCTTAGTTCCGGGCCGTCTAATTGTCTCAGGGCACAGCACCGAATATAATCTCTCTGGCTGGCTACTGCGTCACTCAGGCTAGCTGTTTCGTGTCTCAGGCTGGCTACATCGAGCCTCAAGTCTGATTGCATCGTGTCTCAGTGTACTTCGTCTTCGCTCTAGCTGTCTGCATTTTGTATCAAGCAGGCTTCGTCATGCGTGTTGACTGCGTTTTCTCTCTGGGTGGCTGCCTCGTGTCAGGCTGGC
This sequence comes from Tuta absoluta, assembly GCA_027580185.1. Taxonomy (NCBI): domain Eukaryota; kingdom Metazoa; phylum Arthropoda; class Insecta; order Lepidoptera; family Gelechiidae; genus Tuta; species Tuta absoluta. The sequence goes on from JAQAHW010000052.1 coordinate 2,067,151, forward strand.
TGAGTTTTGTTTTTGGCTTGCTGCATAGTTTCTTAGGTTAGTTTCATCGTGTCTCAAACAGGCTACGTCATGTCACAGGCTGACTGTGTCTTCTCTCTGGCTAACTACTTAGTGTCTCATTCTGTGTCGGCGTCTTTTTGGCCGGAAGCGTCATTTCACCAGCTAGAAACGGTGACTTTCTGCCTAACTGCGTCGTATCTCAGGCTGAATGCATCGTATCTCTGGCTGACAACGCGGTTTTACTTAATTTCTAGTTAAAAGCTTTTGCTTTAATTTTAAAGCGTTTAGTGAATGAGTAAATAATAATAATAAATTAAATAAGAACTTTGTCACTTTGGCGCTGAATGTCACGTTGAAAGTCACCTCAAAAACTTGTGGATAGATTTTTTCGACATTAACATCTCAGTAAAGTCTTTATTTTTATGCGATATTAAAATAAAGTTTAGATGAAGATACATTTTCAAATATTGATATATGATAGATTATAGCCTATGGCAATAATATATCACATCCTTTATGGTTGCTTAGGATTCAATAGAAGATTTCACGAATATGTGGGATTGGACTTACTATTAATAACAAAATTTTATTGCGTGTCTACTTTGACGAAAACACATCATAGATCTGGAAAGCATTAACGTATGAAATAGCCATTTGCTGGAACGCGTGGCACTCAATCATCGGGCTAAATCATGGCTAGTGTAATAGCTGTCAGACTGAAATTGGGTAATCTACTGCCTGGGGCACACCTCGCCACGAGTAAATCCAGCTAGTTCTATGAAAAGAACAATATTGTAACGAATTTTAATGACTTTTTATTTTTTAAAGTCTTGTTCCCGAGTGCTCTACAATATCAGTTCTCCACTAGGTCGATCTCGCTTCCTACTTTAAGTGATTCAATAACGATTATTTGTTCAAAAAGATTTTTTTCAAATATTATCGACGCTAACAGTCCGACACTGAAATTAATTGACAAAATAGGTGAATTACTTGTGAAGGAAGACCTAATCAGCTGTTACAACAGTCCAAGTCCAGTTGGTTATGGGCCTCACCTGGTTGAAGGGTTTTGCCATACTCATTATGATTGACAGACTGACTCATACTCATAGAACATTGCCAGTTATATTTGTAGACCTCGTACATGCATGTAAATTTTTGTAAATTTATGCTTTAACGTAATATGTTTTTGGTGCACGGTGGAGTCTTTCCTCGATAGGTAGCAAATCCACTAGCGATCGATTAATGCATTTAAACGTACGGGCACAAATTGACGGTTTCGCGTTATAAGGCTTATCTTCGTACTTGAAATTAAGGGCGGCGTTATTTTCTTCGACTTTTAGTTAATTTGATATTGGTTGTTAATTTGCGTTTTTTGTCGGTCTCAAAGATAATTTCAAATTTTAAAATCATCAAGTCATTCAATGACCAGACATGCAATACAACTTCAAACATAATAGGTATACTTTGAACAAATCAATAAGAATAGGAATACGTGTGTGTGCGTGTGTGTTCAAGCACAATCCAATAAACAGACTTTTACTCACATTCAGCCACAAATCGCTACTAAAATGTTATATTTAAACAGAACGCAATGTGACACAATCATTAGTAGCATTGAGAAGTTAATCAGCTTCAAAATTAAACTAGATACCAATTTAAACGTAGAAACAGTCGAACCGATTGGTCATCCGTATTTGAAAGCTTAAACCACAAGTTAATTGAGTATCAGGAGTTTAAACTTCAATATTCCAGTATATTTAAAATAAATAATATCTGAACTAACAAAACAGGATAACAAGTACACGATTGCGTTTAAGGGTCATAGGAACAAATGGGCTTGAATATAAAAAAGGGTTCTGCAAAAAATATATCAGATACAATAAATGTTAACTTTGACATGCCTACAGTGAATGGTTTCATTACTTGGGTTTGTTTTTATGCCAGTTTTTGATAATTTCAGGACTTGAAAGCTAGCTTTATTAATTTTTTACAACCTTAATGATTCCGTACCTACGAAAATGTTAATTGAATTAAAGAAGTTCCTTACCTTTTTCAGCAGAATTAACTGGCTGCTTTCATTACCTCCTCGGATCACGAGAACTACCAATTCTGCGCAAATGCTCACGGAAAATGGATATAGGTGACCGCAGCGGAAATCCGAGCCTGAATGTAGACCAAGAGCTAGTGAAGTTTTTATTTAATAAAACCTATTCCTGAATAACAAAAAGGGTATATCACGCCAAAAGAAGCTGAGAGGGGGTCAAGGTACTCATGAAACTGAATAAATTTTCCCATGGAACATAGGTCGAAATATTCAGAACAATAATTGAATCGCCCATGTAGAAGGTGATCTGATTCTAGGGTTATAGTGTCCTTCCTTTCTCTTCGGACTTCTGACAACCCAACAACATGCCCTTATATCTTTTCTAATTCTACCTTAAGGATTTGGAGGCTCTCATCGAGCTGCAAACTGTGGCCATTATACGTCGCAAGGGTCTGTTTGTGGCAGCCGTCGTCTTGAGCTCGGGGATTCTTCCCACCCCCTGCCCCACCATGACCCGGGCCGCTACCATGAGCCAGGGGAGCAGGGTGGCCGTGAACTATGGGCCGTTTCATTTTGGCTTTATTCCTGAGGGGTTTTGCCCAATAGTCACCACGCTGGGCAGGCAGTTTGGTGCCCGCAGTGTGTGGTTCTGGACTATATTGTCAATGACGGGAAGCGCTGCTGACCACTTCCCGGAAGCTCTCAATCGCTTCTTACGATACCCTCGGGCGGACTTGGAGTGATGCTATTCTACTCTGTCGACACCATACGGCACGATGTTTCATTTAATATTTCTATTTCATAATACATGAAAATAAAGTAAGATTGTTTTCATAAAATGTAAATAAGAAATCGAAAAAATGATAGTGCTCGCTGGGACTTTAACCCGGGATCGTGGGGTACCGTCCCACTGCTCTCCTAACTGAGCTACCGGCACACCGTCTGACCCTTGCTAATCTCTTGTTACTCGTCTCGAAGCGACGTACAAGACGTCGTAGGTACGACGTGCCAGAACCGAATCAGGGTATGGTACTCTGATAATGTTCCATAAGAATTATGACTTGATATTATGATAAAATTGTAACTTAATTTTTTTTCCTAATTAATTATAATCATTGAATTCATAAAATAATGTAATAAATACGCAGAAATCTAATATTTTATGTGAATTTAATTAAATAATGTTATAGCAAATAAAAACTAAGGATAAACTATTACATTTTGTTTCAATTTGGTACTGATTGAAAAATATTCCTTCTTCGACTTAGAAAATTCGTATTGCTCGTCCCGCATCTACCTTTTGGCCATCCGTGGCGAAGTGTCTCAGACGGAATAGTCATATTTTTCTTTCATGATTTATAAAAAATTTAAACACGCCTCAGATAGGTAAGAGTGATTTTAAAATTGTAATTCTCTTTACATCCTGTAGATCGAAATACGAGACAATAATAAAGGTATTATGCACCATTTCTGGGTGCATATCCACGTTACAATTCAGCCTGCAATTTGGGCGTTAAAAGTCAATTTAAATAAGGCCTACACAAACGAATCATTTTACAAGTGCGATTTCGCCTTTCTTTAACAAGTTGCTATTTTTGGCACAAGCTCTAAGTCCACACCCACCGGCCTAATGCCAAGCGGGCTAGCTAATTGGGAGGGGCGGGTCGGATGTGCGAACAAGGCAAATGAAGATTTATCATCACCGGTGGTTCCCTGGATTCCTCGTCAGGTACTCACCGTTCCACCAAACGATTAAGGCTTTGGTCAATTGGTAGTAGGTATTTATTCTATTGAATGGGTCAATTCATTCATAATTAATTAGTTTATAAGTTGTTTTGTAACAAGTAAATGTATTGGTTAAATTAAGGAAGAGCGGTGTCTCCTAACACAGGCAAATCAGCTTAAAAGGAGACACCAGCCACTGACTGGAAATGTAAATTTAAGTTACAGAATAAAAAAACATTGTTGAGAAAATATATGTACATGATAATATTACTCAATGAAAAGACGCCAACTGCCGGTGTACTTACTGTCTATTTTATTTCTAGTTCTTCCTCGGTAGTACAGTATTTAATAAAGTAGGAGACATTGTCATAATAATACTTGGTAAATCTCAAAATTATTGGTTCGTTCGTGCATTTAAGGGCGGGCCGTGAGAAAAATAAGTGTTTTTGGATGCACGAAATTTTGTTGGTGAATACGATAAACACCTTATTTTTATATATAATGATTTTTAATTATATTATATTTAGATTTTTGTCGCAAGAAAACACGATTACAGAAAGTTTGGTCGAAAGAATTAATTTTCAAAGTTAGGTCTATTTTAACACTTTTTTGCGTAGTGCTTAGCAATCTTATGAATACAACACATTATTTTTTGCGAATTCGATACGTCTTGTACTTTACTAGATTCTTGTCGTACAGTTTTTTGATTACTTGTTTTTTCCAAAAGAGTGAAAAATCAACTAACTGGCGATTCCGCTCCGTTCTCACACAGGATTTGCCATTAGTGGGAAAGAGACGTTTAAAAGTTCGAGGCAGGCCCTTCAGCATAAAACCATTAAAGTTCAGAATAATTGATCAAAGAGCCATCAGTACAAATTATCAGATGGCGTATTTTTGAACATTGACACCGATAATTACTGGAAGCAATATAGCAACTCGTAGTTGGGTATGGTCAAGTTGGTCACAGATACCTATATTTTTTATGACATAAATTGGCTGTTGATTTTTGGAAAATATACATTTTACAGGGCTGGATTAACCATATAAAGAAAGCAGATGCAACGGGCTCGAAGCTTCTGGGGGCCCCACCAGAGTTGGGCAAAATGTAATCAGATTAATGATTAATGATTACGATTACTTTTGTAATCTGAGACATTGCACGATTACTGATTGATAAAAGTAATCTGTAATCATGATTACCGATTAATAAAAACAATCATTAGTTAAATCTCAATATGATTAAAGATTATTAATCGTTAATCGTAATCTAGATTACATGATTATGATTACTCGAGTGGGACCTTGAAATAAAAATACAATATTTGTTTTATAATTAAACTTGGTAGTCGTTAATTAAACATATTTTTATTCATCAAAACTAAGATTGACTACTTAGATTTAGCAAAGATTATTTTTACACTGCTTACTTGTTTTTTGACGTTTGACTTCATGCCCACATCTATAATGCTAGGTGCAGGGTTGTGGAGTATTCACTTTTGTACGTCGGAATTCAATAGTCAAAATATTTATTAATCATGTAATTTTGATTAAAAACTACTGTAGTCATGATTAACGATTGCATGTAATCATGATTAACTGTAGTTAGGATTAAAAGTAATCATCATTATTAATCTGATTACAAAAGTAATCGATTACGCCCATCTCTGGGCCCCACGCACCAATCCCAAAAAATTGCTACCTACATCCTATCTAACTATTTTTCGGATATGGTGCGAAGGGCCTTCAAAATGTTGAATTTGGATAATAGCGGAAAAATATTTTTTTAATTACAGACTAGAGGTACCCAATAAACGATGTACTTCTTTTGTGTGTGTCAGAGACATCAAAATTTGCGCTCGTTTCGCTTGCGATTTCCCGTCACTTATGTGCATTGCTGGCAAAACAAACTAATATACCTATGCCATATGTTTGTCGGCATTTATTTTTGGTTTACTCTCGTAAGTCTTGGGTCATTGGACGACTCAGTGTCCCACTCGTAAAAGAACAGAAGATTTGCAAAACTTCACTTGCAAATAACGTGTTTATAAAGCGGGGATACAGCAAGATGAAGATGTTTAAAACAGTTTTATTTAGAAAATTACAGCCATTAAAATTCTGACAAAAGTATATTGTTATTGTCGAGGATCTACCAATAATATATATTTATCAGTTATACAATTTACTTCATAGAAAAAAATCATTTTTTCAATATTATGTCTACAGTTATAAAGTTATTACAAAAAATAATGCTGGAATTCAGAAACATACCGTTTCTAGTACGAATACCTAAATTAGACATTGAAATGGTATTGGCTCTAGTTTCTATGTCGGAAAAACCTTGAAATCTTGCGAAAAATTGAGCGTAAAATGAGTGTCTGTTTCTCTCTAGCACAACGCGAATAAAAGGTAATTTTTTTTTTAGGTGCATCAGGGCCTTAATCCGACGTTGCGTGAATAAGATTTAGTGGATAACTAAGGATATTTATCATTTCACTATAATGTTCATCGAGTCATTGAGTGAAACCGTCAATGAAGTAGTAGGTATGAGCATAAGAATAGATAATAAGTATGAGGTTATTTAAGCGGCCTCTCGAGCTAAGTATGCACGCTGGATTTTCTTGAAGTGATCTGACAATGAACTAATGATACCTACTGCAATACTATCCGTAACATGCCACCACAAACTGACTGAAACTAAAAAATGGTCCGTCATGCTTCAGGCTCCGTCAAAAGAGAATCAATAAACAAAATTTATGCAAAATTCGTCAACGTAGTGGTTTAAATTATATTTCAAAGTTTTCAAAGCATAATTATGAAGATTTGATTGTTTGTTTGAATTGAATAGGCTCCGAAACTACTGGACCGCTTAAAAAAATCTTTTACAATGAGAATCCTACATTGTCCATGATTAACATAGGCTATACTAAAATGTCTTATTCCCGCGGGAAACGGTTGATAGTGGGTGAAAACGCTGGGCAAGGCGCTTGTATAATGAAATCCAATGTTCGACCATACCCATAAAATGCCTCATGATTTATGTAAACAATCGGCATGCACGGTGATCAATACGTTACGTACAAACAGCAGCTGATTTCAGTAATTATAGCTGGTGAACGGATTATTACTCTGTTTAACGGTTCGCGAGTATGATCAGAGAACCAACTACTGGTATAATTTAACTGCCATTGGCAAGTGCGAGTAGCAGTACATTAATAAATATATATGGCTGAAACTGTATTTAAATGACAAAGGTTCTAAAACAACATAATCAAAATAATTTTATATACACTCGTCTCATAATGTTCGAATTATGAATTCGAAAACAGATGCATAATGACCTACTTTATGCATTCTGCCTATAAAAACTAGGGTTTACTATAAATTACAGAAGCGTAATGACTTAATGAGAAAACTCTTAATACGATAAAGTTGAGAAATGAAACAAAGTTTTTTTTTCCAATACTCAAATCGCTATCTTCCGCCGCACCTGACAGTTGTTGTTGTACGGTAATTTTTCGGATGTTGTCCAGTTGTTTTCATAGGTTTTTGTTCTGTTGTTGTTCAGATGTTGATTAGTTGTTGTTCAGATGTTATTCCGATGTTGTTCAGTTGTTGTTCAGTTGTTGTACAGGTGTTGTTCAGATGTTGTTCAGTTGTTGTTTCGATGTTGTTCAGTTGTTGTTTCGATGTTGTTCAGTTGTTGTTTCGATGTTGTTCAGATGTTGTTCAGTTAATGTTCAGATGTTGTTCAGTCGTTGTTCAGATGTTGTTCAGATGTTGTTCAGTTGTTTAGTTAAGTTATTGTTAAGACTCCACATCTAAACAACTGCTAAAGTATAGATTTTTCAAAAATTTATATCAAGCCATATTACGTTCTCGTATTGAATTTGTCCTTGTATCGGGCCTTGCAATGGCCGGTGCGTACGTTTAGAAAAGTATTTCTGAGTTTTTTTGGAGAGTGTAGATAAAATAGTGTATGCAACTGCTATAATTAGGCATTAGAATGCTCGTGTCAAACTATTATCACACTCGGCTGCGCCTTGTGTGATAAACAGACACTCGCATTCTAATGACCCCCATTATACGACAGTTGCATAAACTACTATTATAAATTTGTTATGTCCCTGCAAAGAACATCGATTACATATTGTTTGTCACCTCTGAAACCAAAGAATAACAGGCATCCTAAAAACTGTCCGCTCTGACCCTCGTTCCCTAAAAGGATCTATTCCTCAGGGTAGTGTAATTGGTTGTATGCTGTTCTTAGTATACCTAAATAACCTACCAGATAACCTCGATGAGCACTGTACTCTCTTTGCAGACGACGTTACGATACTGTTCAAATTCAGAAACAATGTTAACTGTAACAAAGAGATAGAGAAAACCATCTACAGAGTCGAAAACTGGCTTACTGAACATAATCTTCAGATCAACTACACAAAAACGAAAGTTATGGAATTCCATACGTATCAAGCAAAACCTTACAAACTAAACTTAAATATAAACAAAAATAAAATAGAGAATGTGAAAACGTTTAATTTATTAGGCCTTAATATTGACTGTAACTTAAATTGGAAACAGCATATAGAACACACAAAAAATAAACTATCTAGCTTTACTTATGCATTGTATAATTTTAAAAAATGTACAGATTTTAAAACCGCATTGGCAGCTTATTATGCATCTGCAGAGGCGTGGTTGCGGTACGGTATTGTCCTTTGGGGAACGAGTACGGAGGCGCAAGACCTTTTCTTAATTCAGAAAAAATGCATACGCATATTAGCAGGAATACAAATTCCTGACAGTTGTAAGCCCTACTTCAAGGAATTTAATATACTTACTCTCCCTTCTCTCTACATACTCGAGATGGCCATGTTTGTAAAGAAAAACCCACACCTATTTACAAAAAATGAAGACGTTCACAGTTTTAACACGCGCTCAAAAAGGCACTTAATCGTACCACTATCTAGATTAAGGCAATTCGGTACTAGGCCGAACAGAACAGCGGCGAAAATATATAATAAACTACCTGACAACTTGAAATATGAACCTAAAATAAATACGTTTAAAAATAAATTAACATCTATTCTTAAATCAAAGGGATACTATGACATAAATGAATTTTGCTGCGATGGGTGGCTCTAGCTTAGTTTTCAATCTGGCATCTGTGCTAGCTGATTTTTGATGGATTATTTTGTGTTAGGCTTTGACATTTTGTTGGAATCATTTGTATTTGAATTTTTGTATATATTGCTTTTTCCTATTTTATTGATTAATTGACGATATGTATAACTATAATAATATTAATAATTAAATAACTGTACATTTCAATTCCAATATTATCAATTAATTTTCCATGTATTTAATTTGTTATTTGACATATAAGTGTAAAATGTTTGCAATGCCCTGAGCAGGGTTATTATGTGTGATACTCCTATATATTATACTGTAACATCTGTACATTACCATGTAATAAGCAAAATAAAGCTAATTCTAATTCTAATTCTGATAACTAATTGTACCAAGGTAACTATGAGTATAGCCGCAACCGCAACGCATCATATATATATTCTTTATTGCAGTGATTGACAATGTTTTAACTTATAATTAAATACATAGGCGAGATTATCTTTATAAGAGAGTATTTTCCAGCCAACCTAATGAGGGTGGAAAAAGGGATAACACAGGAACAAGAGAAATACAATAATAAAAAGAAAAAATAACAATCTAAAAACTACCTAATACCTAAACATAATATTACAAATAAACTACTAAATACTAATATGACAAATACAAATCATAATACTTACATAGTATACTTATAAAATATATACTAAATAATATAATTATAATTAATCACAAAGATGAAGATAATTAAAATAAAATGCTCTTTCATTCTCTTTTTAAAAGTGAAGTAGGAACTATCTTGAATAGCTATCGGTAGCTGGTTCCACATTTGATTCATTCCTCATGAGCATGCTCTACTTCTTTTAAAATCTCACTTGTTTGATAGGTGATGAGAATGTCTGAATTTGTGATATTTCAGCTAAAGGCAGCAACTAAAAATGTTTGATGATACACAAATACATCAGTCTATTGCAGTCAACCGCTTGATGTAAGCCTCCCTCCCCCAAGGTACACAATAGGGCGATCGAATCGCGAATGATTGATTAGCTGATAAATAAAATTGTGCAATTTTATACATAAGATTTTTTATAGATTATTAGACATTATTTTTATTATTGTTTCGAATCACAAGCCGGACATCTCTAATTTGCTACGCCCTCTTACAAGGGTTCGTGTACTGTGACTTTTATGTAATATATTAAGACCTCTTTTACTGTATGTACATGAATGCAAAATAAATGAAATTGAATTGATCTTCCATTGTTGGCATCAAGTCGCTACCAGACGCCTTTTTTAGGTTATCGGTCCATCTGACCGGAGATGGTCTCCGCTCAAGAACAGGCTTGCTCCATCGTCCGTCAGGTCTACAATAGATATGTCCAGCCCACTGCCACTTCAGTTACTGTATAAGTTGATGGATAAACTTTTCAGAAAATAATTGTTTATAGTTTAATTAAAATCAAATGAAGTATTGTCGTATTTCCAAAGCACTTGTATTTTAAGCGAGCAATATTCACAATAGATAAAACTAAAATAGTTTACACACACTTAACAGGTAAGTATTATAAGCAGCATCTATATTTACCAGGGATGAACTTATACTGTATGCTAGTAGCTATGTGCATGACTAATAACTCACTGTTTTATATTTCACCCACAGTGCCAATTTTTATAAATGGAAATAATAGCCCCTGTCAATATCGACATCAAACATTGCAAACGCGCATGTAATAACGATTTTGTTATATGTTGTTGTGAGGGTAGTTAACACCCAAGTTTGCAACCCTAAAAACCCTGTGCTGCCAATGTCAACGACAAATCAAAATTTGTTCAGAAGTTTTTTCGCGTGTATCTCATGAACCGTGATCATCATCATCATCATTGGCCTCACACGTCTGTGACAGACTATTCAATCAGTGTCTGAGTACTTATTGTATTCTGGTTTTTAGTATTTTCTGTAATAGCGGAAATACCACACCTGAGAAAATTTCAACTCTCTTGCTATCACGGTTCATGAGATACACAAGAAAAAACTACTGAACAGATTTTGATATGCATCATCTGCGAAAATTTCAACTCTGTAGCTATCACGATTCATGAGATACAGCCTGGTGACAGACGTACGGACGAACAGACAGCGAAGTCTTAGTAATAGGGTCCCGTTTTTTACTCTATTGGGTACGGAACCCTTAAAACTGGCTAAGTGCGAGTCGGACAATATAATATGATTTTTTGCCATTTTTATAAATGATAGTATGGAACCCTTTGTGCTTCACAGCTTTCTTAGCACTGCGGGAGAGTTGCCCATCTTTGACTTGCTGTATCTTTGCAACCAAAAGACAAAGTGTGCTCAGGTTTCGCTGAAATTGGAGCAAATTTAATTATCTTTAATAAAGTTTAAACAAACGTTCTTGAATAACTCTTCACTATGATAGAATTTAATAAAAAACTGAAATATGGGCCAAAATATCGCAGTTTATCGAGCACCGTGGAGGCAGCACAAGGTTTTCAGGGTTGCAAACTTGGATATTAACTACTCTCAAGGGACCTTACAACATATAAAAAAATCGTAGTTACATGCGCGTTTGCAATGTTTAGGTATTTATTTTTATGTCGATATTGACCGGGCTATAGGTAATATTTTGAAAAAGGTTAGCGTCGACTGGGGCTTGAACCCGGGACCTATGGGCTCCGTCCTTTCGCTTTACCAACTGAGCTACCAGCCAAATTTTTAACCTTTTGTTCAGTAGGAATTCAAAACAGAAGCTTTGGTTATTTTTAAAAGCTTTTATTTAATTATGTACTATGGTTAGTTTTTATGATAACATAGCCATATAATTTTCATAAATTATAAAAAGAAATTGAAAAATGTTTGTGTTGGCTGGGACCTGTGGAATACCGTCCCACCGCTTTGCCAACTGTTATTTTTGGAGCTTTTGATTTTTATTTATGAAATTTGTTTTATAACCTTGAACCTTTAAATTCATAACTATTGGTGACTAATAGTACTTTGCAAACTATGAGATCAAGCATGTCAAGTGTACAAAAAGTTAAAAAGTGTTTAAGTTACAAGGTGTTAAAAAGTTATACTTATATCAAGTGCGTCTCTAGGAAAGACTCGGCAAGAAAATGGCAGCGCCGGTACATTTTCACGGCCCACAAATTTTGCTGTGAAAACAACCATAAAACGCTTTTATTACTGAAACATTCGCCATTGATTCACGAGCCGAAACAATAAAAATACTGACTCAATCAAGCTACGGCATTTTACGAGTTCCTTAGGTGAGTGGATTTATTGTCCGAATTCCAATAAAATAATGTTTCGTTTACACCTCCGGGGGTTTACTTAGTGTCAGCTAATGGTTTATTGCTGACGAGATAATTACATTTGCGGTTTACAGCAATACTAAAATAAAATCTTTGATCTATCAAAGATGAGCATGCAGAGGCTGTATCGGAACAGTAACAAACAGGTTGCATGTTTATTTTGTACTACCTACCCAGCGGTTTCATCCGCAGTTAACCATTTTCCCGCCTGAATAAAACATTTTAATACAGCCTATGTGCATCAAGAATAATGTAGGTCCAGTAGACTCGGAGCCTATTCATTTGAACTAAAAATCAAATATTTCCTCTGTAGAGGTAGAATAATGGTGTAGACTAATTGGTGCCTATGATCTTCGTTTTGCTACAAATAAGAAAAACTGCACAAAAAATCATAATCCACACTAATATTATAAATGCGAAAGTAACTCTGTCTGTCTGTCTGTCTGTCTGCTACGCTTTCACGGCCAAACCACTGAACCGATCTTCATGAAACTTGGCACACAGATTTCCAGCATACCGAGAACGGACATAGGCTACTTTTTATCACCATTCGAGGGTCTGGAGTATAGATGTAGACCACCAGGTGTTCCACCAGGAGCCCAGCTAATCTATTAGAGATACAGGCATGGTTCTAAAACAAAAAATGTACAGTATGATGGGCCGCTTCTTTTCACAAGGACATTGAGGATCTGGAGTACCTCATGTAGACCACCAGGTCTACCATCAGGAGCCCACCTAAACTATTGGAGATACAGAAATGGTTCCAAAACAAAAGTTGTTCAGTATGATGGAAATAAATTGAGAAAGGATATTGCCTACTTTTACCGAGGACAGAAAAACAAAAAATGTGGTATATAAAACTGTATTACAGTAACTTAAATTACCTTTTTATCTGTCTTATCTACTTATGCTGACCATTTTATTGTGCTCAAAACGGCACCTCTGGAGTAAGTACTCTGTTATCTACTGATTTTTGTATTCAATGGTTATAAATATTGATCTCTCAGGCCGGATAGCAAATTTTGAATTGTCCCTTTAACAACAGAAGCAAGCAAGTCATCTTTAAACAGTAGAGATAAGAACTGTTCTAAAATCACTGTCACACTTACTATGAATACACATACCTACTTTAGAACTTCTGCCTAAAAAAACTATCTAACGCGGACGAAGTCGCGGGTAAATGCTAGTCTATACATATAATAAAACAGAAACGAAACCAATTCTGTACATGAAATAGATTCAAAAAAGGGTTTTTGCTTCTAATTGTGTTCAAGATACAGACATCAAAACAGAAGTAAAATTGATTTTTGTCTGTTTGTCTGTTTGTCTGTTTGTCTGTCGGTTTGTTTGTTATTCTTTCACGTAAAAACTACTGCACAGATTTCTACAAAATTTTATACTGTGGTAGCTTATAACCCGGGTCAACATCTAGGATACTTTTTACCTCGAAAAAATCTTTCATTCCCATGGTAAAACACAGTAACTGGTTCCGCAAAGCGAGTTCCGAATTTTTTTCCTAAAAAATAATATAGATGTCGCTGTTAGTTTTGTAAAACGCGGTATTGACCACGTATTGACTGACATACGATCTGAACTTCTAAACGACCCCGTTGTAGCATTCTGCTATTCTGCTACAATTACTACCATTTTTCTAAATATTTCCTGAAATCCATTTTATTTTATCAATTTGTTTGTTTACTTTCTTGATGTTATGTCAACTTCTCAAGTTGACGGCTATCTATACATCATAGAGCCGCGTAGCTTTCTACTAAAAAGTTATTATACATTGATCTACCTCTTCGTATTTTCTGACCTCCTGGTACTTGTATCTAAATTTACTACGCCTGGCACTCTCCCTCTCCCTCTCCCTCCGGAGGAACTGAGGTCCCGAGCCCTCCGGCGTGCCTCGGAGCCATCCTCATAACCACCTCATCATCAAGCTAACATGAGATGCCAACAGATCTCCATGGACAGCGACGACTGGCCACTGACAAGTTCCATGATCTCAAAATGACGGCTGACGAGGTCGACGATCGTCGAAGATTCTAGAACCGAAGAGGATGACGATCGAAATGAAGAGCGCGATCGTCATCGAAGCTTCTGGAAATGAACATGACTATCGAAATGAAGACTGTGACAGTCAGCGTCAGACGAGGGTATAAAAGCCACGTCAAGCAGCTAGGGGATCAGTTTGGTCTGGACTCTAAGTTGTGATCTCGAAGACTCCCAGTATAGTCTCTCACTGAGTAACCACTGTAACAGTCTATTTTAGTCCTAAAAGTCTCCCCTCAAGTGACGGAAGCTTAAAAGTCTCCCCTCAAGCGCCTACGCCTCGTCGGATTGAAGATACAGCTGCTGCGAAGACGCTCCTCGCGCTGGACGCGCCGCCGTTACCTTCTGTGTGAGTGGCCAGGTTATAATTTTGGTTTTCGTATCAGGAGGTGGTTATCTGTTAATTCTTTAATAAAGCCTTATCGTTTACGTTCCCTCTTTTACTCCCTCGGCCCCTCACTTAGCGTGCGGGCGCGAGGCTTGCTAGGGTGCCTACACACAGGACACTCTACCCACACTTACTCACTCACGCCCTCCGGGGTCACAGGCACTCGTGTTCGCGAGACCACTCTACAAATACTTAGCTATAAGTATTCACCTGCGGTTACCTTGGCTCCCTGAGCGCCGGTGCCTCTCGGAGCCTAGATAACACGACACCGTGAAACGACCTAACCAAACAAAAAACAAACAATCACACATTTAATCCTTGCGGGGTAGGTTGAGCGTCAACGGCCGTAAGTATTTTATCGCTATCGCCACGTCTGACATAATATATGCGGGCCGTTCTAACTATTACAGAAATGTTTCAAACTTTTATGTACTTTGACCTTTGGTCATGGTCAAGGTATGTGATGGAAGACAGATGAATTGTGATATTTTCTTGAGTTTGCACAACTATTACTCATCACAATAAAACAATTTTAAACGGATTTAAGTTGTGTTTATTGTGGAAACGTAGGAATTGTGAAATCCAAATAAACACAACTTAAATCCGTTGAAAATTGTTTTATTGCGAAGACAAATTATGATTTGGGTAAAATTAGTTAATTTTTTTACCACTACAAGAGGCCGTTGGCCTGAGTTAAAGGTTATAATACTTTTAATTTTAACTCGACATCTCTACGTGTAACCGAGATAGTGAGTCTTGAAAGACAGACAAATGGACAACAAAGTGAGTGAACCTATAAGGATTCCATATTGCAGCCTAAAACCTATTTACCAATATAGTTTTTATTTTAACTCGATATCTCTGCGCATTCCCGAGATAAAGCGTCTCACGAGATGGATGGACGGACGGACGGACAACAAACTGATCGTATAAGGGTTCCGTTACGGACGGACAACAAACTGATCGTATAAGGGTTTTTGTACGTTTCTTTTTGATGTACGGAACCTAAAAAAATATAAATACCTTCATTAGTTAGAATCAAAAATGTTAGAGTAAAATTTGTTTAAAATTACTTCATAGATGTCGCTGTTAGTTTTGTGAAACCCGCTAATGAAATGTTTTCTCCAAAATTATATAACAAAGCCACTGACAGGCGGCAGGTTTTCTAAAAAAATAATAATATAGTATTGTAAACTATGCCGTGTGATGCCGGCTTGCAATAGCATCACCCCATTTCTTTTCCGTGGGAGTCGTAAGTGGCGACTAAGGGACTTTCACATGGGCGATGGGCTGACAACCTGTCACCATGGCGATACACAATTTTCCGAATGACCATCAAATATATGTCAGACATTTACGCTCTGCCTACCCTGCAAGAGATAATAGGCGTGATATAAGTATGTAAGTATAAACTTGGGCAACGGATATTCTGATAGATTGTTTCTTTAAAATAAATCTTTTTTTGTGAAGTGGCGCCACTATCGAGGTCGTTCACGGTTACACTCGCCTTAAACATTTTTGCAGAGATCAGAAGGCAAGGTAGGATTGCACTTGCTGTGGTATCTTCAAGTATCGCTGCCCCGTGATCGCTGCCACACTGCTTCCAGGAGAGAAAACGGCGCATACAACTTTCAAAATACCAATCGATTTGGACACAAACGATACTCCAATATGTGCTGTATCACGTAATAGTTACAAGGCAAAGGTTTTCTGATATTGTTGTCTGGTAGTTATGTGACGAGTGTACGATGGCCAACAAAAAAACGGTAGAACCTATGGATAGGACTTTGAAAGATATACGCAGAGATAATAGGGCCATGGGCCATATCACTGTTCTTTTTTCCAGTGACTTTCGCCAAACACTTCCAGTTGTTACTCAAGGTACCAGGGCTGATGAGGTGAATGCCTCACTAAAATCATCGGCTCTTTGGCCACAAATTTACAAGCTGACCATGACGGTGATCATGCGAACCCGTCTCGGAGGTAATCCACGGGCTAAAGAGTTTTCACAAGCTTTATTAAAACTCGGCAGAGGTACTTTACCAGAGGATAACGGTCAAGTAAGTCTGCCTGAAACGCTTTGCCAAATAGTTTCTGGTCTAAAGAGAATCATTTCTTCTGTGTATGGCGAGCCTTCTTTCCTTCAAAAGAAAGATTCGTAGCTACGTGGAAGAGCTATTTTTGCACCCAAAAATGATCAGACTGCTTCAATAAACCATACCATTATGTCACAAATCACTGGGGATATGGTGGTATACGCGTCAATTACCACTGTTATGAATCAAGACAAAGCCACTAACTACCTAATAGAATTCCTAAACTCCTTGAGTGCGAATGGTCTTTCTGCACACCAAATATTACTTAAACTTGGTGTTCCTTTCATGCTTCTTTGCAATCTCACTCCGCCAAAGCTGTGCAATAGAACCAGACTGAAGATCTTAAGCTTAAAGATGAATGTATTCGAGGCGGATATTTTCACTGGTTGTGGCGCGTATACCACTCATTCCCAACAATTTTTTATTTCAATTTCAGGGCATTCAGTTTCCCGTCAGCGTTTTCTTTGCAATGACTGTAAACAAATCGCAAGGACAGACGCTGAAAGCCGCAGGCGTAGGTCTTACGATTCCCTGTTTATCACACGGGCAGCTATATGTCGCTTGCTCTCGAGTCAGTTCTCCTGAAAATTTTTACGTTTTAGCACCCGATGGTAAAACTACCAAAGTAGTTTATAATGATGTTTTGTAGCTGATGTCCATAGTATCAAAACCAAGTACCTAACCGAAAAACAAGTTAACCAGTACCTATTCATTGCACATCTTAAAGAGAAAAAACTTTATACAAACATGATATTAATATTAAACAATATGCATACATCAACTTCACTAACTCACAAGTCACTACACCATGCGTACGAAGTCGCGGGCAACAGCTAGTAATTATAATAAAATCAATACTTAATGTTATATTTATACTTAATTTTATATTATTAACGTGTCCTAATTAACCAGATTTCAAATTATATTATCTCTTATGTACCCTTTTTCTACTTTGTATTTATTTTTTGACAGTGATAGGTTTAGATACAACATAATATTTGGAATGGTAACCTTGATAAATACAGGGTGTAAGACACAGCCCTCTGAATACTGATAGGGTGCATTCAAACTATGAAACTGATCTAATTTTCATAAAAATATTTCAGGGAACGTTAAAAAATTACCTCCCATAATAAATGCAGTTTGCTGATTGAGATTGTGTGTGGGAGGTCGAATATTTTTATCATTTCCTGACATATGTTTTTAGGAAAAAGTTGTCCAGATTAGAATATACCATATCACATATCATATACATAGCCTGGCACATCGCCGCAAGGTTGCCTGCTTGTCGCTTTTTTACAGATAGTACTTCGGAGAGTGTGCTCAAGAGCTTTAAGACCTTGTTCCACCAGCTCCCTTCTACCATCGGACATCCACAAGCACCGCCAGATACCATCCATACCTGGTTGTCATTCCACCATTTCGTACAAAGCGCTTCTAGTCATAATTTATAATGCGCTACCTGCTTCTGTGTGTCCAAACGCATACAACCCTAATCTCTTCAATGTAAGAGTGAACAGGCTTCTTCTGGGTGAGCTCGCTCCATCTTAGGCTTTGCCTCTGTCCTATGACCTAGACTAGAGTCAAGAGCGAACCCATATTTAATAGAAAAAATAAAAAAACAGTATTCGGAGGGTTGTCCTATACACCCCGTATACTCTTTGACAGGCTAAGACACGACTTCCAAATTTCATTTGGATTTGGTTCTTCCGCCGAGGTACAAACAAGCCATAAAACACAAGTCTTCAAATTTTTGACTGGCAGAGACCAAATTATACAATGGTTGTCAAACCATGGTTGTGTGATTGTTTTCAGTAAAAAATAAATGAAAAGACTATAACAAATGCAAATTGTACAATATTTTGACTGTCTCGGTACGTTATCCAAAATTTTATAAATTTTTAGGGTTCCATAACTCCAAGAAAAGAACTGAACTAGCAATGTGCCGTTCCTGGTAACATTGGGAATATTCCGAGTAACTTTCCCGGGCACGAGGAATATTCCCCGGAAAGGTAGAAACATTGAAAATAAAAAATATTTTTACAAAATGTTACATTTTCTTGATAAATCAACAATATTCATACTTTGTTTGTAATTTAAAGTAATATTTGAAGTAAAATAAGCGGAAAAGCATTACGCAATAGAATTTTATGGGGAATATTCGAAAAATTGTGGCAAAATATGATTATTATAGGTATTTTGTAGAATAATAATGTAGTTAGAGATTAGGTATTACCATTTCAAATAGTAATATGCTGAAGGCATGTATTTCTGAACGGTGATTTTTTCACAAGTGAACGATACTTATGGGTTTGCTTCGGCTCGTGATTATATACCACTATGCCCAAGCATAAGTTGCTTGGTTAAAATATTGAATATAAAAATAATTTATGATTGGTGAATATTCCTAATACTCCCGGAAACTTAGTTATTTACTGGGAACATTCCCAGTAAATTACTTAAAAGAGAACGGCACATTGCTAAACTGAACCCTAAAAGGATCACTTTGTTGTATCTTTGTTATCACATAGAGACATCGGGTTGTAATTTAAACCATATACTCAAGTCTACGGCTGCTGGTAGTTATAAAAAATCAAGCTCATTACCTAACGTTACAAAATATACGGCCGTTTAAGCTGTAAAACGCGTAGTTTTGACCCTCTCAAGGGAATTAAAATTAATAGGGTGCTTTACGCGGACCTAGAACTATGAAACTTGTCAAGTAGCTTTGTTATGAATAGAGGGCGGACTATATGCTGTTGCATATTTAAGCCATTTTCAAATAGCATATTTCTCCTAAAATCTTGTTATGGTGCATTTTATTGACACATTATCAATATTTTGATAATTGTTTTCATTTCTATTATTAATCTGTCAACATTTGTTAGCGGACCTAGAGTTCTGAAAAAAATTGAGTCTTCGTGAAAAACCGACCATCCTGGATCATTAAAATACGGCAAAATAATTCTACATTGTAGAGTTTGTGAGAAAAAGGTTAATTATTTTGATGCATGCATGTATACCTTAAACTTTTAATTCGATCTTGCATATTTTGCCAGGTTTCATCACTTTTCGTGCGTACTTCAAGCATTTTTAATGAATATTTGAATGCATATATCAGGCTTTTTATGTTGCATATAATCCTGTCCTTAGTCATGAAGTACAAATTTAGTAAAAATCTAATGTTTTTTAGGAGGCAGAAAAAGAACAAAGTTTTACAATTGAGGGTAATAGCACACCTTAGACTCCATACAGCGAAATAATTATAGACAACTGTCTTTTTTACTAGCAAAAATTTGTTCGTGGCTCGTCACCACATGTAGGCAAGCCGTCATATAATACCTATTTATTTGCAGTTACATACACAATTTTATCTACACTCTACAAAAAAACTCTAAAATACACTTTTCCAAACCTCTACACTTGCGATTGCAAGATGAGTGTCCATTCTGTATGTATAATTATAAACAACATACTATTGGTTATTCTTTGCTAGTAGTTCAAGTGGGGTATCATATTAAAGGGCTTGATGTGCATCTTACGGAACCGTCGTTGGGTGTTTCCGACTCATCCATGGCCGTGTTTGTCATACTTACATTACCTTGTTTTGTAATTCAAATCACGTATAAATACCGGCACAGTTTTTTTTCCTCAGTTGTTACTCTGAAATCAACATGAAGATCTTTTATGGTAAGCAAATTTTTTTATTTATCTTCATTTCTAATTTTTTTTTTTTTTCATGAACATTATACCAATTCAGTATATTCTACCGATACAGTATCATTTTTTAAAAACTCGGTCATATTATGCGAGTTGGACTCGCGCACGTAGTGTTCCGTAACATCAAGAATAATAAGTGCATAAAAGTCATGCTTTGCATTAAGGCCGCTTAAATTTTTTATTTTTTTCTTTTTTTATATTTCTAACAGAAATTTTCCATTTATAAAAATTTTATTTCTCTAAATATGATTGTTTATTTAATCAGGCAGACATACAGAATGAAACCTCAATCTATATCATTTAGAAATCCTCTTAACTATTGGACCTCTTATAATTGATAAATTACTTCCCTGTAATGCAAAGTGGGGTAAATTCATAAAATTCAGTTTTATTTAACTTGTAGATACTTCCACAAGGATATTTATATATTATAACTTTATCCAAACTTGTATGTCCGTCAAGCTTGAAATTATGACTCAATACATAACTTATTTTAGTATAATATGCAGTAATAACCATGAACTTCTTATCCTTTAGAGGTTTTAATTTAGACAGGTACAACAAAAGAATTACAGTATGACAGGTCATAAAAAAAACTATAATCTTTTTTTAGATAAAGGTTTTAAAACGCAGTATTTGTAGAATTAAGCCTAAGTACAACAAAATATGTGTCTAGTTGAAACAGCAATAGATTTTGGTCATATACCAGATTATTGGTAGCAATGACACGTAGATCTGTGAATGTTACTCTTGTCTCTACGCTACACTTCTTAAGGCGAGTAAGTCGTGAATGGCTTCGACTTCGAAATAAATATTTTTTCTTTATACGAACAATCTATCAGAATTATCCGTTGTTCAGGTTTTTAGTATAATCCTTAAGTAAAATTTAAATCAATGAAATATTCGCCGATGTGGCGCAGTGGTAGTGCGACTGCCTGCGACGCAAAGGTTCCGGGTTTGATTCTCGGTGGGACATTCACAAAAGTTGATATTTATCTCTTTGTGAATTTGTTTCCGGTCTGGTTAGGACATTGCAGGGTGAACCAACTGATTGTCCGAAAAGAAATGGTTCCGTGCTTCGGAGGGCACGTTAAGCCGTCGGTCCCGGTTGCTGTCTATGATAACTTAGACGGCGGTCGTAACACAACCATGTCAGAGGCCTACTAGTGGTAGTAGGCGGTTGAAAAACTCTGACACCAGGGTTCATCGGGTCGTTCGACGACTCGGTGTCCCACACGAAAAGAAAGAATGAAATATTCGCTGTATTGAAACTTATGTCAATCTTTACCAAAAGAGGCCCTTTTTAAGCAGCCAACTGAAACCCGGCTATCTTTAACCCCTGAGACCGCATGTCCTCGAATGAATACATAAAAAAAAAACTACATTTGTTTCTTAAAAGATATTCAAAATTTTCCTTTTTACCTGTTTCTTTATAAATAAGTCTATCTTGAAAAAAATACTTATAACGATAGATAGCCAATCAGCATCTAGCATGGCTTCTATAAGCTACCATCGTGAGCATCGTCTATGACATAAGTTCTATAAAACAAGATTTTTGATAAAAATGTCTCAGTGCCATCACGAATTTTTCATCTTTAAGTATTTTTAGGATATATTCCATAAAAAGTCAAATATTTTTTGCAAAAAAGCAAAACTCTTAGGCATAACATGATTAAAATGTTAAAGTTCTCGTATGAGTACATGCAGTACATGGAGTAATTATGTCATTATATCATATCCATGTAATAATACAAAATAATTGTATCATATTTTAATTATACATACACAAACACACACACACACAAACATCACGCCTATAATACCTTGCGGGGTAGGCAGAGCGCAAACAATCGCAAAAAACAAACATTTACTCCACGTGTGACAAATATTTGAGGGTCATTCAGAAAATTGTGTATTTCATACACATTTATGTTATTTCCAAAACTACTGGACTGATTTAAAAAAAAAATTACCATTAGATTCCTACATTATCCTTGATGAACAAAGGCTATATTAAAATCGTTCCGCTGCTAACTAGTTTTCTATATAAACTAATTGTTTAATATTATTTGTTCAAGTTTTCTCCCTGATCCTGGTGCTGGCATCAATGCTTGGAGCTGCAACAGCTGCAGGATCAAGAAAAGTCCAACGTTCGCCGCCACCAACAGAACGGCCACCGCCAGAATACGAAGGCTGTACGTATTATTTACATAAACGATACTTAAACAAAACAAAAGTATTAAAACACTAACATACTGCATCAAGTGCTGATGACTTTCTTTAAAATTAAGTATTTAAACATAATTGATTAGCCGCAAGTATTACAATAAAATAATTTTAGATGATTTTGTTGAATTGTGTTCATTGCGACTTCGTACGCAGGGTTGTAAATATTAGTAAGTAAGTGTAGATAAGGTATATTTTTATTATAATAAATAAAAGATGTTGCTATATTTTTATTATAATCTTATTTTCATTAATTTGCATAAAAACTTGCATAGGTACGGCAAAAATATATTTTTGTGAAGTGGCGCCGCGGTCGAGGCCGTCCACTACTACACTCGCCTGAAGCTAGCATTATATAAAATTTGGTAGGAATCAACTCAGTAGTTTCTGCATGAAGCGTGGATAAACAGATACACAGTAAATTTATTTTCGCTATTGTTTTATAATCTGTAACATTATGTAAATATAAAAAGGTCAAGATGTCATTTTATTGGTACAAAGTATCTTTTAAACCTCGTTTAGTCATTTTCTTAAAAATCTTTGGAAATCCAGAAAAAATAATAGAAATTACTGTTCTAATACCTAAATTTGTATCGTAGGTAGCACGATAGCAGAAAGATAGATTACATTGACATTATGACATATTCCGGCTTTTGGCGAATTCCTATAATTTTTTTTAAAATTTAGACTTTTTTATTTTGACTTTATTGAATTACCGTGATGTAAAATAGATGTTCAAACACAAAAAAATATACTTTGCCAGAAAGTTTTGTTTCTGTATTGAAAAATAAGGCATTTTTGAAAATTTTATATATTTTTGTATTTTTTCAGGGGATTAAATGCTGACTAAAGATTGATGAACATGCACAAGAGCAGAAATAAATTTGTTTGTTACACTTTGTTTGCTATTAAAATAAATAAATAAACATGTAAAATTGGTTTTTTATTTAAAAATGTTGTTGCTTCAACCTGTCTCATGTTTGTTCGTCGCCTCGGTGTCCCACACAAAAGAAGAAGAAGAAAACTTTTTCAACTATTTGATAAAGTAGGTATACTTAACCGTGTAAATATTCCTTAGTTCTAACGTTCATAATTATCGTCAAAAATAACAAATATTATAAATCCACACAGCCCAGAAACACTTCAAGAACTTGCAATACATATTGAAGTTAGGCTAATGAGTATCCAGCTTAATCCAGCATCGCCAGCTGACCAATTACAACGCAACACATGTTTAAGGGGCTGGAAACGTTTATGAAGATATTTTATCTACACTCGTCTCATAATTTTCGAATCATAAACTCGAAAACAGTTGTATAAAGCCCTTCTTTATGCATTCTGCCTGTTGAAGTAACAGTTTCATAGAAATAACAGACGCGTTATGTTTTGATTAAAAGGCTCTTACTACGATAAAGTTGAGACATGAAACGAAGTTTTTTTTGCCAATACTCCGCCATCTTCCGCCGCATCGGCAGTTGTTGTTGTACGGTAATTGTTCCGTTATGTTTAGTTATTTTATTAGATTGTTGTTCAGTTGCTGTTGAGATGTTGTTCAGATAATGTTGAGATGTTATTTAGATGTTGTTCAGTCGTTGTTCGGTTGTTGTTCAAATGTTGTTCAGTTGTTGCACCGATGTTGTTCAGATGATGTTCAGATGTTGTTCAGTAGTTGTTTCGATGGTGTTCATATGTGGTAAGGTTGTTGTTCAGATGTAGTTCAGAAGTTGTTCAGATTTGTTCAGATTTCTTCTTTTGTTGTCTTCATGTTGCTCAGTTGTTTTTCAGTGTTTGTTTCGATGTTGATTCATTGTTGTTTAAATGTTGTTCAGTTGTTGTTCAGATTTTGTTTACTTGTCTAGTTAAGTTGTTCAGTTGCTGACTAAACATTTGAACTATTGTATAGATTTTTAAAACATTTATAACAAGCCATATTACGTTCTCGTATTGAATTTGAATACGTCCTTGTATTGGCCATTGCAATCGTCGATGCGGATGTTTGGAAGAAGTGTTACTGAGTTTTTTTTGTAGAGTGTAGATAAAATAGTGTATGCAATGCATATAATTAGGCATAAGAATGCTCGTGTCAAACTATTATCACACTCTGCTGTGCCTCGTGTGATTAACAGACACTCGCATTCTTATGACTCCCATTATACGACAGTTGCATTAACTACTATCAATCAATGTAAAAGTGATATTTAGCAGGTTTTTGATTAAATAAGTTTTTGTGCAAAAACTAATTAGGTAATTGTAATGTCGTGTTATGTCAGCTTAGAATAGCAACACCCCATTTCTTTCCCGTGGGAGTTGTAAGAGGCAACTAAGGGACTCGAAGGTGTGTATTGCAATTTTAGGCGAATTCATAGGGACGTGTTATTAAGTGAGACAAAAGACCGAATACCAGGTCTTTTTCCGTACCTGTATCAGGCGTACGCGTACGCGGCACCAAGCAAGCTGTTATACAACGATACCAGCATGGACATGGACATGGACGATGGTACCATCGGCGGAAAGCCGGGCGTACTTTTTAGAGATTTGCAGTTGCTGCTTCCCAGGCTGGAAGCCATTGGCCTCAGTTTAAATCACACTAATTGCGAGTTTTTTGGTGGTCCTCAGGGTGTATGCTCTTTCTCCCGCTTCGAAAGTGTGTTACCAGGATTAAAAAAATTGAATGAAGGCACTTTCAACCTCCTTGGTGCACCTATATTCCCTGACGCTGACGCTGTGCCAGCTGCTCTTGAAGCAAAGAAACAGACTCTGATGGTTGTTCGGGAGCGTTTGAAGTATTTGCCGGCATCTGTCTCTCTTACTCTTTTGCGAAGTTGCTTTGGGATGCCAACTGTTACTTATACAGTCAGAACTTCTCCAACTTGGCTTTTTTCGGATGATGTAACGGGTGTTGATTGTTTCATAAAGTCAATTTTGGAGAATGTTATTAATGTATCGCTTAACGATAATCAGTGGGCTCAAGCTTCGCTTCCTATTCGTCACGGCGGCCTTGGTATTCGTGGGGTCATGGACTCAGGGTTGGCTGGATTTCTTGCCTTGGTGAGTGGGGTGAGGAGCTTAGTCGCTCAAATATTTTCTTTGAATGGCGATGAGCTCGTTTTCCCGTTTGCTGATGCGGCTTTGTCCCAGTGGCGCCAGCTGTGTCCAGGTAAGGATGTCCCTGATGATCCTACGGTACAAAGAGGTTGGGATGACGTTCAATGCAGGGTAGTGGTAGAGCGGATGTTGGAAAATGCTTCTGGGACAGACTTAGCCCGAATCAAAGCAGCATCTAAGCCGGAGTCCCTTTGCCGCCTGCCATGTTGGTGGTACGGCGCATGTGGCTGGATCAGCAACGGAGACTGCCGCTAGCCTAAAGCACCAAAAGTATGCCGCTTTGGCGCAGCAGTACCTTTTTGTCCCGGTGGCTATTGAGACCTCTGGTACGTGGGGTGCCGAGGCAAGAGCTTTTGTTAGTGAGCTGGGCAGGCGTATGAGGGAGAGAGGGTCTGATCCCAGGTCTGGAGCATTCCTGGTTCAGCGTCTTTCACTTGCTGTGCAAAGGGGTAACGCAGCTAGTGTAATGGGGACGTTTGGGCCAGGCGAGTACGGACGTTAATAATTGCCAGGGCTAGCAAATTTTGACATATTTTTTTTTATTGAATATATTACTTTGATGACGAAGCTTGTTGCTGATTATTTATGTTTCATTTTATTAGGTTAATGAAACTTGTGGTGGATTTATTTTGTTATTATTATTTTTTCAGATGAAGCGTGTTGCTAATGAGTGTATGTTCTACCCTTTTCTTATGGTGTTTTGACGAAGCTTACAGTGAATCGTAGTTTATTTAATGAATAAAATTTCTCTAATGAAATATACAAAAAGAAAAAAAATTAAGGCGATGGGCTGACAACTTGTCGCTATGGCAATACATAATTTTCCGAATGACCCTCAAATACTTGTCAGACGTGGCAAAAGCGGTAGATTCTGAGTCTGTTTACGCTCTGCCTACCCCGTAAGGGATAATAGGCGTTTTATGTGTGTGTGTGTATTTTAAATTGTGGCTTAGGTCTTTGATAAAACACCGGCAGACGAAAAATCTAAACTTAATTAAATCAGTGCAGCAGGTTTCTTTTTGTGGAGCTAACAGCCCTAAAACGTATGTTACTAAATAATAGGATCAAACGAACTTACCAAGTGAAGTACGATCGATATTATATATGTCGAAAAAAGAGGAAAAGAGAAAAGAAGAGAACACAATGTAAAGAGTAGCCTGGACACATACAGGCACACATGCCATGAACATCTGGATGCCGCTACATCAGGATGACAATTGATCACATCTAACAAATCTTATGTCAGGATACAAAACAACACGTCGTGGACGTATACTCGTCGAACCCAGTAGAATACTGCATCACCAAATGCTATCGCTAGCCACTGAAATAAATAACCACAACGTCGATATCATTGCGCAGTCGATTCCCACGGTGAGGCCGTTTCGACCTGGCAGGTCATCATCAGGCACGGTGTCACCGTACTACAACCGACCTGTCTACCAAACCAACCTTAGAATCTTAGAAACACGCTGGTCAACATCAACGTGTGTTCACAACCCCACTGATACCGATTGACACCAACCTCTAACACTGAACACCATGAAATCCCCTGTCTGCAGGACTACGAAGAGACCAGGACAGCAACAGTCACCAACCTCGTACAATCTTTGCATTTCAACAACCTAAGCTACAACACAGAATATATAATAGCACTAACGTACAGAAGAATCACTCCCTAAGAAATTACATGTTTAGGTATAAATTAATACCTACGCTCGGTGTACCCAACCGCTCACAAACAAAATTGAAACTTATGAACGCGCGCGAACGCTCAATCTATCTTGCGCATCGCAGTTTTATGACCGAGCCGCCGGCGAACTCGAAAGGTTGTCACTTGTCATCATGTTATTCGTGCACGAAGATTTTTTGTTATTGATTTTGCTATAATATCTAATTTGTTCACTTAATCTACGGAAAGAATTGTAAGATTTGTAAATATTTATAAACCTAAACGAAATTATTAATGACTACTGTTTATATAGAAAAACAATTAATTATTCTTGTGTCTAACTGTTCTTTGTATCGAGTGGGACACCGAGTCGACGACCCGATCGATTTTTTAACGAATAAACGTACTAAAACACAGAAAAAATCAAGTAAGTGTGCGCGCGAGCAGCACGTGCGTGCGAACAGTGCGGCGGCTAGCGGCACACTGGCGGTCTGGCGACGACAAGTGACAACCCGCGGAGATTAGTCCCCGTAGGGAACCCGCCGGCGGAACATACCTAAACCGTGGAGTGAGACCCCCCTGTCTACAACCTCAAGGAAATACGACGATAATCAACACACACTTCATGATCTCCACAAAATATTCCACGAGCAATACGAATCTAGGGCTCCGCCAACGCTAGACGACTACAAGTTCTCCAAATACTCCAGGATTCCCAAGATTTTACCGGATTCTAAATCTAACTTCAAAATGACGACATCGAACGACAGACCAACCGGAACTGTCAAAGTTGTTCACTCCGTAGCCCAGTTGAGTTTCGATTCTTCATCACGAACGTAGCTAACAATGAGTTGTGAGAACGCACTGCAACGCGTCAAATGTCACTCCAGTCCATCTAACAGTCGATAGCTTACTGCGCGCCAACAAAGCGCTTCGCCTATTTGAGTGTTGCCAGAACAAAATATTAACTAAACGCTAACTGTCAAACAATTTCAGCCAATACCCACCAGAGTGTGATCGATCTCCGACATAATATAAGTCGCCTTATTCATTTACTTAGGTACTAATGCCATTTACAAGCTTCCACATTTATAAAAAATATAGGAACTAAATTACGAGTAAGTAGAATCTCAAGTGAAGAAACAATTAATCAAACAAGAAACATACATATATCACGCCTTTATCCCTTGCGGGGTAAGCAGAGCGTAAACGGCTGCAGAAAACGGACATTTACGCCACGTCTGACAAAAATTTGAGGGTCATTCGGAAAATTGTGTCTCGCCATAGTGACAGGTTGTCAGCCCATCCCCTTGAGTCCCTTCGTCGCCTTTTACGACACCCACGGGCAAGAAATAGGGTGATGCTATTCGAAGCCGGCATCACGCGGCATCAAACAAGAATTAATCATATATATTTCTAACGTACCAACTAATTGAAACAAAATCTTCAAAAAGTCCTTTCTTCGCACTTAAAACACTGCCGTCCTGCTTCATAGATCAATGTAAGAAACTGTAGCCTAGTGTGAGAAGGTGGAATATACAACAAAGTTGGTTTTCTGACTGTAAGAGAAGAAACATCAAGCTTAACCACACTAAGTAGTTCTGGGCTGTCAACAATACTGTGCGCAACCTTAGTCAAGAAAGTAAGATCGGAATGGTCACGTTCGACGTTGCAGGGGTAGGAGATGGAATTAAATTCAAAGTAATGGGTAGTCAATTTTCAATGATAAAACTGAGATAACATTCTGTCACCCGAGCTGTGACCCGTCCGAAAATATCAAAATCCTGTGACGTATAAGTATACGACGTTTAATATTCATCGGCCAGAGAATGTGCAGCAGCGTTTCCTGTGAATGCAATTTCTTGTATTTCGATCGCTTTTTTAACTATTGAAAGAAGAGACCCATATACAACAGTAGACTAGTGGCTGTAATAAGCCGATAGAGAAACAGTAAGATTATAAATTGTGATTTAAATTCAAAGTCAGATGAAGCGTAAATGTCCGTTTACGCTAAGCCTACCCCGCAAGGGATATAGGAAAGATAAATGTATGTATTGAATTAGATAGAAAGGTGTTTAGCTTCTTCCGCACTTATGATGGCTAGTAATGCAGCTAGTTGAATGCACCACGCGTACGACCGCAAGTTAATGCAAATGCACAAGCGATGCACTTTACTTGCACTACTTCCACCGTTTTACACTCTAACACCGCTGCACGCAAGCGGTGTGCCGTATCTCATACAGTCCCATACATTACAACTTCATAAGTTCGTGCGTGACTACGGACGAGAGCTGGATACGGAACGGATACGGAGCCGGTGTGCCCCGCCCTTTAATTGCACAATAAGAATAAGGAAACAGAATATGGGCATAATTAAACTTAACATGCGCAGAAGCAGCCTTATCGCTAAGAACAACCTCGTACAGACAACCCATAGTTTAGATAAAAAAGATAGAAAACAGAACAGAGTGCAACCGTAACAAAAAAAGAGACATTAGCAATTAATTATATTTAAATTAAATTTTATTTTAATAAAATATTTATTATTTATTTATTTAAAATATTTAATTATAAGTGACACGAAGCTGTTTGAGCGTGAAGAGGTAACAACCATACATACATATACACACACACAAAAATACACATACTCTCAATTTTATAATGTAAGTACGGATATTATAAAAATCATATTTTTTGAGGCCATCCAAATGAATGAAATATGACGTCATATTATTTTAATTTGTTCATGCCTGTCGTTTGAAATATTTTAAAAATTTTACTTGTTTTGACCTGTCAGTCAAGTAGTCTATAACTAAAGTTACTTATTTATGTTTCAACAAGTTTCAACGTTGATGTACAAACGAGTTTTTTATCAGACCATCAGGCCTAAAGCTATTAACTATACTGAGCCTAAGGTGTCTCACACCCAAGCTGTTCGGTTAGTCAGTTTCCAATCCTTCATATATATATTTTTTAACTCGTTTGATGGCGTACGAAAAAGCCATGACTATTTTTTCCATCAACCGCAACTTGTCAGAGTTGAATTGAAATACATACATTTAAGTAATTGTATCAGGCGTTACTTTGCGGAAGTCCATCTTGATTGAATTAGATATAAAGGTGTTTAGCTTCTTCCGCACTTATAATGGCTAGTAATGCAGCTAGCGATGCACTTTGCTCGCACTACTTCCACCGTTTTACACTCTAACACCGCTGCACGCAAACGGTGTGCCGTATCTCATACAGTCCCATACATTACAACTTCATAAGTTCGTGCGTGACTACGGATGAGAGCTGGATACGGAGCCGGTGTGCCCCGCTCTTAAGTCTTATTAATTCGTAAAAAAAACGTCTGACCCTTGATTCCTCTGAGCGATTAGAAGCGTCCCGTCCCACAGAACCACTGTTGTTGTCCGTATCTCGTATAGTTTAGCTAGGTTCCTGATTCTCTACATCAGCACCTCTTGACCCTTGATTTCTATGTGCGAGTAGAACGTCCAGTCCCACAGAACCACTTGTGCTATGGAGCTAGGTCCGCATTTCATATAGTTTAGCTAAGCTTTTGATGTTCTACTTGATCCTCGTTTTCTTTGCGCCAAAAGAACAAAAAATAAACGTTTAAAATTATTTTATCTCTTACGTTACCTCTTATACTTTGTATTTAATTTTGACAGTGATGAGTTTAGATACAACATATTTGAAAATGTGATTTCTTTAAAAATACTCTTTGACAAGCTAAGACACGTGTTCCGAAATTAATTTAAATTTAGTTTTTTCCGTCGAGGTACAACGGTAAAAGCCATAACTAGACTTCAACTTTTTGAATGGCAGATACCAAATTATGGTATGGTTGTCAAACCATGGTTTTATGATTGTTTCGTTAAAAATAAAATTTAAATACTTTAACAAATGCCAATTGTACATTATTTAGACTGTCTCGGTACGTAATCCAAAATTTCATGAATTCTTAGGGTTCCGTACCTCCATGAAAAGAACTGAGCCCTAAAAGGATCACTTTGTTGTATCTTCGTTATCACGTAGAGACATCGGGTTGTTGTTAAAACCATATGTACTCAAGTCTTCGGCTGCTGGTAGTTGTAAAAAAATCAAGCTCATTTACCTAACGTTAAAAATATACGGCTGTTAATGCTGTAAAACGCGTGATTTTGACTCTCTTAAGGGAGTTAAAAATAATAGGGTGTTTTACGCGGACTTAGAACTATGAAACTTGGCAAGTAGCTTTGTCATGAAAAGAGGCCAGATTTTATGCATTTGCATATTTAAGCCATTTTCACATGCACATTTCTCCTAAAATCTGGTAATGGTATAATAGGTTTCATCACTTTTCGTGCATATTTCAAGCACTTTTCATGCATATTTGCATGCATATATCACGTATTTTATGTTGCAGATAATCCTGTCCTTAGTCATGAATTGCAAATTTAGGAAAAATCAAAATAACATGTTTTTAGGCGGTCGAAAAAGAACAAAGTTTTATAATTTAAGGTAATGGCACACCTTAGACACTCCATACAGCGGGATCATTATAGACAACTGTAATTTTTACTTAATTCTTAACTCAAAAATACACTTTTCCCAACCTCTACGCCGGCGATTGCAAAATTGCCGTGTGATGCCGGCTTCGCCGTGTGATGCCGGCTTAGAATAGCATCATCCCATTTATTTTCCGTGGGAGTCGTAAGAGGCGACTTAGGGACTCGAGGGTGTGTATTGCAATTTTAGACGATGGGCTGACAACCTGTCATTATGGCGATACACAATTTTCCGAATTACCCTCAAATATTTGTCAGACGTGGTGAAAATGGTAGTTTTTTGCGACCGTTTACGCTCTGCCTACCCCGCAAGGGATAAAAGGCGTGATATGTGTATGTGTATACTATTGGTTATTCTGTGCTAGAAGTTCGAGTGGGGTATCATATTAAAGGGCTTGATGTGCATCTTACGGAACCGTCGTTGAGTGTTTCCGACTCACCTATAGCCGTGTTTTTTACTTACATTACCTCGATTTGTAATTCAAATCAGGTATAAATACCGGCACAGATTTCTTTTTCCTTAGTTGTAACTCTGAAATCAACATGAAGATATTTTATGGTAAGTAATTTTTTCATTATCTACATTTCTAAATTTTTTTAACATTATACCAATACAGTATATTCTACCAATACAGTATCATTATTATTAAAAGTCGGTACTAATATGCGAGTTGGACTCGCGCAAGTACCTAGTGTTTCGTAACATTATGTATGAAAATTTGGTATTAAGGCTGCTTTAATTTTTTTTTATTATTATTTCATACAGAAATACTCTCATCCGTAAAAATGATATTTCTCCAACTATTATGGTTCATTTAATAAGGCAGACAGACAGACAGAATTAAACCTCAATCTATATCATTTAGAAATCCTCTTAACTATTGGACCTCTTATAATAGATAAATCACTTCCCTGTTATGCAAAGTGGGGTAAATTCATAAAATTCAATTTAATTTAACACTTAAAATATGACAATAAAACAACTTGTGGATACTTCCACAAATATATTTATTTAATATAAGTTCATACAAACTTTTATGCCTGTCAAACCTGAAATATCACTCAGTACAGAACCAATTTTCGTATAATAAGCTATAATAACAATGAACTTTTTATCCTTTAGGGGTTTAAATTTAAAAAATACTGAATTGCGTACTTGATTACAGGTACAACAAAATAATTACAGTATGACAGGTCATAAAAAATACTATACTACCTTAATTGTACTGTGTTTTGTCTTTGTTTTACTTTTTCGATGTTATTTTATTGTGCAATAAAGAATATTATTATTATGTTCTATCTGTAGATGAAGGTTTTAAAACGCAGTATTTGTGGAATTGAGCCTAAGCATGACAAAATATGTGTCTTGTTGAAACAGCAAGGTGGTTTGGTCATTGCTGTTTCGGTCATGTACAGATTTCCCTCTGCGCTACACATCTAAAGGCGAGTTAGTCGTGAATGGCTTCGACTTCAAAATAAATATTTTCTCTATATACGAACAATCTTTCAGATAGTTGTAAAATTAAAATCAATGAAATATTCGCTGTATTGAAAATTATGTCAATCTTTACCAAAAGAGGCCATTTTAAATCACTCTTTGCCAACAGAAACCCGTCTATCTTAACCTCCTGAGACTGCATGTCCTAGAATGAATACAACAACAAAAAACAAATACACATGTGTTTCTTAAAAGATAATAAAAATATTGTTTTTCCCTGTTTCTTAATAAAAAAGTCTATCTTAAAATACTTATATCGATAGAAAGCCAATAAGCATCTACCATGGCTACTATAAGCTTCCATCGTGGGCATCGTCATGACATAAGTTCTATAAACAAGATTTTTGATAAAAATGCCTCAATGCCATCAAGAATTTTATATTTTTGAGTATTTTTAGAATATATTCTATAAAAAGTCAGATATATATAGCAAAAAAGCAAAACTCTTAGGCATGACCTGATTGAAATGTTAAAGTTCTCGTTTGAGTATATGCGGAAATACATGGAGTACCTAATTATTTCGTTACTTTCATCTCCATGTATTAATACAAAAAAAATGTGTCATATTTTAATCATACAAACATACACATACACAAACATCAAGCCTATAATCCCTCGAGAGGTAGGCAGAGCGCAAACAGTCGCCAAAACAAATAAATACGCCACGTCTGACAAATATTTGAGGGTCATTCGGAAAATTGTGTATTTTATCCATATTTTCATTATTTTCTATTTTAAATGGTAATAATTGGGTTGAAGCGTGAGTTTTAATTTATTTTAAAGCATTTTTTAAGCTGAAACAATCAGGCAACTCGAAATTATTGAATATTTTCAGCATTTTGTTTATTATTAATGACATTGCCAATTTTTCTATTAACTGCAGATTTAAACCTGAAAGCTTTTAATTTTTAATTTTATTAATGTTTAAAGCATTAATACAAGGTATATATCTGAACACCGTTAAACCTAATGAATTTGAAGATTCATCCTTTTTAATATGTATCGTTGGCTAAACTAAGAAAAGCTGAAGATTTTTTGTCTTCAATACCTACCACAAAAATTACACTTCCAACGCAGTCGTTAACATATTAAATATGGTGCAGATAATATTCAGGGATGTTGCTACAAAAAATATCGGAATTCCATTAGATTTTGAGTAATGAATTTACCATTATGAATTTGAGTTCATCTTAAAACCTCAAAATATTAAAATATGGCAAATCATGTCAGACACACACATAATGGAATTTGAAAAACATACGTTGTTGTGACCGTATTTGTACTCACTCGAAAAAATTGAGGAAAATTAGGTGAAAAATAATTTAACACTATTAAATAATAGTTTGGTACCGTCGACCTCTCCACGACTCAGGAGGTTTAAACTTATAGAAAACGGCAGCTTTCTTCATTTATAATGCATTTATGCTGGAAATAAATATAATTGCAGGTTTTTCTACTTACACACACACGATACCACACACTTTCGCCTTTATTTTTTATATGTTAGGAAGAACATCAGTGACTTTAAAAATACAGTCGTCATCGCCACGAACAACAAACATATTCTACATCTACACTTATATTATAAAGAGAATAAAATTAATTGTATATTTGTTTAAATTTTATAGGCTCCAAAACTACTGGACTGATTTAACATTTTACCATTAGATTACTACATTATCCCTGAACAAAAACTATATTAAAATAGTTAGCAGCGGGTGAATTCGCTGCTGACTAGTTTTCTATATAAACTAATTGTTTAATATTATTTGTTTAAGTTTTCTCCCTGATCCTGGTCCTGGCATCAATGCTTGGAGCTGCAACAGCTTCAAGAAAAGTCCAACGTGCCCCGCCACCAACAGAACCGCCACCGCCAGAATACGAAGGCTGTACGTATTATTTACATAAACGATACTTAAACAAAACAAAAGCATTAAAACATTTACATACTCCATCAAGTGCTGATGACTTTCTTAAAAATTAAGTATTTAAACATAATTGATTAGCAGCAAGTATAACAATAAAACAATTTTAGATGATTTTGTTGAATTGTGTTCATTGCGACTTCGTACGCAGGGTTGTAAATATTAGTAAGTAAGTGTAGATAAGGTATATTTTTATTATAATAAATAAAAGATGTTGCTATATTTTATTATAATCTTATTTTCATTAATTTGCATAAAAACTTGCATAGGTACGGCAAAAATATATTTTTGTGAAGCGGCGCCACGGTCGAGGCCGTCCACTACTACACTCGCCTGAAGCTAGCATTATATAAAATTTGGTAGGAATCAACTCAGTAGTTTCTGCATGAAGCGTGGATAAACAGATACACAGTAAATTTATTTTCGCTATTGTTTTATAATCTGTAACATTATGGAAATATAAAAAGGTCAAGATGTCATTTTATTGGTACAGTCGGTTGTAGCACATAAGGTACCAGGGGTACTCCAAAGGAACTGAATTATTTTGGAACCCAGCAGTATTTTCTTCTTGACATGAATATATCACTTCTTTTATAAGAAAAAGTTATTTTTTTATTATTTATTAACTTGGGATACAAATAATTCAGTTCTTTTGGAGTACCCCTGGTACCTTATGTGCTATAACCGACTGTACAAAGTATCTTTTAACCTCGTTTAGTCATTTTCTTAAAAATCTTTGGGAATCCAGAAAAAATAATAGAAATTACTGTTCTAGTACCTAAATTTTTATCGTAGGTAGGACGATAGCAGAAAGATAGATTACATTGACATTATGACATATATCGGCTTTTGGCAAATTCCTGTAATTTTTTTTAGAATTCAGACTTTTTTATTTTGACTTATTTACAGACAATTGAATAACCGTGATGTGAAATAGATGTTCAAACACAAAAAATATACTTTGCCAGCAAGTTTTGTTTCTGTATTGAAAAATAAGGCATTTTTGAAAATTTAATATATTTTTGTATTTTTTCAGGGGACTAAATGCTGACTAAAGATTGATGAACATGCACAAGAGCAGAAATAAATTTGTTTGTTACACTTTGTTTGCTATTAAAATAAATAAATAAACATGTAAAATTGGCTTTTTATTTAAAAATTTTGTTGCTTCAACCTGTCTCATGTTTGTTCGTCGCCTCGGTGTCCCACACAAAAGAAGAAGAAGAAAACTTTTTCAACTATTTGATAAAGTAGGTATACTTAACCGTGTAAGTATTCCTTCGTTCTAACGTTCATAATTATCGTCAAAAATAACAAATATTATAAATCCACACAGCCCAGAAACACTTCAAGAACTTGCAATACATATTGAAGTTAGGCTAATGAGCATCCAGCTAAATCCAGCATCGCCAGCTGACCAATTACAACACAACACATGTTTAAGGGGCTGGAAACGTTTATGAAGATATTTTATCTACACTCGTCTCATAATTTTCGAATCATAAACTCGAAAACAGTTGTATAAAGCCCTTCTTTATGCATTATGTCTGTTGAAGTAACAGTTTCATAGAAATAACAGACGCGTTATGTTTTGATTAAAAGGCTCTTACTACGATAAAGTTGAGACATGAAACGAAGTTTTTTTTGCCAATACTCCGCCATCTTCCGCCGCATCGGCAGTTGTTGTTGTACGGTAATTGTTCCGTTTTGTTCAGTTATTTTATTAGATTGTTGTTCAGTTGCTGTTGAGATGTTGTTCAGATAATGTTGAGATGTTATTTAGATGTTGTTCAGTCGTTGTTCGGTTGTTGTTCAGTTGTTGCACCAATGTTGTTCAGTTGATGTTCAGATGTTGTTCAGTAGTTGTTTCGATGATGTTCATATATGGTAAGGTTGTTGTTCAGATGTTGATCAGATGTAGTTCAGAAGTTGTTCAGATTTGTTCAGTTTTCTTCTTTTGTTGTCTTGATGTTGCTCAGTTGTTTTTCAGTGTTTGTTTCGATGTTGATCCATTGTTGTTCAAATGTTGTTCAGTTGTTGTTCAGATTTTGTTTACTTGTCTAGTTAAGTTGTTCAGTTGCTGACTAAACATTTGAACTATTGTAAAGATTTTTAAAACATTTATAACAAGCCATATTACGTTCTCGTATTGATTTTGAATACGTCCTTGTATTGGCCATTGCAATCGTCGATGCGGATGTTTGGAAGAAGTGTTACTGAGTTTTTTTTGTAGAGTGTAGATAAAATAGTGTATGCAATGCATATAATTAGGCATAAGAATGCTCGTGTCAAACTATTATCACACTCTGCTGTGCCTCGTGTGATTAACAGACACTCGCATTCTTATGACTCCCATTATACGACAGTTGCATTAACTACTATCAATCAATGTAAAAGTGATATTTAGCAGGTTTTTGATTAAATAAGTTTTTGTGCAAAAACTAATTAATTGTAATGTCGTGTTATGTCAGCTTAGAATAGCAACACCCCATTTCTTTCCCGTGGGAGTTGTAAGAGGCAACTAAGGGACTCGAAGGTGTGTATTGCAATTTTAGGCGAATTCATAGGGACGTGTTATTAAGTGAGACAAAAGACCGAATACCAGGTCTTTTTCCGTACCTGTATCAGGCGTACGCGGCACCAAGCAAGCTGTTTTACAACGATACCAGCATGGACATGGACATGGACGATGGTACCATCGGCGGAAAGCCGGGCGTACGTTTTTAGAGATTTGCAGTTGCTGCTTCCCAGGCTGGAAGCCATTGGCCTCAGTTTAAATCACACTAATTGCGAGTTTTTTGGTGGTCCTCAGGGTGTATGCTCTTTCTCCCGCTTCGAAAGTGTGTTACCAGGATTAAAAAAATTGAATGAAGGCACTTTCAACCTCCTTGGTGCACCTATATTCCCTGACGCTGTGCCAGCTGCTCTTGGAGCAAAGAAACAGACTCTGATGGTTGTTCGGGAGCGTTTGAAGTATTTGCCGGCATCTGTCTCTCTTACTCTTTTGCGAAGTTGCTTTGGGATGCCAACTGTTACTTATACAGTCAGAACTTCTCCAACTTGGCTTTTTTCGGATGATGTTATGGCGGGTGACAGGAGTGATGCCAATAGGCAGAATGGAGGGTTCCAGATGGAGTCGGGAAAAGGGTAGCTACCCGCCTGGCCGGGTGTTGTGGCCAGGGGACCGACTGGTCCACCTGGATAGAATTGGAAGTTGTATATATGCGTTGCGCGGTGAAACACTTCGATACCGCGTTTCAGGCTCTTTGTTCTGTCACGTGGCGCCATCTTGCAGATGTGTTGAAACTTCTGTTGCGTCTTACTTGCTCGTGAACCACTTTGAGTGAGCTTCTTGCTGTAGCTCCCAGAGGTCGCTACACGGTCATTAGAACACATTTCCATTAAGTATAACTCAGCGCGAAAAGAAATAAAGGAACATGTGCTGGCCATGAATAGTTTGTTGAAGTCATGTAAATATAACGGTGACAATTCTCAATCTTTGACAAACAATCAATGCGATTGTGAGAAAACTTCAACAGAGCTATCCGTCCCGGCCGTGTGTCCCGAGCCCGCGTCACCTCGCGTCTGTACACAGCTGACTGGGACGCTGTCGGTGTCGCTCCCGCTCGCCGCCGCCGTCACCGCCGCC
The DNA here is from genome assembly GCA_027580185.1 of Tuta absoluta. Classification (NCBI taxonomy): domain Eukaryota; kingdom Metazoa; phylum Arthropoda; class Insecta; order Lepidoptera; family Gelechiidae; genus Tuta; species Tuta absoluta. The sequence goes on from JAQAHW010000052.1 coordinate 2,106,258, forward strand.
GCCGCCGCCGCCGCCGGGTCGATGTCGCGGCCGGTGCCGGCGGCGCCGACGACGCAGCCCGCGCTTATGGGTGATGACGATGTCCCTTTACCACCCACACAGGATAAGCGACCGTGTGACATTGTTATGTTTAGTGATGAACTTGGTAAAAATATGGGTTTACAACTTGGCCATTGCATGGGTCAGGCAGTAATTAATCATTGCATGCCTGGCGCCGATTATTCTACACTCATAAATACAGTGTTGGCATCACAATTTTCCAAAAAAACCATTGTTATTATTTTTAGTGGCAGAAGGGGAAATGCAACAAAAAAGGACTTAGCTTTGTATTCAAACAAATTGTATTCAATTGTTAATGTTAAACAAGTCATTTTGTTTGCTTTTCCCTACAGCCAAAAATTTACTAACCTAGAAAATAATACTCGACATTGGTGTAACAAGTACTTACATACATTGACATGTCGCAATCCTGACAAATTTCATTTTATCGACACAAATATTTTTATTGGACAATATTTTAATGTAACGAAAGATAGATATTATCTATCTAAAGTTTATAAACGACAGATAGCAGAGTTACTATCTTATTTATTTATCTATCCTCTTCCGTCCAATCTTCGCTACGAGCAGACGTGTTGCTGGTTATCGCTCTGAAGCTGTGTGCGTGCGTATACCATAAAGGACACACACTAACCCACGATTGACCAACATAGTATATGCAAAATAAACACATCGTGTTTCACAACACGTAGCGATGCCGAACAGTACGTTTAACCCGTTTACCGAAGGTAACAACTCTTTACTATCCAAGGAGTCTCCACCTAACTACGTTGCTTTTCGAAAACGCCTCCAACAAGGCCAACAAGGCGAGAACGCTGTGCTGGATCCTTTCCAGGATTCTGTGCTGCAAATTTTGGCTGAAATGCAACAATCGCAGGAGGATCAAATGAGTGCGCAGCAGAAGAAACTAAACCAAATCGCAGCGGATGTTACTGTGATTAAAATGCAAAACTTGGAAATCAAGAAAGTCCAACAGCAAATGGAAGACTCCATTAAATTTATTGGAGAACAGTACGAAGAGCTCAAGAATAAGGTGCAAATTCACGAAGAGAAGCTGCGAAGCAATAGTAAAATTATCCAAACACAAGAAAACCAAACCTTAGCACTGCTAGAAATGGAAGAGAAAATTGAAGAAGCTAATAGAAAATTAAGGGAGAAGTCTATTGAAATAAGAAACATTCCTTTTACAAGAGAGGAAAATAAGGACGCCATGGTTGAAAACATCTACAAGGCTCTTTCACTCGACTACAATTCCGCACAAGTTGCTGAAGTCTATCGCATATCCACTAAGAAGGATAAGAACAATAAACCACTGATAATTGAAATGACAAGTCTTCATGCCAAACGCGACCTACTGAGTGCCTTCAAAAAACATAACAAGACTAGATCACCTCTTAAAGCATCACATCTCGGATTCAGCGGTGAGGAGACGTCGGTTTATGCCGGTGATTTCCTGACAACCCATGCAAGTCAAATGTTCTTCAATGGACGTGAACTTAAACGTCAATATGGCTACAAGTACTGCTGGTCAAGCCATGGTAAGATCTACGTTAAAAAAGCAGATGACTCCACGGCTATACTTCTAAAAAACTTATATATATCAATGATCTCTGTCAGCTGAATCTAGCGTCGGCTCAAATCTTTGTCTTTGCGGATGATACTGCGATCGTCTTCAAAGGCAGATCCTGGACTGAGGTCAGGAAACTAGCAGAGGACAGCATGAAAACGGTAGCTGGTTGGCTCGAAGATAATCTTTTAACCCTAAATACGAGTAAAACCAAATTCATATGTTTTCACATTACTGCAAGGACCCAGCCTGATGCATCCCTAACCTCAATCAAAATTCATAGCAACACCTGCAAAAATCAAATTTCATGTTGCTGTCAAGAGATAGAGCGAACTGAATACATTAGGTACTTAGGTGTTATAATTGACCAAAACCTAAACTGGAAACTACACATTGAAACTTTGGCAGCTAGAGTAAGAAAAATGCTACATATATTTAAAAAACTGCGCAGAGTTGTTAGTATAAATATAGTCAAGACAGTTTATTTCTCGCTATGCCAGGCGTTACTTACTTACTGTATCTCAGTCTGGGGCTCTGCAGCTAAAACATTTATTATAAAATTGGAACGTGCACAGAGAGTTGCATTAAAAGTTGCATTTAAGAAACCATACAGATTCTGCACATATAGTTTGTATTCAGAGAGTAAACTTTTGACAGTCAGGCAACTTTACTTACACAAGATACTACTATTGTTTCATAAGACCTCTAAAACCAATATAAGTCCCACTAAAACAGAACTTAATCTTCGGAAAAACCCTGCTAGAGAGCGCCTATGGCCTATTCCTAGAACTCAAACCTCATTCGCTCGAAGATTCCACTTCTACATGAGTCCTTTTATATACACACATGTACACAAACTTCTATCTATTGTAGAAAAACCCAAACAAATAGCAAAGAAGATCATTTTTCAATGGCTAATTGGACTCGATTACGAACAAACCGAACTCATAATTTCTGGTCGGTAATATGATAAATTATAAATTATAATAATATACCTACATGCTATATAAATTCCGTGTCGGCGACCTGTTCAACCAATAGTACACAAACATATTATTGATTCCAAGATAAAATCGTAGGAGTTGGACAGTGTTGCCTACCAATGCACAAATGGTAGACAACACCTAGATATCATAAAATTGTACAGACTATGTAAAAAAAAAAAAAAAACCACACATTTTGCATATCATTGTATAACTACCATATACAAAAAAAAAACAAAAAAAACTATTCGAATATATACACGTAAACCAATTACCTATTTTAAATACCTACTACCTTTTTGAAAGCAAAGCAAAAATACAAACAGTTTTTGACAACATTGAATAGTCTGTTGTCTCTGCGTATACTGTAAATATTTGTCGATCCTTACGCCTTCTACCAAATCGTTTATTGCGGTCCAATTAGATGAAACATTATGTAAATTGACGAATATCAACCGCAAAATGTAAGGTTGGCGTACATGTTGTTACAAATTTATAATTTGCAGTCGGATGGTAAAAAAGGCAGTTAATGTTGTACTTACTTTAGTGTGTGGCAGCCGAGGTTTGTTATTTGTGTTTTAAATAGTACTGGCGGTTACTTTACTTGTAGTGTTGGTTAGTAACCTACCCACCTTTATTATTACTAGCTAACATATATATTTTTTTTATTTCTGTATAATCCAAGTTTGTAAGACTTATTTACTGTGTTACCTATTATTGCGAGTAGACTGGAAGACCTGGTCACCCATAGTACAGGGTATCCTAGTTTGGGGACCAGAAACAGTGACATTGTGTAATGAACCATGTTACTACCTACACTTACTTTATAAGAAACAGCAATGTAACCTGGACAATCAGAGACAATAAAGGTATTTTTTATTTTTATTTTATTTTTATTTTTTTAATAATTCAGCCAATTTGTTGGCTAACCAGACAACTGCTTCTATTGAGCAGAATATACATACAAACCTTATAACGTTGGAATCGGTTCCAAGTTCTTTAAATTAATTTCTAAGACAACAGAGAGTAACTCTGGCAGAACGCCGTCTTTTAGTAACTTGAGTGATTCTATCTTGCCAAAACATAATATAAACAATAAAATTAATATTTGTAATACAACCAAAATTCAAAATAGCCGTGTTTTGAATATTGTACACCAAAATATCGCCGGGTTAAAGCAAAAACCGACTATCTCGTAATTTTTGTGAAATTGAGTTGAAAATGCCACTATGCTTAAAATCTTGTCCTCTTTCGATTGGTAAAACAGATTAAGCGGTCTGACGGCTAGTTTAGGAGATAGTGAGGACAAAAACCGAGTAAATTGGAGACTTTGCTAGAAAGTTCAAACGTAGAATCGAATATTTTTAGTTAATTAGCAAAGTATCTTATTTTACAGTACAACAACATTATATCTACAGTTAATTCATTTTGCCTTTAACATGATTAGCTCTAGTGTCATAAAAAATTGTGGATAAAAATAAGTTATTCCCATAAAATTGTTTTTTGCATTATGGAATTGTATGATCGAAAGAAAAAAAATAAAGTTGTCATAGGAACTATAATGGGATAATTGGTTTTACTGCAATATAAAATACAATAATATATTAATGATTTCTTTAAACTAATAACGACTACTGCATGAAAACATATTTTACCATTTGATTTTTGTCATTATGCAATTTGTTCATTCTAGCGGTAAAACCAACTTTCTGTGCGTAACTTCTTCTATACTTGACTGTTTTGGAGTCCTTGCAGCGGTGCAAAGTGGATTGGCGAATTGTGGAGGTGCTAAGAAGTCTATATCAAATGGCTAAGATGTCCATCCAAGTACAAAACCACAAAACAGTATCCATCAAACTACTCCGAGGTGTAAGACAGAGTGATGTTATTTCCCCGAAACTCTTCACCAATTCGCTGGAGGATATATTTAAGACTCTGCTGTGGGATGGACTAGGCATCAACGTCAACGGCGAATATCTCTCACATCTCTGCTTTGCTGACGATAAAGTCATAATGTCTAAATCGCTGCAGTATCTGCAAAAAATGCTGACCAGTCTCAACGTCGCCCCGAGATGTGTTGGACTCGGGGTGAACTTGGACAAGACGAAAGTCATGTTCAATCAACACATCATACCCGAGCCGGTCTCCGTCGAAGGTATAGCCCTTGAAGTTGTCCAGAAGTATGTGTACCTTGGGCAAACTCTGCAGCTGGGTAGAGACAACCTTGAGGCTGAAAATCACCAGAAGAGTGCAGCTTGACTGGGCAGCATTTGGGAAGTTGCGTCATATCTTGGAATCACTCTTGCCACAATGCCTCAAGACCAAGGTGTTCGATCAGTGCGTCCTGCCAGTTATGACCTAGGTATGGAACCGAGACGTGGAACCTGTCAGTAAAACTGGCCCACCGGTTACATGTCACTCAGAGAACTGTGGAAAGGTCTATGCACGGTATCTCTTTAATGGATAAAATTCGGAATGAGACTATCCGCAAAGTAGCAAACTGAAGTGGCAGTGGGCTGGGCACATTTGTCGTAGAAACGACGGACAGTGGAGTAAACGGGTTCTCGAGTGGAGGCCACGCTTCGGCAAGCGTAGCGTTGGACGACCTCCGGCCAAGTGGACCGATGACTTAAAGAAGGCGGCTGGTGGCGGCTGGACGGCGAAAACGGGAGATGGTGTCCTATGGCGTACCCTAGGGGAGTCCTGCGTCCAGCAGTGGACTGCTATAGGCTGATGTATGTATGTATGTAAGATATATCGACCAAATATTTTATCATGGATTTTACATCTTAAGGCACCAGCGCTGAAGAGGCACCCATTGCTCTACCTGCTACGGCTACCCATCGCTACGGGACTAGACAGAAGAAAACTGAAACTCAGCCAATATCGATACAGCCACTAATTGCGCACACGAGTGAACCAGTAAAACTACCTAAGAGTTTAAAACAGCTGTACCAAACAACATTACCAAGCTGCGAAAAAGAAAGATTTGCTGAAGTTATGCGAACGAGGTGTCATTCCCGATGCCTATTGGCATCACCTCCTGTCACCCGCCATAGTAATCTAAAAACGGAAAGTTTACAAATTGACCGCTTACCTGACTGTTCGATATCAGTTTCATCTGATGAAGAACCATGAAACTCTTTTGTTTTTATTATTAATTTTGAATTACTTCTCCTATTTTAAATAAGTGATTTTTAATAAAAATAGGTAGTACATTTTAATTCGATAATGACATTTTAATAAGTGCCGTGTGGTGCCGGCTTTGAATAGAATCGTCCCATTTCTGACCCGTAGGAGGTAGGGTGTAGGTGTAGGCGACTAAAGGATGAATCACGTGAACGGGCAGCAGCGTTCTCTATGAACACTTTACACTGCGCTCGCTAGCCCGCCTGCCAAGCGTGATGAGTATATACGGGGAGGCCCATGTTCAGCAGTGGACTTATAGATAATTATGATGATTTTAATAAGATAATGACGTCATTTTGATTATGACCATAATTTAGTATTAGGTACTTTTTTGATGTCGCTGTTTTAGGCATTTTTATTAAGTTCCTATTTTATTTTTGATACTTTTTTGATATCGCTTAACTAGGCCGTTTTATTAAGTAAGTATCTATTTTATTTTTGATTGCTATTTATAGCATTGTAATTCACTAACTCGTAATTATACCAAGAATTTTAGTTGTTTTTTTGTTTAAATAAAAATACAGCTTTTCACTGTATTTAATATTTTTATTTCTTTTCTATACTGAAATATAGGTGATTAATTATATTAATACTTCTTTAAAAGCATTTTAATGGTTGTTTTGGGATCAAGTTTAATAAACTGAATTGATAAGTTGTTTTCTTGCGTATTAGTAGATAGGTAAAAGCAACTATAAAAACGTTTTTTTTTGTTTACTTATTTTGTTGTAGACCTACGATTACCAGCTTATTCCAGATACTCTTAAATAACTGAAATGGATAAGCTTAGTAATATTAAATATTTCAACGACCCATCTTTCTCAAGTTATGGATATTTCGTCACAGAGAGGTAAAACCGACTACCTAGGGGGGTTTCTAAGAAACAAACCGATTTTTCATGAAACATGATGATCTTATCTTAAAAATCTTTGCATAATTCAAATTATTATGAAATTCTCTATCAATAGCTTATTGCAAAATGGAACAAATGCTTTATTCAGTACAATTTTATGATCCACAAACTTTCAAAACGCGATATCTCATAACGACAATCCTATGGGTTAGTTGGTTTTTGCTTTAACCCGGCGATATTCAAGGCATAATTAGCAAAGAGTTAGAAATTGAACTTTTCATGAACTGTAATAATATTGATATTCTATGTATAACTGAACATTGGCTTAGAGATTATCAGTTAATGTTCAGTTTTAGTAATCACCAGGTGGCAAGTTCGTTCAACAGATCAACAGCAATACGCGGTGGATCGTTGATACTACTTAAAAACGAGTTAAAATATAAAGAACGGCCTGATATCGTAAGCCTCTCAGTTGAGCGAACTATTGAAATAGCCTGCGTAGAACTTGAAGATCTTGTTATAATGAGCGTATACAGCCCACCTGATGCTAAATATGAACCCTTTGAAAAAGTTATGGATGTAGCTTTAGATAAAGCAACAAAATCCAATAAAGGGATTATTGTATGTGGAGATTTCAATATAAATATTCTTGAAAATTCTAATATCAGTAATAGGTTTCTATCATTATTTTTATGTTACAACCTAGTGAATCTTATTTCGGTGCCAACGAGAATCACACCTACCTCAGCCAGGTGCATAGATAATATCTTTACCAACATTAAACCTGAAGATGCGGCTGTCATAAATAAATTAAGCTCCGACCATACGGGTCAATTAGCTTCTTTCAAAATTAACATTGAGCAGGCACCTAAACAAGATATTACGTGTGTACCGGTAACTGAAAGTAGGCTAAATCAATATAGAGAAAATATTTTGCAAAAATTACCTGAATTGCCATATAACGAAAATCCAAATAAATTATATAACGCAGTATTTAGTCTTGCTAAAAAAGAATATGACAATGTATTTAAATCTAAGAAAATTAAAGTTAACACAAAATTATCATTTAGTGACTGGGCCACAGTTGGAATTCATAGAAGCAGGCAGAAGTTATACGATCTGTATGAAGAAAGAACATATAATCAATCAAAAACTTTTGCTGATTATGTAAAACGTTACTCTAAAACTTTTAGAAACGTTTGTGCAATAGCTAAATCTAACTTCATCAAAAATAATATAAAGAATAGCACAAACGTAATCAAAACCACTTGGAAATTTGTAAATAATGAAACTGGAAAATCTAATCGTCGTAATGAAAATTATAAACTTATGATAAACGATGAAATTAAAAATACTAATTTAGAAGTAGCTTCCGCTTTTGAACAATTTTTTACTGATATTCCAGTTTCGACTACCAAATCGTTAAACTCATGCCCTATTCTCGCTGAATCTATTCTAAAAGATAATGTAAACCATTGTGATAAATATTTTAAATTTTCTCACGTTAGTAACATTGAAATAATAAAAGTATTTAAAAGTTTACAAATGAAAAATACTTCAGATCTCCACGGCCTCTCTGTTAAAATTATTAGTTCCATAATCGATTGCATTTCTCCATACCTAGCATGTATTTTTAATGACTGTGTAGACAGTGGCGTGTTTCCTGACTTGATGAAGCATAGTAAAGTTATTCCCTTGTTTAAAGCTGGTAGTACTACTGACCCTACTAATTTCAGACCTATATCAATTCTACCAACACTAAGTAAAATTTTTGAAAAAGTTATTTTAAATCAATTGCAAGGACATTTTTATCGTAATAACTTAATGCACCTGCAGCAATTTGGTTTCACACGTGGTCGCTCTACTACTGATGCAGGTGTGGATCTCATCAATCATATAATCGAAGCCTGGGAGGAATCTCATGATGCAGTAGGTGTGTTTTGTGATTTGTCCAAGGCGTTTGATTGTGTTCATCATGATACTCTGGTCAGGAAGCTACATCACTACGGCGTAAAAGACCACGCTCTTAGTCTTTTGGAATCATATCTTAACAATAGAATCCAAAAAGTCGATGTCAACGGTGAAAGATCATCTGGATCAAAGATAAGAATGGGCGTTCCGCAGGGTTCGATTCTTGGTCCTTTTTTGTTTCTTGTATATATTAATGATCTACCATATCTAGTTAAAGAAAAACATGATATAGTTTTGTTCGCGGACGATACCTCTCTACTTTTCAGAGTAAAGAGGCAACAACTCAACTATGATGACGTGAATAAAGCTATTACCGATGTAGTGCAATGGTTTACAGTAAATAACCTACTATTGAATGAAAAGAAAACTAAATGTATCAAATTTGTATTACCAAATGTTAAACCAAGCTCTACAATTATTAAGGTAAAGGATGAAAAGTTGGACCTTGCGGACTCAACTGTATTTTTAGGCATAACTTTGGACGCCTCGCTCCAATGGGGGCCACATATTGAGAAATTGTCGAAGAGACTGAGTTCAGCAGCATACGCAGTTAAAAAAATAAGACATCTCACTGATGTAGACACTGCAAGACTAGTTTACTTTAGCTACTTCCATAGCTTAATGTCTTATGGCTTACTATTATGGGGCCATGCTGCGGATGTGAACAATATATTTGTTTTGCAGAAACGGGCTGTTCGTTCAATTTATAAATTGGGACCTCGAGTCTCCTTGAGACAGAAATTTAAAGAAATCAACATATTGACATTTGTGTCACAGTACATATACGAAAATCTAGTGTACGTAAAAATAAATATAGATTCTTTTAAGAAAAATTGTGACAGGCATAATTTTAACACTAGAAATAAGGAGCAACTTGCTGTGCACATGAGCAGGCTTAGTAAAGTAAGCAAAACTTTTAAGGGCAATTGTATACGCTTTTATAACAAACTTCCTAAAGATATTCAAGACTTACCCTTAAATAAATTTAAACCAGTAATTAAACAAAAATTGTACAAGAAAGGCTATTATGAAATATCAGACTATATGCAAGATAAATCTCCATGGGTTTAATTCAAATGTATAAAGTAAATATTTTATTAGACGAAACAAGTAGATTTATCTACTGCAATTTTTTGTTATTATTATAATTTTTTTTTTTATGTAGCCATTTTTGGGCTATACATATATATTATTCGTTATTTCCAAAATTAGCTAGGGCAGTTTAGGGCCTAGAAAGATTGTTAATTTAGAGTAGGAGCACTTCTGGGCAGGTTTTTTGGGGGGTTTTTCCTGTTCAGGGGGTCCGGTTAATTATACGCATGTTAATAACACGCTTTGGAAATCTTGACTAAAATTTGAAACAAATGTCGTTTACAAATGGTGGTGACGTAAAGTTACGTGCTGTGTGATTAACCTGGCCAGCCCCGAGGCAGTGCCTTTGTTTTTATTTTTATTTTTTTTATCCCGCCCGAGCCGGTTTTCTATTAGGACAATACAAAATTGTTATAAAAAGAAGAAGATTGCGTTATGCAAATTTCTTTTTTTTACAATGACCGATCATGACGTCAATAAGTGATAATGCCAGGCCTCCGTCACTCGCTCAAGGCCACGCGATAAGTGCCTACCGGCTAGCCGTTCGTTCGAACGAACAAGTGGCAAAGGGGCGCCGCAGCATGCCCGCCTGTGTAGTCGCGCGCGTGGAATCCCACTGCTTACCTATTGCATTTTAACAATGTCGAATTCACGACAGTATTGTGCGGTATATGGATGTCAATTGCAAGGATCCTACTCCGATTCAATTCCAAAGAGCATTTTTAAAACTGTTTCTATGCAATATGTTCAAAAATTCGCGGTTTATCAACTGCCAAGACAACATTTTGCGATTTACTTCCGAAAGGAAACACTATTTTTGAAAGACCGAAGCAAACAGGCACGAAAACGTCATCATTGGTTGCCCTTGATGACGATACTGATTATCGTTTTGACTTACCCATGAAAAATGCTCTCACATATATTTCTGGGTATTTACTATTTAAATGCAAAAAAAAAAACATAATTGTCCAATTCTCGCAGACGAATTTAAAAAAATACCGAATGTGAAAAATTCTGGAATGTTCACACATTTCAAAGCGTACAAAAAGAGCTCTTCCTTTTATGGTGGTTTGAAAGTTCCACCAGAGAATTTCAATGACTATATTAATCAATTAGAAATAGCATTTACAAAAAACTTTTCAGCAAACTTGATGGGACAGCCTGGGAGCAAATTATATGAAATATTATAGTCAATACCATTTCAGGCTTTGTGTTCATGCTTCCAACATGATTATTTAATCAAAATTTTTATAAGATTTAGAATTTTTGCGGTAATTAAATTTACAAATGCAAAGTTTAGGGAGGGTAAAAAACAAATTGACCATTTTATAAAATTAAATCATTTATAAAACATTTATTGTATTTTATTTCATTGGGCCAACCCTAACCAATTTTCACACCGTCCGACGTCATCGCCCGCTGTGCACTTGAAACGCTCCGTTGAGTCAAAGCAGTTAAGCTCATATTTCCTCGTGTCGCTTGTAGCTAGAAAGTTTAGTTAATTATAACGTAGGTATTTGTCATTCTGCAGGGAAGTGATGTATCTGTTACGTTAGTAACTTATTATTAATCTGTGATAATGCATCCTACATTGAATAAAGTTATTTCATTTTCATTTTCATTTTCATTTCATTTTCATTTTCATTTTCATTTTCATTTTCATTTTCATTTTCATGTAGAAAAAACATCAGTGGCTGTAAAAAAATGGTCGTCATCGCCACTTTCAATAAACATAATGTACATTATACACTTATATTATAAAGCGGAATGATTTGATAGTTTGTTTGTTTGATTTCAATTGGCTCCGAAACTACTGAACTGATTTAAAATAATATTTTACCATTACATTATCCCTGATGAACAAAGACTTTATTAAAATGTCTCATTCCGACGGAAAAATGATAAGCAGCGGTTGAATCCGCTGCTAACTAGTTTCCTATATCAATCAAATTTATCTGTATTATTTGTTTAAGTTTTCTCCCTGATCCTGGTCCTGGCATCGATGCTTGGAGCTGCAACAGCTGCAACACAAATCCAAATGGAATCGCGACCACATACACCAAAACCGGACAATGGAAGCTGTACGTATAATTTAGATTTACGATACAAAAAGAATTAAAACACTTTCATACTCCATCAAGTGCCGGTGACTTTTTTAAAATTATGTGTTTATACAAGTATCACAATAAAACAATTTGTAAATGGGTTTGTTGAATTGGCGTTCATTGTTGATTAAGCTGTTGCTATATTTCTTAAAATCTTGATGAACATTTATTTGTAAATTATCCTTTCGGCTTAAATAAACACAAAATTGGTCAAAACGACATTGTATTGTTACAAGATATGTTTTGAACCTCGTTTTATCATCTTCTTGAATAACTTTTGGAATTCGAATAAAATCCTAGGAATTCGTCCAAATTTCTAGATCTGTTTATTAAAATGGCACAAGAACATCACGACTTTGCCATGTTTCGGTTTTTAGAGAAATTCCTATGAATTTCGCCGACTTCCCGTTTTATTTTATTTTACTTCGACATGATATTACAATTGTTTTATGCGATGTGAAATAGTTGCTCAAACACAATAAATATAACTTACCAGCAAGTTTGTTCCTGTACTGAAGAATGAGGTACTTTGTGAAACATTAATAAATTTTTATATTTTTTCAGAGCACTTTTTGCTGATTTAAGATGCAAAAGACCAGACTCCTTCTTTATTGTTAAACTTTGTTTGCTATTAAAAAAACTGATCAGAAGTAATAGCTGTTTTTTATTTCATAATGTAGTTGCTTGTACCTGCCTCATGTTCGTTCGTCGCCTCGGTGTCCCACACAAAAGAAGAATATTACAACTATTTGATAAAGCAGGTATATTAAACCGTGCAGGTCAGTTTTTTCTCAGTTCAACCTTTCAAAATGATCATCAAAAATAACAAATATAAAAATCCACATAGCCCAGTAACACTTTTAGAACTTGCAATACATATAACAACAGCAACGCTAATGCACACGGTCAGAGTTATCACCGCAGTTAAATATTTAGCGTCCCCTAAGAGCGTTGCTAAATGAGCATCCAGCTTAATTCGGCATCGCCAGCTGACCAATTGCATAGAATCACGCGTTTCAGGGGCTGAAAACGTTTATTCAGCTATTTCAAACAATGTTAAAGTGATATGTAGCACTTTTTTGATAAAAAAAGGTTTTTGTTCAAAAACCTAATTTTAATTTGTAGCTCAAGTAAGGTCTTTGATAAAATACTGGCAGATGAAAAAAACAAAATTAAAATCAATCATTAAACTAAAACAGTTCAAGTTTTTTGTGGAGCTTATAGCCATAAAAACGTACGTTATTAAATACAAAAACAAATGATAATAAAAAGATTCCACATAAATAAAAATATAGAATCTAAATCTCTTAAGTGAAAAGGCAAATCAATCGAAAAAGAAACAATCTTAAATATATTCCTAAAGTATCAACTAAGGGAAAGGAAATCTTTGATAAGTGCTTTCATGGCATAATGAGCACTTTCGTCAAAACGGAAAGCAATATTCAGCCTTCATAGATCTAGGTAAGAAACTAACCTGGAGTGAGAAGGTGGAATATACCACAAAGTTGGTTTTTTGACCCTTGGAGTAGGAACATCAAGCTTAACCACACAATGGGCGAGATAAATATATGCATGTATGTATTTCAATTAAAATCTGCCATGTTGCGGTTGTTGGTTTTTTCGTACGCCATCTATTGGAAACTGACTAACCGAACAGCTTGGATGTGATCTTTCTTTCTGCTCCGTGGATGTGATACACTTCAGGCCTAATGGTCTGAAAAAACTCAATGTACATCAACGTTAAAACTTGTTGGAATACAAATTAATATAGTTATAGACTACTTGATCTTACTTTGTCAAAACAAGTCAAATGAAAAAAATATTTCAAGCATAGATTTCAAACGACATTTTTACATTAAATGTGACGTCATATTTTATTCATTAAGATGGCGTCAAAAAATATAATTTTAATATATATGTTTTAAGAAACAGCATGGACAGTTCCGGTTGGTCTGTCGTTCGTTTTGAAGTTAAGTTTAGAATCCGGTAAAATCTTGGGAATCCTGGAGTGTTTAAAGAAACTGTTGTCGTCTAGCGTTGGCGGAGCCTTAGATTCGTATTGTTCATGGAATATTTTGTAGAGATCACGAAGTGTGTAAAAGGTTTTGATCGTATTACTCTCTAGAGGTTGGTGTAATGCAGAGATTGTTCGAGATTGGTGACTGTTGCTGCTGTGGTCTCTTTGTAATCCTGCAGGCAGTATATTTCAATGGTGTTCGTTGTTAAAGTTTGTTGTCAATCGTCGTCTTCTTGTGAATACATTTTGACGTAGATCAGCGTGTGTCTTACATTCTTATTCTTAGGTTGGTGTAGATCGGTCGATTGTAGTACGATTACACCGTGCCTGACGATGTCCTGCCTAGTCGAAACAGCCTCAGCGTAAGAATTGACTGCGTAATGATATCGACGTTGTGGTTAATTAATTCAGTGGCTGGAGACAGCATTTGACGATGCGGTTTTCTACAGGGTTCGACGATGTCGAGTCAGCAACTGAACAACAACTTAACTAAACAACATCTGAACAACATCAAAACAACATTAATTGGTGCAGTCGATGGAATCAATTTAGATCTCACTAAAATAAGCGCTTGGGCAACATCATTTGGTCTGTTGGTAAATCCTTAAAAGTCGCAGGTATTGATCTTGGGTAGCAGATACATGTATAAGCAGTTTTTGCTGTATCCCACCTGTCATTTACAATGAAACCGCCATTGCTTATAGACGGATCCCTCACGTCAATGAGCTCAGCAGGAAAATTCATTACTCTTTTCACTCGCTTAATCGTCTTTAAAGTCTCTTGCCCCTAAACTAAAATATCTTTGGTACAATCTCTTCTCTTTCCGGTACTGGACTAAGCCGATTCTTATTTCCCTGATGCCACAGATGAGCTCTTAATAAGCTTGAGCGTCTCCAGAATCTGTGCCTACCGTTCTGACTCCGTAAGTACGATCACGTTTTCCAGTTTCGCAAACAGCTCAAGTGGATCCTGATCCGATTCCGCAGGAATACTCGCATTCTTTATTCGCTATACAACATTTAATATAACCCGTGAGCCCCTATTTATCTGCGTGAGCGCTTTAAATTCTCTCGTCCACTGGACAAGCCTTGTCGTTCTAATGTTAGAACGGTTCTTGCCATTCCTCACCATCATACTGATTTTTATTCATATTCCTTTACTGTTCATGCGGCTAACCTAAGTTATGGTATTCAATACCACACATTGTTCGAGACAGCCCTTCCATCGCTGTCTTTAAGAAGAGAGTAAAAGAGCACTATCTTTCACTATCTGAGTAAAATAGGTATATTATAGCTATGTATGTATTATGGTTGATCATATGTTTAATTCAGTTTAGGTAGTATTCGTCTAATATGTGTATGAAATACATTATGTATGTTTATTTATGAAAGTATTTATTTATTTTTATAGGCATTTATTTATTTTACTAAGTAATTGTGCACGCCTAATCCTCCTGTCTTGTAGAAGTCTCACTTTCTGTAGGTAAGCTGGAAGAAATTTCTTAGTAGAAATAAGTTGTCCTGTTGTGTTGTCATTCTTTGTATGTTATGTCTCTAGTAATGTTTCTTGTGTGCAATAAATGGTTAGTAATAATTATAATAATAACATCAACACAACTACCAATCATGCTATTAATTAGTGTTTTTGAAGATTTCAGGCCTTTTATATAAAAAAAGATAAAGATAAAAGATAAAAAAACTTTATTGTAATACTGTGTGTTGCAGATCTTAATTTAAACATTTTGGTACCAACAGCTTGCCCATTTCGGACGTACAATTCTTTACATGCAATATCAAATTTTTAGTCATTATTATGTACATTATTAAAATACTCATTCAGGCTGTAAAAACCTTTACATAATAACCAATTTTTCAATTTTGGTCTAAATTGCTTTTCATTTAACTCTTTTATTGATGCCGGTAAGTGGTTAAAGACCTTAATTCCGGTATAAAGCGAACTTTTATGAAAAATATTACTTTTTACAGAAAAATTAATACAGATGTCATTTTGGTAATTTGATCTTAAATTTAGTCGCATGTCAGATTTTTTCATAAAATATTCTTTGTCACGTTTAACAAATAAACTTATTTCTAAAATAAAAATACATGTCAAAGTAAGGAATTTCTGGTCAATAAATACATTTCGCAACGAGTCAGTGCTTTTCATACCATAAATCATGCGTATACATCGCTTTTGCATGATAAAAGTGGACTGAACATTAACTGAGTTGCCCCAGAAAATTACTCCATACGACAAGAGGGGATAAACATAACCATAATATGCATTTTTTGCTACATCTGTTGAGGTGACTTTCGTGAGTATAGACAAGGCGTAGCAGCTACTGGATATTTTTTTATTTATCTTATCAATGTGTGACTTCCAGTTTAAATGCGTGTCTATATTGACACCCAAGAAGTTTATTTCTCCTACCTCCTCAATTTGTTTGTTTTTGATAACTACGTTTAATGGAAGATGTAGCTTTTTATAATTTCTGAATTGAACAATTTTAGTTTTCTGTATATTTACCTTTAAGTTTATTGAAGCTAGCCAGTCAACCACTACTTTAATTGTTTGATTGATTTCGTTTGAAAACTCTAAATCGTTCATTTCTTGTTTTGAAATGAAGATAGTGGCATCATCGGCAAACATTACACACAAGTGTCTTACTATTGATGGTAGTTCATTCACATAAATTAAAAACAACAACGGTCCCAAAACACTTCCTTGCGGTACGCCTAAAATCACATTTTCAAATTCAGATTGAACTCGCTCCACTGTTTTACTCTCTTTGTTGTATGTGTCTACAATTGTAGCTTGAGATCTATTTCTAAGATACGATTCTAATAGTTTTAAAACATTTCCACGAATGCCTATGTGTTCTAATTGCAGTAATAATATATTGTGCAAGACACAATCGAACGCTTTTGACAGATCTATGTATAATCCAATGCAAGTGTTTTTGTGATTTATAGCTGTCCACACTTCCTTAAGAACTTTAAAAATGGCACACGTTGTATTTCTCCCTTTTTGGAAGCCAAACTGATTTGAGTGCAATATTTTATTGGAATGTAGGAATGACAAAAGTCTGCTACTAATAAGCTTTTCAAAAATTTTGGAAAATGTCGATAATAATGCAATTGGTCTGTAATTATTTATGTCAGTTGTAGGACCTTTTTTGTGGAGTGGTTTGATTAATGCTTTTTTCAATCTATCGGGAAAAATACCAGTTTCAAATGCCAAATTTATGATATATGTTAAGGGACTGCTTATAAAATCTATACTGGCTTTTATTACTTGTATAGGTATGTTGTCATAACCTACACTTTTTTTGTTTTTCATTCCCTGGACAATTTTAGTTAATTCACTGTCACTTACAGGCGTAAGGAACATACTTTTACTATTTGAATTTCCTATTGGTTTATATGCATTGCTAGTATTAATATCAACGTTGTTTAAATTTATGAAATGATTGTTAAATATTTTAGTCAATTTATTAGGTTCATTTATTAATTTATCATCATTTTTAATACTTTGCACCGTTTCTTTTATATAGTTATTTTTTTGTGTATTTTGTTTTATTACTGTCCATGAAGCCTTATTTTTGTTTGAACTCTGATTTATGTATTTAATATTCGATATAGATTTAGATTTTTTTGTGACAATTTTCATAATTTTACAGTATTTTTTATAAAAGTTTTTCTTATTATTGCATTTGCTGTTTCGAGTATTGATATACATTTGCCTTTTTGTTTTACTAGCTTTAAGAATGCCTTTAGTTTTCCAATTTGGATTCTTTTTATAACCTATTTTTATCTTTTGAACGGGTATGCAGAGTTCGTATATTAGACTGAATATTTCTATGAATTTATTGTAGGCTTCATTGGCATCCGTTTGTGTGTATACGTCATTAAGATTTACTTGTGATATATATTTCTGGAATATTTCCAAATAATCAGTTGGGTTCCTTTTATATATATACCAGTAACGTTCTATAAATGTCATAGGGCAGGGAATTTCTATGATCTGACCAGTGTGATCTGATAGACCCAAATCTAAGACATCTGTCCTGTACTGTTTAATATTTGTTATAATGTTATCTATGCACTTTTTTGTTGTGTTTGTAATTCGAGTTGGTTTATTGATTGTTGGGTGCAATTTAAATGCCCGGAACATATTTAGAAAAGCCTCACTTTTGTTAGTTTTTTCAAGAATATCGACATTAAAGTCACCTAACACAAAGATTTTCTTATAATTATGTCTTGTCCTATAAAGTAGTTTGCTGAGTAAAAACTCCATATTTGTCAAAAATAAGTCTAAATTACTATTTGGCGTCCTATATGCACATATTATTAGATAAATAATGTCATTTATTACAATACCACAGCTTTCAAAATTACTTTCAATTGCCATATTTGATATCCATGGCAAGGACTGATAGTTAATACCATTTTTGACATAAATAGCAACACCACCACGAGTTTTTCGTTTTCTACAAAAATGTGCTGCCTCTTGATAATTTTCGATTTGAATGGTACTAACTTCATGATCTTTTAGGAAAGTTTCACTAAAACAACATACATCAACTTTTTTTTCAGTAGTTATCAATTCTAATTGATCAATTTTAGGTCTTATACTTTGTACGTTAAAGTGCATTATATTAAATGTTGATTTACTTTTAGATTCGAAAAAATTCTAAAAGTTTCTGCTGTATGATCTCGGTATTTGTTATATTCTTGGTCTCAGAATTTAACGTACCTATTTTGTTTTTTATTCATTTTATTGAACAGATAGGGCAAAGTGGACTGTTTTAATGGTTTAAGTATGGGGTGTTTATCTTTTCCTTCTGTATTGCTAAAGAAATGTGTAATTTGTTTTTGTACTATTTTATAAATTTTGTCATTTTTGTTATAGTCAGTTCTATATATATTATGATTAGATTTATTTTGATTGAAAATGTCAAAACTTGTTTTATAGTTTAGTCTTAGTATTTCTCTTAATATTAATTTCGTTAAATATGTTTTATGGCTTACGTAATCCGGAAAATAGTTTTCAAATGTAGACACATATGTACAATGAGAGAATTGAGCACATACAAGCTGCATAATATTATTTTGTTTTGAGACATTTATGTGTCGGTTTTTGAGTATTTCACCAACTAGAATATTTGTATTTGAAAATATTGAAATATGGTAGTATAGGAATGATTGAAATTCTAGTGAGTTTTTGTCATTCGATCCGCCCAATATTACAACATAATCCAAGTTGGTGAAATCTTTACAAATTTTGTTACAATATTTCATGATTTCTTTCAGGGGAGCATTTGGTTTAATTATGGATGACACGTTGAAATCATTATATCCCAAAAGACTTTGCAACATATTTCTAACTCCTTTACCATTCTCATCACAAAATATCATAATCTTTCTTTTCCTTTTAATTTCTCCATCACTAAGATTAGAATCTTCTTTGAATTCAGTTGATGTATCACTGTTGACTGTTGTATTCAAACTATTTAATTCAGAATTGTTAGGTACATCCGAAACTTCTGTTACTGTCTGGTCTTGATTATTTGTTTCATCTATTTGATTGCTGTTGTGTTTTGTTTTCTTTATGCTTTTATTTATACTTCGTCTATTCTTATTGCTTTTTTGTTTTGTAGATTGTGTTGATGGGGATTTGCAAATATCTGTCAACTTATCAATGTTTTGTTCATATTTCATAACTTTTGCCTTGAGAGAGCCGTTCTCAATTATTAAGTCATTATACATTTTATCAACGGTTTTCAATTTATTTTCTAGAGTCAGTATTTTAAGATTCAATATGTTAATTTTTTTCTCATCATCCTTACTTTTTAGAACACCTAAATCGGGACAGCTGCGGCTAAGACCAGATTTCCCAACAATACTATCTTCGTCGCCACTATCACTATTCATATCATCATCATCGTCATCGCTATCGCTATCACTTTCAGAGCCCAGTGATGCAAATGAGTTCTCTGTGTTTATATTAACAACAACTTTTTTACGCTGGGTAATAAACTCGGCTGGAGTAGACGATCGAGGCATAGAAGTATCAGTTTTCGATATATCAGTTTTTGGTGTTGATGAGGATTTTGAGCGATTTGTTTTTTTAGGTTTTGATACGCACTCTAAACAATTCCAGTTTTGCTTCTTGGACATTATAAAGAAAAATTTTTCTGAAATCTGCGTGCATTCTACATGATATAGCTGACTGCAACTTTGGCATTTTAGAACTCGTTTAGTTGTTATATCTTTCCCACATTTTTTGCAGGAACGAACCTTACTTGAAATTTCTTTTGAAGATGTCATCGACATCATGCGGTTTTCATGTAAAGATTTCTCGTACCGTCAAATGGCTATAGTATGCGGGAAATATCCTCAATCGAAGCAATGTTGAGTGTATTACAGAATATTATTTTTCAGAATAGAATTATTCAGCTAAGGTGCTTGATCCTGAGTCTTGTAAATAAAGAACGAATAAGTGTAAAAAAAATAAATATAAAGTCACTTCGGCTAGGATCGATCCGATGCTTATTTCGTGGCAGGCAGACGTCCAAACCAATAGACCAGAGCCACTGTTACGCATGTGATTAAAATATTAAGTCTCTTCGTACAGAGTTCACTAAGCCGCATAACAACAAGAGTACTGGCTAGTCCAAAGGTCAATTTGAGCAACACAAATACGTAACGTTCGTTAGAATTTACAATTTAAAGTTAGACACACATACACTGTTTATTTATGTACTCTTTTTTGTTTTTTTAGCACTGTGGATCACAAAGTTTATAGTTTTAACGCTGTATTTTGTAAAGAGTATTTTTAAATGGCACTTCGAGTAGTATTTTAATTTTAGGCTTTTTAGCTTATGTTCTTAGTAAATATTTCCACAAACACTCTCACGCACTATTTAGACTATGATTAACGATAATAATAAACTTCTGTTGCTATATATACACAAATTATATTTATTTGATTAACAACATACGGAGCAATTATTTACTTAGCAGCGCCCTCTAGCGTACTGTTTTTATCGATGAAATTGGATTTAATAAGGACTGTGCCGTGTGGTGTCGGCAGAGTAGAATAGCACTACCCCAAGTCCGCCAGTGGGTATCGTAAGAAGCGATTGAAGGCTTCCGGAAAGTGGGCAGCAGCGCTTAACGTGTTTAACAGCTTAGTCCAGAACCGCCCAGCGTGGTGGGTGACTATTGGGCATTTTGCCTAATGGATAAAGTCAAAATGCAACGGCCCCTAGTTCCCGGCCGCCCTACTACCCCGGGCCAGAGCAGCGGCGCGAGTTATAGTGGAGCAGGGCGTGCGAAGAATCCACAAACTGACCCTGGCGACTTATATTAGACGCAGTTTGTGGCTCGACTAGAGCCTTCAAATCCTTGATGTAGAATTAGAAAAGATACGGTGGCATGTTGTTGGGTTGTCAGAAGTCGAAAGAGGGGGGGAGGACACTATTACCCTAGAATCAGGTCATCTATTACACTCTCCAAAAAAACTCAGTTTAACACTATTCCAAACGTGCGCACCGGCGATTGCAAGGCCCGATACAAGATCAAATTCAATACGAGAACGTAATATGGCTTGGTATGAATTTTAGTAGTTGTTCAGATGTGGACTAGAAACAATAACTAACCTAAATAACTGAACAACTGAACAACAACTAAACAACATCTGAACACCAACTGAACAACCTCTGAACAACATCAGTACAACAACTGAAAAACATCTGAACAACTTCTGAACAACCTAATAAAACAACGGAACAACAACCAAACCATACCACAACAACAACTGACAGGTGCGGCGGAAGATGGCAAAAAAAACTTCGTTTCATTTCTCAACTTTATCAAAGTAAAGAGCATTCTCATGAAGTCTATACGCTTCTGTGATTTGTATGAAACTGTATTTTCGATACGCAGAATGCATATAATAGGTCTTTATGCAACTGTTTTCGAGTTCATAATTCGAACATTATGAGTTAAAGTACATTTTTCCCATAAGTAATGGGTTATTTTGCCAAAGATGAGAGTGTCAAGTCTAGTCTTATACAACTGTATTTGAGTTGTTAATATAGTTCGTTATTGTCATATATAATTGAAGAAGATAGAGATAAGGAGAAGAAAAGGGTAAATTAGAGAACACAATGAAAAAAAAAGGCTGGATTATACAGAAATACACTGGAAATATTAGGATGCCGCTAAATCAGGATGACACTGCATAAGGTCCGCTGTAGAAAACAATTAATAATTAACCCCAAAACTAATCAACGAGTAACTCTGGATGATGCTAAAATCACAATATAATCACTCTTTTTTCAGGATATGAAATAACACTGAGGAAGTATAACCTTACGTCAGAATACAGAACAACACGACAAGGGCGTAATATCGTCGAACCCTGTAGAAAACTGCATCGTCAAATGCTGTCTCTAGCCACTGAAATAATTAACCACAACATCGATATCATTACGCAGTCAATTGCCACGGTGAGGCTGTTTCGACTAGGCAGGTCATCGTCAGGCACGGTGTAATCGTATAACAACCGACCTATCTACCAAACCAACCTAAGAATCTTAGACACACGTTGATCTACGTCAAAATGTATTCACGAGAAGATACCGATTGACACTAAACTTTAACAACAAACACCATTGAATTATATTGCCTGCAGGATAACAAAGAGACCACAGCAGCAACAGTCACTAATCTCGAACAATATCTGCATTTCACCAACCTCTAGAGAATCAAGACGGTTTATTTGCCAGAACATAGTTACACAAGATATTATTCCATAAAAGCACATAATGTTCAGCTCGCATGCAAGCGTGCAAATATTAAATAATGATGTCAGTTACAATTTACAAAATATAATATTAATAGTTATGTCAAATTAAATATTTTGTCCAATTAAATATGAGGTCACTTTAAATTTCAAAATAAACAATCATTGATATCTAAGAAAAATTCCATAATTCATGAATTCATTAACGCTATAAAATCAATTTTGTATCAGCCAATTCGTCAGGTTCGTCTTAAAGCTAGTTTCAGTGAGTGATTTAATATCCTCGGGAAGATTATTGTAAATTTTAATACACATATGATATTATTTTTTTCTGTAAATGGTCTTACGGGCAGGAGGTTTGTATAACATATTCATTATATGATATCTTCTTTGTCTTCCACTAATTTCACTTTGCTTCTGCCAGTACTTTGGGTTGTCTTTTACAAAGATGCAAACGTCTCTTACATACATACAAGGCAGTGGCTAAATAATTACCTTCTTAAAAAGCGGTTTACAGCTAGCATCAAATTCAGCATTACAAATTGCACGTATACTCTTTTTCTGAACCTAAGAACCTTAGAGTAATACGATCAAAACCTTTTACACACTTTGTGATCTCCACAAATATTTCATGAACAATACGAATCTAGGGCTCTACCAACGCTAGACGACAACAGTTTCTCCAAAAACTCCAGGATTCCCAAGACTTTACCAGATTCTAAACCTTACTTCAAAACGAACGAAAGACCAACTGGAACTGTCAATGCTGTTTATACCGTCGATCTTTTGCACTCCCTCACGAACGCAGTCATCAATGAGAGAACGTACTACAACGCCTCTAACGTCACTTTTGTCTATGTTGTCGTCTATAGCCAACACAGTGTGCAAATAAATCGCACCACATATGTCGGTTGTTGCCAGTGCTTTGCGTTTCGTTTTTGCGAGAATCAAATAGCAACTTAACAGAAAGAAATGGTAACAAAATGCAAACTGTCATTTAATTTCAGCCATTACCCACCAAAGTGTTATCAATCTACGACATATAATTCAATGCTTATGTCTAATTTCTTTATTAGTCTTGCGTTCTGCTCTATTTTCTTTCTTTTCCTCTACCTAAAATTTGTCTGTAAGAGATCGCTCTTAGCAATAATTTTAGGCCGCCTTTACACATATTTGCTTAAATTATGTCTGATATTTTTGTAACTAATTTTGCTGCGCAGCTATGTCCGTGTCTCGAATAGTTTAGTTGGGTTCCTGATGCTCTACATCAGCAAATCTTGACTCTCGATTCCTATATATGCAAGTAGAAGCGTCCGAGCCTACAGAACCACTTGTGCTATCTCGTATAGTTTAGCTGAGCTTTTTATGTTCCACTTGACCCTCGTATTCTTTGCGCCAGTAGAGCAAAAAATCTATAGTTTCAAATAATTTTACCTCTTACGTACCCCTTATTACTTTGTATTTATTTTTGACTGTAATAAGTTGAGATACAACACAATATTTGGAATTATGATATCTCGGTAAATAAACTCTCTGATAAGCTAATACACGATTTCCAAATTTCATTTGTTCTTTCGCCGAGATACAACTAGTAGAGTAACTTGTCTTCAATTTTTTGACTGGCAACTATGGTTGTGTGATTGTTTTCGGTAAAAAACTAAATGAAAAGACTTGAACAAATGCAAATTGTACATTATTTGGACAGTCTCGGTACGTAATCCGAAATTACATAAATTTTTAGGGTTCCGTACCTCCATGAAAAGAACTGAACCCTAAAAGGATCACTTTGTTATTACGTAGAGACATCAAGTCTACGGCTGCTGGTGAATGTAAAAAAAACAAGATCATTACCTAACCTAAAAAAATATACGGCCGTTAATGCTGTTAAACGCGTGATTTTAACCCTCTCAAGGGAATTAAAATTAAAAGATGCATTTTCTAATAGCATATTTCTTTTAAAATCTTTATAAGATGCATATTATTTACACATTATCAATATTTTGAAAATTAATCTCATTGTTGGCGAGTGCCCTTATTAACCTGTCAAAATTTGTTAGCGGACCAAGACTTGTGAAAACATTGAGTCATCGTGAATAACCGACTATCCTGGATCACTATGGCAAAATTATTCTACATTGTAGGGTTTGTGAGAAAAAAGTTGATTATTTTGATGCATGCATGAATACCTAAAACTTTATTTACAAAAACAAGTATATAAGTATTAATTTCAGCTATTTAGTTCCCGTAGTACAAGCTTTGCTTAGTTTGAGGCTAGATGGCGCTGTGTGATTTGTCCACGCAATAAAAATAAAAATAAACTTTGTAATTTGGCCTTGCATATTTTGCCAGGTTTCAACACTTTTTGTGCATATTTCAAGCGTTTTTTGTTCATATTTGCATGCATATATCAGGCTTTTTATGTTGCTTAAAATCCGGTCCTTAGTTATTAGGTACAAATTTTGGAAAAAACAATTTTAAAATGTGTTTGTTTGAGAAGGCCAAAAAAGAACAAAATTTTCTAATTGAGGGTAGTAGCACGCCTTAAACACTCCATACAGCGGGCTCATTTAAGATAACTGTAATTTTTACTAGCAAAAATTTGAGCGTGGCTCGCCTGCACACGTAAGCAAGCCAGGATTAATAATTGGAAATATTGTTTACTAGCTTTTACCCACGACTTCGTCCGCGTTAAATAGTTTTTTTAGGCACAGGTTCCAAAGTAGATCTGTATATTCATAGTAGGTATGACAGTGATATTAGAACAGTTTTTATCTCCACTGTTACGGATGACTTGCTTGCTTCTATTATTAAAGGGACAATTCAAAATTTGCTATCCGTTGTACTGCCCTGAGAGATCAATATTTATAACCATTGAATACAAAAGTCAGTAAATAACGAAAAAATCTTCGGTAAAAAGTTGCCAATATCCTTTCTCAGCTTATTCCCATCATACTGAACAACTTTTGTTATGGATCCATTTCTGTATCTCTAATAGTTAAGGTGGGCTCCTGATGGTACACCTGGTGGTCTACATAAGATACTCCAGATCCTCTATGTCCTTGTGAAAAGAAGCAGCTCATCATACTGAACAACTTTTCTTTTGGAACCATGCCTGTATCTATAATAGTTTAGCTGGGCTCCTGGTGGTACACCTGGTGGTCTACATAAGGTACTTCAGATACTCAATGTCCTTGTAGAAAGAAGCAGCCCATTATACTGAACAACTTTTGTTTTGGAACCATTTCTTTATCTCTTATAGTTTAGGTGGGTTTCTGATGGTACACCTGGTGGTCTACATAAGATACTCCAGATCCTCTATGTCCTTGTGAAAAGAAGCAGCCCATCATACCGTACAACTTTTGTTTTGGAACCATGCCTGTATTTCTAATAGTTTAGCTGGGCACCTGATGGTACACCTGGTGGTCTACATAAGGTACTCCAGATCCCCAATTTCCTTGTGAAAAGAAGCGGCCCATCATAGTGAACATCTTTTGTTCGAGAACCATTCCTGTATTTCTAATAGTTTAGCTGGGCTCCTGATGGTACACCTGGTGGTCTACATAAGGTACTCCAGATCCTCTATGTCCTTGTGGAAAGAAGGGGCCCATCATAATGAACAACTTTTGTTTTGGAACCATTTCTGTATCTCTAATAGTTTAGGTGGGCTCCTGATGGTACACCTGGTGGTCTACATAAGATACTCCAGATCCTCTATGTCCTTGTGAAAAGAAGCAGCCCATCATACTGAACAACTTTTCTTTTGGAACCATGCCTGTATCTCTAATAGTTTAGCTGGGCTCCTGATGGTACACCTGGTGGTCTACATAAGGTACTCCAGATCCTCAATGTCCTTGTTATAAGAAGCAGCCCATCATACTGAACAACTTTTGTTTTAGAACCATGCCTGTATCTCTAATAGTTTAGCTGGGCTCCTGATGGTGCACCTGGTGGTCTACATAAGGTACTCCAGATCCTCAATTTCCTTGTGAAAAGAAGCAGCCCATCATACCGTACAACTTTTGTTTTGGAACCATGCCTGTATTTCTAATAGTTTAGCTGGGCACCTGATGGTACACCTGGTGGTCTACATAAGGTACTCCAGATCCCCAATTTCCTTGTGAAAAGAAGCGGCCCATCATAGTGAACATCTTTTGTTCGAGAACCATTCCTGTATTTCTAATAGTTTAGCTGGGCTCCTGATGGTACACCTGGTGGTCTACATAAGGTACTCCAGATCCTCTATGTCCTTGTGGAAAGAAGGGGCCCATCATAATGAACAACTTTTGTTTTGGAACCATTTCTGTATCTCTAATAGTTTAGGTGGGCTCCTGATGGTACACCTGGTGGTCTACATAAGATACTCCAGATCCTCTATGTCCTTGTGAAAAGAAGCAGCCCATCATACTGAACAACTTTTCTTTTGGAACCATGCCTGTATCTCTAATAGTTTAGCTGGGCTCCTGATGGTACACCTGGTGGTCTACATAAGGTACTCCAGATCCTCAATGTCCTTGTTATAAGAAGCAGCCCATCATACTGAACAACTTTTGTTTTAGAACCATGCCTGTATCTCTAATAGTTTAGCTGGGCTCCTGGTGGTACACCTGGTGGTCTACATCTGTACTCCAGACTCTCGAATGGTGATAAAAAGTAGCCTATGTCCGTTCTCAGTATGCTAGCAATCTTTGCGCCAAGTTTCATGAAGATCGGTTCAGCGGTTTGGCCGTGAAAGCGTAGCAGACAGACAGACAGACAGACGACAGAGTTACTTTCGCATTTATAATATTAGTGTGGATTCATGATATGGCTCAATGGTAGGTAGTTTACGCAACTGTCATCAAATTCCTATTTATATGCAGTAACAAACACAATTTTAACCACACAGCAAAAAAACTCAAAAATAAAATTTTCCTTACCTCCACATCGGCGATTGCAAGTTGAGTGTTCGTTCTGTTTGTATAATTATTATAATTATATACAACATACTATTGGTAATTCTGTGCTAGTAGTTTTAGTGGGGTATCATATTAAAGGGCTTGATGTGCATCTTACGGAACCGTCGTTGGGTGTTTCCGACTCACCTATGGCCGTGTTTTTTACTTACATTACCTTGATTTGTAATTCAAATCAGGTATAAATACCGGAACAGATTTTTTTCCTCAGTTGTAACTTTGAAATCATCATGAAGATCTTTTATGGTAAGCAAATTGTTTCATCTATATTATATCTTTCTAATTTTCTTTTTTATTATTTTTATGAGCGTTATACCAATACACAAAATTTTACCAATTCAGTATCATTTCCATTAAAATATGTGTCCAGTTGAAACAGCAAGGTATTTTGGTCATGTACAGATTATCAGCAATGATACGTAGATTTGTACATGTAACTTTTGTCTCTGCGCTAAACTTCTTAACCGTCCAGTGGCG
Organism: Tuta absoluta; assembly: GCA_027580185.1. Taxonomy (NCBI): domain Eukaryota; kingdom Metazoa; phylum Arthropoda; class Insecta; order Lepidoptera; family Gelechiidae; genus Tuta; species Tuta absoluta. The sequence continues at coordinate 2,134,332 of JAQAHW010000052.1, forward strand.
CCCTCCCATGTTTTTAACTAATTTCTCGTAATTTGAAACAAATATCTAAAATCTAAAACGGACAAACTGTTGCCCTGAACGATAAATTTATTCCAAAATACAACAATGAGCTTTTTCTTGTGTTTTAAATTTCAAATAATTAAAATGGAATATAGTAGCCAACGTTTTCCGTTTTAGTGATTTTGAAGACGCGTAATATTGTAAAGCTTATTGTTGTACCTTAAAATACACTTATCGTATAGGACAACAATTTGTCTGTCTTAGATTTTTGATATTTGTTCTAGATTTTAAGAAATTATTAAAAAAACAGGTGAGGGCGCCACTGGACGGTCGGCGCCGCCTTAAGGCGAATGTAGTCGTGAACGGCCTCTTTATACGAACAATCTATCAGAATGTCCGTTTCTCAAGTTTTAAGTATTATCCATAAGTATAATTTAAATCAATGAAATATTCGCTGTAATGAAAGTTATGTCAATCGATACCAAAAGAGAAACATAACTATCTTAAGCTCCTGAGACCGCATGTCCTCGCATGAATATATCAACAAAAAATAAACCAACATATCTTCCTTCAAAGATATGAAAAAACAGTTTTTGACAGAACAGTCTATCTTAAAAAATCTTCTGACAAGAGATAACCAATGAATCACCAGCATGGCTACTATTAGCTACGTTTGTGAGCATTGTCATGACATAAGTTCCATAAAACAAGTTTTTTGATAAAAATGCCATCAAGAATATTCTATGTATTAGTCAGATATTTTAGCAAAAAAAGAAAAATCTTAGGCATGACATGATTGAAAAGTTAAAGTTCTCGTATGAGTACATGCGGAAAGACATCTTCATGTATGAAAATATTTTATTTCTTTTATTAATTATGTACCTGCTTATTTCTTAAACTGCAGATTTGAACCCATTTTTTTAATGAAAACAATGATTTATCCTTTTCTTTATTTATCGTAAGCACAACTAAGAAAAGCTAAGGACTTTTTTCTTAAATGGCACAAAAATGACACTTATATCGGGGTCGTCAACAAAAATGTTTAATATATGGAGGTTGATAATATTCAGTTATATTCCTACCCAAAATTTCGATATTCCATTAGATTTTATAACCCCCCAAAAAAAAAATGCCAAATTATGTTAGACAAAATCATATCGGGAACATACGTCGTTGAGACCGTAATTATGTACTCATTCGAGAACATTGAGGAAAATCAGGTGTAAAACAATTTATCACATAAAAATAATAGTTTGGTACCGTCGTCGATCTCTTCAGGACTCATAGCGGAATTTGAAAAACATACGTTGTTGAGACCGTAATTATGTACCCACTTGAGAACATTTAGGAAAATCAGGTGTAAGACAAAATAACACATATAAATAATAAATTGGTATCGTCGACCTCTCCAAGACTCGGGAGCTTTAAAGTTATAAAAAAAGGCAGCTTTCTTCATTCATAATGCATTTATGCTAGAAACAAAATCAATTTGGCGTTTTTCTACTTATACACACACACATTACGCCTTTATATTTCTGTAGGAAAAACATCAGTGGCTGTAAAAAAACGGTCGTCATCGCCACGATCAATAAACATAATCTACATTATACACTTATATTATAAAGCGGAAAGATTTGATTGTTTGTTTGTTTGATTTCAATTGGCTCCGAAACTACTGAACTGATTTAAAATAATATTTTACCATTACATTCCTACATTATCCCTGATGAACAAGGACTATATTAAAATGTCTCATTCCGGCGGGAAAATGATTAGCAGCGGTTGATGTCGCTGCTAACTAGTTTTCTATATCAATTAATTGATCTGTATTATTTGTTTAAGTTTTCTCCCTGATCCTGGTCCTGGCATCGATGCTTGGAGCTGCAACAGCTGCAACACAAATCCAATCGGAAATGCGACCACATACACCAAAACCGGACCATTCAAGCTGTACGTATAATTTAGATTTACGATACAAAAATAATTTAAACACTTTACTACTCAATCAAATGCCGGGGACTTTCTTAAAATTATGTGTATATACAAGTATCACAAAAAAACAATTGTAAATGGATTTGTTGAATTGCATTCATTGTTCATTAAGCTGTTGCTATATTTCTTAAAATCTTGAAAAGCAACTATTAACATACATGGTCATTTATTTGTAAATTTTCATTTTGTCGCTTATTTCCTTTGTAAATTATCCTTTCGGCTTAAATAAACACAAAATAGGTCAAAACGACATTGTATTGGTACAAGATATGTTTTGAACCTCGTTATATCATCTTCTTGAATAACTTTGGGAATTCGAATAAAATCCTAGGAATTTGTCCAAATTCCTAGATCCGTTTTGAATTTTGCCGACTTCCTGTTTTTTTTTTGTTTTATGCGTTGTGAAATAGTTGCTCAAATACAATAAATATAACTTACCAGCCAGTTTGATCCTGTACTGATGAATGAGGTACTTTGTGAAACATTAATATATTTTTATTTTTTGCAGAGCACTTTTTGCTGATTTAAGATGCAGAAGACCAGACTCCTTCTTTATTGTTAAACTTTGTTTGCTATTAAAAAAACTGATCAGAAGTAAATGTTGTATTTTATTTCATAACGTAGTTGCTTCTACCTGCCTCATGTTCGTTCGACGCCTCGGTGTCCCACACAAAAGAAGAATATTCCAACTATTAAATTAAGCGGGTACATTAAATCGTGCAGGTCAGTTCTTTCTCAGTTCAACCGTTCAAAATGATCGTCAAAAATAACAAATATAAAAATCCACATAACCTAGTAACACTTTTAGAACTTGCAATACATATGACAACAGTAAGGCTAATGCACACGGTCAGAGTTATCACCGCAGTTAAATATTTAGCGTCCCCTAAAAGCGTTGCTTAATGAGCATCCAGCTTAATTCGGCATCACCAGCTGACCAATTACATAGAATCATGCGTTTCAGGGGCTGAAAACGTTTATTCAGCTATTTCAAACAATGTTAAAGTGATATGTAGCACGTTTTTGATAAAAAAAGGTTTTTGTTCAAAAACTTAATTTTAATTTGTAGCTAAGGTCTTTGATAAAACACTGGCAGATGAAAAAAACAAAATTAAAATCAATCATTAAACTAAAACAGTTCAAGTTTTTTGTGTAGCTTATAGCCATAAAAACGTACGTTATTAAATACAAAAACAAATGATAATAAAAAGATTCCACATAAATAAAAATATAGAATCTAAATCTCTTAAGTGAAAAGGCATATCAATCGAAAAAGAAACAATCTTAAATATATTCCTAAAGTATCAACTAATGGAAAGGAAATCTTTGATAAGTGCTTTCATGGCATAATGAGCACTGTCGTCAAAACGGAAAGCAATATTCAGCCTTCATAGATCTAGATGTGCACGCCTAATCCTCCTGTCTTGTAGAAGTCTCACTTTCTGTAGGTAAGCTAGAAGAAATTTCTTAGTAGAAATAAGTTGTCCTGTTGTGTAGTCATTCTTTGTATGTTATGTCTCTAGTAATGTTTCTTGTGTGCAATAAATGGTTAATAATAATTATAATAATAACATCGACACAACTACCAATCATGCTATTAATTAGTGTTTTTGAAGATTTCAGGCCTTTTTATCGATGAAATTGGATTTTATAAGGACTGTGCCGTGTGGTGTCGGCAGAGTAGAATAGCACTACCCCAAGTCCGCCAGTGGGTATCGTAAGAAGCGATTGAAGACTTCCGGAAAGTGGGCAGCAGCGCTTAACGTGTTTAACAGCTTAGTCCAGAACCGCCCAGCGTGGTGGGTGACTATTGGGCATTTTGCCTAATGGATAAAGTCAAAATGCAACGGCCCCTAGTTCCCGGCCGCCCTACTACCCCGGGCCAGAGCAGCGGCGCGAGTTATATGGGAGCAGAGCGTGCGAAGAATCCACAAACTGACCCTGGCGACCTATATTGGACGCAGTTTGTGGCTTGACTAGAGCCTTCAAATCCTTGAGGTAGAATTAGAAAAGATACGGTGGCATGTTGTTGGGTTGTCAGAAGTCGAAAGAGGGGGAGAGGACACTATAACCCTAGAATCAGGTTACCTATTACACTCTCACAAAAAACTCAGTTTAACACTATTCCAAACGTCCGCACTGGCGATTGCAAGGCCCGATACAAGGTCAAATTCAATACAAGAACGTAATATGGCTTGGTATGAATTTTAGGAATTGTTCAGATGTGGACTTAAAACAATAACTTACCTCAATAACTGAACAACTGTACAACAACTAAACAACATCTGAACACCAACTGAACAACCTCTGAACAACATCAGTACAACAACTGAAAAACATCTAAACAACAACTGAACAACCTAATAAAACAACGGAACAACAACCGAACCATTACCATACAACAACAACTGACAGGTGCGGCGGAAGATGGCAAAAAAACATTTCTCAACTTTATCAAAGTAAGAACATTCTCATGAAGTCAATACGCTTCTGTGATTTGTATGAAACTATAATGCATATAATAGGTCTTTATGCAACTGTTTTCGAGTTCATAATTCGAACATTATGAGACGAGTGTAGATAAATATTTTTAATTTATCATATCAACGTTAAACAAATTTATCTTGAACAAACATGGTAGTTATGAGCATGTCTATTAAATAAAGTACGTGTCACAAGCGGCACGCCAATAAATTTGAATATACTCAAAAACCGAACGTCGTTTGATTTATTTACTGCCTAAAATTTTTCTTTAGTTTGGCAGATATACCAAAAATTAGTAAGGTTTCATAAAATCAATTAACTTATTTTTAATGTATACAAATTTTTTATAACTATGGTAAGGTGAACGCACACTTGTCAGCGCCGCGCATAGTACGCGTCGCAGTGCTGCATAATCTGAATGTTGGCAGATGAGCTCACACACCTATCCACGCTCACCACGCTGACCACGCTCCACAGACGCATCTCAACAAATTGTTGTGGCTATTAAAGTACATTTTTCCCATAAGTAATGGGTTATTTTGCCAAAGATGAGAGTGTCAAGTCTAGTCTTATACAACTGTATTTTAGTTGTTTATATAATTCGTTATTGTCATATATTGAAGAAGATAGAGATAAGGAGAAGAAAAGGGTAAATAAGAGAACACTATGAAAATAAAGGCTGGAACATACAGAAATACACTGGAAATATAAGGATGCCGCTAAATCAGGATGACACTGCATAAGGTCCGCTGTAGAAAAAAATATAGAATTAACCCCAAAACTAATCAACGAGTAACTCTGGATGATGCTAAAATCACAATATAATCACTCTTTTTTCAGGATATGGAATAACACTGAGGAAGTATAACCTTACGTCAGAATACAGAACAACACGACAAGGGCGTAATATCGTCGAACCCTGTAGAAAACTGCATCGTCAAATGCTGTCTCTAGCCACTGAAATAATTAACCACAACATCGATATCATTACGCAGTCAATTGCCACGGTGAGGCTGTTTCGACTAGGCAGGTCATCGTCAGGCACGGTGTAATCGTATAACAACCGACCTATCTACCAAACCAACCTAAGAATCTTAGACACACGTTGATCTACGTCAAAATGTATTCACGAGAAGATACCGATTGACACTAAACTTTAACAACAAACACCATTGAAATATACTGCCTGCAGGATTACAAAGAGACCAAAGCAGCAACAGTCACTTATCTCGAACAATCTCTGCATTTCACCAACCTCTAGAGAATCAAGACAGTTTATTTGCCAGAACATAGTTACACAAGATATTATTCCATAAAAGCACATATGGCGGGTGACAGGCGTGATGCCAATAGGCAGAATGGAGGGTTCCAGGTGGAGTCGGGAAAAGGGTAGCTACCCGCCTGGCCGGGTGTTGTGGCCAGGGGACCGACTGGTCCACCTGGATAGAATTGGATGTTGTATATATATATGCGTTGCGCGGTGAAACACTTCGATACCGCGTTTCAGGCTCTTTGTTCTGTCACGTGGCGCCATCTAGCAGATATGTTGGAACTTCTGTTGCGTCTTTCTTGCTCGTGAACCACTTGGAGTGAGCTTCTTGTCGTAGCTCCCAGAGGTCGCTACAGTACTCCTCCTCAAGACCGGAGGTCGATACCGTCAGCGAGCGAAGTGGAGCTGATGACGTCATGTAGCGTGATGATGCAGTCAAGCGTGGCGAAGCAGTGCTGGTTCCAATGTCCACGGTGAGTCGGGACGTCTACGGTGAGTCGAGACGATGATGGAAGACCAGTGAAGCTGCCGTGCTGTGACGCGATGGGTGCTGATGACGTAGTAGTTGGGTGCATGTTGTAGTGGTAGATGCGTGGTTGAAGGCTGCGAAGTCCAAGGTAGGGGTCACCAATATGGCGGGTGACAGGCGTGATGCCAATAGGCAGAATGGAGGGTTCCAGGTGGAGTCGGGAAAAGGGTAGCTACCCGCCTGGCCGGGTGTTGTGGCCAGGGGACCGACTGGTCCACCTGGATAGAATTGGATGTTGTATATATGCGTTGCGCGGTGAAACACTTCGATACCGCGTTTCAGGCTCTTTGTTCTGTCACGTGGCGCCATCTAGCAGATATGTTGGAACTTCTGTTGCGTCTTGCTTGCTCGTGAACCACTTGGAGTGAGCTTCTTGTCGTAGCTCCCAGAGGTCGCTACACACATAATGTTCAGCTCGCATGCAAGCGTGCAAATATTAAATAATGATGTCAGTTACAATTTACAAAATATAATATTAATAGTTATGTCAAATTAAATATTTTGTCCAATTAAATATGACGTCACTTTAAATTTCAAAATAAACAATCATTGATATCTAAGAAAAATTCCATAATTCATGAATTCATTAACGCTACAAAATCAATTTTGTATCAGCCAATTCGTCAGGTTCGTCTTAAAGCTAGTTTCAGTGAGTGATTTAATATCCTCGGGAAGATTATTGTACATTTTAATACACATATGATATTATTTTTTCTATATAAATGGTCTTACGGGCAGGAGGTTTGTATAACATATTCATTATATGATTTTTTCTTTGTCTTCCACTAATTTCACTTTGCTTCTGCCAGTACTTTGGGTTGTCTTTTACAAAGATGCAAACGTCTCTTACATACATACAAGGCAGTGGCAAAATAATTAACTTCTTAAAAAGCGGTTTACAGCTAGCATCAAATTCAGCATTACAAATTGCACGTATACTCTTTTTCTGAACCTAAGAACCTTAGAGTAATACGATCAAAACCTTTTACACACTTTGTGATCTCCACAAATATTTCATGAACAATACGAATCTAGGGCTCCACCAACGCTAGACGACAACAGTTTCTCCAAAAACTCCAGGATTCCCAAGACTTTACCGGATTCTAAACCTTACTTCAAAACGAACAAAAGACCAACTGGAACTGTCAATACTGTTTATACCGTCGATCTTTTGCGCTCCCTCTTGAACGCAGTCATCAATGAGAGAACGTACTACAACGCCTCTAACGTCACTTTTGTCTATGTTATCGTCTATAGCCAACACAGTGTGCAAATAAATCGCACCACATATGTCGGTTGTTGCCAGTGCTTTGCGTTTCGTTTTTGCGAGAATCAAATAGCAACTTAACAGAAAGAAATGGTAACAAAACGCAAACTGTCATTTAATTTCAGCTATTACCCACCAACGTGTTATCAATCTTCGACATATAATTCAATGCTTATGTCTTATTTCTTTATTACTCTTGCGTTCTGCTCTATTTTCTATCTTAGCAATAATTTTAGGCCGCCTTTACACATATTTGCTTAAATTATGTCTGATATTTTTGTAACTAATTTTGCTGCGCAGCTATGTCCGTGTCTCGAATAGTTTAGTTGGGTTCCTGATGCTCTACATCAGCAAATCTTGACTCTCGATTCCTTTATATGCAAGTAGAAGCGTCCGAGCCTACAGAACCACTTGTGCTATCTCGTATAGTTTAGCTGAGCTTTTTATGTTCCACTTGACCCTCGTATTCTTTGCGCCAGTAGAGCAAAAAATCTATAGTTTCAAATAATTTTACCTCTTACGTACCCCTTATTACTTTGTATTTATTTTTGACTGTAATAAGTTGAGATACAACACAATATTTGGAATTATGATATCTCGGTAAATAAACTCTCTGATAAGCTAATACACGATTTCCAAATTTCATTTGTTCTTTCGCCGAGATACAACTAGTAGAGTAACTTGTCTTCAATTTTTTGACTGGCAACTATGGTTGTGTGATTGTTTTCGGTAAAAAACTAAATGAAAAGACTTGAACAAATGCAAATTGTACATTATTTGGACAGTCTCGGTACGTAATCCGAAATTACATAAATTTTTAGGGTTCCGTACCTCCATGAAAAGAACTGAACCCTAAAAGGATCACTTTGTTATTACGTAGAGACATCAAGTCTACGGCTGCTGGTGAATGTAAAAAAAACAAGATCATTACCTAACCTAAAAAAATATACGGCCGTTAATGCTGTTAAACGCGTGATTTTAACCCTCTCAAGGGAATTAAAATTAAAAGATGCATTTTCTAATAGCATATTTCTTTTGAAATCTTTATAAGATGCATATTATTTACACATTATCAATATTTTGAAAATTAATCTCATTGTTGGCGAGTGCCCTTATTAACCTGTCAAAATTTGTTAGCGGACCTAGACTTGTGAAAACATTGAGTCATCGTGAATTACCGACTATCCTGGATCACTATGGCAAAATTATTCTACATTGTAGGGTTTGTGAGAAAAACGTTGATTATTTTGATGCATGCATGAATACCTAAAACTTTATTTACAAAAACAAGTATATAAGTATTAATTTCAGCTATTTAGTTCCCGTAGTACAAGCTTTGCTTAGTTTGAGGCTAGATGGCGCTGTGTGATTTGTCCACGCAATAAAAATAAAAATAAACTTTGTAATTTGGCCTTGCATATTTTGCCAGGTTTCAACACTTTTTGTGCATATTTCAAGCGTTTTTTGTTCATATTTGCATGCATATATCAGGCTTTTTATGTTGCTTAAAATCCGGTCCTTAGTTATTAGGTACAAATTTTGGAAAAAACAATTTTAAAATGTGTTTGTTTGAGAAGGCCAAAAAAGAACAAAATTTTCTAATTGAGGGTAGTAGCACGCCTTAAACACTCCATACAGCGGGCTCATTTAAGATAACTGTAATTTTTACTAGCAAAAATTTGAGCGTGGCTCGCCTGCACACGTAAGCAAGCCAGGATTAATAATTGGAAATATTGTTTACTAGCTTTTACCCACGACTTTGTCCGCGTTAAATAGTTTTTTTAGGCACAGGTTCCAAAGTAGATCTGTATATTCATAGTAGGTATGACAGTGATATTAGAACAGTTTTTATCTCCACTGTTACGGATGACTTGCTTGCTTCTATTATTAAAGGGACAATTCAAAATTTGCTATCCGTTGTACTGCCCTGAGAGATCAATATTTATAACCATTGAATACAAAAGTCAGTAAATAACGAAAAAATCTTCGGTAAAAAGTTGCCAATATCCTTTCTCAGCTTATTCCCATCATACTGAACAACTTTTGTTATGGATCCATTTCTGTATCTCTAATAGTTTAGGTGGGCTCCTGATGGTACACCTGGTGGTCTACATAAGATACTCCAGATCCTCTATGTCCTTGTGAAAAGAAGCAGCTCATCATACTGAACAACTTTTCTTTTGGAACCATGCCTGTATCTATAATAGTTTAGCTGGGCTCCTGGTGGTACACCTGGTGGTCTACATAAGGTACTTCAGATACTCAATGTCCTTGTAGAAAGAAGCAGCCCATTATACTGAACAACTTTTGTTTTGGAACCATTTCTTTATCTCTTATAGTTTAGGTGGGTTTCTGATGGTACACCTGGTGGTCTACATAAGATACTCCAGATCCTCTATGTCCTTGTGAAAAGAAGCAGCCCATCATACCGTACAACTTTTGTTTTGGAACCATGCCTGTATTTCTAATAGTTTAGCTGGGCACCTGATGGTACACCTGGTGGTCTACATAAGGTACTCCAGATCCCCAATTTCCTTGTGAAAAGAAGCGGCCCATCATAGTGAACATCTTTTGTTCGAGAACCATTCCTGTATTTCTAATAGTTTAGCTGGGCTCCTGATGGTACACCTGGTGGTCTACATAAGGTACTCCAGATCCTCTATGTCCTTGTGGAAAGAAGGGGCCCATCATAATGAACAACTTTTGTTTTGGAACCATTTCTGTATCTCTAATAGTTTAGGTGGGCTCCTGATGGTACACCTGGTGGTCTACATAAGATACTCCAGATCCTCTATGTCCTTGTGAAAAGAAGCAGCCCATCATACTGAACAACTTTTCTTTTGGAACCATGCCTGTATCTCTAATAGTTTAGCTGGGCTCCTGATGGTACACCTGGTGGTCTACATAAGGTACTCCAGATCCTCAATGTCCTTGTTATAAGAAGCAGCCCATCATACTGAACAACTTTTGTTTTAGAACCATGCCTGTATCTCTAATAGTTTAGCTGGGCTCCTGATGGTGCACCTGGTGGTCTACATAAGGTACTCCAGATCCTCAATTTCCTTGTGAAAAGAAGCGGTCCATCATAATGAACAACTTTTGTTTTGGAACCATGCCTGTATCTATAATAGTTTAGCTGGGCTCCTGGTGGTACACCTGGTGGTCTACATCTGTACTCCAGACTCTCGAATGGTAATAAAAAGTAGCCTATGTCCGTTCTCGGTATGCTAGCAATCTTTGCGCCAAGTTTCATGAAGATCGGTTCAGCGGTTTGGCCGTGAAAGCGTAGCAGACAGACAGACAGACAGACGACAGAGTTACTTTCGCATTTATAATATTAGTGTGGATTCATGATATGGCTCAATGGTAGGTAGTTTACGCAACTGTCATCAAATTCCTATTTATATGCAGTAACAAACACAATTTTAACCACACAGCAAAAAAACTCAAAAATAAAATTTTCCTTACCTCCACATCGGCGATTGCAAGTTGAGTGTTCGTTCTGTTTGTATAATTATTATAATTATATACAACATACTATTGGTAATTCTGTGCTAGTAGTTTTAGTGGGGTATCATATTAAAGGGCTTGATGTGCATCTTACGGAACCGTCGTTGGGTGTTTCCGACTCATCTATGGCCGTGTTTTTTACTTACATTACCTTGATTTGTAATTCAAATCAGGTATAAATACCGGAACAGATTTTTTTCCTCAGTTGTAACTTTGAAATCATCATGAAGATCTTTTATGGTAAGCAAATTGTTTCATCTATATTATATCTTTCTAACTTTCTTTTTTATTATTTTTATGAGCGTTATACCAATACACAAAATTTTACCAATTCAGTATCATTTCTATTAAAATATGTGTCCAGTTGAAACAGCAAGGTATTTTGGTCATGTACAGATTATCAGCAATGATACGTAGATTTGTACATGTAACTTTTGTCTCTGCGCTAAACTTCTTAACCGTCCAGTGGCGCCCTCCCATGTTTTTAACTAATTTCTCGTAATTTGAAACAAATATCTAAAATCTAAAACGGACAAACTGTTGCCCTGAACGATAAATTTATTCCAAAATACAACAATGAGCTTTTTCTTGTGTTTTAAATTTCAAATAATTAAAATGGAATATAGTAGCCAACGTTTTCCGTTTTAGTGATTTTGAAGACGCGTAATATTGTAAAGCTTATTGTTGTACCTTAAAATACACTCATCGTATAGGACAACAATTTGTCTGTCTTAGATTTTTGATATTTGTTCTAGATTTTAAGAAATTATTAAAAAACAGGTGAGGGCGCCACTGGACGGTCGGCGCCGCCTTAAGGCGAATGTAGTCGTGAACGGCCTCTTTATACGAACAATCTATCAGAATGTCCGTTTCTCAAGTTTTAAGTATTATCCATAAGTATAATTTAAATCAATGAAATATTCGCTGTAATGAAAGTTATGTCAATCGATACCAAAAGAGAAACATAACTATCTTAAGCTCCTGAGACCGCATGTCGTCGCATGAATATATCAACAAAAAATAAACCAACATATCTTCCTTCAAAGATATGAAAAAACAGTTTTTGACAGAACAGTCTATCTTAAAAATTCTTCTGACAAGAGATAACCAATAAATCACCAGCATGGCTACTATTAGCTACGTTTGTGAGCATTGTCATGACATAAGTTCCATAAAACAAGTTTTTTGATAAAAATGTCTTAATGCCATCAAGAATATTCTATGTATTAGTATTAGTCAGATATTTTTGCAAAAAAAGAAAAATCTTAGGCATGACATGATTGAAAAGTTAAAGTTCTCGTATGAGTACATGCGGAAAGACATCTTCATGTATGAAAATATTTTATTTCTTTTATTAATTATGTACCTGCTTATTTCTTAAACTGCAGATTTGAACCCATTTTTTTAATGAAAATAATGATTTATCCTTTTATTTATTTATCGTAAGCACAACTAAGAAAAGCTAAGGACTTTTTTCTTAAATGACACAAAAATGACACTTATATCGGGGTTGTCAACAAAAATGTTTAATATATGGAGGTTGATAATATTCAGTTATATTCCTACCCAAAATTTCGATATTCCATTAGATTTTATAACCCCCCAAAAAAAAATGCCAAATTATGTTAGACAAAATCATATCGGGAACATACGTCGTTGAGACCGTAATTATGTACTCATTCGAGAACATTGAGGAAAATCAGGTGTAAAACAATTTATCACATAAAAATAATAGTTTGGTACCGTCGTCGATCTCTTCAGGACTCATAGCGGAATTTGAAAAACATACGTTGTTGAGACCGTAATTATGTACCCACTTGAGAACATTTAGGAAAATCAGGTGTAAGACAAAATAACACATATAAATAATAAATTGGTATCGTCGACCTCTCCAAGACTCGGGAGCTTTAAAGTTATAAAAAAAGGCAGCTTTCTTCATTCATAATGCATTTATGCTAGAAACAAAATCAATTTGGCGTTTTTCTACTTATACACACACACATTACGCCTTTATATTTCTGTAGGAAGAACATCAGTGGCTGTAAAAAAACGGTCGTCATCGCCACGATCAATAAACATAATCTACATTATACACTTATATTATAAAGCGGAAAGATTTGATTGTTTGTTTGTTTGATTTCAATTGGCTCCGAAACTACTGAACTGATTTAAAATAATATTTTACCATTGCATTCCTACATTATCCCTGATGAACAAGGACTATATGAAAATGTCTCATTCCGGCGGGAAAATGATTAGCAGCGGTTGATGTCGCTGCTAACTAGTTTTCTATATCAATTAATTGATCTGTATTATTTGTTTAAGTTTTCTCCCTGATCCTGGTCCTGGCATCGATGCTTGGAGCTGCAACAGCTGCAACACAAATGCAATCGGAAATGCGACCACATACACCAAAACCGGACAATGGAAGCTGTACGTATAATTTAGATTTACGATACAAAAATAATTTAAACACTTTACTACTCAATCAAATGCCGGGGACTTTCTTAAAATTATGTGTATATACAAGTATCACAAAAAAACAATTGTAAATGGATTTGTTGAATTGCATTCATTGTTCATTAAGCTGTTGCTATATTTCTTAAAATCTTGAAAAGCAACTATTAACATACATGGTCATTTATTTGTAAATTTTCATTTTGTCGCTTATTTCCTTTGTAAATTATCCTTTCGGCTTAAATAAACACAAAATAGGTCAAAACGACATTGTATTGGTACAAGATATGTTTTGAACCTCGTTATATCATCTTCTTGAATAACTTTGGGAATTCGAATAAAATCCTAGGAATTTGTCCAAATTCCTAGATCCGTTTTGAATTTTGCCGACTTCCTGTTTTTTTTTTTGTTTTATGCGTTGTGAAATAGTTGCTCAAATACAATAAAATATATAACTTACCAGCCAGTTTGATCCTGTACTGATGAATGAGGTACTTTGTGAAACATTTATATATTTTTATTTTTTGCAGAGCACTTTTTGCTGATTTAAGATGCAGAAGACCAGACTCCTTCTTTATTGTTAAACTTTGTTTGCTATTAAAAAAACTGATCAGAAGTAAATGTTGTATTTTATTTCATAACGTAGTTGCTTCTACCTGCCTCATGTTCGTTCGACGCCTCGGTGTCCCACACAAAAGAAGAATATTTCAACTATTAAATTAAGCAAGTACATTAAATCGTGCAGGTCAGTTCTTTCTCAGTTCAACCGTTCAAAATGATCGTCAAAAATAACAAATATAAAAATCCACATAACCTAGTAACACTTTTAGAACTTGCAATACATATGACAACAGTAAGGCTAATGCACACGGTCAGAGTTATCACCGCAGTTAAATATTTAGCGTCCCCTAAAAGCGTTGCTTAATGAGCATCCAGCTTAATTCGGCATCGCCAGCTGACCAATTACATAGAATCATGCGTTTCAGGGGCTGAAAACGTTTATTCAGCTATTTCAAACAATGTTAAAGTGATATGTAGCACGTTTTTGATAAAAAAAGGTTTTTGTTCAAAAACCTAATTTTAATTTGTAGCTAAGGTCTTTGATAAAACACTGGCAGATGAAAAAAACAAAATTAAAATCAATCATTAAACTAAAACAGTTCAAGTTTTTTGTGGAGCTTATAGCCATAAAAACGTACGTTATTAAATACAAAAACAAATGATAATAAAAAGATTCCACATAAATAAAAATATAGAATCTAAATCTCTTAAGTGAAAAGGCATATCAATCGAAAAAGAAACAATCTTAAATATATTCCTAAAGTATCAACTAATGGAAAGGAAATCTTTGATAAGTGCTTTCATGGCATAATGAGCACTGTCGTCAAAACGGAAAGCAATATTCAGCCTTCATAGATCTAGATGTGCACGCCTAATCCTCCTGTCTTGTAGAAGTCTCACTTTCTGTAGGTAAGCTAGAAGAAATTTCTTAGTAGAAATAAGTTGTCCTGTTGTGTAGTCATTCTTTGTATGTTATGTCTCTAGTAATGTTTCTTGTGTGCAATAAATGGTTAATAATAATTATAATAATAACATCGACACAACTACCAATCATGCTATTAATTAGTGTTTTTGAAGATTTCAGGCCTTTTTATCGATGAAATTGGATTTTATAAGGACTGTGCCGTGTGGTGTCGGCAGAGTAGAATAGCACTACCCCAAGTCCGCCAGTGGGTATCGTAAGAAGCGATTGAAGGCTTCCGGAAAGTGGGCAGCAGAGCCTTCAAATCCTTGAGGTAGAATTAGAAAAGATACGGTGGCATGTTGTTGGGTTGTCAGAAGTCGAAAGAGGGTGGGAGGACACTATAACCCTAGAATCAGGTTACCTATTACACTCTCACAAAAAACTCAGTTTAACACTATTCCAAACGTCCGCACTGGCGATTGCAAGGCCCGATACAAGGTCAAATTCAATACAAGAACGTAATATGGCTTGGTATGAATTTTAGGAATTGTTCAGATGTGGACTTAAAACAATAACTTACCTCAATAACTGAACAACTGAACAACAACTAAACAACATCTGAACACCAACTGAACAACCTCTGAACAACATCAGTACAACAACTGAAAAACATCTAAACAACAACTGAACAACCTAATAAAACAACGGAACAACAACCGAACCATTACCATACAACAACAACTGACAGGTGCGGCGGAAGATGGCAAAAAAACATTTCTCAACTTTATCAAAGTAAGAACATTCTCATGAAGTCAATACGCTTCTGTGATTTGTATGAAACTGTATTTTCTATAGGCAGAATGCATATAATAGGTCTTTATGCAACTGTTTTCGAGTTCATAATTCGAACATTATGAGACGAGTGTAGATAAATATTTTTAATTTATCATATCAACGTTAAACAAATTTATCTTGAACAAACATGGTAGTTATGAGCATGCCTATTAAATAAAGTACGTGTCACAAGCGGCACGCCAATAAATTTGAATATACTCAAAAACCGAACGTCGTTTGATTTATTTACTGCCTAAAATTTTTCTTTAGTTTGGCAGATATACCAAAAATTGGTAAGGTTTCATAAAATCAATTAACTTATTTTTAATGTATACAAATTTTTTATAACTATGGTAAGGTGAACGCACACTTGTCAGCGCCGCGCATAGTACGCGTCGCAGTGCTGCATAATCTGAATGTTGGCAGATGAGCTCACACACCTATCCACGCTCACCACGCTGACCACGCTCCACAGACGCATCTCAACAAATTGTTGTGGCTATTAAAGTACATTTTTCCCATAAGTAATGGGTTATTTTGCCAGAGATGAGAGTGTCAAGTCTAGTCTTATACAACTGTATTTTAGTTGTTTATATAATTCGTTATTGTCATATATTGAAGAAGATAGAGATAAGGAGAAGAAAAGGGTAAATAAGAGAACACTATGAAAATAAAGGCTGGAACATACAGAAATACACTGGAAATATAAGGATGCCGCTAAATCAGGATGACACTGCATAAGGTCCGCTGTAGAAAAAAATATAGAATTAACCCCAAAACTAATCAACGAGTAACTCTGGATGATGATAAAATCACAATATAATCACTCTTTTTTCAGGATATGGAATAACACTGAGGAAGTATAACCTTACGTCAGAATACAGAACAACACGACAAGGGCGTAATATCGTCGAACCCTGTAGAAAACTGCATCGTCAAATGCTGTCTCTAGCCACTGAAATAATTAACCACAACATCGATATCATTACGCAGTCAATTGCCACGGTGAGGCTGTTTCGACTAGGCAGGTCATCGTCAGGCACGGTGTAATCGTATAACAACCGACCTATCTACCAAACCAACCTAAGAATCTTAGACACACGTTGATCTACGTCAAAATGTATTCACGAGAAGATACCGATTGACACTAAACTTTAACAACAAACACCATTGAAATATACTGCCTGCAGGATTACAAAGAGACCAAAGCAGCAACAGTCACTTATCTCGAACAATCTCTGCATTTCACCAACCTCTAGAGAATCAAGACAGTTTATTTGCCAGAACATAGTTACACAAGATATTATTCCATAAAAGCACATAATGTTCAGCTCGCATGCAAGCGTGCAAATATTAAATAATGATGTCAGTTACAATTTACAAAATATAATATTAATAGTTATGTCAAATTAAATATTTTGTCCAATTAAATATGACGTCACTTTAAATTTCAAAATAAACAATCATTGATATCTAAGAAAAATTCCATAATTCATGAATTCATTAACGCTATAAAATCAATTTTGTATCAGCCAATTCGTCAGGTTCGTCTTAAAGCTAGTTTCAGTGAGTGATTTAATATCCTCGGGAAGATTATTGTAAATTTTAATACACATATGATATTATTTTTTTCTGTAAATGGTCTTACGGGCAGGAGGTTTGTATAACATATTCATTATATGATATCTTCTTTGTCTTCCACTAATTTCACTTTGCTTCTGCCAGTACTTTGGGTTGTCTTTTACAAAGATGCAAACGTCTCTTACATACATACAAGGCAGTGGCTAAATAATTACCTTCTTAAAAAGCGGTTTACAGCTAGCATCAAATTCAGCATTACAAATTGCACGTATACTCTTTTTCTGAACCTAAGAACCTTAGAGTAATACGATCAAAACCTTTTACACACTTTGTGATCTCCACAAATATTTCATGAACAATACGAATCTAGGGCTCTACCAACGCTAGACGACAACAGTTTCTCCAAAAACTCAAGGATTCCCAAGACTTTACCAGATTCTAAACCTTACTTCAAAACGAACGAAAGACCAACTGGAACTGTCAATGCTGTTTATACCGTCGATCTTTTGCACTCCCTCACGAACGCAGTCATCAATGAGAGAACGTACTACAACGCCTCTAACGTCACTTTTGTCTATGTTGTCGTCTATAGCCAACACAGTGTGCAAATAAATCGCGCCACATATGTCGGTTGTTGCCAGTGCTTTGCGTTTCGTTTTTGCGAGAATCAAATAGCAACTTAACAGAAAGAAATGGTAACAAAATGCAAACTGTCATTTAATTTCAGCCATTACCCACCAAAGTGTTATCAATCTACGACATATAATTCAATGCTTATGTCTAATTTCTTTATTAGTCTTGCGTTCTGCTCTATTTTCTTTCTTTTCCTCTACCTAAAATTTGTCTGTAAGAGATCGCTCTTAGCAATAATTTTAGGCCGCCTTTACACATATTTGCTTAAATTATGTCTGATATTTTTGTAACTAATTTTGCTGCGCAGCTATGTCCGTGTCTCGAATAGTTTAGTTGGGTTCCTGATGCTCTACATCAGCAAATCTTGACTCTCGATTCCTATATGCAAGTAGAAGCGTCCGATCCTACAGAACCACTTGTGCTATCTCGTATAGTTTAGCTGAGCTTTTTATGTTCCACTTGACCCTCGTATTCTTTGCGCCAGTAGAGCAAAAAATGTATTGTTTCAAATAATTTTACCTCTTACGTACCCCTTTTTACTTTGTATTTATTTTTGACTGTAATAAGTTGAGATACAACACAATATTTGGAATTATGATATCTCGGTAGATAAACTCTCTGATAAGCTAATACACGATTTCCAAATTTCATTTGTTCTTTCGCCGAGATACAACTAGTATAGTAACTTGTCTTCAATTTTTTGACTGGCAACTATAGTTGTGTGATTGTTTTCGGTAAAAAACTAAATGAAAAGACTTTAACAAATGCAAATTGTACATTATTTAGACAGTCTCGGTACGTAATCCGAAATTACATAAATTTTTAGGGTTCCGTACCTCCATGAAAAGAACTGAACCCTAAAAGGTTCACTTTGTTATTACGTAGAGACATCAAGTTGTAAACTATGTACTCAAGTCTACGGCTGCGTACCTGCGTAAATGTAAAAAAAAACAAGATCATTACCTAACCTAAAAAAATATACGGCCGTTAATGCTGTTAAACGCGTGATTTTAACCCTCTCAAGGGAATTAAAATTAAAAGATGCATTTTCTAATAGCATATTTCTTTTTAAATCTTTATAAGATGCATATTATTTACACATTATCAATATTTTGAAAATTAATCTCATTGTTGGCGAGTGCCCTTATTAACCTGTCAAAATTTGTTAGCGGACCTAGACTTGTGAAAACATTGAGTCTTCGTGAATAACCGACTATCCTGGATCACTATGGCAAAATTATTCTACATTGTAGGGTTTGTGAGAAAAAAGTTGATTATTTTGATGCATGCATGAATACCTAAAACTTTATTTACAAAAACAAGTATATAAGTATTAATTTCAGCTATTTAGTTCCCGTAGTACAAGCTTTGCTTGGTTTGGGGCTAGATGGCGCGATGTGATTTGTCCACGCAATAAAAATAAAAATAAACTTTGTAATTTGGCCTTGCATTTTTTGCCAGGTTTCAACACTTTTTGTGCATATTTCATGCGTTTTTTGTTCATTTTGCATGCATATATCAGGCTTTTTATGTTGCTTAAAATCCGGTCCTTAGTTATTAGGTACAAATTTTGGAAAAAACAATTTTAAAATGTGTTTGTTTGAGAAGGCCAAAAAAGAACAAAATTTTATAATTGAGGGTAGTAGCACACCTTAAACAGCTCATTTAAGACAAATGTAATTTTTACTAGCAAAAATTTGAGCGTGGCTCGCCTGCACACGTAAGCAAGCCAGGATTAATAATTGAAAATATTGTTTATTCATGATATGGCTCAATGGTAGGTAGTTTACGCAACTGTCATCAAATTCCTATTTATATGCAGTAACAAACACAATTTTATCCACACTGCAAAAAAACTCAAAAATAAAATTTTCTTTACCTCCACATCGGCGATTGCAAGTTGAGTGTTCGTTCTGTTTGTATAATTATAATTATATACAACATACTATTGGTAAATCTGTGCTAGTAGTTTTAGTGGGGTATCATATTAAAGGGCTTGATGTGCATCTTACGGAACCGTCGTTGGGTGTTTCCGACTCACCTATGGCCGTGTTTTTTACTTACATTACCTTGATTTGTAATTCAAATCAGGTATAAATACCGGAACAGATTTTTTTCCTCAGTTGTAACTTTGAAATCATCATGAAGATCTTTTATGGTAAGCAAATTGTTTCATCTATATTATATCTTTCTAACTTTCTTTTTTATTATTTTTATGAGCGTTATACCAATACACAAAATTTTTCCAATTCAGTATCATTTCTATTAAAATATGTGTCCAGTTGAAACAGCAAGGTATTTTGGTCATGTACAGATTATCAGCAATGATACGTAGATTTGTACATGTAACTTTTGTCTCTGCGCTAAACTTCTTAACCGTCCAGTGGCGCCCTCCCATGTTTTTAACTAATTTCTCGTAATTTTAAACAAATATCTAAAATCTAAAACGGACAAATTGTTGCCCTGAACGATAAATTTATTCCAAAATACAACAATGAGCTTTTTCTTGTGTTTTAAATTTCAAATAATTAAAATGGAATATAGTAGCCAACGTTTTCCGTTTTAGTGATTTTGAAGACGCGTAATATTGTAAAGCTTATTGTTGTACCTTAAAATACACTTATCGTATAGGACAACAATTTGTCTGTCTTAGATTTTTGATATTTGTTCTAGATTTTAAGAAATTATTAAAAAACAGGTGAGGGCGCCACTGGACGGTCGGCGCCGCCTTAAGGCGAATGTAGTCGTGAACGGCCTCTTTATACGAACAATCTATCAGAATGTCCGTTTCTCAAGTTTTAAGTATTATCCATAAGTATAATTTAAATCAATGAAATATTGGCTGTAATGAAAGTTATGTCAATCGATACCAAAAGAGAAACATAACTATCTTAAGCTCCTGAGACCGCATGTCCTCGCATGAATATATCAACAAAAAATAAACCAACATATCTTCCTTCAAAGATATGAAAAAACAGTTTTTGACAGAACAGTCTATCTTAAAAATTCTTCTGACAAGAGATAACCAATCAATCACCAGCATGGCTACTATTAGCTACGTTTGTGAGCATTGTCATGACATAAGTTCCATAAAACAAGTTTTTTGATAAAAATGCCATCAAGAATATTCTATGTATTAGTCAGATATTTTAGCAAAAAAAGAAAAATCTTAGGCATGACATGATTGAAAAGTTAAAGTTCTCGTATGAGTACATGCGGAAAGACATCTTCATGTATGAAAATATTTTATTTCTTTTATTAATTATGTACCTGCTTATTTCTTAAACTGCAGATTTGAACCCATTTTTTTAATGAAAATAATGATTTATCCTTTTATTTATTTATCGTAAGCACAACTAAGAAAAGCTAAGGACTTTTTTCTTAAATGACACAAAAATGACACTTATATCGGGGTCGTCAACAAAAATGTTTAATATATGGAGGTTGATAATATTCAGTTATATTCCTACCCAAAATTTCGATATTCCATTAGATTTTATAATCCCCCAAAAAAAAATGCCAAATTATGTTAGACAAAATCATATCGGGAACATACGTCGTTGAGACCGTAATTATGTACTCATTCGAGAACATTGAGGAAAATCAGGTGTAAAACAATTTATCACATAAAAATAATAGTTTGGTACCGTCGTCAATCTCTTCAGGACTCATAGCGGAATTTGAAAAACATACGTTGTTGAGACCGTAATTATGTACCCACTTGAGAACATTTAGGAAAATCAGGTGTAAGACAAAATAACACATATAAATAATAAATTGGTATCGTCGACCTCTCCAAGACTCGGGAGCTTTAAAGTTATAAAAAAAGGCAGCTTTCTTCATTCATAATGCATTTATGCTAGAAACAAAATCAATTTGGCGTTTTTCTACTTATACACACACACATTACGCCTTTATATTTCTGTAGGAAGAACATCAGTGGCTGTAAAAAAACGGTCGTCATCGCCACGATCAATAAACATAATCTACATTATACACTTATATTATAAAGCGGAAAGATTTGATTGTTTGTTTGTTTGATTTCAATTGGCTCCGAAACTACTGAACTGATTTAAAATAATATTTTACCATTGCATTCCTACATTATCCCTGATGAACAAGGACTATATGAAAATGTCTCATTCCGGCGGGAAAATGATTAGCAGCGGTTGATGTCGCTGCTAACTAGTTTTCTATATCAATTAATTGATCTGTATTATTTGTTTAAGTTTTCTCCCTGATCCTGGTCCTGGCATCGATGCTTGGAGCTGCAACAGCTGCAACACAAATCCAATCGGAAATGCGACCACATACACCAAAACCGGACCATTCAAGCTGTACGTATAATTTAGATTTACGATACAAAAATAATTTAAACACTTTACTACTCAATCAAATGCCGGGGACTTTCTTAAAATTATGTGTATATACAAGTATCACAAAAAAACAATTGTAAATGGATTTGTTGAATTGCATTCATTGTTCATTAAGCTGTTGCTATATTTCTTAAAATCTTGAAAAGCAACTATTAACATACATGGTCATTTATTAGTAAATTTTCATTTTGTCGCTTATTTCCTTTGTAAATTATCCTTTCGGCTTAAATAAACACAAAATAGGTCAAAACGACATTGTATTCGTACAAGATATGTTTTGAACCTCGTTATATCATCTTCTTGAATAACTTTGGGAATTCGAATAAAATCCTAGGAATTTGTCCAAATTCCTAGATCATCCGTTTTGAATTTTGCCGACTTCCTGTTTTTTTTTTTGTTTTATGCGTTGTGAAATAGTTGCTCAAATACAATAAAATATATAACTTACCAGCCAGTTTGATCCTGTACTGATGAATGAGGTACTTTGTGAAACATTAATATATTTTTATTTTTTGCAGAGCACTTTTTGCTGATTTAAGATGCAGAAGACCAGACTCCTTCTTTATTGTTAAACTTTGTTTGCTATTAAAAAAACTGATCAGAAGTAAATGTTGTATTTTATTTCATAACGTAGTTGCTTCTACCTGCCTCATGTTCGTTCGACGCCTCGGTGTCCCACACAAAAGAAGAATATTTCAACTATTAAATTAAGCGGGTACATTAAATCGTGCAGGTCAGTTCTTTCTCAGTTCAACCGTTCAAAATGATCGTCAAAAATAACAAATATAAAAATCCACATAACCTAGTAACACTTTTAGAACTTGCAATACATATGACAACAGTGAGGCTAATGCACACGGTCAGAGTTATCACCGCAGCTAAATATTTAGCGTCCCCTAAAAGCGTTGCTTAATGAGCATCCAGCTTAATTCGGCATCGCCAGCTGACCAATTACATAGAATCATGCGTTTCAGGGGCTGAAAACGTTTATTCAGCTATTTCAAACAATGTTAAAGTGATATGTAGCACGTTTTTGATAAAAAAAGGTTTTTGTTCAAAAAGCTAATTTTAATTTGTAGCTAAGGTCTTTGATAAAACATTAAACTAAAACAGTTCAAGTTTTTTGTGTAGCTTATAGCCATAAAAACGTACGTTATTAAATACAAAAACAAATGATAATAAAAAGATTCCACATAAATAAAAATATAGAATCTAAATCTCTTAAGTGAAAAGGCATATCAATCGAAAAAGAAACAATCTTAAATATATTCCTAAAGTATCAACTAATGGAAAGGAAATCTTTGATAAGTGCTTTCATGGCATAATGAGCACTGTCGTCAAAACGGAAAGCAATATTCAGCCTTCATAGATCTAGATGTGCACGCCTAATCCTCCTGTCTTGTAGAAGTCTCACTTTCTGTAGGTAAGCTAGAAGAAATTTCTTAGTAGAAATAAGTTGTCCTGTTGTGTAGTCATTCTTTGTATGTTATGTCTCTAGTAATGTTTCTTGTGTGCAATAAATGGTTAATAATAATTATAATAATAACATCGACACAACTACCAATCATGCTATTAATTAGTGTTTTTGAAGATTTCAGGCCTTTTTATCGATGAAATTGGATTTTATAAGGACTGTGCCGTGTGGTGTCGGCAGAGTAGAATAGCACTACCCCAAGTCCGCCAGTGGGTATCGTAAGAAGCGATTGAAGGCTTCCGGAAAGTGGGCAGCAGAGCCTTCAAATCCTTGAGGTAGAATTAGAAAAGATACGGTGGCATGTTGTTGGGTTGTCAGAAGTCGAAAGAGGGGGGGAGGACACTATAACCCTAGAATCAGGTTACCTATTACACTCTCACAAAAAACTCAGTTTAACACTATTCCAAACGTCCGCACTGGCGATTGCAAGGCCCGATACAAGGTCAAATTCAATACAAGAACGTAATATGGCTTGGTATGAATTTTAGGAATTGTTCAGATGTGGACTTAAAACAATAACTTACCTCAATAACTGAACAACTGAACAACAACTAAACAACATCTGAACACCAACTGAACAACCTCTGAACAACATCAGTACAACAACTGAAAAACATCTAAACAACAACTGAACAACCTAATAAAACAACGGAACAACAACCGAACCATTACCATACAACAACAACTGACAGGTGCGGCGGAAGATGGCAAAAAAACATTTCTCAACTTTATCAAAGTAAGAACATTCTCATGAAGTCAATACGCTTCTGTGATTTGTATGAAACTGTATTTTCTATAGGCAGAATGCATATAATAGGTCTTTATGCAACTGTTTTCGAGTTCATAATTCGAACATTATGAGACGAGTGTAGATAAATATTTTTAATTTATCATATCAACGTTAAACAAATTTATCTTGAACAAACATGGTAGTTATGAGCATGCCTATTAAATAAAGTACGTGTCACAAGCGGCACGCCAATAAATTTGAATATACTCAAAAACCGAACGTCGTTTGATTTATTTACTGCCTAAAATTTTTCTTTAGTTTGGCAGATATACCAAAAATTAGTAAGGTTTCATAAAATCAATTAACTTATTTTTAATGTATACAAATTTTTTATAACTATGGTAAGGTGAACGCACACTTGTCAGCGCCGTGCATAGTACGCGTCGCAGTGCTGCATAATCTGAATGTTGGCAGATGAGCTCACACACCTATCCACGCTCACCACGCTGACCACGCTCCACAGACGCATCTCAACAAATTGTTGTGGCTATTAAAGTACATTTTTCCCATAAGTAATGGGTTATTTTGCCAAAGATGAGAGTGTCAAGTCTAGTCTTATACAACTGTATTTTAGTTGTTTATATAATTCGTTATTGTCATATATTGAAGAAGATAGAGATAAGGAGAAGAAAAGGGTAAATAAGAGAACACTATGAAAATAAAGGCTGGAACATACAGAAATACACTGGAAATATAAGGATGCCGCTAAATCAGGATGACACTGCTGCATAAGGTCCGCTGTAGAAAAAAAATATAGAATTAACCCCAAAACTAATCAACGAGTAACTCTGGATGATGCTAAAATCACAATATAATCACTCTTTTTTCAGGATATGGAATAACACTGAGGAAGTATAACCTTACGTCAGAATACAGAACAACACGACAAGGGCGTAATATCGTCGAACCCTGTAGAAAACTGCATCGTCAAATGCTGTCTCTAGCCACTGAAATAATTAACCACAACATCGATATCATTACGCAGTCAATTGCCACGGTGAGGCTGTTTCGACTAGGCAGGTCATCGTCAGGCACGGTGTAATCGTATAACAACCGACCTATCTACCAAACCAACCTAATAATCTTAGACACACGTTGATCTACGTCAAAATGTATTCACGAGAAGATACCGATTGACACTAAACTTTAACAACAAACACCATTGAAATATACTGCCTGCAGGATTACAAAGAGACCAAAGCAGCAACAGTCACTTATCTCGAACAATCTCTGCATTTCACCAACCTCTAGAGAATCAAGACAGTTTATTTGCCAGAACATAGTTACACAAGATATTATTCCATAAAAGCACATAATGTTCAGCTCGCATGCAAGCGTGCAAATATTAAATAATGATGTCAGTTACAATTTACAAAATATAATATTAATAGTTATGTCAAATTAAATATTTTGTCCAATTAAATATAAGGTCACTTTAAATTTCAAAATAAACAATCATTGATATCTAAGAAAAATTCCATAATTCATGAATTCATTAACGCTATAAAATCAATTTTGTATCAGCCAATTCGTCAGGTTCGTCTTAAAGCTAGTTTCAGTGAGTGATTTAATATCCTCGGGAAGATTATTGTAAATTTTAATACACATATGATATTATTTTTTTCTGTAAATGGTCTTACGGGCAGGAGGTTTGTATAACATATTCATTATATGATATCTTCTTTGTCTTCCACTAATTTCACTTTGCTTCTGCCAGTACTTTGGGTTGTCTTTTACAAAGATGCAAACGTCTCTTACATACATACAAGGCAGTGGCTAAATAATTACCTTCTTAAAAAGCGGTTTACAGCTAGCATCAAATTCAGCATTACAAATTGCACGTATACTCTTTTTCTGAACCTAAGAACCTTAGAGTAATACGATCAAAACCTTTTACACACTTTGTGATCTCCACAAATATTTCATGAACAATACGAATCTAGGGCTCTACCAACGCTAGACGACAACAGTTTCTCCAAAAACTCCAGGATTCCCAAGACTTTACCAGATTCTAAACCTTACTTCAAAACGAACGAAAGACCAACTGGAACTGTCAATGCTGTTTATACCGTCGATCTTTTGCACTCCCTCACGAACGCAGTCATCAATGAGAGAACGTACTACAACGCCTCTAACGTCACTTTTGTCTATGTTGTCGTCTATAGCCAACACAGTGTGCAAATAAATCGCGCCACATATGTCGGTTGTTGCCAGTGCTTTGCGTTTCGTTTTTGCGAGAATCAAATAGCAACTTAACAGAAAGAAATGGTAACAAAATGCAAACTGTCATTTAATTTCAGCCATTACCCACCAAAGTGTTATCAATCTACGACATATAATTCAATGCTTATGTCTAATTTCTTTATTAGTCTTGCGTTCTGCTCTGTTTTCTTTCTTTTCCTCTACCTAAAATTTGTCTGTAAGAGATCGCTCTTAGCAATAATTTTAGGCCGCCTTTACACATATTTGCTTAAATTATGTCTGATATTTTTGTAACTAATTTTGCTGCGCAGCTATGTCCGTGTCTCGAATAGTTTAGTTGGGTTCCTGATGCTCTACATCAGCAAATCTTGACTCTCGATTCCTATATGCAAGTAGAAGCGTCCGATCCTACAGAACCACTTGTGCTATCTTGTATAGTTTAGCTGAGCATTTTATGTTCCACTTGACCCTCGTATTCTTTGCGCCAGTAGAGCAAAAAATGTATTGTTTCAAATAATTTTACCTCTTACGTACCCCTTTTTACTTTGTATTTATTTTTGACTGTAATAAGTTGAGATACAACACAATATTTGGAATTATGATATCTCGGTAGATAAACTCTCTGATAAGCTAATACACGATTTCCAAATTTCATTTGTTCTTTCGCCGAGATACAACTAGTATAGTAACTTGTCTTCAATTTTTTGACTGGCAACTATGGTTGTGTGATTGTTTTCGGTAAAAAACTAAATGAAAAGACTTTAACAAATGCAAATTGTACATTATTTAGACAGTCTCGGTACGTAATCCGAAATTACATAAATTTTTAGGGTTCCGTACCTCCATGAAAAGAACTGAACCCTAAAAGGATCACTTTGTTATTACGTAGAGACATCAAGTTGTAAACTATGTACTCAAGTCTACGGCTGCGTACCTGCGTAAATGTAAAAAAAAAACAAGATCATTACCTAACCTAAAAAAATATACGGCCGTTAATGCTGTTAAACGCGTGATTTTAACCCTCTCAAGGGAATTAAAATTAAAAGATGCATTTTCTAATAGCATATTTCTTTTAAAATCTTTATAAGATGCATATTATTTACACATTATCAATATTTTGAAAATTAATCTCATTGTTGGCGAGTGCCCTTATTAACCTGTCAAAATTTGTTAGCGGACCTAGACTTGTGAAAACATTGAGTCTTCGTGAATAACCGACTATCCTGGATCACTATGGCAAAATTATTCTACATTGTAGGGTTTGTGAGAAATAAGTTGATTATTTTGATGCATGCATGAATACCTAAAACTTATTTACAAAACCAAGTATATAAGTATTAATTTCAGCTATTTAGTTCCCGTAGTACAAGCTTTGCTTAGTTTGGGGCTAGATGGCGCGATGTGATTTGTCCACGCAATAAAAATAAAAATAAACTTTGTAATTTGGCCTTGCATTTTTTGCCAGGTTTCAACACTTTTTGTGCATATTTCATGCGTTTTTTGTTCATATTTGCATGCATATATCAGGCTTTTTATGTTGCTTAAAATCCGGTCCTTAGTTATTAGGTACAAATTTTGGAAAAAACAATTTTAAAATGTGTTTGTTTGAGAAGGCCAAAAAAGAACAAAATTTTATAATTGAGGGTAGTAGCACACCTTAAACGGCTCATTTAAGACAACTGTAATTTTTACTAGCAAAAATTTGAGCGTGGCTCGCCTGCACACGTAAGCAAGCCAGGATTAATAATTGAAAATATTGTTTATTCATGATATGGCTCAATGGTAGGTAGTTTACGCAACTGTCATCAAATTCCTATTTATATGCAGTAAAAAACACAATTTTATCCACACTGCAAAAAAACTCAAAAATAAAATTTTCTTTACCTCCACATCGGCGATTGCAAGTTGAGTGTTCGTTCTGTTTGTATAATTATAATTATATACAACATACTATTGGTAATTCTGTGCTAGTAGTTTTAGTGGGGTATCATATTAAAGGGCTTGATGTGCATCTTACGGAACCGTCGTTGGGTGTTTCCGACTCACCTATGGCCGTGTTTTTTACTTACATTACCTTGATTTGTAATTCAAATCAGGTATAAATACCGGAACAGATTTTTTTCCTCAGTTGTAACTTTGAAATCATCATGAAGATCTTTTATGGTAAGCAAATTGTTTCATCTTTATTATATCTTTCTAACTTTCTTTTTTATTATTTTTATGAGCGTTATACCAATACACAAAACTTTACCAATTCAGTATCATTTCTATTAAAATATGTGTCCAGTTGAAACAGCAAGGTATTTTGGTCATGTACAGATTATCAGCAATGATACGTAGATTTGTTTGTACATGTAACTTTTGTCTCTGCGCTAAACTTCTTAACCGTCCAGTGGCGCCCTCCCATGTTTTTAACTAATTTCTCGTAATTTGAAACAAATATCTAAAATCTAAAACGGACAAATTGTTGCCCTGGACGATAAATTTATTCCAAAATACAACAATGAGCTTTTTCTTGTGTTTTAAATTTCAAATAATTAAAATGGAATATAGTAGCCAACGTTTTCCGTTTTAGTGATTTTGAAGACGCGTAATATTGTAAAGCTTATTGATGTACCTTAAAATACACTTATCGTATAGGACAACAATTTGTCTGTCTTAGATTTTTGATATTTGTTCTAGATTTTAAGAAATTATTAAAAAACAGGTGAGGGCGCCACTGGACGGTCGGCGCCGCCTTAAGGCGAATGTAGTCGTGAACGGCCTCTTTATACGAACAATCTATCAGAATGTCCGTTTCTCAAGTTTTAAGTATTATCCATAAGTATAATTTAAATCAATGAAATATTCGCTGTAATGAAAGTTATGTCAATCGATACCAAAAGAGAAACATAACTATCTTAAGCTCCTGAGACCGCATGTCCTCGCATGAATATATCAACAAAAAATAAACCAACATATCTTCCTTCAAAGATATGAAAAAACAGTTTTTGACAGAACAGTCTATCTTAAAAATTCTTCTGACAAGAGATAACCAATCAATCACCAGCTCGGCCACGCGATCTTTTGCCCTCTATTTTGCCCAGGATGATCAGCTTTTCTAGATTGTCTGGCTCTCTTCTAGCGACATGACCGAAATAGCTCAGAATCCTCTGGAAACAGGTAACGGACAATCTTGTTGATATTTTAAGTTGATCAAGAATTGACACGTTCGTTCTTTTTGCAGTCCATGGTATTCGAAGCATGCGTCGCCAACACCACATTTCGAAAGCGTCAATTTTTTTGCGCTCGGACGCACGGATTATCCATGACTCGGAGCCGTACAGAAAAATAGGGAACACCAGAGTACGCACTAGTTTCATCTTAGTATTATTCGAAATGTTTCTGTCTTGCCAGATCTTCTTAAGCTTGCTCATCGCGTCTTTTGCCATCTGTGTTCTCCTGCTGATTTCCTTTTCAGTTCCTCCTTCATTGCTTATCATGGATCCAAGGTACACAAACTCTTTTACTATTTCCAGGTCTGCAAGTTCGCTTGTCAAAGTGAGTTGATCAGCTCTGTCCACAATCAAAACTTTTGTCTTGGACTTATTGATTTTAAGCCCAACCATCTCACTTTCTCGTTCGACCTTTCTGATTAGTTCAACGAGTTCGCTTTCTGAAGATGCAAAGAGTGTGGTGTCATCTGCATACCGGAGGTTGCTGATCTTTTTTCCTCCCAGAGTTATACCGCCTTCCCAGTCTTCAAGGGCTTTTCTCATGATGTACTCCCCGTATATATTAAACAACAGAGGAGACAATATGCAGCCCTGGCGGACACCTTTTTCAGGCCGAAATGAACCAGATATGACGTCGTTTACTCTTACAGCTGTTTCACCATCGAGGTATAGGTTTGAGGTAAGTATTATAAGATGCTCCGGTACACCCATTTCTCTAAGGATGTTCCACAGGTGGTCCCATTGCACATTGTCATGACATAAGTTCCATAAAACAAGTTTTTTGATAAAAATGCCATCAAGAATATTCTATGTATTAGTCAGATATTTTAGCAAAAAAAGAAAAATCTTAGGCATGACATGATTGAAAAGTTAAAGTTCTCGTATGAGTACATGCGGAAAGACATCTTCATGTATGAAAATATTTTATTTCTTTTATTAATTATGTATCTGCTTATTTCTTAAACTGCAGATTTGAACCCATTTTTTTAATGAAAATAATGATTTATCCTTTTATTTATTTATCGTAAGCACAACTAAGAAAAGCTAAGGACTTTTTTCTTAAATGACACAAAAATGACACTTATATCGGGGTCGTCAACAAAAATGTTTAATATATGGAGGTTGATAATATTCAGAATCACACTCGACGCAAATATTCAATGGGACCCTCAAATACTAGCATTGGCTGGTAAACTTAGCTCTGCGGCATACGCTGTTCGAAAAATCCGACAGTTGACCGATATCGCTACAGCCAGGCTTGTGTATTTTAGTTATTTTCACAGTATAATGTCCTATGGATTATTAGTATGGGGTCAAGCCGCTAACATTAAAACTATATTTGTGTTACAAAAAAGGGCTATAAGAGCTATATATAAATTGCGAGGCCGTGATTCCTTAAGAGAATTGTTTAAAGAAATAGGCATTCTTACGCTTCCTTCGCAGTACGTTTTTGATAACATAATGTATGTGCGTAAGAATTCTAATTCATATTTAAGAAACACTGATATTCATTGTCGAAACACAAGAAATAAAAATAAAATTGTACAGCCGCAAACCAGATTAAGTAAGGTCAGAAAATCATGTATGGGGAACTGTATACGTTACTCTAATAAAATACCAGACGAAATTTTACAGTTGAATGATAATCAATTCAAAACAAAAATCAAGAATATTTTATGTTCAAAGGCATATTACAAGCCAGAAAATTATCTTACAGATAAAGACGTCTGGTCAGTACCAACTGTAGCTCCAACACAATGTATCAGGTAGATAGACCTATCATATTTAAACTTCAATTTGACAAAGATTTAATAACATTGACATAGGTTTAACTTTGACATGTATTTGTTTTTTACATTACTGTAAGTTTACTATTCTTTTTTTTATGTATTATGTTAAGTACCTAGATATGACTTTCTAAAAGAGAATCTTGTAAATTCCTACTTAGAAATAAATTATTTGATTTTGATTTTGATTTTGATTTCAGTTATATTCCTACCCAAAATTTCGATATTCCATTAGATTTTATAACCCCCCAAAAAAAATGCCAAATTATGTTAGACAAAATCATATCGGGAACATACGTCGTTGAGACCGTAATTATGTACTCATTCGAGAACATTGAGGAAAATCAGGTGTAAAACAATTTATCACATAAAAATAATAGTTTGGTACCGTCGTCGATCTCTTCAGGACTCATAGCGGAATTTGAAAAACATACGTTGTTGAGACCGTTATTATGTACCCACTTGAGAACATTTAGGAAAATCAGGTGTAAGACAAAATAACACATATAAATAATAAATTGGTATCGTCGACCTCTCCAAGACTCGGGAGCTTTAAAGTTATAAAAAAAGGCAGCTTTCTTCATTCATAATGCATTTATGCTGGAAACAAAATCAATTTGGCGTTTTTCTACTTATACACACACACATTACGCCTTTATATTTCTGTAGGAAGAACATCAGTGGCTGTAAAAAAACGGTCGTCATCGCCACGATCAATAAACATAATCTACATTATACACTTATATTATAAAGCGGAAAGATTTGATTGTTTGTTTGTTTGATTTCAATTGGCTCCGAAACTACTGAACTGATTTAGAATAATATTTTACCATTACATTCCTACATTATCCCTGATGAACAAGGACTATATTAAAATGTCTCATTCCGGCGGGAAAATGATTAGCAGCGGTTGATGTCGCTGCTAACTAGTTTTCTATATCAATTAATTGATCTGTATTATTTGTTTAAGTTTTCTCCCTGATCCTGGTCCTGGCATCGATGCTTGGAGCTGCAACAGCTGCAACACAAATCCAATCGGAAATGCGACCACATACACCAAAACCGGACAATGGAAGCTGTACGTATAATTTAGATTTACGATACAAAAATAATTTAAACACTTTACTACTCAATCAAATGCCGGGGACTTTCTTAAAATTATGTGTATATACAAGTATCACAAAAAAACAATTGTAAATGGGTTTGTTGAATTGCGTTCATTGTTCATTAAGCTGTTGCTATATTTCTTAAAATCTTGAAAAGCAACTATTAACATACATGGTCATTTATTTGTAAATTTTCATTTTGTCGCTTATTTCCTTTGTAAATTATCCTTTCGGCTTAAATAAACACAAAATAGGTCAAAACGACATTGTATTGGTACAAGATATGTTTTGAACCTCGTTATATCATCTTCTTGAATAACTTTGGGAATTCGAATAAAATCCTAGGAATTTGTCCAAATTCCTAGATCCGTTTTGAATTTTGCCGACTTCCTGTTTTTTTTTTTGTTTTATGCGTTGTGAAATAGTTGCTCAAATACAATAAATATAACTTACCAGCCAGTTTGATCCTGTACTGATGAATGAGGTACTTTGTGAAACATTAATATATTTTTATTTTTTGCAGAGCACTTTTTGCTGATTTAAGATGCAGAAGACCAGACTCCTTCTTTATTGTTAAACTTTGTTTGCTATTAAAAAAACTGATCAGAAGTAAATGTTGTATTTTATTTCATAACGTAGTTGCTTCTACCTGCCTCATGTTCGTTCGACGCCTCGGTGTCCCACACAAAAGAAGAATATTTCAACTATTAAATTAAGCGGGTACATTAAATCGTGCAGGTCAGTTCTTTCTCAGTTCAACCGTTCAAAATGATCGTCAAAAATAACAAATATAAAAATCCACATAACCTAGTAACACTTTTAGAACTTGCAATACATATGACAACAGTGAGGCTAATGCACACGGTCAGAGTTATCACCGCAGCTAAATATTTAGCGTCCCCTAAAAGCGTTGCTTAATGAGCATCCAGCTTAATTCGGCATCGCCAGCTGACCAATTACATAGAATCATGCGTTTCAGGGGCTGAAAACGTTTATTCAGCTATTTCAAACAATGTTAAAGTGATATGTAGCACGTTTTTGATAAAAAAAGGTTTTTGTTCAAAAAGCTAATTTTAATTTGTAGCTAAGGTCTTTGATAAAACATTAAACTAAAACAGTTCAAGTTTTTTGTGTAGCTTATAGCCATAAAAACGTACGTTATTAAATACAAAAACAAATGATAATAAAAAGATTCCACATAAATAAAAATATAGAATCTAAATCTCTTAAGTGAAAAGGCATATCAATCGAAAAAGAAACAATCTTAAATATATTCCTAAAGTATCAACTAATGGAAAGGAAATCTTTGATAAGTGCTTTCATGGCATAATGAGCACTGTCGTCAAAACGGAAAGCAATATTCAGCCTTCATAGATCTAGATGTGCACGCCTAATCCTCCTGTCTTGTAGAAGTCTCACTTTCTGTAGGTAAGCTAGAAGAAATTTCTTAGTAGAAATAAGTTGTCCTGTTGTGTAGTCATTCTTTGTATGTTATGTCTCTAGTAATGTTTCTTGTGTGCAATAAATGGTTAATAATAATTATAATAATAACATCGACACAACTACCAATCATGCTATTAATTAGTGTTTTTGAAGATTTCAGGCCTTTTTATCGATGAAATTGGATTTTATAAGGACTGTGCCGTGTGGTGTCGGCAGAGTAGAATAGCACTACCCCAAGTCCGCCAGTGGGTATCGTAAGAAGCGATTGAAGGCTTCCGGAAAGTGGGCAGCAGAGCCTTCAAATCCTTGAGGTAGAATTAGAAAAGATACGGTGGCATGTTGTTGGGTTGTCAGAAGTCGAAAGAGGGGGGGAGGACACTATAACCCTAGAATCAGGTTACCTATTACACTCTCACAAAAAACTCAGTTTAACACTATTCCAAACGTCCGCACTGGCGATTGCAAGGCCCGATACAAGGTCAAATTCAATACAAGAACGTAATATGGCTTGGTATGAATTTTAGGAATTGTTCAGATGTGGACTTAAAACAATAACTTACCTCAATAACTGAACAACTGAACAACAACTAAACAACATCTGAACACCAACTGAACAACCTCTGAACAACATCAGTACAACAACTGAAAAACATCTAAACAACAACTGAACAACCTAATAAAACAACGGAACAACAACCGAACCATTACCATACAACAACAACTGACAGGTGCGGCGGAAGATGGCAAAAAAACATTTCTCAACTTTATCAAAGTAAGAACATTCTCATGAAGTCAATACGCTTCTGTGATTTGTATGAAACTGTATTTTCTATAGGCAGAATGCATATAATAGGTCTTTATGCAACTGTTTTCGAGTTCATAATTCGAACATTATGAGACGAGTGTAGATAAATATTTTTAATTTATCATATCAACGTTAAACAAATTTATCTTGAACAAACATGGTAGTTATGAGCATGCCTATTAAATAAAGTACGTGTCACAAGCGGCACGCCAATAAATTTGAATATACTCAAAAACCGAACGTCGTTTGATTTATTTACTGCCTAAAATTTTTCTTTAGTTTGGCAGATATACCAAAAATTGGTAAGGTTTCATAAAATCAATTAACTTATTTTTAATGTATACAAATTTTTTATAACTATGGTAAGGTGAACGCACACTTGTCAGCGCCGCGCATAGTACGCGTCGCAGTGCTGCATAATCTGAATGTTGGCAGATGAGCTCACACACCTATCCACGCTCACCACGCTGACCACGCTCCACAGACGCATCTCAACAAATTGTTGTGGCTATTAAAGTACATTTTTCCCATAAGTAATGGGTTATTTTGCCAGAGATGAGAGTGTCAAGTCTAGTCTTATACAACTGTATTTTAGTTGTTTATATAATTCGTTATTGTCATATATTGAAGAAGATAGAGATAAGGAGAAGAAAAGGGTAAATAAGAGAACACTATGAAAATAAAGGCTGGAACATACAGAAATACACTGGAAATATAAGGATGCCGCTAAATCAGGATGACACTGCATAAGGTCCGCTGTAGAAAAAAATATAGAATTAACCCCAAAACTAATCAACGAGTAACTCTGGATGATGATAAAATCACAATATAATCACTCTTTTTTCAGGATATGGAATAACACTGAGGAAGTATAACCTTACGTCAGAATACAGAACAACACGACAAGGGCGTAATATCGTCGAACCCTGTAGAAAACTGCATCGTCAAATGCTGTCTCTAGCCACTGAAATAATTAACCACAACATCGATATCATTACGCAGTCAATTGCCACGGTGAGGCTGTTTCGACTAGGCAGGTCATCGTCAGGCACGGTGTAATCGTATAACAACCAACCTATCTACCAAACCAACCTAAGAATCTTAGACACACGTTGATCTACGTCAAAATGTATTCACGAGAAGATACCGATTAACACTAAACTTTAACAACAAACACCATTGAAATATACTGCCTGCAGGATTACAAAGAAACCAAAGCAGCAACAGTCACTTATCTCGAACAATCTCTGCATTTCACCAACCTCTAGAGAATCAAGACAGTTTATTTGCCAGAACATAGTTACACAAGATATTATTCCATAAAAGCACATAATGTTCAGCTCGCATGCAAGCGTGCAAATATTAAATAATGATGTCAGTTACAATTTACAAAATATAATATTAATATTTATGTCAAATTAAATATTTTGTCCAATTAAATATGAGGTCACTTTAAATTTCAAAATAAACAATCATTGATATCTAAGAAAAATTCCATAATTCATGAATTCATTAACGCTATAAAATCAATTTTGTATCAGCCAATTCGTCAGGTTCGTCTTAAAGC
Source organism: Tuta absoluta (assembly GCA_027580185.1). Taxonomy (NCBI): domain Eukaryota; kingdom Metazoa; phylum Arthropoda; class Insecta; order Lepidoptera; family Gelechiidae; genus Tuta; species Tuta absoluta. The sequence continues at coordinate 2,171,119 of JAQAHW010000052.1, forward strand.
TAGTTTCAGTGAGTGATTTAATATCCTCGGGAAGATTATTGTAAATTTTAATACACATATGATATTATTTTTTTCTGTAAATGGTCTTACGGGCAGGAGGTTTGTATAACATATTCATTATATGATATCTTCTTTGTCTTCCACTAATTTCACTTTGCTTCTGCCAGTACTTTGGGTTGTCTTTTACAAAGATGCAAACGTCTCTTACATACATACAAGGCAGTGGCTAAATAATTACCTTCTTAAAAAGCGGTTTACAGCTAGCATCAAATTCAGCATTACAAATTGCACGTATACTCTTTTTCTGAACCTAAGAACCTTAGAGTAATACGATCAAAACCTTTTACACACTTTGTGATCTCCACAAATATTTCATGAACAATACGAATCTAGGGCTCTACCAACGCTAGACGACAACAGTTTCTCCAAAAACTCCAGGATTCCCAAGACTTTACCAGATTCTAAACCTTACTTCAAAACGAACGAAAGACCAACTGGAACTGTCAATGCTGTTTATACCGTCGATCTTTTGCACTCCCTCACGAACGCAGTCATCAATGAGAGAACGTACTACAACGCCTCTAACGTCACTTTTGTCTATGTTATCGTCTATAGCCAACACAGTGTGCAAATAAATCGCACCACATATGTCGGTTGTTGCCAGTGCTTTGCGTTTCGTTTTTGCGAGAATCAAATAGCAACTTAACAGAAAGAAATGGTAACAAAATGCAAACTGTCATTTAATTTCAGCTATTACCCACCAAAGTGTTATCAATCTACGACATATAATTCAATGCTTATGTCTAATTTCTTTATTAGTCTTGCGTTCTGCTCTATTTTCTTTCTTTTCCTCTACCTAAAATTTGTCTGTAAGAGATCGCTCTTAGCAATAATTTTAGGCCGCCTTTACACATATTTGCTTAAATTATGTCTGATATTTTTGTAACTTATTTTGCTGCGCAGCTATGTCCGTGTCTCGAATAGTTTAGTTGGGTTCCTGATGCTCTACATCAGCAAATCTTGACTCTCGATTCCTATATGCAAGTAGAAGCGTCCGATCCTACAGAACCACTTGTGCTATCTCGTATAGTTTAGCTGAGCTTTTTATGTTCCACTTGACCCTCGTATTCTTTGCGCCAGTAGAGCAAAAAATCTATTGTTTCAAATAATTTTACCTCTTACGTACCCCTTTTTACTTTGTATTTATTTTTGACTGTAATAAGTTGAGATACAACAAAATATTTGGAATTATGATATCTCGGTAGATAAACTCTCTGATAAGCTAATACACGATTTCCAAATTTCATTTGTTCTTTCGCCGAGATACAACTAGTATAGTAACTTGTCTTCAATTTTTTGACTGGCAACTATGGTTGTGTGATTGTTTTCGGTAAAAAACTAAATGAAAAGACTTTAACAAATGCAAATTGTACATTATTTAGACAGTCTCGGTACGTAATCCGAAATTACATAAATTTTTAGGGTTCCGTACCTCCATGAAAAGAATTGAACCCTAAGAGGATCACTTTGTTATTACGTAGAGACATCAAGTTGTAAACTATGTACTCAAGTCTACGGCTGCGTACCTGCGTAAATGTAAAAAAAAACAAGATCATTACCTAACCTAAAAAAATATACGGCCGTTAATGCTGTTAAACGCGTGATTTTAACCCTCTCAATCAAGGGAATTAAAATTAAAAGATGCATTTTCTAATAGCATATTTCTTTTAAAATCTTTGTAAGATCATCAATATTTTGAAAATTAATCTCATTGTTGGCGAGTGCCCTTATTAACCTGTCAAAATTTGTTAGCGGACCTAGACTTGTGAAAACATTGAGTCTTCGTGAATAACCGACTATCCTGGATCACTATGGCAAAATTATTCTACATTGTAGGGTTTGTGAGAAATAAGTTGATTATTTTGATGCATGCATGAATACCTAAAACTTATTTACAAAACCAAGTATATAAGTATTAATTTCAGCTATTTAGTTCCCGTAGTACAAGCTTTGCTTAGTTTGGGGCTAGATGGCGCGATGTGATTTGTCCACGCAATAAAAATAAAAATAAACTTTGTAATTTGGCCTTGCATTTTTTGCCAGGTTTCAACACTTTTTGTGCATATTTCATGCGTTTTTTGTTCATTTTGCATGCATATATCAGGCTTTTTATGTTGCTTAAAATCCGGTCCTTAGTTATTAGGTACAAATTTTGGAAAAAACAATTTTAAAATGTGTTTGTTTGAGAAGGCCAAAAAAGAACAAAATTTTATAATTGAGGGTAGTAGCACACCTTAAACGGCTCATTTAAGACAACTGTAATTTTTACTAGCAAAAATTTGAGCGTGGCTCGCCTGCACACGTAAGCAAGCCAGGATTAATAATTGAAAATATTGTTTATTCATGATATGGCTCAATGGTAGGTAGTTTACGCAACTGTCATCAAATTCCTATTTATATGCAGTAACAAACACAATTTTATCCACACTGCAAAAAAACTCAAAAATAAAATTTTCTTTACCTCCACATCGGCGATTGCAAGTTGAGTGTTCGTTCTGTTTGTATAATTATAATTATATACAACATACTATTGGTAAATCTGTGCTAGTAGTTTTAGTGGGGTATCATATTAAAGGGCTTGATGTGCATCTTACGGAACCGTCGTTGGGTGTTTCCGACTCACCTATGGCCGTGTTTTTTACTTACATTACCTTGATTTGTAATTCAAATCAGGTATAAATACCGGAACAGATTTTTTTCCTCAGTTGTAACTTTGAAATCATCATGAAGATCTTTTATGGTAAGCAAATTGTTTCATCTATATTATATCTTTCTAACTTTCTTTTTTATTATTTTTATGAGCGTTATACCAATACACAAAATTTTTCCAATTCAGTATCATTTCTATTAAAATATGTGTCCAGTTGAAACAGCAAGGTATTTTGGTCATGTACAGATTATCAGCAATGATACGTAGATTTGTACATCTAACTTTTGTCTCTGCGCTAAACTTCTTAACCGTCCAGTGGCGCCCTCCCATGTTTTTAACTAATTTCTCGTAATTTGAAACAAATATCTAAAATCTAAAACGGACAAATTGTTGCCCTGGACGATAAATTTATTCCAAAATACAACAATGAGCTTTTTCTTGTGTTTTAAATTTCAAATAATTAAAATGGAATATAGTAGCCAACGTTTTCCGTTTTAGTGATTTTGAAGACGCGTAATATTGTAAAGCTTATTGTTGTACCTTAAAATACACTTATCGTATAGGACAACAATTTGTCTGTCTTAGATTTTTGATATTTGTTCTAGATTTTAAGAAATTATTAAAAAACAGGTGAGGGCGCCACTGGACGGTCGGCGCCGCCTTAAGGCGAATGTAGTCGTGAACGGCCTCTTTATACGAACAATCTATCAGAATGTCCGTTTCTCAAGTTTTAAGTATTATCCATAAGTATAATTTAAATCAATGAAATATTCGGTGTAATGAAAGTTATGTCAATCGATACCAAAAGAGAAACATAACTATCTTAAGCTCCTGAGACCGCATGTCCTCGCATGAATATATCAACAAAAAATAAACCAACATATCTTCCTTCAAAAATATGAAAAAACAGTTTTTGACAGAACAGTCTATCTTAAAAATTCTTCTGACAAGAGATAACCAATGAATCACCAGCATGGCTACTATTAGCTACGTTTGTGAGCATTGTCATGACATAAGTTCCATAAAACAAGATTTTTGATAAAAATGCCTTAATGCCATCAAGAATATTCTATGTATTAGTATAAGTCAGATCTTTTTGCAAAAAAAAAAAAATCTCAGGCATGACATGATTGAAAAGTTAAAGTTCTCGTATGAGTACATGCGGAAAGACATCTTCATGTATGAGAATATTTTTTTTCTTTTATTAATTATGTACCTGCTTATTTCTTAAACTGCAGATTTGAACCCATTTTTTTTATGAAAATAATGATTTATCCTTTTATTTATTTATCGTAAGCACAACTAAGAAAAGCTAAGGACTTTTTTCTTAAATGACACAAAAATGACACTTATATCGGGGTCGTCAACAAAAATGTTTAATATATGGAGGTTGATAATATTCAGTTATATTCCTACCCAAAATTTCGATATTCCATTAGATTTTATAACCCCCCAAAAAAAATGCCAAATTATGTTAGACACAATCATATCGGGAACATACGTCGTTGAGACCGTAATTATGTACTCATTCGAGAACATTGAGGAAAACCAGGTGTAAAACAATTTATCACATAAAAATAATAGTTCGGTACCGTCGTCGATCTCTTCAGGACTCATAGCGGAATTTGAAAAACATACGTTGTTGAGACCGTAATTATGTACCCACTTGAGAACATTTAGGAAAATCAGGTGTAAGACAAAATAACACATATAAATAATAAATTGGTATCGTCGACCTCTCCAAGACTCGGGAGCTTTAAAGTTATAAAAAAAGGCAGCTTTCTTCATTCATAATGCATTTATGCTAGAAACAAAATCAATTTGGCGTTTTTCTACTTATACACACACACATTACGCCTTTATATTTCTGTAGGAAGAACATCAGTGGCTGTAAAAAAAATGGTCGTCATCGCCACGATCAATAAACATAATCTACATTATACACTTATATTATAAAGCGGAAAGATTTGATTGTTTGTTTGTTTGATTTCAATTGGCTCCGAAACTACTGAACTGATTTAGAATAATATTTTACCATTACATTCCTACATTATCCCTGATGAACAAGGACTATATTAAAATGTCTCATTCCGGCGGGAAAATGATTAGCAGCGGTTGATGTCGCTGCTAACTAGTTTTCTATATCAATTAATTGATCTGTATTATTTGTTTAAGTTTTCTCCCTGATCCTGGTCCTGGCATCGATGCTTGGAGCTGCAACAGCTGCAACACAAATCCAATCGGAAATGCGACCACATACACCAAAACCGGACCATTCAAGCTGTACGTATAATTTAGATTTACGATACAAAAATAATTTAAACACTTTACTACTCAATCAAATGCCGGGGACTTTCTTAAAATTATGTGTATATACAAGTATCACAAAAAAACAATTGTAAATGGATTTGTTGAATTGCATTCATTGTTCATTAAGCTGTTGCTATATTTCTTAAAATCTTGAAAAGCAACTATTAACATACATGGTCATTTATTTGTAAATTTTCATTTTGTCGCTTATTTCCTTTGTAAATTATCCTTTCGGCTTAAATAAACACAAAATAGGTCAAAACGACATTGTATTGGTACAAGATATGTTTTGAACCTCGTTATATCATCTTCTTGAATAACTTTGGGAATTCGAATAAAATCCTAGGAATTTGTCCAAATTCCTAGATCCGTTTTGAATTTTGCCGACTTCCTGTTTTTTTTTTTGTTTTATGCGTTGTGAAATAGTTGCTCAAATACAATAAATATAACTTACCAGCCAGTTTGATCCTGTACTGATGAATGAGGTACTTTGTGAAACATTAATATATTTTTATTTTTTGCAGAGCACTTTTTGCTGATTTAAGATGCAGAAGACCAGACTCCTTCTTTATTGTTAAACTTTGTTTGCTATTAAAAAAACTGATCAGAAGTAAATGTTGTATTTTATTTCATAACGTAGTTGCTTCTACCTGCCTCATGTTCGTTCGACGCCTCGGTGTCCCACACAAAAGAAGAATATTTCAACTATTAAATTAAGCGGGTACATTAAATCGTGCAGGTCAGTTCTTTCTCAGTTCAACCGTTCAAAATGATCGTCAAAAATAACAAATATAAAAATCCACATAACCTAGTAACACTTTTAGAACTTGCAATATATATGACAACAGTGAGGCTAATGCACACGGTCAGAGTTATCACCGCAGCTAAATATTTAGCGTCCCCTAAAAGCGTTGCTTAATGAGCATCCAGCTTAATTCGGCATCGCCAGCTGACCAATTACATAGAATCATGCGTTTCAGGGGCTGAAAACGTTTATTCAGCTATTTCAAACAATGTTAAAGTGATATGTAGCACGTTTTTGATAAAAAAAGGTTTTTGTTCAAAAAGCTAATTTTAATTTGTAGCTAAGGTCTTTGATAAAACATTAAACTAAAACAGTTCAAGTTTTTTGTGGAGCTTATAGCCATAAAAACGTACGTTATTAAATACAAAAACAAATGATAATAAAAAGATTCCACATAAATAAAAATATAGAATCTAAATCTCTTAAGTGAAAAGGCATATCAATCGAAAAAGAAACAATCTTAAATATATTCCTAAAGTATCAACTAATGGAAAGGAAATCTTTGATAAGTGCTTTCATGGCATAATGAGCACTGTCGTCAAAACGGAAAGCAATATTCAGCCTTCATAGATCTAGATGTGCACGCCTAATCCTCCTGTCTTGTAGAAGTCTCACTTTCTGTAGGTAAGCTAGAATAATAATAATAATATATTTTATTTGCATAGAACACACGTATTAAAGATGTCAAATATTACAGGTTAAAAATGTCTCAGTATATTCTACCATAACATGGCATGCAAAAATCATGTGAAATCAATATGAAATGTAAATTGGTAACCCAGTACGTCAGCCAACAGCACAATACTCTTAAGTTTCAAATCAAGTGACATCATCTCCAAAAAACTCACCAATACTGTAGTAGCATTTATCAATAAGCCATGTACGTAGTTTTTTTTATAAAAAGGTTTGTCGTCAGGTGTCTGAATGCGGTGGGCAATTTATTGTAGACTTTAATTGTCATTATGTAGCAGTTGTTTCTGAATAGTGCAGTTTTATGGCCCGGCAGCACAAGTTCAGAAAGATCCCTATTTCTTAACCTTTCGTTAGACTTTGGATGGTGAAAATATTTGCTATATTTTCTAACAAAAGTAGTAGCTTCAAGGATGTAGGGTATTTCTTCGTTCATGCAAATTCATGTGATTTCTCTGGCGAATTTGAATTTTGAGTTAATTGAATTAATACCAATGGATATTAAAAATATATCTCAAAAGATAAAAAATTATACCTTTGGCCCTCGTTTCTCACTTATAGTTCCAGAGAAAAATAAGTTTAAAAAAATCTCACCAGAGAAATCAATCAAATAGGACAGAGAAATCAAACTCATAACTTTAATTTCGTTATTTGTATCATTTATTAATGTCAGTCATTACATATTTATCAACATGATTTCTTAAAATTATTAATGAATTATTTAAATCTAAAGCTATTACTAACATTAACAACTTATTTATTGAACAGCCTTTATTGATGGAGATCTTATTCTCATTTTTTATAATCTATATTCATATTATAACTATTTGTTTTAACATGTAGTTCTATGAGTATAATTAACAACTATTATTTTTCTTGTCAAATAAAATATTAGTAAAAATAAACGATTCAAAATATCTTAGATTGATTTATCTGGCAATTACTTTGATTTCTCTGGCATTTTCGCCAGAGAATCCAGAGAAATCAATCCCAGAGAAAACGAAAAGTAGTGATTATTTAGAATAACCCTTAAACCGTAACCCTTAAAGCGAATATAATCGTAATTACACAACCAGCTAACCACCCAAAATGCTACATTTCTTGAACAAAATCACAACATTATGACTGGTCAATCAATTATTAACTTTGGCAGAGAACTCAAATGTATAGGTGTACCAAAGCCAGAGAAATACTTGCTTGCCTCGATGAATTCAAAATGTAACAGCGAGTCACGCGAGCACACACTCCCCCTGCTGCGGCTCTACTGACTCTTTTGAGCAGCCGGGATGCCCATAGCGTACGTCTACAAAGAAGTGATGTGCGCGATGTTTTTTATGCGCCAGAGAATCCTAGGATTTTACGCGGACAAAGTCATTTTATTCTCTAACTCGCTAAACTGTTATAAGTATGATTAGATATTAATTGTAGTTAAACTAGAACATATAGAAGGTCTGTGAACATCGTCACAAATTCGTATCATAAATAGTTATCGAAATAAAAACCCATGAATGTAGCAAGTCGACTTTTGGACACGCCAGAGAGCATCAATTTGGGGGGCATTTATATTTTTTATAAAAAAAAGTGTAATATCCCTATAATTTTTAAATGCTTCTCCAATCGTATTAATAGCCGTACTAATCATATAAAAAATACTGTTCCTCATTATAGCAAGATGTGCATATTTTGGGCCAAGACAATGATTTATACGGTGCTGAAGAAAGACCCTGTACAGCCCGGTTAACGTTAACAGTCTAAGCTCTCGGAATAAAGAAATTCTCGAAAACTCGGAAGCTTAGTAGAAATAAGTTGTCCTGTTGTGTAGTCATTCTTTGTATGTTATGTCTCTAGTAATGTTTCTTGTGTGCAATACATGGTTAATAATAATTATAATAATAACATCGACACAACTACCAATCATGCTATTAATTAGTGTTTTTGAAGATTTCAGGCCTTTTTATCGATGAAATTGGATTTTATAAGGACTGTGCCGTGTGGTGTCGGCAGAGTAGAATAGCACTACCCCAAGTCCGCCAGTGGGTATCGTAAGAAGCGATTGAAGGCTTCCGGAAAGTGGGCAGCAGCGCTTAACGTGTTTAACAGCTTAGTCCAGAACCGCCCAGCGTGGTGGGTGACTATTGGGCATTTTGCCTAATGGATGGAACTGAAAAACATCTAAACAACAACTGAACAACCTAATAAAACAACGGAACAACAACCGAACCATTACCATACAACAACAACTGGCAGGTGCGGCGGAAGATGGCAAAAAAACATTTCTCAACTTTATCAAAGTAAGAACATTCTCATGAAGTCAATACGCTTCTGTGATTTGTATGAAACTGTATTTTCTATAGGCAGAATGCATATAATTGGTCTTTATGCAACTGTTTTCGAGTTCATAATTCGAACATTATGAGACGAGTGTAGATAAAATATTTTTAATTTATCATATCAACGTTAAACAAATTTATCTTGAACAAACATGGTAGTTATGAGCATGCCTATTAAATAAAGTACGTGTCACAAGCGGCACGCCAATAAATTTGAATATACTCAAAAACCGAACGTCGTTTGATTTATTTACTGCCTAAAATTTTTCTTTAGTTTGGCAGATATACCAAAAATTAGTAAGGTTTCATAAAATCAATTAACTTATTTTTAATGTATACAAATTTTTTATAACTATGGTAAGGTGAACGCACACTTGTCAGCGCCGTGCATAGTACGCGTCGCAGTGCTGCATAATCTGAATGTTGGCAGATGAGCTCACACACCTATCCACGCTCACCACGCTGACCACGCTCCACAGACGCATCTCAACAAATTGTTGTGGCTATGAAAGAACATTTTTCCCATAAGTAATGGGTTATTTTGCCAAAGATGAGAGTGTCAAGTCTAGTCTTATACAACTGTATTTTAGTTGTTTATATAATTCGTTATTGTCATATATTGAAGAAGATAGAGATAAGGAGAAGAAAAGGGTAAATAAGAGAACACTATGAAAATAAAGGCTGGAACATACAGAAATACACTGGAAATATAAGGATGCCGCTAAATCAGGATGACACTGCATAAGGTCCGCTGTAGAAAAAAATATAGAATTAACCCCAAAACTAATCAACGAGTAACTCTGGATGATGCTAAAATCACAATATAATCACTCTTTTTTCAGGATATGGAATAACACTGAGGAAGTATAACCTTACGTCAGAATACAGAACAACACGACAAGGGCGTAATATCGTCGAACCCCGTAGAAAACTGCATCGTCAAATGCTGTCTCTAGCCACTGAAATAATTAACCACAACATCGATATCATTACGCAGTCAATTGCCACGGTGAGGCTGTTTCGACTAGGCAGGTCATCGTCAGGCACGGTGTAATCGTATAACAACCGACCTATCTACCAAACCAACCTAAGAATCTTAGACACACGTTGATCTACGTCAAAATGTATTCACGAGAAGATACCGATTGACACTAAACTTTAACAACAAACACCATTGAAATATACTGCCTGCAGGATTACAAAGAGACCAAAGCAGCAACAGTCACTTATCTCGAACAATCTCTGCATTTCACCAACCTCTAGAGAATCAAGACAGTTTATTTGCCAGAACATAGTTACACAAGATATTATTCCATAAAAGCACATAATGTTCAGCTCGCATGCAAGCGTGCAAATATTAAAAAATGATGTCAGTTACAATTTACAAAATATAATATTAATAGTTATGTCAAATTAAATATTTTGTCCAATTAAATATAAGGTCACTTTAAATTTCAAAATAAACAATCATTGATATCTGAGATTAATTCCATAATTCATGAATTCATTAACGCTATAAAATCAATTTTGTATCAGCCAATTCGTCAGGTTCGTCTTAAAGCTAGTTTCAGTGAGTGATTTAATATCCTCGGGAAGATTATTGTAAATTTTAATACACATATGATATTATTTTTTTCTGTAAATGGTCTTACGGGCAGGAGGTTTGTATAACATATTCATTATATGATATCTTCTTTGACTTCCACTAATTTCACTTTGCTTCTGCCAGTACTTTGGGTTGTCTTTTACAAAGATGCAAACGTCTCTTACATACATACAAGGCAGTGGCTAAATAATTACACTCCTTCCTCCGATTCTAAACCTTACTTCAAAACGAATGAAAGACCAACTGGAACTGTCAATGCTGTTTATACCGTCGATCTTATGCACTCCCTCACGAACGCAGTCATCAATGAGAGAACGTACTACAACGCCTCTAACGTCACTTTTGTCTATGTTATCGTCTATAGCCAACACAGTGTGCAAATAAATCGCACCACATATGTCGGTTGTTGCCAGTGCTTTGCGTTTCGTTTTTGCGAGAATCAAATAGCAACTTAACAGAAAGAAATGGTAACAAAATGCAAACTGTCATTTAATTTCAGCCATTACCCACCAAAGTGTTATCAATCTACGACATATAATTCAATGCTTATGTCTAATTTCTTTATTAGTCTTGCGTTCTGCTCTATTTTCTTTCTTTTCCTCTACCTAAAATTTGTCTGTAAGAGATCGCTCTTAGCAATAATTTTAGGCCGCCTTTACACATATTTGCTTAAATTATGTCTGATATTTTTGTAACTAATTTTGCTGCGCAGCTATGTCCGTGTCTCGAATAGTTTAGTTGGGTTCCTGATGCTCTACATCAGCAAATCTTGACTCTCAATTCCTATATGCAAGTAGAAGCGTCCGATCCTACAGAACCACTTGTGCTATCTCGTATAGTTTAGCTGAGCTTTTTATGTTCCACTTGACCCTCGTATTCTTTGCGGCAGTAGAGCAAAAAATCTATTGTTTCAAATAATTTTACCTCTTACGTACCCCTTTTTACTTTGTATTTATTTTTGACTGTAATAAGTTGAGATACAACACAATATTTGGAATTATGATATCTCGGTAGATAAACTCTCTGATAAGCTAATACACGATTTCCAAATTTCATTTGTTCTTTCGCCGAGATACAACTAGTATAGTAACTTGTCTTCAATTTTTTGACTGGCAACTATTGTTGTGTGATTGTTTTCGGTAAAAAACTAAATGAAAAGACTTTAACAAATGCAAATTGTACATTATTTAGACAGTCTCGGTACGTAATCCGAAATTACAAAAATTTTTAGGGTTCCGTACCTCCATGAAAAGAACTGAACCCTAAAAGGATCACTTTGTAGTGATCACGTAGAGACATCAAGTTGTAAACTATGTACTCAAGTCTACGGCTGCGTACCTGCGTAAATGTAAAAAAAAACAAGATCATTACCTAACCTAAAAAATATACGGCCGTTAATGCTGTTAAACGCGTGATTTTAACCCTCTCAAGGGAATTAAAATTAAAAGATGCATTTTCTAATAGCATATTTCTTTTAAAATCTTTATAAGATGCATATTATTTACACATTATCAATATTTTGAAAATTAATCTCATTGTTGGCGAGTGCCCTTATTAACCTGTCAAAATTTGTTAGCGGACCTAGACTTGTGAAAACATTGAGTCTTCGTGAATAACCGACTATCCTGGATCACTATGGCAAAATTATTCTACATTGTAGGGTTTGTGAGAAAAAAGTTGATTATTTTGATGCATGCATGAATACCTAAAACTTATTTACAAAAACAAGTATATAAGTATTAATTTCAGCTATTTAGTTCCCGTAGTACAAGCTTTGCTTAGTTTGGGGCTAGATGGCGCGATGTGATTTGTCCACGCAATAAAAATAAAAATAAACTTTGTAATTTGGCCTTGCATTTTTTGCCAGGTTTCAACACTTTTTGTGCATATTTCATGCGTTTTTTGTTCATATTTGCATGCATATATCAGGCTTTTTATGTTGCTTAAAATCCGGTCCTTAGTTATTAGGTACAAATTTTGGAAAAAACAATTTTAAAATGTGTTTGTTTGAGAAGGCCAAAAAAGAACAAAATTTTATAATTGAGGGTAGTAGCACACCTTAAACGGCTCATTTAAGACAACTGTAATTTTTACTAGCAAAAATTTGAGCGTGGCTCGCCTGCACACGTAAGCAAGCCAGGATTAATAATTGAAAATATTGTTTATTCATGATATGGCTCAATGGTAGGTAGTTTACGCAACTGTCATCAAATTCCTATTTATATGCAGTAACAAACACAATTTTATCCACACTGCAAAAAAACTCAAAAATAAAATTTTCTTTACCTCCACATCGGCGATTGCAAGTTGAGTGTTCGTTCTGTTTGTATAATTATAATTATATACAACATACTATTGGTAAATCTGTGCTAGTAGTTTTAGTGGGGTATCATATTAAAGGGCTTGATGTGCATCTTACGGAACCGTCGTTGGGTGTTTCCGACTCACCTATGGCCGTGTTTTTTACTTACATTACCTTGATTTGTAATTCAAATCAGGTATAAATACCGGAACAGATTTTTTTCCTCAGTTGTAACTTTGAAATCATCATGAAGATCTTTTATGGTAAGCAAATTGTTTCATCTATATTATATCTTTCTAACTTTCTTTTTTATTATTTTTATGAGCGTTATACCAATACACAAAATTTTACCAATTCAGTATCATTTCTATTAAAATATGTGTCCAGTTGAAACAGCAAGGTATTTTGGTCATGTACAGATTATCAGCAATGATACGTAGATTTGTACATCTAACTTTTGTCTCTGCGCTAAACTTCTTAACCGTCCAGTGGCGCCCTCCCATGTTTTTAACTAATTTCTCGTAATTTGAAACAAATATCTAAAATCTAAAACGGACAAATTGTTGCCCTGGACGATAAATTTATTCCAAAATACAACAATGAGCTTTTTCTTGTGTTTTAAATTTCAAATAATTAAAATGGAATATAGTAGCCAACGTTTTCCGTTTTAGTGATTTTGAAGACGCGTAATATTGTAAAGCTTATTGTTGTACCTTAAAATACACTTATCGTATAGGACAACAATTTGTCTGTCTAAGATTCTTGATATTTGTTCTAGATTTTAAGAAATTATTAAAAAACAGGTGAGGGCGCCACTGGACGGTCGGCGCCGCCTTAAGGCGAATGTAGTCGTGAACGGCCTCTTTATACGAACAATCTATCAGAATGTCCGTTTCTCAAGTTTTAAGTATTATCCATAAGTATAATTTAAATCAATGAAATATTCGGTGTAATGAAAGTTATGTCAATCGATACCAAAAGAGAAACATAACTATCTTAAGCTCCTGAGACCGCATGTCCTCGCATGAATATATCAACAAAAAAAAAACCAACATATCTTCCTTCAAAAATATGAAAAAACAGTTTTTGACAGAACAGTCTATCTTAAAAATTCTTCTGACAAGAGATAACCAATGAATCACCAGCATGGCTACTATTAGCTACGTTTGTGAGCATTGTCATGACATAAGTTCCATAAAACAAGATTTTTGATAAAAATGCCTTAATGCCATCAAGAATATTCTATGTATTAGTATTAGTCAGATATTTTTGCAAAAAAAGAAAAATCTTAGGCATGACATGATTGAAAAGTTAAAGTTCTCGTATGAGTACATGCGGAAAGACATCTTCATGTATGAAAATATTTTATTTCTTTTATTAATAATGTACCTGCTTATTTCTTAAACTGCAGATTTGAACCCATTTTTTTAATGAAAATAATAATTTATCCTTTTATTTATTTATCGTAAGCACAACTAAGAAAAGCTGAGGACTTTTTTCTTAAATGACACAAAAATGACACTTATATCGGGGTCGTCAACAAAAATGTTTAATATATGGAGGTTGATAATATTCAGTTATATTCCTACCGAAAATGTCGATATTCCATTAGATTTTTTAACCCCCCAAAAAAAAAATGCCAAATTATGTTAGACACAATCATATCGGGAACATACGTTGTTGAGACCGTAATTATGTACCCACTTGAGAACATTTAGGAAAATCAGGTGCAAGACAAAATAACACATATAAATAATAAATTGGTATCGTCGACCTCTCCAAGACTCGGGAGCTTTAAAGTTATAAAAAAAGGCAGCTTTCTTCATTCATAATGCATTTATGCTAGAAACAAAATCAATTTGGCGTTTTTCTACTTATACACACACACATTACGCCTTTATATTTCTGTAGGAAGAACATCAGTGGCTGTAAAAAAACGGTCGTCATCGCCACGATCAATAAACATAATCTACATTATACACTTATATTATAAAGCGGAAAGATTTGATTGTTTGTTTGTTTGATTTCAATTGGCTCCGAAACTACTGAACTGATTTAAAATAATATTTTACCATTACATTCCTACATTATCCCTGATGAACAAGGACTATATTAAAATGTCTCATTCCGGCGGGAAAATGATTAGCAGCAGTTGATGTCGCTGCTAACTAGTTTTCTATATCAATTAATTGATCTGTATTATTTGTTTAAGTTTTCTCCCTGATCCTGGTCCTGGCATCGATGCTTGGAGCTGCAACAGCTGCAACACAAATCCAATCGGAAATGCGACCACATACACCAAAACCGGACCATTCAAGCTGTACGTATAATTTAGATTTACGATACAAAAATAATTTAAACACTTTACTACTCAATCAAATGCCGGGGACTTTCTTAAAATTATGTGTTTATACAAGTATCACAAAAAAACAATTGTAAATGGGTTTGTTGAATTGTGTTCATTGTTCATTGAGCTGTTGCTATATTTCTTAAAATCTTGAAAAGCAACTATTAACATACATGGTCATTTATTTGTAAATTTTCATTTTGTCGCTTATTTCCTTTGTAAATTATCCTTTCGGCTTAAATAAACACAAAATAGGTCAAAACGACATTGTATTCGTACAAGATATGTTTTGAACCTCGTTATATCATCTTCTTGAATAACTTTGGGAATTCGAATAAAATCCTAGGAATTTGTCCAAATTCCTAGATCCGTTTTGAATTTTGCCGACTTCCTGTTTTTTTTTTTGTTTTATGCGTTGTGAAATAGTTGCTCAAATACAATAAAATATATAACTTACCAGCCAGTTTGATCCTGTACTGATGAATGAGGTACTTTGTGAAACATTAATATATTTTTATTTTTTGCAGAGCACTTTTTGCTGATTTAAGATGCAGAAGACCAGACTCCTTCTTTATTGTTAAACTTTGTTTGCTATTAAAAAAACTGATCAGAAGTATATGTTGTATTTTATTTCATAACGTAGTTGCTTCTACCTGCCTCATGTTCGTTCGACGCCTCGGTGTCCCACACAAAAGAAGAATATTTCAACTATTAAATTAAGCGGGTACATTAAATCGTGCAGGTCAGTTCTTTCTCAGTTCAACCGTTCAAAATGATCGTCAAAAATAACAAATATAAAAATCCACATAACCTAGTAACACTTTTAGAACTTGCAATACATATGACAACAGTAAGGCTAATGCACACGGTCAGAGTTATCACCGCAGTTAAATATTTAGCGTCCCCTAAAAGCGTTGCTTAATGAGCATCCAGCTTAATTCGGCATCGCCAGCTGACCAATTACATAGAATCATGCGTTTCAGGGGCTGAAAACGTTTATTCAGCTATTTCAAACAATGTTAAAGTGATATGTAGCACGTTTTTGATAAAAAAAGGTTTTTGTTCAAAAAGCTAATTTTAATTTGTAGCTAAGGTCTTTGATAAAACACTGGCAGATGAAAAAAACAAAATTAAAATCAATCATTAAACTAAAACAGTTCAAGTTTTTTGTAGAGCTTATAGCCATAAAAACGTACGTTATTAAATACAAAAACAAATGATAATAAAAAGATTCCACATAAATAAAAATATAGAATCTAAATCTCTTAAGTGAAAAGGCAAATCAATCGAAAAAGAAACAATCTTAAATATATTCCTAAAGTATCAACTAATGGAAAGGAAATCTTTGATAAGTGCTTTCATGGCATAATGAGCACTGTCGTCAAAACGGAAAGCAATATTCAGCCTTCATAGATCTAGATGTGCACGCCTAATCCTCCTGTCTTGTAGAAGTCTCACTTTCTGTAGGTAAGCTAGAATAATAATAATAATATATTTTATTTGCATAGAACACACGTATTAAAGATGTCAAATATTACAGGTTAAAAATGTCTCAGTATATTCTACCATAACATGGCATGCAAAAATCATTTGAAATCAATATGAAATGTAAATTGGTAACCCAGTACGTCAGCCAACAGCACAATACTCTTAAGTTTCAAATCAAGTGACATCATCTCCAAAAAACTCACCAATACTGTAGTAGCATTTATCAATAAGCCATGTACGTAGTTTTTTTTATAAAAAAGTTTGTCGTCAGGTGTCTGAATGCGGTGGGCAATTTATTGTAGACTTTAATTGTCATTATGTAGCAGTTGTTTCTGAATAGTGCAGTTTTATGGCCCGGCAGCACAAGTTCAGAAAGATCCCTATTTCTTAACCTTTCGTTAGACTTTGGATGGTGAAAATATTTGCTATATTTTCTAACAAAAGTAGTAGCTTCAAGGATGTACAGCCCGGTTAACGTTAACAGTCTAATTTCTCGGAATAAAGAAATTCTCGAAAACTCGGAAGCTTAGTAGAAATAAGTTGTCCTGTTGTGTAGTCATTCTTTGTATGTTATGTCTCTAGTAATGTTTCTTGTGTGCAATACATGGTTAATAATAATTATAATAATAACATCGACACAACTACCAATCATGCTATTAATTAGTGTTTTTGAAGATTTCAGGCCTTTTTATCGATGAAATTGGATTTTATAAGGACTGTGCCGTGTGGTGTCGGCAGAGTAGAATAGCACTACCCCAAGTCCGCCAGTGGGTATCGTAAGAAGCGATTGAAGGCTTCCGGAAAGTGGGCAGCAGCGCTTAACGTGTTTAACAGCTTAGTCCAGAACCGCCCAGCGTGGTGGGTGACTATTGGGCATTTTGCCTAATGGATAAAGTCAAAATGCAACGGCCCCTAGTTCCCGGCCGCCCTACTACCCCGGGCCAGAGCAGCGGCGCGAGTTATATGGGAGCAGAGCGTGCGAAGAATCCACAAACTGACCCTGGCGACCTATATTGGACGCAGTTTGTGGCTTGACTAGAGCCTTCAAATCCTTGAGGTAGAATTAGAAAAGATACGGTGGCATGTTGTTGGGTTGTCAGAAGTCGAAAGAGGGGGGGAGGACACTATAACCCTAGAATCAGGTTACCTATTACACTCTCACAAAAAACTCAGTTTAACACTATTCCAAACGTCCGCACTGGCGATTGCAAGGCCCGATACAAGGTCAAATTCAATACAAGAACGTAATATGGCTTGGTATGAATTTTAGGAATTGTTCAGATGTGGACTTAAAACAATAACTTACCTCAATAACTGAACAACTGAACAACAACTAAACAACATCTGAACACCAACTGAACAACCTCTGAACAACATCAGTACAACAACTGAAAAACATCTAAACAACAACTGAACAACCTAATAAAACAACGGAACAACAACCGAACCATTACCATACAACAACAACTGGCAGGTGCGGCGGAAGATGGCAAAAAAACATTTCTCAACTTTATCAAAGTAAGAACATTCTCATGAAGTCAATACGCTTCTGTGATTTGTATGAAACTGTATTTTCTATAGGCAGAATGCATATAATAGGTCTTTATGCAACTGTTTTCGAGTTCATAATTCGAACATTATGAGACGAGTGTAGATAAAATATTTTTAATTTATCATATCAACGTTAAACAAATTTATCTTGAACAAACATGGTAGTTATGAGCATGCCTATTAAATAAAGTACGTGTCACAAGCGGCACGCCAATAAATTTGAATATACTCAAAAACCGAACGTCGTTTGATTTATTTACTGCCTAAAATTTTTCTTTAGTTTGGCAGATATACCAAAAATTGGTAAGGTTTCATAAAATCAATTAACTTATTTTTAATGTATACAAATTTTTTATAACTATGGTAAGGTGAACGCACACTTGTCAGCGCCGTGCATAGTACGCGTCGCAGTGCTGCATAATCTGAATGTTGGCAGATGAGCTCACACACCTATCCACGCTCACCACGCTGACCACGCTCCACAGACGCATCTCAACAAATTGTTGTGGCTATTAAAGAACATTTTTCCCATAAGTAATGGGTTATTTTGCCAAAGATGAGAGTGTCAAGTCTAGTCTTATACAACTGTATTTTAGTTGTTTATATAATTCGTTATTGTCATATATTGAAGAAGATAGAGATAAGGAGAAGAAAAGGGTAAATAAGAGAACACTATGAAAGTAAAGGCTGGAACATACAGAAATACACTGGAAATATAAGGATGCCGCTAAATCAGGATGACACTGCATAAGGTCCGCTGTAGAAAAAAATATAGAATTAACCCCAAAACTAATCAACGAGTAACTCTGGATGATGCTAAAATCACAATATAATCACTCTTTTTTCAGGATATGGAATAACACTGAGGAAGTATAACCTTACGTCAGAATACAGAACAACACGACAAGGGCGTAATATCGTCGAACCCCGTAGAAAACTGCATCGTCAAATGCTGTCTCTAGCCACTGAAATAATTAACCACAACATCGATATCATTACGCAGTCAATTGCCACGGTGAGGCTGTTTCGACTAGGCAGGTCATCGTCAGGCACGGTGTAATCGTATAACAACCGACCTATCTACCAAACCAACCTAAGAATCTTAGACACACGTTGATCTACGTCAAAATGTATTCACGAGAAGATACCGATTGACACTAAACTTTAACAACAAACACCCAGAGATGGGTTTACGCCCGGACATTTAAGGCATAAATTATAAGTGCCCAATAAACGTCCGTTTACGCCCGATAAATGCCCTGCGCCTGGGCATAAACTTTTAATGCAAAAATATTTGGGTTTTGTATAAATTTGGATGACATTTGTATTTAATTGCTATAAAAATGTTTTTTCCTGCTATTTAAAAAATATCAACGTTACAATGTAAGGTTATTCAAGGTAATTTGTACCTGCTATACAAGTTTAATACGTTTGATGTGATAGTAACAGATTAAGGTAGGTAGTTTCGCAATTTGCGTGCTGTGATGTGACCTATTGTATGTGCAAGAGTTGAAGACAAAATTGGAATTTGGGGGCGGCAATGGAACGGGGGTAGGACACACGCAGGCGAAAGAGAAGGATGTCTTGCCTGCGTGGTGGGCACATGTTGGCGGGAACGAGATAACTATGATCTCAGAGGGGAGAAGCGGGCGGTGTGCGGGGGAGGCACGACGCGTGATCCGTTGACTCATTCCTGTTCCTTGACTCGTGGGATAGTGGTTGTTTTGTGCATTTGTGAATTGAAAATGACTGCTGCGTAACCTTGGGTAAGTACTTTCAATACTATTATGAAATGTTATACATAACTAAGTATATCTAATAGATTTTACATTAAATTAAATCACGTTACGTTCAATTTCTCAAAGCAAAGGTAGGCATGGTGCGTTGTTGAAATGACGCTACGACACGCCATTTTGTCTATGTAGGTACTTTAGCCGTAAATGGGTAGAAATTTAAAACGAAAACGTGTTTAGGCCAAGAGAACTAATTTGACGTTTGTGTGCCGCGAATTTCAAACGAAGTTAAAAAACGGAGAGTTTTTTCGAGATTATTGTTTTATTTTGTGAAATTATAATAAAGATGATGATGAATAAGAATAACAAAGATGAAGAATGTGTGTTTTCGATTTAGGGATAAAACCAATTTTAGTTCTATTGAATTTCGTATCTGCCTTCAGCGCCAAAATGGCGATATTCAAGTAGTGACAAAAATGTTACACCAGCAGCAGACTGCAGACTGCAGTGCATAGATAATAGAAGTCAGTGCTCTGGCAGCACGCGCACAACTTTACGCCCAAGAACCGTTTAGTTGGGCTGGTTGCTATGCCGCGCGTCTCGGCAGTGTGTACAGTCCAGTGCAAGAATAATTATGCCAGCAGACGTTTCGTGTCTTCGATTTCGAGAATTTGATTTCGATTTCCCACACAACTACTCTGAATATAAATTTGAATTAAATCGTTTCAAATCTTGCTCAATTAGACAGAATTACTACCGGAAGTCCTTTTTTGTAAATGTTAATTATTTACTTAATTATATTAATCGATAAACTCCGATAGTTTAGTTAAGTTTATTGTTACTTAACTCCAATTATTTTGTTTTAGAAACACAATGGGAAGACCAAAGAAAGAAAACATTTGGAAATACTTTCAAGAACAAGAAAATAAATCGATAAAATGTCGTTTTTGTGACAAGATATATAAACAAAAACATGTGACGAAAATGACAAATCATTTGTTGATTTGTGTCAAAGCTCCTCTTATAATCAAGAAAGAAATCAAAGATCATCAAAAAATATGCACTATTACTGAGACCAATGAAGGTATATTACAAGAGATACAACCTCGTGCTACCACACCGGAAGACTTAACAGATCTGTTTTCCAAGGCTTTATTTATTTCTGGCGCACCAATGTATATGGTGGAACATCCACTATGGAGAACTTTTTATGAAAAACTGAATTTCAAACTTCCTACTCGGAAAGCACTTGCAACAAAATATTTAGATAAACTATACAACGAAATGTTGACAGCGTTGAACAAAGACCTAAAAGAATCGGATTTTTTACATATTCAGTGTGATGGATGGAGCAACATTCGTAATGAAGGTATCATCAATTTCTTAATATCAAAACCGGATATTGTTTTCATTAAAAGTCTAAGCACCGATGAGAATCGCCATACCAGTGAATATCTGGCTGCAGAAATTGAAAAAGTCATAAAAACTTATGGCGAGAATAAGTTTCTTGTCATTATAGGTGATAATGCAAGGAACTTACAAAAAGCGTTTGAGCAACTTAAACGAAAATATCCGTGGCTAGTCCAACTGAACTGTGCAGCGCACAGCTTACATTTACTATGTAAAGATGCTGTCAAGATACCTGTTATCAAATCGACTATTGATCTTGTGGGAGATGTCGTAAAATCTATTAAAAGAAGTCAAATTCTGTCAGCCCTTTTCACAAAAATTAAAAAAGAAAAAGAGATTAGCGGACCAACTTTAAAGTTACCTTGTGCAACCAGATGGGGGAGTCAAGTAAGCGCACTAAAGGCAATGCAAGTTAACAAAGTAGCTCTTCAAACGTTAGCAGTCCATGAAGATATACAAATACAACTATCGTCAGAAACCAAAGCTGTAATTCTCGACGACAATTTTTGGACGATGGTTGATCAATGTGTCAGTATTTTGCAACCAATTGCTGATGCCATTTTTAAAATTGAAGGCAATGACTACAATATAAACCAAATTATCATGGTGTTCAAAGACCTTATTTCGAAATTGCAGTTTGCTTTTACTTCGACGTCTATTTTGGAGAGTACTGACAGAGACAGATTGCTGACTGCTGCAGAACAAAGATCTTTGCAAGTCATTAAACCCATACACTGCGCTGCACACCTTCTAGATCCTAAAGCTTTAGGACTGGAACTTAACCCGTCACAAGAAACAGAAGCAATGGAATTTATTTACAATCTTGCAAATGACTTAAATTTAAACTGTTTAACAGATTTAGCTCAATATAGAGCAAGAGAAGGATTATGGGGAAAATTGTTTACATGGGAGGCTGCTGAACAAGTTGACGCCGTGTTGTGGTGGAAAGGAATTTGCGGTTCGACAGCACTCAGCAAGATAGCACTGCGCATACTGACAGCGCCTTGCACTTCAGCTGCTACTGAGCGCTCGTTCAGTACTCAAGGTTTCATACATAATATCAAAAGGAATCGACTTTTAACAGAAAGAGCTGCGAAAATAGCATTTCTGTCTTATAACTGGAATATAAAAGAAAAAAAAGAAAATGATTGTTGTTTACAAACTACTATTGAAAATGTCGAAGATAACGAAGTGTCAGATGTCGACCAAGAAAATTGGGAATCGGAACATGAAACAAGTTTAATGGAAGAAAATATTGTTGATCCCCAACCATCCACTTCTGGTACAAGAAACCAAGAAATTGAATTTGTTGATGTATATAATTATAGTGACGATGATGATGACTAGGAGGCTCAAATTAATATTCTACATTTCTGTGATTAAATCAAGTGTAATTATTTGATAGTTTAAAACTAAGATATTGTTTTGTTGATATGTAGGTGATAAGTATTTTGACTGAATAGTGTGACACTTTTCATTGTTATTTAATTATTGTTTTAACTGTGATTGTTAAAGAAATAAGTATTTTGATGATGTAATAATTCATCAAAAGAAACATTACGTTTTAGTACATATAGGCAAAATTTAAAATAGTAAATTCAAATTCAAATAATTTATTTGTGACTACCTTAACTACGTTACCTGTGATTTTTTAAATAAATATCTTGTTAATGTTATGGGTATGTTTGCTAAGACCTTTAAAACCTCCGACTAGGACTCCGACTCCGACTCTGACTTCGGCTCCGACTCTGACTCCGACTCCGACTCCGACTCTGACTCCGACTCCGACTCCGACTCCGACTCCGACTCCGACTCCGACTTCGGCTCCGACTCCGACTCCGACTAGGACTCCAACTCCGACTTCGACTCCGACTTCGGCTCCGACTCCGACTCCGACTAGGACTCCAACTCCGACTCTGACTCCGACTCCGACTCCGACTTCGGCTCCGACTCCGACTCCAACTCCGACTTCGACTCCGACTAGGACTGTGACTCCGACTCCGACTCCGACTCCGACTCCGACTCCGACTCCGACTCCGACGACACCGACTCCGATTCCAATTCTAATTCTTACGATCCAATAAACCCTTACACTTACGACCCAACAAACCCTTACGACCCAATAAACCTTTACGATCCTTACGCTTTTGTAACATGATTTTCTGATTAACGAGAAGATTTTATAAACATTTTTGACTTTCGCCATCATCGTTTGAAGAATTACAAGGTATTTTGTAATGGACTGTACGCAGTAACCAGCCTAATGTATGAAAGTACAATCGTAAAACGTGATTAAAATTTTACTTTTTGTAATATTTCATGACTGGTTTCATTTAAGAATAAAATATGCCGCACCCTTTCAATATTTATACGTTTTAAGATTAAAATCACAAATTATTTGTTTCTGCCCTGCAGCTGGGCATTTATTCGGGCATAAACTAGTTTTTGCCCTATATGCCCGTAAATGTCCGTTTTTGTCCAAAGTGTTTTTGCCCTCGACCCATCTCTTACACCATTGAAATATACTGCCTGCAGGATTACAAAGAGACCAAAGCAGCAACAGTCACTTATCTCGAACAATCTCTGCATTTCACCAACCTCTAGAGAATCAAGACAGTTTATTTGCCAGAACATAGTTACACAAGATATTATTCCATAAAAGCACATAATGTTCAGCTCGCATGCAAGCGTGCAAATATTAAAAAATGATGTCAGTTACAATTTACAAAATATAATATTAATAGTTATGTCAAATTAAATATTTTGTCCAATTAAATATAAGGTCACTTTAAATTTCAAAATAAACAATCATTGATATCTGAGATTAATTCCATAATTCATGAATACATTAACGCTATAAAATAAATTTTGTATCAGCCAACTCGTCAGGTTCGTCTTAAAGCTAGTTTCAGTGAGTGATTTAATATCCTCGGGAAGATTATTGTAAATTTTAATACACATATGATATTATTTTTTTCTGTAAATGGTCTTACGGGCAGGAGGTTTGTATAACATATTCATTATATACTATCTTCTTTGTCTTCCACTAATTTTCTTTGCTTCTGCCAGTACTTTGGGTTGTCTTTTACAAAGATGCAAACGTCTCTTACATACATACAAGGCAGTGGCTAAATAATTCCTTCTTAAAAAGCGGTTTACAGCTAGCATCAAATTCAGCATTACAAATTGCACGTGTACTCTTTTTCTGAACCTAAGAACCTTAGAGTAATACGATCAAAACCTTTTACACACTTTGTGATCTCCACAAATATTTCATGAACAATACGAATCTAGGGCTCTACCAACGCTAGACGACAACAGTTTCTCCAAAAACTCCAGGATTCCCAAGACTTTACCAGATTCTAAACCTTACTTCAAAACGAATGAAAGACCAACTGGAACTGTCAATGCTGTTTATACCGTCGATCTTTTGCACTCCCTCACGAACGCAGTCATCAATGAGAGAACGTACTACAACGCCTCTAACGTCACTTTTGTCTATGTTATCGTCTATAGCCAACACAGTGTGCAAATAAATCGCACCACATATGTCGGTTGTTGCCAGTGCTTTGCGTTTCGTTTTTGCGAGAATCAAATAGCAACTTAACAGAAAGAAATGGTAACAAAATGCAAACTGTCATTTAATTTCAGCCATTACCCACCAAAGTGTTATCAATCTACGACATATAATTCAATGCTTATGTCTAATTTCTTTATTAGTCTTGCGTTCTGCTCTATTTTCTTTCTTTTCCTCTACCTAAAATTTGTCTGTAAGAGATCGCTCTTAGCAATAATTTTAGGCCGCCTTTACACATATTTGCTTAAATTATGTCTGATATTTTTGTAACTAATTTTGCTGCGCAGCTATGTCCGTGTCTCGAATAGTTTAGTTGGGTTCCTGATGCTCTACATCAGCAAATCTTGACTCTCGATTCCTATATGCAAGTAGAAGCGTCCGATCCTACAGAACCACTTGTGCTATCTCGTATAGTTTAGCTGAGCTTTTTATGTTCCACTTGACCCTCGTATTCTTTGCGGCAGTAGAGCAAAAAATCTATTGTTTCAAATAATTTTACCTCTTACGTACCCCTTTTTACTTTGTATTTATTTTTGACTGTAATAAGTTGAGATACAACACAATATTTGGAATTATGATATCTCGGTAGATAAACTCTCTGATAAGCTAATACACGATTTCCAAATTTCATTTGTTCTTTCGCCGAGATACAACTAGTATAGTAACTTGTCTTCAATTTTTTGACTGGCAACTATTGTTGTGTGATTGTTTTCGGTAAAAAACTAAATGAAAAGACTTTAACAAATGCAAATTGTACATTATTTAGACAGTCTCGGTACGTAATCCGAAATTACAAAAATTTTTAGGGTTCCGTACCTCCATGAAAAGAACTGAACCCTAAAAGGATCACTTTGTAGTGATCACGTAGAGACATCAAGTTGTAAACTATGTACTCAAGTCTACGGCTGCGTACCTGCGTAAATGTAAAAAAAAACAAGATCATTACCTAACCTAAAAAATATACGGCCGTTAATGCTGTTAAACGCGTGATTTTAACCCTCTCAAGGGAATTAAAATTAAAAGATGCATTTTCTAATAGCATATTTCTTTTAAAATCTTTATAAGATGCATATTATTTACACATTATCAATATTTTGAAAATTAATCTCATTGTTGGCGAGTGCCCTTATTAACCTGTCAAAATTTGTTAGCGGACCTAGACTTGTGAAAACATTGAGTCTTCGTGAATAACCGACTATCCTGGATCACTATGGCAAAATTATTCTACATTGTAGGGTTTGTGAGAAAAAAGTTGATTATTTTGATGCATGCATGAATACCTAAAACTTATTTACAAAAACAAGTATATAAGTATTAATTTCAGCTATTTAATTCCCGTAGTACAAGCTTTGCTTAGTTTGGGGCTAGATGGCGCGATGTGATTTGTCCACGCAATAAAAATAAAAATAAACTTTGTAATTTGGCCTTGCATTTTTTGCCAGGTTTCAACACTTTTTGTGCATATTTCATGCGTTTTTTGTTCATATTTGCATGCATATATCAGGCTTTTTATGTTGCTTAAAATCCGGTCCTTAGTTATTAGGTACAAATTTTGGAAAAAACAATTTTAAAATGTGTTTGTTTGAGAAGGCCAAAAAAGAACAAAATTTTATAATTGAGGGTAGTAGCACACCTTAAACGGCTCATTTAAGACAACTGTAATTTTTACTAGCAAAAATTTGAGCGTGGCTCGCCTGCACACGTAAGCAAGCCAGGATTAATAATTGAAAATATTGTTTATTCATGATATGGCTCAATGGTAGGTAGTTTACGCAACTGTCATCAAATTCCTATTTATATGCAGTAACAAACACAATTTTATCCACACTGCAAAAAAACTCAAAAATAAAATTTTCTTTACCTCCACATCGGCGATTGCAAGTTGAGTGTTCGTTCTGTTTGTATAATTATAATTATATACAACATACTATTGGTAAATCTGTGCTAGTAGTTTTAGTGGGGTATCATATTAAAGGGCTTGATGTGCATCTTACGGAACCGTCGTTGGGTGTTTCCGACTCACCTATGGCCGTGTTTTTTACTTACATTACCTTGATTTGTAATTCAAATCAGGTATAAATACCGGAACAGATTTTTTTCCTCAGTTGTAACTTTGAAATCATCATGAAGATCTTTTATGGTAAGCAAATTGTTTCATCTATATTATATCTTTCTAACTTTCTTTTTATTATTTTTATGAGCGTTATACCAATACACAAAATTTTACCAATTCAGTATCATTTCTATTAAAATATGTGTCCAGTTGAAACAGCAAGGTATTTTGGTCATGTACAGATTATCAGCAATGATACGTAGATTTGTACATCTAACTTTTGTCTCTGCGCTAAACTTCTTAACCGTCCAGTGGCGCCCTCCCATGTTTTTAACTAATTTCTCGTAATTTGAAACAAATATCTAAAATCTAAAACGGACAAATTGTTGCCCTGGACGATAAATTTATTCCAAAATACAACAATGAGCTTTTTCTTGTGTTTTAAATTTCAAATAATTAAAATGGAATATAGTAGCCAACGTTTTCCGTTTTAGTGATTTTGAAGACGCGTAATATTGTAAAGCTTATTGTTGTACCTTAAAATACACTTATCGTATAGGACAACAATTTGTCTGTCTAAGATTTTTGATATTTGTTCTAGATTTTAAGAAATTATTAAAAAACAGGTGAGGGCGCCACTGGACGGTCGGCGCCGCCTTAAGGCGAATGTAGTCGTGAACGGCCTCTTTATACGAACAATCTATCAGAATGTCCGTTTCTCAAGTTTTAAGTATTATCCATAAGTATAATTTAAATCAATGAAATATTCGGTGTAATGAAAGTTATGTCAATCGATACCAAAAGAGAAACATAACTATCTTAAGCTCCTGAGACCGCATGTCCTCGCATGAATATATCAACAAAAAATAAACCAACATATCTTCCTTCAAAAATATGAAAAAACAGTTTTTGACAGAACAGTCTATCTTAAAAATTCTTCTGACAAGAGATAACCAATGAATCACCAGCATGGCTACTATTAGCTACGTTTGTGAGCATTGTCATGACATAAGTTCCATAAAACAAGATTTTTGATAAAAATGCCTTAATGCCATCAAGAATATTCTATGTATTAGTATTAGTCAGATATTTTTGCAAAAAAAGAAAAATCTTAGGCATGACATGATTGAAAAGTTAAAGTTCTCGTATGAGTACATGCGGAAAGACATCTTCATGTATGAAAATATTTTATTTCTTTTATTAATAATGTACCTGCTTATTTCTTAAACTGCAGATTTGAACCCATTTTTTTAATGAAAATAACAATTTATCCTTTTATTTATTTATCGTAAGCACAACTAAGAAAAGCTGAGGACTTTTTTCTTAAATGACACAAAAATGACACAAAAATGACACTTATATCGGGGTCGTCAACAAAAATGTTTAATATATGGAGGTTGATAATATTCAGTTATATTCCTACCCAAAATGTCGATATTCCATTAGATTTTTTAACCCCCCAAAAAAAAAATGCCAAATTATGTTAGACACAATCATATCGGGAACATACGTTGTTGAGACCGTAATTATGTACCCACTTGAGAACATTTAGGAAAATCAGGTGCAAGACAAAATAACACATATAAATAATAAATTGGTATCGTCGACCTCTCCAAGACTCGGGAGCTTTAAAGTTATAAAAAAAGGCAGCTTTCTTCATTCATAATGCATTTATGCTAGAAACAAAATCAATTTGGCGTTTTTCTACTTATACACACACACATTACGCCTTTATATTTCTGTAGGAAGAACATCAGTGGCTGTAAAAAAACGGTCGTCATCGCCACGATCAATAAACATAATCTACATTATACACTTATATTATAAAGCGGAAAGATTTGATTGTTTGTTTGTTTGATTTCAATTGGCTCCGAAACTACTGAACTGATTTAAAATAATATTTTACCATTACATTCCTACATTATCCCTGATGAACAAGGACTATATTAAAATGTCTCATTCCGGCGGGAAAATGATTAGCAGCAGTTGATGTCGCTGCTAACTAGTTTTCTATATCAATTAATTGATCTGTATTATTTGTTTAAGTTTTCTCCCTGATCCTGGTCCTGGCATCGATGCTTGGAGCTGCAACAGCTGCAACACAAATCCAATCGGAAATGCGACCACATACACCAAAACCGGACCATTCAAGCTGTACGTATAATTTAGATTTACGATACAAAAATAATTTAAACACTTTACTACTCAATCAAATGCCGGGGACTTTCTTAAAATTATGTGTTTATACAAGTATCACAAAAAAACAATTGTAAATGGGTTTGTTGAATTGTGTTCATTGTTCATTGAGCTGTTGCTATATTTCTTAAAATCTTGAAAAGCAACTATTAACATACATGGTCATTTATTTGTAAATTTTCATTTTGTCGCTTATTTCCTTTGTAAATTATCCTTTCGGCTTAAATAAACACAAAATAGGTCAAAACGACATTGTATTCGTACAAGATATGTTTTGAACCTCGTTATATCATCTTCTTGAATAACTTTGGGAATTCGAATAAAATCCTAGGAATTTGTCCAAATTCCTAGATCCGTTTTGAATTTTGCCGACTTCCTGTTTTTTTTTTTGTTTTATGCGTTGTGAAATAGTTGCTCAAATACAATAAAATATATAACTTACCAGCCAGTTTGATCCTGTACTGATGAATGAGGTACTTTGTGAAACATTAATATATTTTTATTTTTTGCAGAGCACTTTTTGCTGATTTAAGATGCAGAAGACCAGACTCCTTCTTTATTGTTAAACTTTGTTTGCTATTAAAAAAACTGATCAGAAGTAAATGTTGTATTTTATTTCATAACGTAGTTGCTTCTACCTGCCTCATGTTCGTTCGACGCCTCGGTGTCCCACACAAAAGAAGAATATTTCAACTATTAAATTAAGCGGGTACATTAAATCGTGCAGGTCAGTTCTTTCTCAGTTCAACCGTTCAAAATGATCGTCAAAAATAACAAATATAAAAATCCACATAACCTAGTAACACTTTTAGAACTTGCAATACATATGACAACAGTAAGGCTAATGCACACGGTCAGAGTTATCACCGCAGTTAAATATTTAGCGTCCCCTAAAAGCGTTGCTTAATGAGCATCCAGCTTAATTCGGCATCACCAGCTGACCAATTACATAGAATCATGCGTTTCAGGGGCTGAAAACGTTTATTCAGCTATTTCAAACAATGTTAAAGTGATATGTAGCACGTTTTTGATAAAAAAAGGTTTTTGTTCAAAAACCTAATTTTAATTTGTAGCTAAGGTCTTTGATAAAACACTGGCAGATGAAAAAAACAAAATTAAAATCAATCATTAAACTAAAACAGTTCAAGTTTTTTGTAGAGCTTATAGCCATAAAAACGTACGTTATTAAATACAAAAACAAATGATAATAAAAAGATTCCACATAAATAAAAATATAGAATCTAAATCTCTTAAGTGAAAAGGCAAATCAATCGAAAAAGAAACAATCTTAAATATATTCCTAAAGTATCAACTAATGGAAAGGAAATCTTTGATAAGTGCTTTCATGGCATAATGAGCACTGTCGTCAAAACGGAAAGCAATATTCAGCCTTCATAGATCTAGATGTGCACGCCTAAT
Organism: Tuta absoluta; assembly: GCA_027580185.1. NCBI lineage: Eukaryota > Metazoa > Arthropoda > Insecta > Lepidoptera > Gelechiidae > Tuta > Tuta absoluta. Next base: position 2,201,646 of record JAQAHW010000052.1, read on the forward strand.
CCTCCTGTCTTGTAGAAGTCTCACTTTCTGTAGGTAAGCTAGAATAATAATAATAATATATTTTATTTGCATAGAACACACGTATTAAAGATGTCAAATATTACAGGTTAAAAATGTCTCAGTATATTCTACCATAACATGGCATGCAAAAATCATTTGAAATCAATATGAAATGTAAATTGGTAACCCAGTACGTCAGCCAACAGCACAATACTCTTAAGTTTCAAATCAAGTGACATCATCTCCAAAAAACTCACCAATACTGTAGTAGCATTTATCAATAAGCCATGTACGTAGTTTTTTTTATAAAAAGGTTTGTCGTCAGGTGTCTGAATGCGGTGGGCAATTTATTGTAGACTTTAATTGTCATTATGTAGCAGTTGTTTCTGTATAGTGCAGTTTTATGGCCCGGCAGCACAAGTTCAGAAAGATCCCTATTTCTTAACCTTTCGTTAGACTTTGGATGGTGAAAATATTTGCTATATTTTCTAACAAAAGTAGTAGCTTCAAGGATGTACAGCCCGGTTAACGTTAACAGTCTAAGCTCTCGGAATAAAGAAATTCTCGAAAACTCGGAAGCTTAGTAGAAATAAGTTGTCCTGTTGTGTAGTCATTCTTTGTATGTTATGTCTCTAGTAATGTTTCTTGTGTGCAATATACATGGTTAATAATAATTATAATAATAACATCGACACAACTACCAATCATGCTATTAATTAGTGTTTTTGAAGATTTCAGGCCTTTTTATCGATGAAATTGGATTTTATAAGGACTGTGCCGTGTGGTGTCGGCAGAGTAGAATAGCACTACCCCAAGTCCGCCAGTGGGTATCGTAAGAAGCGATTGAAGGCTTCCGGAAAGTGGGCAGCAGCGCTTAACGTGTTTAACAGCTTAGTCCAGAACCGCCCAGCGTGGTGGGTGACTATTGGGCATTTTGCCTAATGGATAAAGTCAAAATGCAACGGCCCCTAGTTCCCGGCCGCCCTACTACCCCGGGCCAGAGCAGCGGCGCGAGTTATATGGGAGCAGAGCGTGCGAAGAATCCACAAACTGACCCTGGCGACCTATATTGGACGCAGTTTGTGGCTTGACTAGAGCCTTCAAATCCTTGAGGTAGAATTAGAAAAGATACGGTGGCATGTTGTTGGGTTGTCAGAAGTCGAAAGAGGGGGGGAGGACACTATAACCCTAGAATCAGGTTACCTATTACACTCTCACAAAAAACTCAGTTTAACACTATTCCAAACGTCCGCAACGGCGATTGCAAGGCCCGATACAAGGTCAAATTCAATACAAGAACGTTATATGGCTTGGTATGAATTTTAGGAATTGTTCAGATGTGGACTTAAAACAATAACTTACCTCAATAACTAAACAACAACTAAACAACATCTGAACACCAACTGAACAACCTCTGAACAACATCAGTACAACAACTGAAAAACATCTAAACAACAACTGAACAACCTAATAAAACAACGGAACAACAACCGAACCATTACCATACAACAACAACTGGCAGGTGCGGCGGAAGATGGCAAAAAAACATTTCTCAACTTTATCAAAGTAAGAACATTCTCATGAAGTCAATACGCTTCTGTGATTTGTATGAAACTGTATTTTCTATAGGCAGAATGCATATAATAGGTCTTTATGCAACTGTTTTCGAGTTCATAATTCGAACATTATGAGACGAGTGTAGATAAAATATTTTTAATTTATCATATCAACGTTGAACAAATTTATCTTGAACAAACATGGTAGTTATGAGCATGCCTATTAAATAAAGTACGTGTCACAAGCGGCACGCCAATAAATTTGAATATACTCAAAAACCGAACGTCGTTTGATTTATTTACTGCCTAAAATTTTTCTTTAGTTTGGCAGATATACCAAAAATTAGTAAGGTTTCATAAAATCAATTAACTTATTTTTAATGTATACAAATTTTTTATAACTATGGTAAGGTGAACGCACACTTGTCAGCGCCGTGCATAGTACGCGTCGCAGTGCTGCATAATCTGAATGTTGGCAGATGAGCTCACACACCTATCCACGCTCACCACGCTGACCACGCTCCACAGACGCATCTCAACAAATTGTTGTGGCTATTAAAGAACATTTTTCCCATAAGTAATGGGTTATTTTGCCAAAGATGAGAGTGTCAAGTCTAGTCTTATACAACTGTATTTTAGTTGTTTATATAATTCGTTATTGTCATATATTGAAGAAGATAGAGATAAGGAGAAGAAAAGGGTAAATAAGAGAACACTATGAAAATAAAGGCTGGAACATACAGAAATACACTGGAAATATAAGGATGCCGCTAAATCAGGATGACACTGCATAAGGTCCGCTGTAGAAAAAAATATAGAATTAACCCCAAAACTAATCAACGAGTAACTCTGGATGATGATAAAATCACAATATAATCACTCTTTTTTCAGGATATGGAATAACACTGAGGAAGTATAACCTTACGTCAGAATACAGAACAACACGACAAGGGCGTAATATCGTCGAACCCCGTAGAAAACTGCATCGTCAAATGCTGTCTCTAGCCACTGAAATAATTAACCACAACATCGATATCATTACGCAGTCAATTGCCACGGTGCGGCTGTTTCGACTAGGCAGGTCATCGTCAGGCACGGTGTAATCGTATAACAACCGACCTATCTACCAAACCAATCTAAGAATCTTAGACACACGTTGATCTACGTCAAAATGTATTCACGAGAAGATACCGATTGACACTAAACTTTAACAACAAACACCATTGAAATATACTGCCTGCAGGATTACAAAGAGACCAAAGCAGCAACAGTCACTTATCTCGAACAATCTCTGCATTTCACCAACCTCTAGAGAATCAAGACAGTTTATTTGCCAGAACATAGTTACACAAGATATTATTCCATAAAAGCACATAATGTTCAGCTCGCATGCAAGCGTGCAAATATTAAATAATGATGTCAGTTACAATTTACAAAATATAATATTAATAGTTATGTCAAATTAAATATTTTGTCCAATTAAATATAAGGTCACTTTAAATTTCAAAATAAACAATCATTGATATCTAAGATTAATTCCATAATTCATGAATTCATTAACGCTATAAAATCAATTTTGTATCAGCCAATTCGTCAGGTTCGTCTTAAAGCTAGTTTCAGTGAGTGATTTAATATCCTCGGGAAGATTATTGTAAATTTTAATACACATATGATATTATTTTTTTCTGTAAATGGTCTTACGGGCAGGAGGTTTGTATAACATATTCATTATATGATATCTTCTTTGTCTTCCACTAATTTCACTTTGCTTCTGCCAGTACTTTGGGTTGTCTTTTACAAAGATGCAAACGTCTCTTACATACATACAAGGCAGTGGCTAAATAATTCCTTCTTAAAAAGCGGTTTACAGCTAGCATCAAATTCAGCATTACAAATTGCACGTGTACTCTTTTTCTGAACCTAAGAACCTTAGAGTAATACGATCAAAACCTTTTACACACTTTGTGATCTCCACAAATATTTCATGAACAATACGAATCTAGGGCTCTACCAACGCTAGACGACAACAGTTTCTCCAAAAACTCCAGGATTCCCAAGACTTTACCAGATTCTAAACCTTACTTCAAAACGAACGAAAGACCAACTGGAACTGTCAATGCTGTTTATACCGTCGATCTTTTGCACTCCCTCACGAACGCAGTCATCAATGAGAGAACGTACTACAACGCCTCTAACGTCACTTTTGTCTATGTTATCGTCTATAGCCAACACAGTGTGCAAATAAATCGCACCACATATGTCGGTTGTTGCCAGTGCTTTGCGTTTCGTTTTTGCGAGAATCAAATAGCAACTTAACAGAAAGAAATGGTAACAAAATGCAAACTGTCATTTAATTTCAGCTATTACCCACCAAAGTGTTATCAATCTACGACATATAATTCAATGCTTATGTCTAATTTCTTTATTAGTCTTGCGTTCTGCTCTATTTTCTTTCTTTTTCTCTACCTAAAATTTGTCTGTAAGAGATCGCTCTTAGCAATAATTTTAGGCCGCCTTTACACATATTTGCTTAAATTATGTCTGATATTTTTGTAACTAATTTTGCTGCGCAGCTATGTCCGTGTCTCGAATAGTTTAGTTGGGTTCCTGATGCTCTACATCAGCAAATCTTGACTCTCGATTCCTATATGCAAGTAGAAGCGTCCGATCCTACAGAACCACTTGTGCTATCTCGTATAGTTTAGCTGAGCTTTTTATGTTCCACTTGACCCTCGTATTCTTTGCGCCAGTAGAGCAAAAAATCTATTGTTTCAAATAATTTTACCTCTTACGTACCCCTTTTTACTTTGTATTTATTTTTGACTGTAATAAGTTGAGATACAACACAATATTTGGAATTATGATATCTCGGTAGATAAACTCTCTGATAAGCTAATACACGATTTCCAAATTTCATTTGTTCTTTCGCCGAGATACAACTAGTATAGTAACTTGTCTTCAATTTTTTGACTGGCAACTATGGTTGTGTGATTGTTTTCGGTAAAAAACTAAATGAAAAGACTTTAACAAATGCAAATTGTACATTATTTAGACAGTCTCGGTACGTAATCCGAAATTACATAAATTTTTAGGGTTCCGTACCTCCATGAAAAGAATTGAACCCTAAAAGGATCACTTTGTTATTACGTAGAGACATCAAGTTGTAAACTATGTACTCAAGTCTACGGCTGCGTACCTGCGTAAATGTAAAAAAAAACAAGATCATTACCTAACCTAAAAAAATATACGGCCGTTAATGCTGTTAAACGCGTGATTTTAACCCTCTCAAGGGAATTAAAATTAAAAGATGCATTTTCTAATAGCATATTTCTTTTAAAATCTTTATAAGATGCATATTATTTACACATTATCAATATTTTGAAAATTAATCTCATTGTTGGCGAGTGCCCTTATTAACCTGTCAAAATTTGTTAGCGGACCTAGACTTGTGAAAACATTGAGTCTTCGTGAATAACCGACTATCCTGGATCACTATGGCAAAATTATTCTACATTGTAGGGTTTGTGAGAAAAAAGTTGATTATTTTGATGCATGCATGAATACCTAAAACTTATTTACAAAAACAAGTATATAAGTATTAATTTCAGCTATTTAGTTCCCGTAGTACAAGCTTTGCTTAGTTTGGGGCTAGATGGCGCGATGTGATTTATCCACGCAATAAAAATAAAAATAAACTTTGTAATTTGGCCTTGCATTTTTTGCCAGGTTTCAACACTTTTTGTGCATATTTCATGCATTTTTTGTTCATATTTGCATGCATATATCAGGCTTTTTATGTTGCTTAAAATCCGGTCCTTAGTTATTAGGTACAAATTTTGGAAAAAACAATTTTAAAATGTGTTTGTTTGAGAAGGCCAAAAAAGAACAAAATTTTATAATTGAGGGTAGTAGCACACCTTAAACGGCTCATTTAAGACAACTGTAATTTTTACTAGCAAAAATTTGAGCGTGGCTCGCCTGCACACGTAAGCAAGCCAGGATTAATAATTGAAAATATTGTTTATTCATGATATGGCTCAATGGTAGGTAGTTTACCCAACTGTCATCAAATTCCTATTTATATGCAGTAACAAACACAATTTTATCCACACTGCAAAAAAACCCAAAAATAAAATTTTCTTTACCTCCACATCGGCGATTGCAAGTTGAGTGTTCGTTCTGTTTGTATAATTATAATTATATACAACATACTATTGGTAAATCTGTGCTAGTAGTTTTAGTGGGGTATCATATTAAAGGGCTTGATGTGCATCTTACGGAACCGTCGTTGGGTGTTTACGACTCACCTATGGCCGTGTTTTTTACTTACATTACCTTGATTTGTAATTCAAATCAGGTATAAATACCGGAACAGATTTTTTTCCTCAGTTGTAACTTTGAAATCATCATGAAGATCTTTTATGGTAAGCAAATTGTTTCATCTATATTATATCTTTCTAACTTTCTTTTTTATTATTTTTATGAGCGTTATACCAATACACAAAATTTTTCCAATTCAGTATCATTTCTATTAAAATATGTGTCCAGTTGAAACAGCAAGGTATTTTGGTCATGTACAGATTATCAGCAATGATACGTAGATTTGTTCATGTAACTTTTGTCTCTGCGCTAAACTTCTTAACCGTCCAGTGGCGCCCTCCCATGTTTTTAACTAATTTCTCGTAATTTGAAACAAATATCTAAAATCTAAAACGGACAAATTGTTGCCCTGGACGATAAATTTATTCCAAAATACAACAATGAGCTTTTTCTTGTGTTTTAAATTTCAAATAATTAAAATGGAATATAGTAGCCAACGTTTTCCGTTTTAGTGATTTTGAAGACGCGTAATATTGTAAAGCTTATTGTTGTACCTTGAAATACACTTATCGTATAGGACAACAATTTGTCTGTCTTAGATTTTTGATATTTGTTCTAGATTTTAAGAAATTATTAAAAAACAGGTGAGGGCGCCACTGGACGGTCGGCGCCGCCTTAAGGCGAATGTAGTCGTGAACGGCCTCTTTATACGAACAATCTATCAGAATGTCCGTTTCTCAAGTTTTAAGTATTATCCATAAGTATAATTTAAATCAATGAAATATTCGCTGTAATGAAAGTTATGTCAATCGATACCAAAAGAGAAACATAACTATCTTAAGCTCCTGAGACCGCATGTCCTCGCATGAATATATCAACAAAAAATAAACCAACATATCTTCCTTCAAAGATATGAAAAAACAGTTTTTGATAGAACAGTCTATCTTAAAAATTCTTCTGACAAGAGATAACCAATGAATCACCAGCATGGCTACTATTAGCTACGTTTGTGAGCATTGTCATGACATAAGTTCCATAAAACAAGATTTTTGATAAAAATGCCTTAATGCCATCAAGAATATTCTATGTATTAGTATTAGTCAGATATTTTTGCAAAAAAAGAAAAATCTTAGGCATGACATGATTGAAAAGTTAAAGTTCTCGTATGAGTACATGCGGAAATAGGGATTGCAATCCCGCACCTCCGCCAATCCCGCGGGATTGATTCGCGGGATTGGCCCAATCCCGCGCGGATCCCGCGTGATCCCGCACCTTTGAAATGATGTTAAAATACATATGAAAGTGCAGGTTTTTGTTCAAAAAATCAACTTTTATTTGAAAAAACTAAAACATGTCTTTCATGTTGGAACTAAAAATATTTGTTTCTTTACAAAATAACAATCGAAAATTATTTACTTGTAAGTAAAATCAGTCCTACATTACTTATTTGTTTTTTGAAATTTAAAAAAATAATTAGACTTGCATTGATTTGTTTATTTTGTCCTTAATCTAACAAATCAACAGTCTTATAATATGAAATGCTTTGAACTACATATATATCCTGACGCCGAAAACTCTCTTTCATCTTCTACGCTAGTAGGCTGGATGGTCAGCATATATTTATAGGCAAGTGTCAGGTAGTCTTAGTGCAACTGACTGAACTGACTGAGACGCGCACGAGGCGACCGAGACCGAACACGAACACAAATTGTGCAAAACGGCAACGTTGCGTGATATTGTACACTCCCGCCGCCGACGACGCCAACCACCAGTATCCGTTCTGCAAGAAACGGCAACATGGCGTGCGCTTTTACCGCCCCGTGCGGGATCCGCGGATCCGCGCTTTGAATGTGCGGGATCCCGCAAGGCCAAAAATGGCGCGGGATCCCGCGGGATTGCAGGATCCCGCATTGCGGGATTGCAATCCCTATGCGGAAAGACATCTTCATGTATGAAAATATTTTATTTCTTTTATTAATAATGTACCTGCTTATTTCTTAAACTGCAGATTTGAACCCATTTTTTTAATGAAAATAATAATTTATCCTTTTATTTATTTATCGTAAGCACAACTAAGAAAAGCTGAGGACTTTTTTCTTAAATGACACAAAAATGACACTTATATCGGGGTCGTCAACAAAAATGTTTAATATATGGAGGTTGATAATATTCAGTTATATTCCTACCCAAAATGTCGATATTCCATTAGATTTTTTAACCTCCCAAAAAAAAAATGCCAAATTATGTTAGACACAATCATATCGGGAACATACGTTGTTGAGACCGTAATTATGTACCCACTTGAGAACATTTAGGAAAATCAGGTGTAAGACAAAATAACACATATAAATAATAAATTGGTATCGTCGACCTCTCCAAGACTCGGGAGCTTTAAAGTTATAAAAAAAGGCAGCTTTCTTCATTCATAATGCATTTATGCTAGAAACAAAATCAATTTGGCGTTTTTCTACTTATACACACACACATTACGCCTTTATATTTCTGTAGGAAGAACATCAGTGGCTGTAAAAAAACGGTCGTCATCGCCACGATCAATAAACATAATCTACATTATACACTTATATTATAAAGCGGAAAGATTTGATTGTTTGTTTGTTTGATTTCAATTGGCTCCGAAACTACTGAACTGATTTAAAATAATATTTTACCATTACATTCCTACATTATCCCTGATGAACAAGGACTATATTAAAATGTCTCATTCCGGCGGGAAAATGATTAGCAGCGGTTGATGTCGCTGCTAACTAGTTTTCTATATCAATTAATTGATCTGTATTATTTGTTTAAGTTTTCTCCCTGATCCTGGTCCTGGCATCGATGCTTGGAGCTGCAACAGCTGCAACACAAATCCAATCGGAAATGCGACCACATACACCAAAACCGGACCATTCAAGCTGTACGTATAATTTAGATTTACGATACAAAAATAATTTAAACACTTTACTACTCAATCAAATGCCGGGGACTTTCTTAAAATTATGTGTTTATACAAGTATCACAAAAAAACAATTGTAAATGGGTTTGTTGAATTGCGTTCATTGTTCATTAAGCTGTTGCTATATTTCTTAAAATCTTGAAAAGCAACTATTAACATACATGGTCATTTATTTGTAAATTTTCATTTTGTCGCTTATTTCCTTTGTAAATTATCCTTTCGGCTTAAATAAACACAAAATAGGTCAAAACGACATTGTATTGGTACAAGATATGTTTTGAACCTCGTTATATCATCTTCTTGAATAACTTTGGGAATTCGAATAAAATCCTAGGAATTTGTCCAAATTCCTAGATCCGTTTTGAATTTTGCCGACTTCCTGTTTTTTTTTTGTTTTATGCGTTGTGAAATAGTTGCTCAAATACAATAAATATAACTTACCAGCCAGTTTGATCCTGTACTGATGAATGAGGTACTTTGTGAAACATTAATATATTTTTATTTTTTGCAGAGCACTTTTTGCTGATTTAAGATGCAGAAGACCAGACTCCTTCTTTATTGTTAAACTTTGTTTGCTATTAAAAAAACTGATCAGAAGTAAATGTTGTATTTTATTTCATAACGTAGTTGCTTCTACCTGCCTCATGTTCGTTCGACGCCTCGGTGTCCCACACAAAAGAAGAATATTTCAACTATTAAATTAAGCGGGTACATTAAATCGTGCTGGTGCAGGTCAGTTCTTTCTCAGTTCAACCGTTCAAAATGATCGTCAAAAATAACAAATATAAAAATCCACATAACCTAGTAACACTTTTAGAACTTGCAATACATATGACAACAGTAAGGCTAATGCACACGGTCAGAGTTATCACCGCAGTTAAATATTTAGCGTCCCCTAAAAGCGTTGCTTAATGAGCATCCAGCTTAATTCGGCATCGCCAGCTGACCAATTACATAGAATCATGCGTTTCAGGGGCTGAAAACGTTTATTCAGCTATTTCAAACAATGTTAAAGTGATATGTAGCACGTTTTTGGTAAAAAAAGGTTTTTGTTCAAAAACCTAATTTTAATTTGTAGCTAAGGTCTTTGATAAAACACTGGCAGATGAAAAAAACAAAATTAAAATCAATCATTAAACTAAAACAGTTCAAGTTTTTTGTGGAGCTTATAGCCATAAAAACGTACGTTATTAAATACAAAAACAAATGATAATTAAAAGATTCCACATAAATAAAAATATAGAATCTAAATCTCTTAAAAGAAAAGGCAAATCAATCGAAAAAGAAACAATCTTAAATATATTCCTAAAGTATCAACTAATGGAAAGGAAATCTTTAATAAGTGCTTTCATGGCATAATGAGCACTGTCGTCAAAACGGAAAGCAATATTCAGCCTTCATAGATCTAGATGTGCACGCCTAATCCTCCTGTCTTGTAGAAGTCTCACTTTCTGTAGGTAAGCTAGAATAATAATAATAATATATTTTATTTGCATAGAACACACGTATTAAAGATGTCAAATATTACAGGTTAAAAATGTCTCAGTATATTCTACCATAACATGGCATGCAAAAATCATGTGAAATCAATATGAAATGTAAATTGGTAACCCAGTACGTCAGCCAACAGCACAATACTCTTAAGTTTCAAATCAAGTGACATCATCTCCAAAAAACTCACCAATACTGTAGTAGCATTTATCAATAAGCCATGTACGTAGTTTTTTTTATAAAAAGGTTTGTCGTCAGGTGTCTGAATGCGGTGGGCAATTTATTGTAGACTTTAATTGTCATTATGTAGCAGTTGTTTCTGTATAGTGCAGTTTTATGGCCCGGCAGCACAAGTTCAGAAAGATCCCTATTTCTTAACCTTTCGTTAGACTTTGGATGGTGAACATATTTGCTATATTTTCTAACAAAAGTAGTAGCTTCAAGGATGTACAGCCCGGTTAACGTTAACAGTCTAAGCTCTCGGAATAAAGAAATTCTCGAAAACTCGGAAGCTTAGTAGAAATAAGTTGTCCTGTTGTGTAGTCATTCTTTGTATGTTATGTCTCTAGTAATGTTTCTTGTGTGCAATACATGGTTAATAATAATTATAATAATAACATCGACACAACTACCAATCATGCTATTAATTAGTGTTTTTGAAGATTTCAGGCCTTTTTATCGATGAAATTGGATTTTATAAGGACTGTGCCGTGTGGTGTCGGCAGAGTAGAATAGCACTACCCCAAGTCCGCCAGTGGGTATCGTAAGAAGCGATTGAAGGCTTCCGGAAAGTGGGCAGCAGCGCTTAACGTGTTTAACAGCTTAGTCCAGAACCGCCCAGCGTGGTGGGTGACTATTGGGCATTTTGCCTAATGGATGGAACTGAAAAACATCTAAACAACAACTGAACAACCTAATAAAACAACGGAACAACAACCGAACCATTACCATACAACAACAACTGGCAGGTGCGGCGGAAGATGGCAAAAAAACATTTCTCAACTTTATCAAAGTAAGAACATTCTCATGAAGTCAATACGCTTCTGTGATTTGTATGAAACTGTATTTTCTATAGGCAGAATGCATATAATTGGTCTTTATGCAACTGTTTTCGAGTTCATAATTCGAACATTATGAGACGAGTGTAGATAAAATATTTTTAATTTATCATATCAACGTTAAACAAATTTATCTTGAACAAACATGGTAGTTATGAGCATGCCTATTAAATAAAGTACGTGTCACAAGCGGCACGCCAATAAATTTGAATATACTCAAAAACCGAACGTCGTTTGATTTATTTACTGCCTAAAATTTTTCTTTAGTTTGGCAGATATACCAAAAATTAGTAAGGTTTCATAAAATCAATTAACTTATTTTTAATGTATACAAATTTTTTATAACTATGGTAAGGTGAACGCACACTTGTCAGCGCCGTGCATAGTACGCGTCGCAGTGCTGCATAATCTGAATGTTGGCAGATGAGCTCACACACCTATCCACGCTCACCACGCTGACCACGCTCCACAGACGCATCTCAACAAATTGTTGTGGCTATTAAAGAACATTTTTCCCATAAGTAATGGGTTATTTTGCCAAAGATGAGAGTGTCAAGTCTAGTCTTATACAACTGTATTTTAGTTGTTTATATAATTCGTTATTGTCATATATTGAAGAAGATAGAGATAAGGAGAAGAAAAGGGTAAATAAGAGAACACTATGAAAATAAAGGCTGGAACATACAGAAATACACTGGAAATATAAGGATGCCGCTAAATCAGGATGACACTGCATAAGGTCCGCTGTAGAAAAAAATATAGAATTAACCCCAAAACTAATCAACGAGTAACTCTGGATGATGCTAAAATCACAATATAATCACTCTTTTTTCAGGATATGGAATAACACTGAGGAAGTATAACCTTACGTCAGAATACAGAACAACACGACAAGGGCGTAATATCGTCGAACCCCGTAGAAAACTGCATCGTCAAATGCTGTCTCTAGCCACTGAAATAATTAACCACAACATCGATATCATTACGCAGTCAATTGCCACGGTGAGGCTGTTTCGACTAGGCAGGTCATCGTCAGGCACGGTGTAATCGTATAACAACCGACCTATCTACCAAACCAACCTAAGAATCTTAGACACACGTTGATCTACGTCAAAATGTATTCACGAGAAGATACCGATTGACACTAAACTTTAACAACAAACACCATTGAAATATACTGCCTGCAGGATTACAAAGAGACCAAAGCAGCAACAGTCACTTATCTCGAACAATCTCTGCATTTCACCAACCTCTAGAGAATCAAGACAGTTTATTTGCCAGAACATAGTTACACAAGATATTATTCCATAAAAGCACATAATGTTCAGCTCGCATGCAAGCGTGCAAATATTAAAAAATGATGTCAGTTACAATTTACAAAATATAATATTAATAGTTATGTCAAATTAAATATTTTGTCCAATTAAATATAAGGTCACTTTAAATTTCAAAATAAACAATCATTGATATCTGAGATTAATTCCATAATTCATGAATTCATTAACGCTATAAAATCAATTTTGTATCAGCCAATTCGTCAGGTTCGTCTTAAAGCTAGTTTCAGTGAGTGATTTAATATCCTCGGGAAGATTATTGTAAATTTTAATACACATATGATATTATTTTTTTCTGTAAATGGTCTTACGGGCAGGAGGTTTGTATAACATATTCATTATATGATATCTTCTTTGTCTTCCACTAATTTCACTTTGCTTCTGCCAGTACTTTGGGTTGTCTTTTACAAAGATGCAAACGTCTCTTACATACATACAAGGCAGTGGCTAAATAATTACACTCCTTCCTCCGATTCTAAACCTTACTTCAAAACGAATGAAAGACCAACTGGAACTGTCAATGCTGTTTATACCGTCGATCTTTTGCACTCCCTCACGAACGCAGTCATCAATGAGAGAACGTACTACAACGCCTCTAACGTCACTTTTGTCTATGTTATCGTCTATAGCCAACACAGTGTGCAAATAAATCGCACCACATATGTCGGTTGTTGCCAGTGCTTTGCGTTTCGTTTTTGCGAGAATCAAATAGCAACTTAACAGAAAGAAATGGTAACAAAATGCAAACTGTCATTTAATTTCAGCCATTACCCACCAAAGTGTTATCAATCTACGACATATAATTCAATGCTTATGTCTAATTTCTTTATTAGTCTTGCGTTCTGCTCTATTTTCTTTCTTTTCCTCTACCTAAAATTTGTCTGTAAGAGATCGCTCTTAGCAATAATTTTAGGCCGCCTTTACACATATTTGCTTAAATTATGTCTGATATTTTTGTAACTAATTTTGCTGCGCAGCTATGTCCGTGTCTCGAATAGTTTAGTTGGGTTCCTGATGCTCTACATCAGCAAATCTTGACTCTCGATTCCTATATGCAAGTAGAAGCGTCCGATCCTACAGAACCACTTGTGCTATCTCGTATAGTTTAGCTGAGCTTTTTATGTTCCACTTGACCCTCGTATTCTTTGCGGCAGTAGAGCAAAAAATCTATTATTTCAAATAATTTTACCTCTTACGTACCCCTTTTTACTTTGTATTTATTTTTGACTGTAATAAGTTGAGATACAACACAATATTTGGAATTATGATATCTCGGTAGATAAACTCTCTGATAAGCTAATACACGATTTCCAAATTTCATTTGTTCTTTCGCCGAGATACAACTAGTATAGTAACTTGTCTTCAATTTTTTGACTGGCAACTATTGTTGTGTGATTGTTTTCGGTAAAAAACTAAATGAAAAGACTTTAACAAATGCAAATTGTACATTATTTAGACAGTCTCGGTACGTAATCCGAAATTACAAAAATTTTTAGGGTTCCGTACCTCCATGAAAAGAACTGAACCCTAAAAGGATCACTTTGTAGTGATCACGTAGAGACATCAAGTTGTAAACTATGTACTCAAGTCTACGGCTGCGTACCTGCGTAAATGTAAAAAAAAACAAGATCATTACCTAACCTAAAAAATATACGGCCGTTAATGCTGTTAAACGCGTGATTTTAACCCTCTCAAGGGAATTAAAATTAAAAGATGCATTTTCTAATAGCATATTTCTTTTAAAATCTTTATAAGATGCATATTATTTACACATTATCAATATTTTGAAAATTAATCTCATTGTTGGCGAGTGCCCTTATTAACCTGTCAAAATTTGTTAGCGGACCTAGACTTGTGAAAACATTGAGTCTTCGTGAATAACCGACTATCCTGGATCACTATGGCAAAATTATTCTACATTGTAGGGTTTGTGAGAAAAAAGTTGATTATTTTGATGCATGCATGAATACCTAAAACTTATTTACAAAAACAAGTATATAAGTATTAATTTCAGCTATTTAGTTCCCGTAGTACAAGCTTTGCTTAGTTTGGGGCTAGATGGCGCGATGTGATTTGTCCACGCAATAAAAATAAAAATAAACTTTGTAATTTGGCCTTGCATTTTTTGCCAGGTTTCAACACTTTTTGTGCATATTTCATGCGTTTTTTGTTCATATTTGCATGCATATATCAGGCTTTTTATGTTGCTTAAAATCCGGTCCTTAGTTATTAGGTACAAATTTTGGAAAAAACAATTTTAAAATGTGTTTGTTTGAGAAGGCCAAAAAAGAACAAAATTTTATAATTGAGGGTAGTAGCACACCTTAAACGGCTCATTTAAGACAACTGTAATTTTTACTAGCAAAAATTTGAGCGTGGCTCGCCTGCACACGTAAGCAAGCCAGGATTAATAATTGAAAATATTGTTTATTCATGATATGGCTCAATGGTAGGTAGTTTACGCAACTGTCATCAAATTCCTATTTATATGCAGTAACAAACACAATTTTATCCACACTGCAAAAAAACTCAAAAATAAAATTTTCTTTACCTCCACATCGGCGATTGCAAGTTGAGTGTTCGTTCTGTTTGTATAATTATAATTATATACAACATACTATTGGTAAATCTGTGCTAGTAGTTTTAGTGGGGTATCATATTAAAGGGCTTGATGTGCATCTTACGGAACCGTCGTTGGGTGTTTCCGACTCACCTATGGCCGTGTTTTTTACTTACATTACCTTGATTTGTAATTCAAATCAGGTATAAATACCGGAACAGATTTTTTTCCTCAGTTGTAACTTTGAAATCATCATGAAGATCTTTTATGGTAAGCAAATTGTTTCATCTATATTATATCTTTCTAACTTTCTTTTTTATTATTTTTATGAGCGTTATACCAATACACAAAATTTTACCAATTCAGTATCATTTCTATTAAAATATGTGTCCAGTTGAAACAGCAAGGTATTTTGGTCATGTACAGATTATCAGCAATGATACGTAGATTTGTACATCTAACTTTTGTCTCTGCGCTAAACTTCTTAACCGTCCAGTGGCGCCCTCCCATGTTTTTAACTAATTTCTCGTAATTTGAAACAAATATCTAAAATCTAAAACGGACAAATTGTTGCCCTGGACGATAAATTTATTCCAAAATACAACAATGAGCTTTTTCTTGTGTTTTAAATTTCAAATAATTAAAATGGAATATAGTAGCCAACGTTTTCCGTTTTAGTGATTTTGAAGACGCGTAATATTGTAAAGCTTATTGTTGTACCTTAAAATACACTTATCGTATAGGACAACAATTTGTCTGTCTAAGATTCTTGATATTTGTTCTAGATTTTAAGAAATTATTAAAAAACAGGTGAGGGCGCCACTGGACGGTCGGCGCCGCCTTAAGGCGAATGTAGTCGTGAACGGCCTCTTTATACGAACAATCTATCAGAATGTCCGTTTCTCAAGTTTTAAGTATTATCCATAAGTATAATTTAAATCAATGAAATATTCGGTGTAATGAAAGTTATGTCAATCGATACCAAAAGAGAAACATAACTATCTTAAGCTCCTGAGACCGCATGTCCTCGCATGAATATATCAACAAAAAATAAACCAACATATCTTCCTTCAAAAATATGAAAAAACAGTTTTTGACAGAACAGTCTATCTTAAAAATTCTTCTGACAAGAGATAACCAATGAATCACCAGCATGGCTACTATTAGCTACGTTTGTGAGCATTGTCATGACATAAGTTCCATAAAACAAGATTTTTGATAAAAATGCCTTAATGCCATCAAGAATATTCTATGTATTAGTATAAGTCAGATCTTTTTGCAAAAAAAAAAAAATCTTAGGCATGACATGATTGAAAAGTTAAAGTTCTCGTATGAGTACATGCGGAAAGACATCTTCATGTATGAGAATATTTTTTTTCTTTTATTAATTATGTACCTGCTTATTTCTTAAACTGCAGATTTGAACCCATTTTTTTTATGAAAATAATGATTTATCCTTTTATTTATTTATCGTAAGCACAACTAAGAAAAGCTAAGGACTTTTTTCTTAAATGACACAAAAATGACACTTATATCGGGGTCGTCAACAAAAATGTTTAATATATGGAGGTTGATAATATTCAGTTATATTCCTACCGAAAATGTCGATATTCCATTAGATTTTTTAACCCCCCAAAAAAAAAATGCCAAATTATGTTAGACACAATCATATCGGGAACATACGTTGTTGAGACCGTAATTATGTACCCACTTGAGAACATTTAGGAAAATCAGGTGCAAGACAAAATAACACATATAAATAATAAATTGGTATCGTCGACCTCTCCAAGACTCGGGAGCTTTAAAGTTATAAAAAAAGGCAGCTTTCTTCATTCATAATGCATTTATGCTAGAAACAAAATCAATTTGGCGTTTTTCTACTTATACACACACACATTACGCCTTTATATTTCTGTAGGAAGAACATCAGTGGCTGTAAAAAAACGGTCGTCATCGCCACGATCAATAAACATAATCTACATTATACACTTATATTATAAAGCGGAAAGATTTGATTGTTTGTTTGTTTGATTTCAATTGGCTCCGAAACTACTGAACTGATTTAAAATAATATTTTACCATTACATTCCTACATTATCCCTGATGAACAAGGACTATATTAAAATGTCTCATTCCGGCGGGAAAATGATTAGCAGCAGTTGATGTCGCTGCTAACTAGTTTTCTATATCAATTAATTGATCTGTATTATTTGTTTAAGTTTTCTCCCTGATCCTGGTCCTGGCATCGATGCTTGGAGCTGCAACAGCTGCAACACAAATCCAATCGGAAATGCGACCACATACACCAAAACCGGACCATTCAAGCTGTACGTATAATTTAGATTTACGATACAAAAATAATTTAAACACTTTACTACTCAATCAAATGCCGGGGACTTTCTTAAAATTATGTGTTTATACAAGTATCACAAAAAAACAATTGTAAATGGGTTTGTTGAATTGTGTTCATTGTTCATTGAGCTGTTGCTATATTTCTTAAAATCTTGAAAAGCAACTATTAACATACATGGTCATTTATTTGTAAATTTTCATTTTGTCGCTTATTTCCTTTGTAAATTATCCTTTCGGCTTAAATAAACACAAAATAGGTCAAAACGACATTGTATTCGTACAAGATATGTTTTGAACCTCGTTATATCATCTTCTTGAATAACTTTGGGAATTCGAATAAAATCCTAGGAATTTGTCCAAATTCCTAGATCCGTTTTGAATTTTGCCGACTTCCTGTTTTTTTTTTTGTTTTATGCGTTGTGAAATAGTTGCTCAAATACAATAAAATATATAACTTACCAGCCAGTTTGATCCTGTACTGATGAATGAGGTACTTTGTGAAACATTAATATATTTTTATTTTTTGCAGAGCACTTTTTGCTGATTTAAGATGCAGAAGACCAGACTCCTTCTTTATTGTTAAACTTTGTTTGCTATTAAAAAAACTGATCAGAAGTATATGTTGTATTTTATTTCATAACGTAGTTGCTTCTACCTGCCTCATGTTCGTTCGACGCCTCGGTGTCCCACACAAAAGAAGAATATTTCAACTATTAAATTAAGCGGGTACATTAAATCGTGCAGGTCAGTTCTTTCTCAGTTCAACCGTTCAAAATGATCGTCAAAAATAACAAATATAAAAATCCACATAACCTAGTAACACTTTTAGAACTTGCAATACATATGACAACAGTAAGGCTAATGCACACGGTCAGAGTTATCACCGCAGTTAAATATTTAGCGTCCCCTAAAAGCGTTGCTTAATGAGCATCCAGCTTAATTCGGCATCGCCAGCTGACCAATTACATAGAATCATGCGTTTCAGGGGCTGAAAACGTTTATTCAGCTATTTCAAACAATGTTAAAGTGATATGTAGCACGTTTTTGGTAAAAAAAGGTTTTTGTTCAAAAACCTAATTTTAATTTGTAGCTAAGGTCTTTGATAAAACACTGGCAGATGAAAAAAACAAAATTAAAATCAATCATTAAACTAAAACAGTTCAAGTTTTTTGTAGAGCTTATAGCCATAAAAACGTACGTTATTAAATACAAAAACAAATGATAATAAAAAGATTCCACATAAATAAAAATATAGAATCTAAATCTCTTAAGTGAAAAGGCAAATCAATCGAAAAAGAAACAATCTTAAATATATTCCTAAAGTATCAACTAATGGAAAGGAAATCTTTGATAAGTGCTTTCATGGCATAATGAGCACTGTCGTCAAAACGGAAAGCAATATTCAGCCTTCATAGATCTAGATGTGCACGCCTAATCCTCCTGTCTTGTAGAAGTCTCACTTTCTGTAGGTAAGCTAGAATAATAATAATAATATATTTTATTTGCATAGAACACACGTATTAAAGATGTCAAATATTACAGGTTAAAAATGTCTCAGTATATTCTACCATAACATGGCATGCAAAAATCATTTGAAATCAATATGAAATGTAAATTGGTAACCCAGTACGTCAGCCAACAGCACAATACTCTTAAGTTTCAAATCAAGTGACATCATCTCCAAAAAACTCACCAATACTGTAGTAGCATTTATCAATAAGCCATGTACGTAGTTTTTTTTATAAAAAGGTTTGTCGTCAGGTGTCTGAATGCGGTGGGCAATTTATTGTAGACTTTAATTGTCATTATGTAGCAGTTGTTTCTGTATAGTGCAGTTTTATGGCCCGGCAGCACAAGTTCAGAAAGATCCCTATTTCTTAACCTTTCGTTAGACTTTGGATGGTGAAAATATTTGCTATATTTTCTAACAAAAGTAGTAGCTTCAAGGATGTACAGCCCGGTTAACGTTAACAGTCTAAGCTCTCGGAATAAAGAAATTCTCGAAAACTCGGAAGCTTAGTAGAAATAAGTTGTCCTGTTGTGTAGTCATTCTTTGTATGTTATGTCTCTAGTAATGTTTCTTGTGTGCAATACATGGTTAATAATAATTATAATAATAACATCGACACAACTACCAATCATGCTATTAATTAGTGTTTTTGAAGATTTCAGGCCTTTTTATCGATGAAATTGGATTTTATAAGGACTGTGCCGTGTGGTGTCGGCAGAGTAGAATAGCACTACCCCAAGTCCGCCAGTGGGTATCGTAAGAAGCGATTGAAGGCTTCCGGAAAGTGGGCAGCAGCGCTTAACGTGTTTAACAGCTTAGTCCAGAACCGCCCAGCTGGATAAAGTCAAAATGCAACGGCCCCTAGTTCCCGGCCGCCCTACTACCCCGGGCCAGAGCAGCGGCGCGAGTTATATGGGAGCAGAGCGTGCGAAGAATCCACAAACTGACCCTGGCGACCTATATTGGACGCAGTTTGTGGCTTGACTAGAGCCTTCAAATCCTTGAGGTAGAATTAGAAAAGATACGGTGGCATGTTGTTGGGTTGTCAGAAGTCGAAAGAGGGGGGGAGGACACTATAACCCTAGAATCAGGTTACCTATTACACTCTCACAAAAAACTCAGTTTAACACTATTCCAAACGTCCGCACTGGCGATTGCAAGGCCCGATACAAGGTCAAATTCAATACAAGAACGTAATATGGCTTGGTATGAATTTTAGGAATTGTTCAGATGTGGACTTAAAACAATAACTTACCTCAATAACTGAACAACTGAACAACAACTAAACAACATCTGAACACCAACTGAACAACCTCTGAACAACATCAGTACAACAACTGAAAAACATCTAAACAACAACTGAACAACCTAATAAAACAACGGAACAACAACCGAACCATTACCATACAACAACAACTGGCAGGTGCGGCGGAAGATGGCAAAAAAACATTTCTCAACTTTATCAAAGTAAGAACATTCTCATGAAGTCAATACGCTTCTGTGATTTGTATGAAACTGTATTTTCTATAGGCAGAATGCATATAATAGGTCTTTATGCAACTGTTTTCGAGTTCATAATTCGAACATTATGAGACGAGTGTAGATAAAATATTTTTAATTTATCATATCAACGTTAAACAAATTTATCTTGAACAAACATGGTAGTTATGAGCATGCCTATTAAATAAAGTACGTGTCACAAGCGGCACGCCAATAAATTTGAATATACTCAAAAACCGAACGTCGTTTGATTTATTTACTGCCTAAAATTTTTCTTTAGTTTGGCAGATATACCAAAAATTAGTAAGGTTTCATAAAATCAATTAACTTATTTTTAATGTATACAAATTTTTTATAACTATGGTAAGGTGAACGCACACTTGTCAGCGCCGTGCATAGTACGCGTCGCAGTGCTGCATAATCTGAATGTTGGCAGATGAGCTCACACACCTATCCACGCTCACCACGCTCCACAGACGCATCTCAACAAATTGTTGTGGCTATTAAAGAACATTTTTCCCATAAGTAATGGGTTATTTTGCCAAAGATGAGAGTGTCAAGTCTAGTCTTATACAACTGTATTTTAGTTGTTTATATAATTCGTTATTGTCATATATTGAAGAAGATAGAGATAAGGAGAAGAAAAGGGTAAATAAGAGAACACTATGAAAATAAAGGCTGGAACATACAGAAATACACTGGAAATATAAGGATGCCGCTAAATCAGGATGACACTGCATAAGGTCCGCTGTAGAAAAAAATATATAATTAACCCCAAAACTAATCAACGAGTAACTCTGGATGATGCTAAAATCACAATATAATCACTCTTTTTTCAGGATATGGAATAACACTGAGGAAGTATAACCTTACGTCAGAATACAGAACAACACGACAAGGGCGTAATATCGTCGAACCCCGTAGAAAACTGCATCGTCAAATGCTGTCTCTAGCCACTGAAATAATTAACCACAACATCGATATCATTACGCAGTCAATTGCCACGGTGAGGCTGTTTCGACTAGGCAGGTCATCGTCAGGCACGGTGTAATCGTATAACAACCGACCTATCTACCAAACCAACCTAATAATCTTAGACACACGTTGATCTACGTCAAAATGTATTCACGAGAAGATACCGATTGACACTAAACTTTAACAACAAACACCATTGAAATATACTGCCTGCAGGATTACAAAGAGACCAAAGCAGCAACAGTCACTTATCTCGAACAATCTCTGCATTTCACCAACCTCTAGAGAATCAAGACAATTTATTTGCCAGAACATAGTTACACAAGATATTATTCCATAAAAGCACATAATGTTCAGCTCGCATGCAAGCGTGCAAATATTAAAAAATGATGTCAGTTACAATTTACAAAATATAATATTAATAGTTATGTCAAATTAAATATTTTGTCCAATTAAATATAAGGTCACTTTAAATTTCAAAATAAACAATCATTGATATCTGAGATTAATTCCATAATTCATGAATACATTAACGCTATAAAATAAATTTTGTATCAGCCAACTCGTCAGGTTCGTCTTAAAGCTAGTTTCAGTGAGTGATTTAATATCCTCGGGAAGATTATTGTAAATTTTAATACACATATGATATTATTTTTTTCTGTAAATGGTCTTACGGGCAGGAGGTTTGTATAACATATTCATTATATACTATCTTCTTTGTCTTCCACTAATTTTCTTTGCTTCTGCCAGTACTTTGGGTTGTCTTTTACAAAGATGCAAACGTCTCTTACATACATACAAGGCAGTGGCTAAATAATTACCTTCTTAAAAAGCGGTTTACAGCTAGCATCAAATTCAGCATTACAAATTGCACGTATACTCTTTTTCTGAACCTAAGAACCTTAGAGTAATACGATCAAAACCTTTTACACACTTTGTGATCTCCACAAATATTTCATGAACAATACGAATCTACGGCTCTACCAACGCTAGACGACAACAGTTTCTCCAAAAACTCCAGGATTCCCAAGACTTTACCAGATTCTAAACCTTACTTCAAAACGAATGAAAGACCAACTGGAACTGTCAATGCTGTTTATACCGTCGATCTTTTGCACTCCCTCACGAACGCAGTCATCAATGAGAGAACGTACTACAACGCCTCTAACGTCACTTTTGTCTATGTTATCGTCTATAGCCAACACAGTGTGCAAATAAATCGCACCACATATGTCGGTTGTTGCCAGTGCTTTGCGTTTCGTTTTTGCGAGAATCAAATAGCAACTTAACAGAAAGAAATGGTAACAAAATGCAAACTGTCATTTAATTTCAGCCATTACCCACCAAAGTGTTATCAATCTACGACATATAATTCAATGCTTATGTCTAATTTCTTTATTAGTCTTGCGTTCTGCTCTATTTTCTTTCTTTTCCTCTACCTAAAATTTGTCTGTAAGAGATCGCTCTTAGCAATAATTTTAGGCCGCCTTTACACATATTTGCTTAAATTATGTCTGATATTTTTGTAACTAATTTTGCTGCGCAGCTATGTCCGTGTCTCGAATAGTTTAGTTGGGTTCCTGATGCTCTACATCAGCAAATCTTGACTCTCGATTCCTATATGCAAGTAGAAGCGTCCGATCCTACAGAACCACTTGTGCTATCTCGTATAGTTTAGCTGAGCTTTTTATGTTCCACTTGACCCTCGTATTCTTTGCGGCAGTAGAGCAAAAAATCTATTGTTTCAAATAATTTTACCTCTTACGTACCCCTTTTTACTTTGTATTTATTTTTGACTGTAATAAGTTGAGATACAACACAATATTTGGAATTATGATATCTCGGTAGATAAACTCTCTGATAAGCTAATACACGATTTCCAAATTTCATTTGTTCTTTCGCCGAGATACAACTAGTATAGTAACTTGTCTTCAATTTTTTGACTGGCAACTATGGTTGTGTGATTGTTTTCGGTAAAAAACTAAATGAAAAGACTTTAACAAATGCAAATTGTACATTATTTAGACAGTCTCGGTACGTAATCCGAAATTACAAAAATTTTTAGGGTTCCGTACCTCCATGAAAAGAACTGAACCCTAAAAGGATCACTTTGTTATTACGTAGAGACAACAAGTTGTAAACTATGTACTCAAGTCTACGGCTGCGTACCTGCGTAAATGTAAAAAAAAACAAGATCATTACCTAACCTAAAAAAATATACGGCCGTTAATGCTGTTAAACGCGTGATTTTAACCCTCTCAAGGGAATTAAAATTAAAAGTTGCATTTTCTAATAGCATATTTCTTTTAAAATCTTTATAAGATGCATATTATTTACACATTATCAATATTTTGAAAATTAATCTCATTGTTGGCGATTGCCCTTATTAACCTGTCAAAATTTGTTAGCGGACCTAGACTTGTGAAAACATTGAGTCTTCGTGAATAACCGACTATCCTGGATCACTATGGCAAAATTATTCTACATTGTAGGGTTTGTGAGAAAAAAGTTGATTATTTTGATGCATGCATGAATACCTAAAACCTTATTTACAAAAACAAGTATATAAGTATTAATTTCAGCTATTTAGTTCCCGTAGTACAAGCTTTGCTTAGTTTGGGGCTAGATGGCGCGATGTGATTTGTCCACGCAATAAAAATAAAAATAAACTTTGTAATTTGGCCTTGCATTTTTTGCCAGGTTTCAACACTTTTTGTGCATATTTCATACGTTTTTTGTTCATATTTGCATGCATATATCAGGCTTTTTATGTTGCTTAAAATCCGGTCCTTAGTTATTAGGTACAAATTTTGGAAAAAACAATTTTAAAATGTGTTTGTTTGAGAAGGCCAAAAAAGAACAAAATTTTATAATTGAGGGTAGTAGCACACCTTAAACGGCTCATTTAAGACAACTGTAATTTTTACTAGCAAAAATTTGAGCGTGGCTCGCCTGCACACGTAAGCAAGCCAGGATTAATAATTGAAAATATTGTTTATTCATGATATGGCTCAATGGTAGGTAGTTTACGCAACTGTCATCAAATTCCTATTTATATGCAGTAACAAACACAATTTTATCCACACTGCAAAAAAACTCAAAAATAAAATTTTCTTTACCTCCACATCGGCGATTGCAAGTTGAGTGTTCGTTCTGTTTGTATAATTATAATTATATACAACATACTATTGGTAAATCTGTGCTAGTAGTTTTAGTGGGGTATCATATTAAAGGGCTTGATGTGCATCTTACGGAACCGTCGTTGGGTGTTTCCGACTCACCTATGGCCGTGTTTTTTACTTACATTACCTTGATTTGTAATTCAAATCAGGTATAAATACCGGAACAGATTTTTTTCCTCAGTTGTAACTTTGAAATCATCATGAAGATCTTTTATGGTAAGCAAATTGTTTCATCTATATTATATCTTTCTAACTTTCTTTTTTATTATTTTTATGAGCGTTATACCAATACACAAAATTTTACCAATTCAGTATCATTTCTATTAAAATATGTGTCCAGTTGAAACAGCAAGGTATTTTGGTCATGTACAGATTATCAGCAATGATACGTAGATTTGTACATCTAACTTTTGTCTCTGCGCTAAACTTCTTAACCGTCCAGTGGCGCCCTCCCATGTTTTTAACTAATTTCTCGTAATTTGAAACAAATATCTAAAATCTAAAACGGACAAATTGTTGCCCTGGACGATAAATTTATTCCAAAATACAACAATGAGCTTTTTCTTGTGTTTTAAATTTCAAATAATTAAAATGGAATATAGTAGCCAACGTTTTCCGTTTTAGTGATTTTGAAGACGCGTAATATTGTAAAGCTTATTGTTGTACCTTAAAATACACTTATCGTATAGGACAACAATTTGTCTGTCTAAGATTTTTGATATTTGTTCTAGATTTTAAGAAATTATTAAAAAATAGGTGAGGGCGCCACTGGACGGTCGGCGCCGCCTTAAGGCGAATGTAGTCGTGAACGGCCTCTTTATACGAACAATCTATCAGAATGTCCGTTTCTCAAGTTTTAAGTATTATCCATAAGTATAATTTAAATCAATGAAATATTCGGTGTAATGAAAGTTATGTCAATCGATACCAAAAGAGAAACATAACTATCTTAAGCTCCTGAGACCGCATGTCCTCGCATGAATATATCAACAAAAAATAAACCAACATATCTTCCTTCAAAAATATGAAAAAACAGTTTTTGACAGAACAGTCTATCTTAAAAATTCTTCTGACAAGAGATAACCAATGAATCACCAGCATGGCTACTATTAGCTACGTTTGTGAGCATTGTCATGACATAAGTTCCATAAAACAAGATTTTTGATAAAAATGCCTTAATGCCATCAAGAATATTCTATGTATTAGTATTAGTCAGATATTTTTGCAAAAAAAGAAAAATCTTAGGCATGACATGATTGAAAAGTTAAAGTTCTCGTATGAGTACATGCGGAAAGACATCTTCATGTATGAAAATATTTTATTTCTTTTATTAATAATGTACCTGCTTATTTCTTAAACTGCAGATTTGAACCCATTTTTTTAATGAAAATAATAATTTATCCTTTTATTTATTTATCGTAAGCACAACTAAGAAAAGCTGAGGACTTTTTTCTTAAATGACACAAAAATGACACTTATATCGGGGTCGTCAACAAAAATGTTTAATATATGGAGGTTGATAATATTCAGTTATATTCCTACCCAAAATGTCGATATTCCATTAGATTTTTTAACCTCCCAAAAAAAAAATGCCAAATTATGTTAGACACAATCATATCGGGAACATACGTTGTTGAGACCGTAATTATGTACCCACTTGAGAACATTTAGGAAAATCAGGTGTAAGACAAAATAACACATATAAATAATAAATTGGTATCGTCGACCTCTCCAAGACTCGGGAGCTTTAAAGTTATAAAAAAAGGCAGCTTTCTTCATTCATAATGCATTTATGCTAGAAACAAAATCAATTTGGCGTTTTTCTACTTATACACACACACATTACGCCTTTATATTTCTGTAGGAAGAACATCAGTGGCTGTAAAAAAACGGTCGTCATCGCCACGATCAATAAACATAATCTACATTATACACTTATATTATAAAGCGGAAAGATTTTATTGTTTGTTTGTTTGATTTCAATTGGCTCCGAAACTACTGAACTGATTTAAAATAATATTTTACCATTACATTCCTACATTATCCCTGATGAACAAGGACTATATTAAAATGTCTCATTCCGGCGGGAAAATGATTAGCAGCAGTTGATGTCGCTGCTAACTAGTTTTCTATATCAATTAATTGATCTGTATTATTTGTTTAAGTTTTCTCCCTGATCCTGGTCCTGGCATCGATGCTTGGAGCTGCAACAGCTGCAACACAAATCCAATCGGAAATGCGACCACATACACCAAAACCGGACCATTCAAGCTGTACGTATAATTTAGATTTACGATACAAAAATAATTTAAACACTTTACTACTCAATCAAATGCCGGGGACTTTCTTAAAATTATGTGTTTATACAAGTATCACAAAAAAACAATTGTAAATGGGTTTGTTGAATTGCGTTCATTGTTCATTGAGCTGTTGCTATATTTCTTAAAATCTTGAAAAGCAACTATTAACATACATGGTCATTTATTTGTAAATTTTCATTTTGTCGCTTATTTCCTTTGTAAATTATCCTTTCGGCTTAAATAAACACAAAATAGGTCAAAACGACATTGTATTGGTACAAGATATGTTTTGAACCTCGTTATATCATCTTCTTGAATAACTTTGGGAATTCGAATAAAATCCTAGGAATTTGTCCAAATTCCTAGATCCGTTTTGAATTTTGCCGACTTCCTGTTTTTTTTTTGTTTTATGCGTTGTGAAATAGTTGCTCAAATACAATAAATATAACTTACCAGCCAGTTTGATCCTGTACTGATGAATGAGGTACTTTGTGAAACATTAATATATTTTTATTTTTTGCAGAGCACTTTTTGCTGATTTAAGATGCAGAAGACCAGACTCCTTCTTTATTGTTAAACTTTGTTTGCTATTAAAAAAACTGATCAGAAGTAAATGTTGTATTTTATTTCATAACGTAGTTGCTTCTACCTGCCTCATGTTCGTTCGACGCCTCGGTGTCCCACACAAAAGAAGAATATTTCAACTATTAAATTAAGCGGGTACATTAAATCGTGCAGGTCAGTTCTTTCTCAGTTCAACCGTTCAAAATGATCGTCAAAAATAACAAATATAAAAATCCACATAACCTAGTAACACTTTTAGAACTTGCAATACATATGACAACAGTAAGGCTAATGCACACGGTCAGAGTTATCACCGCAGTTAAATATTTAGCGTCCCCTAAAAGCGTTGCTTAATGAGCATCCAGCTTAATTCGGCATCACCAGCTGACCAATTACATAGAATCATGCGTTTCAGGGGCTGAAAACGTTTATTCAGCTATTTCAAACAATGTTAAAGTGATATGTAGCACGTTTTTGGTAAAAAAAGGTTTTTGTTCAAAAACCTAATTTTAATTTGTAGCTAAGGTCTTTGATAAAACACTGGCAGATGAAAAAAACAAAATTAAAATCAATCATTAAACTAAAACAGTTCAAGTTTTTTGTAGAGCTTATAGCCATAAAAACGCACGTTATTAAATACAAAAACAAATGATAATAAAAAGATTCCACATAAATAAAAATATAGAATCTAAATCTCTTAAGTGAAAAGGCAAATCAATCGAAAAAGAAACAATCTTAAATATATTCCTAAAGTATCAACTAATGGAAAGGAAATCTTTGATAAGTGCTTTCATGGCATAATGAGCACTGTCGTCAAAACGGAAAGCAATATTCAGCCTTCATAGATCTAGATGTGCACGCCTAATCCTCCTGTCTTGTAGAAGTCTCACTTTCTGTAGGTAAGCTAGAATAATAATAATAATATATTTTATTTGCATAGAACACACGTATTAAAGATGTCAAATATTACAGGTTAAAAATGTCTCAGTATATTCTACCATAACATGGCATGCAAAAATCATTTGAAATCAATATGAAATGTAAATTGGTAACCCAGTACGTCAGCCAACAGCACAATACTCTTAAGTTTCAAATCAAGTGACATCATCTCCAAAAAACTCACCAATACTGTAGTAGCATTTATCAATAAGCCATGTACGTAGTTTTTTTTATAAAAAGGTTTGTCGTCAGGTGTCTGAATGCGGTGGGCAATTTATTGTAGACTTTAATTGTCATTATGTAGCAGTTGTTTCTGTATAGTGCAGTTTTATGGCCCGGCAGCACAAGTTCAGAAAGATCCCTATTTCTTAACCTTTCGTTAGACTTTGGATGGTGAAAATATTTGCTATATTTTCTAACAAAAGTAGTAGCTTCAAGGATGTACAGCCCGATTAACGTTAACAGTCTAAGCTCTCGGAATAAAGAAATTCTCGAAAACTCGGAAGCTTAGTAGAAATAAGTTGTCCTGTTGTGTAGTCATTCTTTGTATGTTATGTCTCTAGTAATGTTTCTTGTGTGCAATACATGGTTAATAATAATTATAATAATAACATCGACACAACTACCAATCATGCTATTAATTAGTGTTTTTGAAGATTTCAGGCCTTTTTATCGATGAAATTGGATTTTATAAGGACTGTGCCGTGTGGTGTCGGCAGAGTAGAATAGCACTACCCCAAGTCCGCCAGTGGGTATCGTAAGAAGCGATTGAAGGCTTCCGGAAAGTGGGCAGCAGCGCTTAACGTGTTTAACAGCTTAGTCCAGAACCGCCCAGCGTGGTGGGTGACTATTGGGCATTTTGCCTAATGGATAAAGTCAAAATGCAACGGCCCCTAGTTCCCGGCCGCCCTACTACCCCGGGCCAGAGCAGCGGCGCGAGTTATATGGGAGCAGAGCGTGCGAAGAATCCACAAACTGACCCTGGCGACCTATATTGGAAGCAGTTTGTGGCTTGACTAGAGCCTTCAAATCCTTGAGGTAGAATTAGAAAAGATACGGTGGCATGTTGTTGGGTTGTCAGAAGTCGAAAGAGGGGGGGAGGACACTATAACCCTAGAATCAGGTTACCTATTACACTCTCACAAAAAACTCAGTTTAACACTATTCCAAACGTCCGCAACGGCGATTGCAAGGCCCGATACAAGGTCAAATTCAATACAAGAACGTTATATGGCTTGGTATGAATTTTAGGAATTGTTCAGATGTGGACTTAAAACAATAACTTACCTCAATAACTAAACAACAACTAAACAACATCTGAACACCAACTGAACAACCTCTGAACAACATCAGTACAACAACTGAAAAACATCTAAACAACAACTGAACAACCTAATAAAACAACGGAACAACAACCGAACCATTACCATACAACAACAACTGGCAGGTGCGGCGGAAGATGGCAAAAAAACATTTCTCAACTTTATCAAAGTAAGAACATTCTCATGAAGTCAATACGCTTCTGTGATTTGTATGAAACTGTATTTTCTATAGGCAGAATGCATATAATAGGTCTTTATGCAACTGTTTTCGAGTTCATAATTCGAACATTATGAGACGAGTGTAGATAAAATATTTTTAATTTATCATATCAACGTTGAACAAATTTATCTTGAACAAACATGGTAGTTATGAGCATGCCTATTAAATAAAGTACGTGTCACAAGCGGCACGCCAATAAATTTGAATATACTCAAAAACCGAACGTCGTTTGATTTATTTACTGCCTAAAATTTTTCTTTAGTTTGGCAGATATACCAAAAATTAGTAAGGTTTCATAAAATCAATTAACTTATTTTTAATGTATACAAATTTTTTATAACTATGGTAAGGTGAACGCACACTTGTCAGCGCCGTGCATAGTACGCGTCGCAGTGCTGCATAATCTGAATGTTGGCAGATGAGCTCACACACCTATCCACGCTCACCACGCTGACCACGCTCCACAGACGCATCTCAACAAATTGTTGTGGCTATTAAAGAACATTTTTCCCATAAGTAATGGGTTATTTTGCCAAAGATGAGAGTGTCAAGTCTAGTCTTATACAACTGTATTTTAGTTGTTTATATAATTCGTTATTGTCATATATTGAAGAAGATAGAGATAAGGAGAAGAAAAGGGTAAATAAGAGAACACTATGAAAATAAAGGCTGGAACATACAGAAATACACTGGAAATATAAGGATGCCGCTAAATCAGGATGACACTGCATAAGGTCCGCTGTAGAAAAAAATATAGAATTAACCCCAAAACTAATCAACGAGTAACTCTGGATGATGCTAAAATCACAATATAATCACTCTTTTTTCAGGATATGGAATAACACTGAGGAAGTATAACCTTACGTCAGAATACAGAACAACACGACAAGGGCGTAATATCGTCGAACCCCGTAGAAAACTGCATCGTCAAATGCTGTCTCTAGCCACTGAAATAATTAACCACAACATCGATATCATTACGCAGTCAATTGCCACGGTGAGGCTGTTTCGACTAGGCAGGTCATCGTCAGGCACGGTGTAATCGTATAACAACCGACCTATCTACCAAACCAATCTAAGAATCTTAGACACACGTTGATCTACGTCAAAATGTATTCACGAGAAGATACCGATTGACACTAAACTTTAACAACAAACACCATTGAAATATACTGCCTGCAGGATTACAAAGAGACCAAAGCAGCAACAGTCACTTATCTCGAACAATCTCTGCATTTCACCAACCTCTAGAGAATCAAGACAGTTTATTTGCCAGAACATAGTTACACAAGATATTATTCCATAAAAGCACATAATGTTCAGCTCGCATGCAAGCGTGCAAATATTAAATAATGATGTCAGTTACAATTTACAAAATATAATATTAATAGTTATGTCAAATTAAATATTTTGTCCAATTAAATATAAGGTCACTTTAAATTTCAAAATAAACAATCATTGATATCTGAGATTAATTCCATAATTCATGAATTCATTAACGCTATAAAATCAATTTTGTATCAGCCAATTCGTCAGGTTCGTCTTAAAGCTAGTTTCAGTGAGTGATTTAATATCCTCGGGAAGATTATTGTAAATTTTAATACACATATGATATTATTTTTTTCTGTAAATGGTCTTACGGGCAGGAGGTTTGTATAACATATTCATTATATGATATCTTCTTTGTCTTCCACTAATTTCACTTTGCTTCTGCCAGTACTTTGGGTTGTCTTTTACAAAGATGCAAACGTCTCTTACATACATACAAGGCAGTGGCTAAATAATTCCTTCTTAAAAAGCGGTTTACAGCTAGCATCAAATTCAGCATTACAAATTGCACGTGTACTCTTTTTCTGAACCTAAGAACCTTAGAGTAATACGATCAAAACCTTTTACACACTTTGTGATCTCCACAAATATTTCATGAACAATACGAATCTAGGGCTCTACCAACGCTAGACGACAACAGTTTCTCCAAAAACTCCAGGATTCCCAAGACTTTACCAGATTCTAAACCTTACTTCAAAACGAACGAAAGACCAACTGGAACTGTCAATGCTGTTTATACCGTCGATCTTTTGCACTCCCTCACGAACGCAGTCATCAATGAGAGAACGTACTACAACGCCTCTAACGTCACTTTTGTCTATGTTATCGTCTATAGCCAACACAGTGTGCAAATAAATCGCACCACATATGTCGGTTGTTGCCAGTGCTTTGCGTTTCGTTTTTGCGAGAATCAAATAGCAACTTAACAGAAAGAAATGGTAACAAAATGCAAACTGTCATTTAATTTCAGCTATTACCCACCAAAGTGTTATCAATCTACGACATATAATTCAATGCTTATGTCTAATTTCTTTATTAGTCTTGCGTTCTGCTCTATTTTCTTTCTTTTTCTCTACCTAAAATTTGTCTGTAAGAGATCGCTCTTAGCAATAATTTTAGGCCGCCTTTACACATATTTGCTTAAATTATGTCTGATATTTTTGTAACTAATTTTGCTGCGCAGCTATGTCCGTGTCTCGAATAGTTTAGTTGGGTTCCTGATGCTCTACATCAGCAAATCTTGACTCTCGATTCCTATATGCAAGTAGAAGCGTCCGATCCTACAGAACCACTTGTGCTATCTCGTATAGTTTAGCTGAGCTTTTTATGTTCCACTTGACCCTCGTATTCTTTGCGCCAGTAGAGCAAAAAATCTATTGTTTCAAATAATTTTACCTCTTACGTACCCCTTTTTACTTTGTATTTATTTTTGACTGTAATAAGTTGAGATACAACACAATATTTGGAATTATGATATCTCGGTAGATAAACTCTCTGATAAGCTAATACACGATTTCCAAATTTCATTTGTTCTTTCGCCGAGATACAACTAGTATAGTAACTTGTCTTCAATTTTTTGACTGGCAACTATGGTTGTGTGATTGTTTTCGGTAAAAAACTAAATGAAAAGACTTTAACAAATGCAAATTGTACATTATTTAGACAGTCTCGGTACGTAATCCGAAATTACATAAATTTTTAGGGTTCCGTACCTCCATGAAAAGAATTGAACCCTAAAAGGATCACTTTGTTATTACGTAGAGACATCAAGTTGTAAACTATGTACTCAAGTCTACGGCTGCGTACCTGCGTAAATGTAAAAAAAAACAAGATCATTACCTAACCTAAAAAAATATACGGCCGTTAATGCTGTTAAACGCGTGATTTTAACCCTCTCAAGGGAATTAAAATTAAAAGATGCATTTTCTAATAGCATATTTCTTTTAAAATCTTTATAAGATGCATATTATTTACACATTATCAATATTTTGAAAATTAATCTCATTGTTGGCGAGTGCCCTTATTAACCTGTCAAAATTTGTTAGCGGACCTAGACTTGTGAAAACATTGAGTCTTCGTGAATAACCGACTATCCTGGATCACTATGGCAAAATTATTCTACATTGTAGGGTTTGTGAGAAAAAAGTTGATTATTTTGATGCATGCATGAATACCTAAAACTTATTTACAAAAACAAGTATATAAGTATTAATTTCAGCTATTTAGTTCCCGTAGTACAAGCTTTGCTTAGTTTGGGGCTAGATGGCGCGATGTGATTTATCCACGCAATAAAAATAAAAATAAACTTTGTAATTTGGCCTTGCATTTTTTGCCAGGTTTCAACACTTTTTGTGCATATTTCATGCATTTTTTGTTCATATTTGCATGCATATATCAGGCTTTTTATGTTGCTTAAAATCCGGTCCTTAGTTATTAGGTACAAATTTTGGAAAAAACAATTTTAAAATGTGTTTGTTTGAGAAGGCCAAAAAAGAACAAAATTTTATAATTGAGGGTAGTAGCACACCTTAAACGGCTCATTTAAGACAACTGTAATTTTTACTAGCAAAAATTTGAGCGTGGCTCGCCTGCACACGTAAGCAAGCCAGGATTAATAATTGAAAATATTGTTTATTCATGATATGGCTCAATGGTAGGTAGTTTACCCAACTGTCATCAAATTCCTATTTATATGCAGTAACAAACACAATTTTATCCACACTGCAAAAAAACCCAAAAATAAAATTTTCTTTACCTCCACATCGGCGATTGCAAGTTGAGTGTTCGTTCTGTTTGTATAATTATAATTATATACAACATACTATTGGTAAATCTGTGCTAGTAGTTTTAGTGGGGTATCATATTAAAGGGCTTGATGTGCATCTTACGGAACCGTCGTTGGGTGTTTACGACTCACCTATGGCCGTGTTTTTTACTTACATTACCTTGATTTGTAATTCAAATCAGGTATAAATACCGGAACAGATTTTTTTCCTCAGTTGTAACTTTGAAATCATCATGAAGATCTTTTATGGTAAGCAAATTGTTTCATCTATATTATATCTTTCTAACTTTCTTTTTTATTATTTTTATGAGCGTTATACCAATACACAAAATTTTTCCAATTCAGTATCATTTCTATTAAAATATGTGTCCAGTTGAAACAGCAAGGTATTTTGGTCATGTACAGATTATCAGCAATGATACGTAGATTTGTTCATGTAACTTTTGTCTCTGCGCTAAACTTCTTAACCGTCCAGTGGCGCCCTCCCATGTTTTTAACTAATTTCTCGTAATTTGAAACAAATATCTAAAATCTAAAACGGACAAATTGTTGCCCTGGACGATAAATTTATTCCAAAATACAACAATGAGCTTTTTCTTGTGTTTTAAATTTCAAATAATTAAAATGGAATATAGTAGCCAACGTTTTCCGTTTTAGTGATTTTGAAGACGCGTAATATTGTAAAGCTTATTGTTGTACCTTGAAATACACTTATCGTATAGGACAACAATTTGTCTGTCTTAGATTTTTGATATTTGTTCTAGATTTTAAGAAATTATTAAAAAACAGGTGAGGGCGCCACTGGACGGTCGGCGCCGCCTTAAGGCGAATGTAGTCGTGAACGGCCTCTTTATACGAACAATCTATCAGAATGTCCGTTTCTCAAGTTTTAAGTATTATCCATAAGTATAATTTAAATCAATGAAATATTCGCTGTAATGAAAGTTATGTCAATCGATACCAAAAGAGAAACATAACTATCTTAAGCTCCTGAGACCGCATGTCCTCGCATGAATATATCAACAAAAAATAAACCAACATATCTTCCTTCAAAGATATGAAAAAACAGTTTTTGATAGAACAGTCTATCTTAAAAATTCTTCTGACAAGAGATAACCAATGAATCACCAGCATGGCTACTATTAGCTACGTTTGTGAGCATTGTCATGACATAAGTTCCATAAAACAAGATTTTTGATAAAAATGCCTTAATGCCATCAAGAATATTCTATGTATTAGTATTAGTCAGATATTTTTGCAAAAAAAGAAAAATCTTAGGCATGACATGATTGAAAAGTTAAAGTTCTCGTATGAGTACATGCGGAAATAGGGATTGCAATCCCGCACCTCCGCCAATCCCGCGGGATTGATTCGCGGGATTGGCCCAATCCCGCGCGGATCCCGCGTGATCCCGCACCTTTGAAATGATGTTAAAATACATATGAAAGTGCAGGTTTTTGTTCAAAAAATCAACTTTTATTTGAAAAAACTAAAACATGTCTTTCATGTTGGAACTAAAAATATTTGTTTCTTTACAAAATAACAATCGAAAATTATTTACTTGTAAGTAAAATCAGTCCTACATTACTTATTTGTTTTTTGAAATTTAAAAAAATAATTAGACTTGCATTGATTTGTTTATTTTGTCCTTAATCTAACAAATCAACAGTCTTATAATATGAAATGCTTTGAACTACATATATATCCTGACGCCGAAAACTCTCTTTCATCTTCTACGCTAGTAGGCTGGATGGTCAGCATATATTTATAGGCAAGTGTCAGGTAGTCTTAGTGCAACTGACTGAACTGACTGAGACGCGCACGAGGCGACCGAGACCGAACACGAACACAAATTGTGCAAAACGGCAACGTTGCGTGATATTGTACACTCCCGCCGCCGACGACGCCAACCACCAGTATCCGTTCTGCAAGAAACGGCAACATGGCGTGCGCTTTTACCGCCCCGTGCGGGATCCGCGGATCCGCGCTTTGAATGTGCGGGATCCCGCAAGGCCAAAAATGGCGCGGGATCCCGCGGGATTGCAGGATCCCGCATTGCGGGATTGCAATCCCTATGCGGAAAGACATCTTCATGTATGAAAATATTTTATTTCTTTTATTAATAATGTACCTGCTTATTTCTTAAACTGCAGATTTGAACCCATTTTTTTAATGAAAATAATAATTTATCCTTTTATTTATTTATCGTAAGCACAACTAAGAAAAGCTGAGGACTTTTTTCTTAAATGACACAAAAATGACACTTATATCGGGGTCGTCAACAAAAATGTTTAATATATGGAGGTTGATAATATTCAGTTATATTCCTACCCAAAATGTCGATATTCCATTAGATTTTTTAACCTCCCAAAAAAAAAATGCCAAATTATGTTAGACACAATCATATCGGGAACATACGTTGTTGAGACCGTAATTATGTACCCACTTGAGAACATTTAGGAAAATCAGGTGTAAGACAAAATAACACATATAAATAATAAATTGGTATCGTCGACCTCTCCAAGACTCGGGAGCTTTAAAGTTATAAAAAAAGGCAGCTTTCTTCATTCATAATGCATTTATGCTAGAAACAAAATCAATTTGGCGTTTTTCTACTTATACACACACACATTACGCCTTTATATTTCTGTAGGAAGAACATCAGTGGCTGTAAAAAAACGGTCGTCATCGCCACGATCAATAAACATAATCTACATTATACACTTATATTATAAAGCGGAAAGATTTGATTGTTTGTTTGTTTGATTTCAATTGGCTCCGAAACTACTGAACTGATTTAAAATAATATTTTACCATTACATTCCTACATTATCCCTGATGAACAAGGACTATATTAAAATGTCTCATTCCGGCGGGAAAATGATTAGCAGCGGTTGATGTCGCTGCTAACTAGTTTTCTATATCAATTAATTGATCTGTATTATTTGTTTAAGTTTTCTCCCTGATCCTGGTCCTGGCATCGATGCTTGGAGCTGCAACAGCTGCAACACAAATCCAATCGGAAATGCGACCACATACACCAAAACCGGACCATTCAAGCTGTACGTATAATTTAGATTTACGATACAAAAATAATTTAAACACTTTACTACTCAATCAAATGCCGGGGACTTTCTTAAAATTATGTGTTTATACAAGTATCACAAAAAAACAATTGTAAATGGGTTTGTTGAATTGCGTTCATTGTTCATTAAGCTGTTGCTATATTTCTTAAAATCTTGAAAAGCAACTATTAACATACATGGTCATTTATTTGTAAATTTTCATTTTGTCGCTTATTTCCTTTGTAAATTATCCTTTCGGCTTAAATAAACACAAAATAGGTCAAAACGACATTGTATTGGTACAAGATATGTTTTGAACCTCGTTATATCATCTTCTTGAATAACTTTGGGAATTCGAATAAAATCCTAGGAATTTGTCCAAATTCCTAGATCCGTTTTGAATTTTGCCGACTTCCTGTTTTTTTTTTGTTTTATGCGTTGTGAAATAGTTGCTCAAATACAATAAATATAACTTACCAGCCAGTTTGATCCTGTACTGATGAATGAGGTACTTTGTGAAACATTAATATATTTTTATTTTTTGCAGAGCACTTTTTGCTGATTTAAGATGCAGAAGACCAGACTCCTTCTTTATTGTTAAACTTTGTTTGCTATTAAAAAAACTGATCAGAAGTAAATGTTGTATTTTATTTCATAACGTAGTTGCTTCTACCTGCCTCATGTTCGTTCGACGCCTCGGTGTCCCACACAAAAGAAGAATATTTCAACTATTAAATTAAGCGGGTACATTAAATCGTGCTGGTGCAGGTCAGTTCTTTCTCAGTTCAACCGTTCAAAATGATCGTCAAAAATAACAAATATAAAAATCCACATAACCTAGTAACACTTTTAGAACTTGCAATACATATGACAACAGTAAGGCTAATGCACACGGTCAGAGTTATCACCGCAGTTAAATATTTAGCGTCCCCTAAAAGCGTTGCTTAATGAGCATCCAGCTTAATTCGGCATCGCCAGCTGACCAATTACATAGAATCATGCGTTTCAGGGGCTGAAAACGTTTATTCAGCTATTTCAAACAATGTTAAAGTGATATGTAGCACGTTTTTGGTAAAAAAAGGTTTTTGTTCAAAAACCTAATTTTAATTTGTAGCTAAGGTCTTTGATAAAACACTGGCAGATGAAAAAAACAAAATTAAAATCAATCATTAAACTAAAACAGTTCAAGTTTTTTGTGGAGCTTATAGCCATAAAAACGTACGTTATTAAATACAAAAACAAATGATAATTAAAAGATTCCACATAAATAAAAATATAGAATCTAAATCTCTTAAAAGAAAAGGCAAATCAATCGAAAAAGAAACAATCTTAAATATATTCCTAAAGTATCAACTAATGGAAAGGAAATCTTTAATAAGTGCTTTCATGGCATAATGAGCACTGTCGTCAAAACGGAAAGCAATATTCAGCCTTCATAGATCTAGATGTGCACGCCTAATCCTCCTGTCTTGTAGAAGTCTCACTTTCTGTAGGTAAGCTAGAATAATAATAATAATATATTTTATTTGCATAGAACACACGTATTAAAGATGTCAAATATTACAGGTTAAAAATGTCTCAGTATATTCTACCATAACATGGCATGCAAAAATCATGTGAAATCAATATGAAATGTAAATTGGTAACCCAGTACGTCAGCCAACAGCACAATACTCTTAAGTTTCAAATCAAGTGACATCATCTCCAAAAAACTCACCAATACTGTAGTAGCATTTATCAATAAGCCATGTACGTAGTTTTTTTTATAAAAAGGTTTGTCGTCAGGTGTCTGAATGCGGTGGGCAATTTATTGTAGACTTTAATTGTCATTATGTAGCAGTTGTTTCTGTATAGTGCAGTTTTATGGCCCGGCAGCACAAGTTCAGAAAGATCCCTATTTCTTAACCTTTCGTTAGACTTTGGATGGTGAACATATTTGCTATATTTTCTAACAAAAGTAGTAGCTTCAAGGATGTACAGCCCGGTTAACGTTAACAGTCTAAGCTCTCGGAATAAAGAAATTCTCGAAAACTCGGAAGCTTAGTAGAAATAAGTTGTCCTGTTGTGTAGTCATTCTTTGTATGTTATGTCTCTAGTAATGTTTCTTGTGTGCAATACATGGTTAATAATAATTATAATAATAACATCGACACAACTACCAATCATGCTATTAATTAGTGTTTTTGAAGATTTCAGGCCTTTTTATCGATGAAATTGGATTTTATAAGGACTGTGCCGTGTGGTGTCGGCAGAGTAGAATAGCACTACCCCAAGTCCGCCAGTGGGTATCGTAAGAAGCGATTGAAGGCTTCCGGAAAGTGGGCAGCAGCGCTTAACGTGTTTAACAGCTTAGTCCAGAACCGCCCAGCGTGGTGGGTGACTATTGGGCATTTTGCCTAATGGATAAAGTCAAAATGCAACGGCCCCTAGTTCCCGGCCGCCCTACTGCCCCGGGCCAGAGCAGCGGCGCGAGTTATATGGGAGCAGAGCGTGCGAAGAATCCACAAACTGACCCTGGCGACCTATATTGGACGCAGTTTGTGGCTTGACTAGAGCCTTCAAATCCTTGAGGTAGAATTAGAAAAGATACGGTGGCATGTTGTTGGGTTGTCAGAAGTCGAAAGAGGGGGGGAGGACACTATAACCCTAGAATCAGGTTACCTATTACACTCTCACAAAAAAATCAGTTTAACACTATTCCAAACGTCCGCACCGGCGATTGCAAGGCCCGATACAAGGTCAAATTCAATACAAGAACGTAATATGGCTTGGTATGAATTTTAGGAATTGTTCAGATGTGGACTTAAAACAATAACTTACCTCAATAACTGAACAACTAAACAACAACTAAACAACATCTGAACACCAACTGAACAACCTCTGAACAACATCAGTACAACAACTGAAAAACATCTAAACAACAACTGAACAACCTAATAAAACAACGGAACAACAACCGAACCATTACCATACAACAACAACTGGCAGGTGCGGCGGAAGATGGCAAAAAAACATTTCTCAACTTTATCAAAGTAAGAACATTCTCATGAAGTCAATACGCTTCTGTGATTTGTATGAAACTGTATTTTCTATAGGCAGAATGCATATAATAGGTCTTTATGCAACTGTTTTCGAGTTCATAATTCGAACATTATGAGACGAGTGTAGATAAAATATTTTTAATTTATCATATCAACGTTGAACAAATTTATCTTGAACAAACATGGTAGTTATGAGCATGCCTATTAAATAAAGTACGTGTCACAAGCGGCACGCCAATAAATTTGAATATACTCAAAAACCGAACGTCGTTTGATTTATTTACTGCCTAAAATTTTTCTTTAGTTTGGCAGATATACCAAAAATTAGTAAGGTTTCATAAAATCAATTAACTTATTTTTAATGTATACAAATTTTTTATAACTATGGTAAGGTGAACGCACACTTGTCAGCGCCGCGCATAGTACGCGTCGCAGTGCTGCATAATCTGAATGTTGGCAGATGAGCTCACACACCTATCCACGCTCACCACGCTGACCACGCTCCACAGACGCATCTCAACAAATTGTTGTGGCTATTAAAGTACATTTTTCCCATAAGTAATGGGTTATTTTGCCAAAGATGAGAGTGTCAAGTCTAGTCTTATACAACTGTATTTTAGTTGTTTATATAATTCGTTATTGTCATATATTGAAGAAGATAGAGATAAGGAGAAGAAAAGGGTAAATAAGAGAACACTATGAAAATAAAGGCTGGAACATACAGAAATACACTGGAAATATAAGGATGCCGCTAAATCAGGATGACACTGCATAAGGTCCGCTGTAGAAAAAAATATATAATTAACCCCAAAACTAATCAACGAGTAACTCTGGATGATGCTAAAATCACAATATAATCACTCTTTTTTCAGGATATGGAATAACACTGAGGAAGTATAACCTTACGTCAGAATACAGAACAACACGACAAGGGCGTAATATCGTCGAACCCCGTAGAAAACTGCATCGTCAAATGCTGTCTCTAGCCACTGAAATAATTAACCACAACATCGATATCATTACGCAGTCAATTGCCACGGTGAGGCTGTTTCGACTAGGCAGGTCATCGTCAGGCACGGTGTAATCGTATAACAACCGACCTATCTACCAAACCAACCTAAGAATCTTAGACACACGTTGATCTACGTCAAAATGTATTCACGAGAAGATACCGATTGACACTAAACTTTAACAACAAACACCATTGAAATTTACTGCCTGCAGGATTACAAAGAGACCAAAGCAGCAACAGTCACTTATCTCGAACAATCTCTGCATTTCACCAACCTCTAGAGAATCAAGACAGTTTATTTGCCAGAACATAGTTACACAAGATATTATTCCATAAAAGCACATAATGTTCAGCTCGCATGTAAGCGTGCATCTATTAAATAATGATGTCAGTTACAATTTACAAAATATAATATTAATAGTTATGTCAAATTAAATATTTTGTCCAATTAAATATAAGGTCACTTTAAATTTCAAAATAAACAATCATTGATATCTGAGATTAATTCCATAATTCATGAATTCATTAACGCTATAAAATAAATTTTGTATCAGCCAACTCGTCAGGTTCGTCTTAAAGCTAGTTTCAGTGAGTGATTTAATATCCTCGGGAAGATTATTGTAAATTTTAATACACATATGATATTATTTTTTTCTGTAAATGGTCTTACGGGCAGGAGGTTTGTATAACATATTCATTATATGATATCTTCTTTGTCTTCCACTAATTTCACTTTGCTTCTGCCAGTACTTTGGGTTGTCTTTTACAAAGATGCAAACGTCTCTTACATACATACAAGGCAGTGGCTAAATAATTCCTTCTTAAAAAGCGGTTTACAGCTAGCATCAAATTCAGCATTACAAATTGCACGTATACTCTTTTTCTGAACCTAAGAACCTTAGAGTAATACGATCAAAACCTTTTACACACTTTGTGATCTCCACAAATATTTCATGAACAATACGAATCTAGGGCTCTACCAACGCTAGACGACAACAGTTTCTCCAAAAACTCCAGGATTCCCAAGACTTTACCAGATTCTAAACCTTACTTCAAAACGAACGAAAGACCAACTGGAACTGTCAATGCTGTTTATACCGTCGATCTTTTGCACTCCCTCACGAACGCAGTCATCAATGAGAGAACGTACTACAACGCCTCTAACGTCACTTTTGTCTATGTTATCGTCTATAGCCAACACAGTGTGCAAATAAATCGCACCACATATGTCGGTTGTTGCCAGTGCTTTGCGTTTCGTTTTTGCGAGAATCAAATAGCAACTTAACAGAAAGAAATGGTAACAAAATGCAAACTGTCATTTAATTTCAGCTATTACCCACCAAAGTGTTATCAATCTACGACATATAATTCAATGCTTATGTCTAATTTCTTTATTAGTCTTGCGTTCTGCTCTATTTTCTTTCTTTTCCTCTACCTAAAATTTGTCTGTAAGAGATCGCTCTTAGCAATAATTTTAGGCCGCCTTTACACATATTTGCTTAAATTATGTCTGATATTTTTGTAACTAATTTTGCTGCGCAGCTATGTCCGTGTCTCGAATAGTTTAGTTGGGTTCCTGATGCTCTACATCAGCAAATCTTGACTCTCGATTCCTATATGCAAGTAGAAGCGTCCGATCCTACAGAACCACTTGTGCTATCTCGTATAGTTTAGCTGAGCTTTTTATGTTCCACTTGACCCTCGTATTCTTTGCGCCAGTAGAGAAAAAAATCTATTGTTTCAAATAATTTTACCTCTTACGTACCCCTTTTTACTTTGTATTTATTTTTGACTGTAATAAGTTGAGATACAATAAAATATTTGGAATTATGATATCTCGGTAGATAAACTCTCTGATAAGCTAATACACGATTTCCAAATTTCATTTGTTCTTTCGCCGAGATACAACTAGTATAGTAACTTGTCTTCAATTTTTTGACTGGCAACTATGGTTGTGTGATTGTTTTCGGTAAAAAACTAAATGAAAAGACTTTAACAAATGCAAATTGTACATTATTTAGACAGTCTCGGTACGTAATCCGAAATTACATAAATTTTTAGGGTTCCGTACCTCCATGAAAAGAATTGAACCCTAAAAGGATCACTTTGTTATTACGTAGAGACATCAAGTTGTAAACTATGTACTCAAGTCTACGGCTGCGTACCTGCGTAAATGTAAAAAAAAAACAAGATCATTACCTAACCTAAAAAAATATACGGCCGTTAATGCTGTTAAACGCGTGATTTTAACCCTCTCAATCAAGGGAATTAAAATTAAAAGATGCATTTTCTAATAGCATATTTCTTTTAAAATCTTTATAAGATGCATATTATTTACACATTATCAATATTTTGAAAATTAATCTCATTGTTGGCGAGTGCCTTTATTAACCTGTCAAAATTTGTTAGCGGACCTAGACTTGTGAAAACATTGAGTCTTCGTGAATAACCGACTATCCTGGATCACTATGGCAAAATTATTCTACATTGTAGGGTTTGTGAGAAAAAAGTTGATTATTTTGATGCATGCATGAATACCTAAAACTTTATTTACAAAAACAAGTATATAAGTATTAATTTCAGCTATTTAGTTCCCGTAGTACAAGCTTTGCTTAGTTTGGGGCTAGATGGCGCGATGTGATTTGTCCACGCAATAAAAATAAAAATAAACTTTGTAATTTGGCCTTGCATTTTTTGCCAGGTTTCAACACTTTTTGTGCATATTTCATGCGTTTTTTGTTCATATTTGCATGCATATATCAGGCTTTTTATGTTGCTTAAAATCCGGTCCTTAGTTATTAGGTACAAATTTTGGAAAAAACAATTTTAAAATGTGTTTGTTTGAGAAGGCCAAAAAAGAACAAAATTTTATAATTGAGGGTAGTAGCACACCTTAAACGGCTCATTTAAGACAACTGTAATTTTTACTAGCAAAAATTTGAGCGTGGCTCGCCTGCACACGTAAGCAAGCCAGGATTAATAATTGAAAATATTGTTTATTCATGATATGGCTCAATGGTAGGTAGTTTACGCAACTGTCATCAAATTCCTATTTATATGCAGTAACAAACACAATTTTATCCACACTGCAAAAAAACTCAAAAATAAAATTTTCTTTACCTCCACATCGGCGATTGCAAGTTGAGTGTTCGTTCTGTTTGTATAATTATAATTATATACAACATACTATTGGTAAATCTGTGCTAGTAGTTTTAGTGGGGTATCATATTAAAGGGCTTGATGTGCATCTTACGGAACCGTCGTTGGGTGTTTCCGACTCACCTATGGCCGTGTTTTTTACTTACATTACCTTGATTTGTAATTCAAATCAGG
The DNA here is from genome assembly GCA_027580185.1 of Tuta absoluta. Taxonomy (NCBI): domain Eukaryota; kingdom Metazoa; phylum Arthropoda; class Insecta; order Lepidoptera; family Gelechiidae; genus Tuta; species Tuta absoluta. Next base: position 2,246,350 of record JAQAHW010000052.1, read on the forward strand.
TATAAATACCGGAACAGATTTTTTTCCTCAGTTGTAACTTTGAAATCATCATGAAGATCTTTTATGGTAAGCAAATTGTTTCATCTATATTATATCTTTCTAACTTTCTTTTTTATTATTTTTATGAGCGTTATACCAATACACAAAATTTTACCAATTCAGTATCATTTCTATTAAAATATGTGTCCAGTTGAAACAGCAAGGTATTTTGGTCATGTACAGATTATCAGCAATGATACGTAGATTTGTACATCTAACTTTTGTCTCTGCGCTAAACTTCTTAACCGTCCAGTGGCGCCCTCCCATGTTTTTAACTAATTTCTCGTAATTTGAAACAAATATCTAAAATCTAAAACGGACAAATTGTTGCCCTGGACGATAAATTTATTCCAAAATACAACAATGAGCTTTTTCTTGTGTTTTAAATTTCAAATAATTAAAATGGAATATAGTAGCCAACGTTTTCCGTTTTAGTGATTTTGAAGACGCGTAATATTGTAAAGCTTATTGTTGTACCTTAAAATACACTTATCGTATAGGACAACAATTTGTCTGTCTAAGATTTTTGATATTTGTTCTAGATTTTAAGAAATTATTAAAAAACAGGTGAGGGCGCCACTGGACGGTCGGCGCCGCCTTAAGGCGAATGTAGTCGTGAACGGCCTCTTTATACGAACAATCTATCAGAATGTCCGTTTCTCAAGTTTTAAGTATTATCCATAAGTATAATTTAAATCAATGAAATATTCGGTGTAATGAAAGTTATGTCAATCGATACCAAAAGAGAAACATAACTATCTTAAGCTCCTGAGACCGCATGTCCTCGCATGAATATATCAACAAAAAATAAACCAACATATCTTCCTTCAAAGATATGAAAAAACAGTTTTTGACAGAACAGTCTATCTTAAAAATTCTTCTGACAAGAGATAACCAATGAATCACCAGCATGGCTACTATTAGCTACGTTTGTGAGCATTGTCATGACATAAGTTCCATAAAACAAGATTTTTGATAAAAATGCCTTAATGCCATCAAGAATATTCTATGTATTAGTATTAGTCAGATATTTTTGCAAAAAAAGAAAAATCTTAGGCATGACATGATTGAAAAGATAAAGTTCTCGTATGAGTACATGCGGAAAGACATCTTCATGTATGAAAATATTTTTTTTCTTTTATTAATTATGTACCTGCTTATTTCTTAAACTGCAGATTTGAACCCATTTTTTTAATGAAAATAATAATTTATCCTTTTATTTATTTATCGTAAGCACAACTAAGAAAAGCTGAGGACTTTTTTCTTAAATGACACAAAAATGACACTTATATCGGGGTCGTCAACAAAAATGTTTAATATATGGAGGTTGATAATATTCAGTTATATTCCTACCCAAAATGACGATATTCCATTAGATTTTATAACCCCCCACAAAAAAAATGCCAAATTATGTTAGACAAAATCATATCGGGAACATACGTCGTTGAGACCGTAATTATGTACTCATTCGAGAACATTGAGGAAAATCAGGTGTAAAACAATTTATCACATAAAAATAATAGTTTGGTACCGTCGTCGATCTCTTCAGGACTCATAGCGGAATTTGAAAAACATAAGTTGTTGAGACCGTAATTATGTACCCACTTGAGAACATTGAGGAAAATCAGGTGTAAGACAAAATAACACATATAAATAATAGTTTGGTATCGTCGACCTCTCCAAGACTCGGGAGCTTTAAAGTTATAAAAAAATGCAGCTTTCTTCATTCATAATGCATTTATGCTGGAAACAAAATAAATTTGGCGTTTTTCTACTAAAACACACACACATTACGACTATATATTTTTGTAGGAAAAACATCAGTGGCTGTAAAAAAACGGTCGTCATCGCCACTATCAATAAACATAATCTACATTATACACTTATATTATAAAGCGGAAAGATTTGATTGTTTGTTTGTTTGATTTCAATTGGCTCCGAAACTACTGAACTGATTTAAAATAATATTTTACCATTACATTCCTACATTATCCCTGATGAACAAGGACTATATTAAAATGTCTCATTCCGGCGGGAAAATGATTAGCAGCGGTTGATGTCGCTGCTAACTAGTTTTCTATATCAATTAATTGATCTGTATTATTTGTTTAAGTTTTCTCCCTGATCCTGGTCCTGGCATCGATGCTTGGAGCTGCAACAGCTGCAACACAAATCCAAATGGAATCGCGACCACATACACCAAAACCGGACAATGGAAGCTGTACGTATAATTGAGATTTACGATACAAAAAGAATTAAAACACTTTCATACTCCATCAAGTGCCGGTGACTTTCTTAAAATTATGTGTTTATACAAGTATCACAAAAAAACAATTGTAAATGGGTTTGTTGAATTGCGTTCATTGTTCATTAAGCTGTTGCTTTATTTCTTAAAATCTTGAAAAGCAACTATTAACATACATGGTCATTTATTTGTAAATTTTCATTTTGTCGCTTATTTCCTTTGTAAATTATCCTTTCGGCTTAAATAAACACAAAATAGGTCAAAACGACATTGTATTGGTACAAGATATGTTTTGAACCTCGTTATATCATCTTCTTGAATAACTTTGGGAATTCGAATAAAATCCTAGGAATTTGTCCAAATTCCTAGATCCGTTTTGAATTTTGCCGACTTTCTGTTTTTTTTTTGTTTTATGCGTTGTGAAATAGTTGCTCAAATACAATAAAATATATAACTTACCAGCCAGTTTGATCCTGTACTGATGAATGAGGTACTTTGTGAAACATTAATATATTTTTATTTTTTGCAGAGCACTTTTTGCTGATTTAAGATGCAGAAGACCAGACTCCTTCTTTATTGTTAAACTTTGTTTGCTATTAAAAAAACTGATCAGAAGTAAATGTTGTATTTTATTTCATAACGTAGTTGCTTCTACCTGCCTCATGTTCGTTCGACGCCTCGGTGTCCCACACAAAAGAAGAATATTTCAACTATTAAATTAAGCGGGTACATTAAATCGTGCAGGTCAGTTCTTTCTCAGTTCAACCGTTCAAAATGATCGTCAAAAATAACAAATATAAAAATCCACATAACCTAGTAACACTTTTAGAACTTGCAATACATATGACAACAGTAAGGCTAATGCACACGGTCAGAGTTATCACCGCAGTTAAATATTTAGCGTCCCCTAAAAGCGTTGCTTAATGAGCATCCAGCTTAATTCGGCATCGCCAGCTGACCAATTACATAGAATCATGCGTTTCAGGGGCTGAAAACGTTTATTCAGCTATTTCAAACAATGTTAAAGTGATATGTAGCACGTTTTTGGTAAAAAAAGGTTTTTGTTCAAAAACCTAATTTTAATTTGTAGCTAAGGTCTTTGATAAAACACTGGCAGATGAAAAAAACAAAATTAAAATCAATCATTAAACTAAAACAGTTCAAGTTTTTTGTGGAGCTTATAGCCATAAAAACGTACGTTATTAAATACAAAAACAAATGATAATTAAAAGATTCCACATAAATAAAAATATAGAATCTAAATCTCTTAAGTGAAAAGGCATATCAATCGAAAAAGAAACAATCTTAAATATATTCCTATAGTATCAACTAATGGAAAGGAAATCTTTGATAAGTGCTTTCATGGCATAATGAGCACTGTCGTCAAAACGGAAAGCAATATTCAGCCTTCATAGATCTAGATGTGCACGCCTAATCCTCCTGTCTTGTAGAAGTCTCACTTTCTGTAGGTAAGCTAGAAGAAATTTCTTAGTAGAAATAAGTTGTCCTGTTGTGTAGTCATTCTTTGTATGTTATGTCTCTAGTAATGTTTCTTGTGTGCAATAAATGGTTAATAATAATTATAATAATAACATCGACACAACTACCAATCATGCTATTAATTAGTGTTTTTGAAGATTTCAGGCCTTTTTATCGATGAAATTGGATTTTATAAGGACTGTGCCGTGTGGTGTCGGCAGAGTAGAATAGCACTACCCCAAGTCCGCCAGTGGGTATCGTAAGAAGCGATTGAAGGCTTCCGGAAAGTGGGCAGCAGCGCTTAACGTGTTTAACAGCTTAGTCCAGAACCGCCCAGCGTGGTGGGTGACTATTGGGCATTTTGCCTAATGGATAAAGTCAAAATGCAACGGCCCCTAGTTCCCGGCCGCCCTACTACCCCGGGCCAGAGCAGCGGCGCGAGTTATATGGGAGCAGAGCGTGCGAAGAATCCACAAACTGACCCTGGCGACCTATATTGGACGCAGTTTGTGGCTTGACTAGAGCCTTCAAATCCTTGAGGTAGAATTAGAAAAGATACGGTGGCATGTTGTTGGGTTGTCAGAAGTCGAAAGAGGGGGGGAGGACACTATAACCCTAGAATCAGGTTACCTATTACACTCTCACAAAAAAATCAGTTTAACACTATTCCAAACGTCCGCACCGGCGATTGCAAGGCCCGATACAAGGTCAAATTCAATACAAGAACGTAATATGGCTTGGTATGAATTTTAGGAATTGTTCAGATGTGGACTTAAAACAATAACTTACCTCAATAACTGAACAACTGAACAACAACTAAACAACATCTGAACACCAACTGAACAACCTCTGAACAACATCAGTACAACAACTGAAAAACATCTAAACAACAACTGAACAACCTAATAAAACAACGGAACAACAACCGAACCATTACAATACAACAACAACTGACAGGTGCGGCGGAAGATGGCAAATAAACATTTCTCAACTTTATCAAAGTAAGAACATTCTCATGAAGTCAATACGCTTCTGTGATTTGTATGAAACTGTATTTTCTATAGGCAGAATGCATATAATAGGTCTTTATGCAACTGTTTTCGAGTTCATAATTCGAACATTATGAGACGAGTGTAGATAAAATATTTTTAATTTATCATATCAACGTTAAACAAATTTATCTTGAACAAACATGGTAGTTATGAGCATGCCTATTAAATAAAGTACGTGTCACAAGCGGCACGCCAATAAATTTGAATATACTCAAAAACCGAACGTCGTTTGATTTATTTACTGCCTAAAATTTTTCTTTAGTTTGGCAGATATACCAAAAATTAGTAAGGTTTCATAAAATCAATTAACTTATTTTTAATGTATACAAATATTTTATAACTATGGTAAGGTGAACGCACACTTGTCAGCGCCGCGCATAGTACGCGTCGCAGTGCTGCATAATCTGACGCATCTCAACAAATTGTTGTGGCTATTAAAGAACATTTTTCCCATAAGTAATGGGTTATTTTGCCAAAGATGAGAGTGTCAAGTCTAGTCTTATACAACTGTATTTTAGTTGTTTATATAATTCGTTATTGTCATATATTGAAGAAGATAGAGATAAGGAGAAGAAAAGGGTAAATAAGAGAACACTATGAAAATAAAGGCTGGAACATACAGAAATACACTGGAAATATAAGGATGCCGCTAAATCAGGATGACACTGCACAAGGTCCGCTGTAGAAAAAAATATATAATTAACCCCAAAACTAATTAACGAGTAACTCTGGATGATGCTAAAATCACAATATAATCACTCTTTTTTCAGGATATGGAATAACACTGAGGAAGTATAACCTTACGTCAGAATACAGATCAACACGACAAGGGCGTAATATCGTCGAACCCCGTAGAAAACTGCATCGTCAAATGCTGTCTCTAGCCACTGAAATAATTAACCACAACATCGATATCATTACGCAGTCAATTGCCACGGTGAGGCTGTTTCGACTAGGCAGGTCATCGTCAGGCACGGTGTAATCGTATAACAACCGACCTATCTACCAAACCAACCTAAGAATCTTAGACACACGTTGATCTACGTCAAAATGTATTCACGAGAAGATACCGATTGACACTAAACTTTAACAACAAACACCATTGAAATATACTGCCTGCAGGATTACAAAGAGACCAAAGCAGCAACAGTCACTTATCTCGAACAATCTCTGCATTTCACCAACCTCTAGAGAATCAAGACAGTTTATTTGCCAGAACATAGTTACACAAGATATTATTCCATAAAAGCACATAATGTTCAGCTCGCATGCAAGCGTGCAAATATTAAATAATGATGTCAGTTACAATTTACAAAATATAATATTAATAGTTATGTCAAATTAAATATTTTGTCCAATTAAATATAAGGTCACTTTAAATTTCAAAATAAACAATCATTGATATCTGATATTAATTCCATAATTCATGAATTCATTAACGCTATAAAATAAATTTTGTATCAGCCAATTCGTCAGGTTCGTCTTAAAGCTAGTTTCAGTGAGTGATTTAATATCCTCGGGAAGATTATTAAATGGTCTTACGGGCAGGAGGTTTGCATAACATATTCATTATATGATATCTTCTTTGTCTTCCACTAATTTCACTTTGCTTCTGCCAGTACTTTGGGTTGTCTTTTACAAAGATGCAAACGTCTCTTACATACATACAAGGCAGTGGCTAAATAATTACCTTCTTAAAAAGCGGTTTACAGCTAGCATCAAATTCAGCATTACAAATTGCACGTATACTCTTTTTCTGAACCTAAGAACCTTAGAGTAATACGATCAAAACCTTTTACACACTTTGTGATCTCCACAAATATTTCATGAACAATACGAATCTAGGGCTCTACCAACGCTAGACGACAACAGTTTCTCCAAAAACTCCAGGATTCCCAAGACTTTACCAGATTTTAAACCTTACTTCAAAACGAACGAAAGACCAACTAGAACTGTCAATGCTGTTTATACCGTCGATCTTTTGCACTCCCTCACGAACGCAGTCATCAATGAGAGAACGTACTACAACGCCTCTAACGTCACTTTTGTCTATGTTATCGTCTATAGCCAACACAGTGTGCAAATAAATCGCACCACATATGTCGGTTGTTGCCAGTGCTTTGCGTTTCGTTTTTGCGAGAATCAAATAGCAACTTAACAGAAAGAAATGGTAACAAAATGCAAACTGTCATTTAATTTCAGCTATTACCCACCAAAGTGTTATCAATCTACGACATATAATTCAATGCTTATGTCTAATTTCTTTATTAGTCTTGCGTTCTGCTCTATTTTCTTTCTTTTCCTCTACCTAAAATTTGTCTGTAAGAGATCGCTCTTAGCAATAATTTTAGGCCGCCTTTACACATATTTTCTTAAATTATGTCTGATATTTTTGTAACTAATTTTGCTGCGCAGCTATGTCCGTGTCTCGAATAGTTTAGTTGGGTTCCTGATGCTCTACATCAGCAAATCTTGACTCTCGATTCCTATATGCAAGTAGAAGCGTCCGATCCTACAGAACCACTTGTGCTATCTCGTATAGTTTAGCTGAGCTTTTTATGTTCCACTTGACCCTCGTATTCTTTGCGCCAGTAGAGCAAAAAATCTATTGTTTCAAATAATTTTACCTCTTACGTACCCCTTTTTACTTTGTATTTATTTTTGACTGTAATAAGTTGAGATACAACACAATATTTGGAATTATGATATCTCGGTAGATAAACTCTCTGATAAGCTAATACACGATTTCCAAATTTCATTTGTTCTTTCGCCGAGATACAACTAGCATAGTAACTTGTCTTCAATTTTTTGACTGGCAACTATGGTTGTTCGATTCCTAATAGAACATTAGATGAAATTGGTAACACTGTTGTAAATACGTCACATCCACATCCGAGTAGGTTGTCGCCATTATTACCTATGTGATCTAGTGTAAGCTATTGTTACCGTTTATTTTAATAATTAATACAGTCCACTCTTAGTAAATTCCTTGTGCAGTTTAATTTAATAACCAGCGCTGTACAAGTTTGGTAATCCGAATCGCAGATTACGTAAGGTCGCTGGTTCATATCCGGCTCGAAGGACCAAACTTGTACAGCGCTGGTTATTAAATTAAACTGCACAAGGAATTTACTAAGAGTGGACTGTATTAATTATTATAATAAACGGTAACAATAGCTTACACTAGATCACATAGGTAATAATGGCGACAACCTACTCGGATGTGGATGTGACGTATTAACAACAGTGTTACCAATTTCATCTAATGTTCTATTAGGAATCGAACAATGGTTGTGTGATTGTTTTCGGTAAAAAACTAAATGAAAAGACTTTAACAAATGCAAATTGTACATTATTTAGACAGTCTCGGTACGTAATCCGAAATTACATAAATTTTTAGGGTTCCGTACCTCCATGAAAAGAACTGAACCCTAAAAGGATCACTTTGTTATTACGTAGAGACAACAAGTTGTAAACTATGTACTCAAGTCTACGGCTGCGTACCTGCGTAAATGTAAAAAAAAACAAGATCATTACCTAACCTAAAAAAATATACGGCCGTTAATGCTGTTAAACGCGTGATTTTAACCCTCTCAAGGGAATTAAAATTAAAAGTTGCATTTTCTAATAGCATATTTCTTTTAAAATCTTTATAAGATGCATATTATTTACACATTATCAATATTTTGAAAATTAATCTCATTGTTGGCGATTGCCCTTATTAACCTGTCAAAATTTGTTAGCGGACCTAGACTTGTGAAAACATTGAGTCTTCGTGAATAACCGACTATCCTGGATCACTATGGCAAAATTATTCTACATTGTAGGGTTTGTGAGAAAAAAGTTGATTATTTTGATGCATGCATGAATACCTAAAACCTTATTTACAAAAACAAGTATATAAGTATTAATTTCAGCTATTTAGTTCCCGTAGTACAAGCTTTGCTTAGTTTGGGGCTAGATGGCGCGATGTGATTTGTCCACGCAATAAAAATAAAAATAAACTTTGTAATTTGGCCTTGCATTTTTTGCCAGGTTTCAACACTTTTTGTGCATATTTCATGCGTTTTTTGTTCATATTTGCATGCATATATCAGGCTTTTTATGTTGCTTAAAATCCGGTCCTTAGTTATTAGGTACAAATTTTGGAAAAAACAATTTTAAAATGTGTTTGTTTGAGAAGGCCAAAAAAGAACAAAATTTTATAATTGAGGGTAGTAGCACACCTTAAACGGCTCATTTAAGACAACTGTAATTTTTACTAGCAAAAATTTGAGCGTGGCTCGCCTGCACACGTAAGCAAGCCAGGATTAATAATTGAAAATATTGTTTATTCATGATATGGCTCAATGGTAGGTAGTTTACGCAACTGTCATCAAATTCCTATTTATATGCAGTAACAAACACAATTTTATCCACACTGCAAAAAAACTCAAAAATAAAATTTTCTTTACCTCCACATCGGCGATTGCAAGTTGAGTGTTCGTTCTGTTTGTATAATTATAATTATATACAACATACTATTGGTAAATCTGTGCTAGTAGTTTTAGTGGGGTATCATATTAAAGGGCTTGATGTGCATCTTACGGAACCGTCGTTGGGTGTTTCCGACTCACCTATGGCCGTGTTTTTTACTTACATTACCTTGATTTGTAATTCAAATCAGGTATAAATACCGGAACAGATTTTTTTCCTCAGTTGTAACTTTGAAATCATCATGAAGATCTTTTATGGTAAGCAAATTGTTTCATCTATATTATATCTTTCTAACTTTCTTTTTTATTATTTTTATGAGCGTTATACCAATACACAAAATTTTACCAATTCAGTATCATTTCTATTAAAATATGTGTCCAGTTGAAACAGCAAGGTATTTTGGTCATGTACAGATTATCAGCAATGATACGTAGATTTGTACATGTAACTTTTGTCTCTGCGCTAAACTTCTTAACCGTCCAGTGGCGCCCTCCCATGTTTTTAACTAATTTCTCGTAATTTGAAACAAATATCTAAAATCTAAAACGGACAAATTGTTGCCCTGGACGATAAATTTATTCCAAAATACAACAATGAGCTTTTTCTTGTGTTTTAAATTTCAAATAATTAAAATGGAATATAGTAGCCAACGTTTTCCGTTTTAGTGATTTTGAAGACGCGTAATATTGTAAAGCTTATTGTTGTACCTTAAAATACACTTATCGTATAGGACAACAATTTGTCTGTCTAAGATTTTTGATATTTGTTCTAGATTTTAAGAAATTATTAAAAAACAGGTGAGGGCGCCACTGGACGGTCGGCGCCGCCTTAAGGCGAATGTAGTCGTGAACGGCCTCTTTATACGAACAATCTATCAGAATGTCCGTTTCTCAAGTTTTAAGTATTATCCATAAGTATAATTTAAATCAATGAAATATTCGGTGTAATGAAAGTTATGTCAATCGATACCAAAAGAGAAACATAACTATCTTAAGCTCCTGAGACCGCATGTCCTCGCATGAATATATCAACAAAAAATAAACCAACATATCTTCCTTCAAAGATATAAAAAAAACAGTTTTTGACAGAACAGTCTATCTTAATAAATTCTTCTGACAAGAGATAACCAATCAATCACCAGCATGACTACTATTAGCTACGTTTGTGAGCATTGTCATGACATAAGTTCCATAAAACAAGATTTTTGATAAAAATGCCTTAATGCCATCAAGAATATTCTATGTATTAGTCAGATATTTTAGCAAAAAAAGAAAAATCTTAGGTATGACATGAAATCGACGCTTGAAAGGCAAAATGATCTAAGCGACATTTTTGGCCATATTGAGTTATATACATTGTTGGAATCGCCTGATTTTTCTGCGTCGTTTGGTCTTACTCACGTCTCTCTACGACGACATTTTTGGCGCTTAGATATTTGATGATTTGCGAATTTCAACAATTTTTTTTTAACTAGCCGACACAATTTTTGACCCTTTTTTGAAAATTTGGTGGTTGAGTAATTATGAAATGGTAAATTTGTATGTAGATAACTTTTCCTTTCTGTTCGTAGAATATTTTTGTATTTAGTAAATTTTTCCAGGATCTGGCAATTAAGTGTTAGGAGCTTAGTAAAGTTTTTCTTCACAAAGATTTTATTTTTTTATAACTTAGGTAATTTTTACTTATTCGTTATTTTTTCCATATGGCGTTTGGTTAAAATTGCCTGTTTTTTATTTTTTTTATTTATTTACTTCAGCATATATTACCTGCCTAAAAATACGACTGACTGTCGCTTAGTAAATTTTTACCTGCCGAAAAATGAAACCGATTGTCGCTTGGTCAAGGTTTACCTGCCGTTTTCAAGTGTGATTTTATTATTTAGACAATTTTTACTTCAACGGTCATAATTATCCAATGTTGGTTATTACCAACGGTGGTGTCAAGTAAAGGCGCAAAGAGTATTTTATTACCTACAGTAATTCACATAAAAATGTTGGTTAGACCTGCGGGCGACACGCGCGCAGTCGCTAGCGCAAACATTAAAGTTAGTTTCAAAGTCACTAAAGTACTGCCGCCACCCGAATAGGTCGTATTTGACAATTGTGACCCCCTTTAGGGAAAATTGTGATGTACGAAGCACTAAATGTACGTAGCATTTACGTTTACATACGTAGTATCACTATTCTTCCGGCGATGAAGACAAAGGTTCTTCGCTGTCACTGCACATGCTGTCTTCAAACAATCTGATGATAATTTCATTGTCTACATACATACATACAAACATAAGCCTATTGCAGTCCACTGCTGGACGTAGGCCTCCCCCAGCGTATGCCACAGGGCACGATCTCCCGTTTTCGCCATCCAGTCGCTACCAGCCTCCTTTTTAAAGTCATCGGTCCATCTGGCCGGAGGTCGTCCAACACTACGCTTGCCGAGGCGCGGCCTCCACTCGAGAACCCGTTTACTCTACCGTCCGTCGGTTCTACGACACATGTGCCCAGCCCACTGCCACTTCAGTTTGCTACAATTCCAGACTATGTCCGTTACTTTGGTATTTTTGCGGATAGTCTCATTCCTGATTTTATCCATTATAGAGGTAGAGATACCGAGCATAGACCGTTCCATAGCTCTTTAAGTGACATGTAACCAGTGGGCCAGTTTTACTGTCAGGTTCCACGTCTCGGCTCCATAGGTCATGACATTGTGGTAAGGGTGATTCCAAAATATGACGCAACTTCCCAAATGCTGCCCAGCCTAGCTGCACTCTTCTGGTGATTTCAGCCTCAAAGTTGTCTCTACCCAGCTGGAAAGTTTTCCCAAGGTACTAGGGTTTCGTTTTTCCCGGCCTTTTTCAGTTCCCGGGAAACGGGAATATATTATCGCTTTTCCCGGGAATTCCCGGGAACCGGGAAAAGTTAAATACTTTTTGTTTTGCTGTGTTTCGATAAGAAATTGAGTTATTTATTTAAATGTTTAAATTAAATAATTGTTTAAATTACATAAACGTTACGTTACGTTACGTTAACACGAGTACTGAACGAGCCTATCCTGGTCTTTGAGTTTTTGAAACGTCTAAACAACTTTATCTATTGATCAGTGTAACAAATTCATAACAGCCAGCGCCCGGGATCGACGGCTTAACGTGCTCTACGAAATTAATAATTTTATAAATAAAAATAAACTGGTCAATTTGCCTAAATTGTCAAACATAAACACTATGAGAATCGAATCCCAAGATCTTCGGATTGAGAGACCATGGGTCAGACATTTTATAGCACAACATTAGCATTAACGGCCACAAGAGTCCACTGCTGGATTTGGGCTTTCCCCCATAATAGTATTCTTTCCATACTCACCAAGCTAGGCTGGCAGATTGGCGAGTGCAGGGCAAACTGTTGTTTTTCATAAAAAAACGCTTCTACAGACGAAGTTATGCGGTCAGATATTGATATACAATAATAAATAAAAAAGAAATAAATTTGTAATGTTTATAATCCATTTTCATCATCTTCGTCATCATATCGTGGATGACAACAAATCGAAAAATGACCCAATGAACCTTACGGTCATAGTCTTAGTAGGTATTCGTAACTAACATGGTTAATATCTAATATCACCCCATCTATGGTGGTTTTCCTACTGATCATTCGTGCGTTTACGCTACGCACGCGTGTTACGCACTGTAGCCGTATATGTTTGGGAATAAGATCGAAATTTGCAATTTCCTTTAATCTGACAGACGCATGCTTTACGGTGTGTTAAAAATACGCAGCAACGGACGACAAGTGGGAAAATTGTATAAGTATTCATAGACATCAGACGGGACAACGGCTTAATGAGCCTTCGGAATCACCTATCTGTCTTTCTTACAGACAATTAGGTGAATCAACTTGCAATGCCCTAATCCAACAAAACTGGGTACGATCTCTCAAAGTGATAAATTGACAAATATCAACTTTGTGTGTTTCCTTTGAGATTCAAACCAGAGACTTCCAGATCATGGAAACAGTAAAGGTTTATTATTGTTTAATTTTATATTCAGAAATTTTGTGGTATCTGTCTGTAAATAATTATCAATATGTAGGATTTTAGAGCATTAAACTACAATTTAAACTTTCCGGGAATTCCCGGGAAATGAATAAAAATTTCCCGTCGCCGGGAACGATGCTTTTCCCGGGAATTGCCGATTCCCGGGTCCCGGGAACGAAACCCTACAAGGTACACATACTTCTGGACAACTTCAAGGGCTATACCTTCGACGGAGACCTGCTCGGAGATGATGTGTTGATTGAACATGACTTTTGTCTTGTCCAAGTTCATCCCGAGTCCAACACGTCTTGAGGCGACGTTGAGACTGGTCAGCATATTTTGCAGATCTTGCAGCTATTCACCCGTTATGACTATATCGTCGGCAAAGCGGACATGTTGGAGATATTCGCCGTTGACGTTGATGCCTAGTCCATCCCACTGCAAAGTCTTAAAAATATCCTCCAGCGAATTGGTGAAGAGTTTCGGGGATATAACGTCACCCTGTCTTACACCTCGGAGTAGTTTGATGGATCCTGTTTTGTGGTTTTGTACTTGGACGGACATCGTTGCCATTTAATATAGGCTTCTTAGCACCTTCACATACCGCCAATCTACTTGGCACCGCTGCAAGGAGTCCAAAACAGCCCAGAATTCGATGGAGTGGCTTTTTCGTAGTCCACAAAGGCCTTACACAGCGGTTGGTTATTCTCTTCTGACGTCTGTATAATCTGCCGTACGGTATGGATGTGGTCCACGGTGAGGAAGCCTTTACGAAACCCGGCCTGTTCTGGTGGCTGGAAGGCGTCGAATTTTAATGCCAAATGATTCGTAATGACTCTCGAGAACAGCTAATATACGTGGCTCAGAAGTGTGATCGGCCTATAGTTTTTGAGGAGCGTATTATCTACTTTTTTGAAAAACAATGCCACAACACCTCTGCTCCACGCCTTCGGGGGTTTTCCATTGGCTATAACAGAGTTGAATAGCCTTTTCAGCTCCTCCAGGACAGGTTTTTCTACCAGCCTTAAGTAGCTCAGAGGCCACTCCGTCTATTTCATTGTCTATACAATTATCAATGCGCACGTCTCCGTCAAAGTCGTCGTCAATATTTTTTTGAGTGTGTTTCACCACGTTGGCCCAGTCATCTTTGGTTACTTTTGAACAAGCTTCTTTCAAAAGCTCCAACATCTTTCCCGTGTTAAATGGCGGTTCAGTGTTATTAAGGACCTACATATCCTATAACAATACAAAAATACAGTCAATAATGTAAAAAAATATACCTATTCGAGTAACATTGATTTAAATTCGAAGCTGAATGCATGTCTGCAACACATCATGTCATGACAATTTTTTTGAATTTACAATCAATACAAATACAATGTAACAAAAGTAGTTTCTTTCTACTAGAAACTTACTTATTTAAAGAACAAAATTTAAAGCTGAGGAAAATATTAATTCAGTTATTTGTCTACTTTTCAATAATAAAATAACCGACTGAGACCGTACATAGATAGCTAGATAGCAAATAAATTCGATTGGCAATGGTATAGCTGTAGTCGAACCACACGATGGCCGTACTCTCATGCCATTTCGTATTTTAACCGTGCTGGCTTGAAAGTTTCACCAGCCTCACTAATTCTGCTTTCAGCATGCTTTGGTCGGATTTTTTTCGGTGTGGCTGGAGCCAGTTAACAAAATCGGCTTTTTTATTATTTTGGATTGGTGCTCTGTCAATTTACCTCGAGTGGTAAGATGCATTGTTCATTAAAATTACAGAGGCTCTTCTACGCTGATGAGTAGTCCACGCAACCATTCTTCAAATCTGTCTGCCTCCATTTCTTCATGGTAGTTTTTTTGTCGCAAATGCCATCAGGTTACCTTCTTTAAAACCCTACGCTCCCAAACCCGGCATGGCATATAATACTGCGACCCCCTTTTCCCGTTGAGCCTTTTGATGTCGATTGCGCTGTGTTATCTGTCCAGGTGCTGGATACGGTGTGGTTGGCATTCAGCCACGTTTCATCTAAGAATAAGAAAACTGTTTCTTAATAAAATTATGTCGGTTCGCTCCATGAACACTTTTTTTCTCTGGTTGACTTTTTGATATTGAAACCCCAATTCGTTTTAAATTTGTGATAGTGAAGTCTTGCCACCATGAAATAAATCAGCTTCACGTAAGGAATTCAGAAGTTTGGTCCTCGTCGGGTATTTATTGTTGGTATAATAATTCTAATTCTAATTCAAATTCTTTATTTGTTAAAGATAATTACTAATAGGTAAAACTATACAAAACAATAAATATACGTCTTGTCGTATTGCATCAAAGCTATCAATACCAGTGATGGGATGTGTGGTTATTTTCCTTTTTTTTGCTAAATTTATTTTCTTCAATGCCAGAAGCACCATATTTTTCTTTGGTTATGCTATTGATGCCTATTCCCAAAGCAGCAGCTACGCGCTTAACTTGAACATCAACTCGCGCGCTTGGCTATTTAAAGTCTTCCCTCTACCACGACTGGTAGACTGGTGTAAACTGCCAGCCATGCCGAACTGTCACCAAAGCCATGAAACAGAACAATATAACTGTGTCCGCATAGAAAGCTTAGGTCGTCCGTCATGTATAGCAGGAATAGTATCCAGGGTTAATGCCAAGGTTATTCACAAAAGATAAGGTTTACAGAGTCTAAAATGTACGTGGCCAAGTCGTAAAAAACACCAAGAGAAACCAAAATTATGTATTGCCTATGCAGCATTCTATTATATGCTGACATTCAATTTCAAGATAAAATCATATGCAAACAAAGCAGATAATAAATCATTCGGACAATTGGAAATTGGACTTGGAAAACGCACCCGGTTAAAACATGTTCTAAGATTATAGTTAGTTTCAAAATAGGCAAGTATGAATATTGCTATAAAATATATTCCAGATCAGATCAGCCTATTGAAATTCACTGCTGGACATTTTACAAAATGGTTACCAAGAAGCAAAGAAAAATGTAATACCTAGCTATGCTACTTCTGTGTGCCTCAGTGTTGATTTTATAGTGATAATTAAAACTGAAGACAGTTTTTTTTACATTCTTGAAGAAAATAATTGAACCAATTTTAGGTGAGAACATCATTTATGGCAAATTTACGGTCAAAATAAAATACGAAATTTAGTTTAGGTTGTTTTGACTCAACTTTTAACAGTCTCAATTTAAGTTAGATAATTTTTACTCGGCAGCAAATTGTTTAAAAAAGCATGTATTAAAATTTTACCTTACCTTTCTTAACCAATAAATTAAATTTAGGTTGTTTTGACTCAACTTTTAAACAGTCTCAATTTAAGTAAGATAATTTTTACTCGGCAGAAAATTGTTTAGAAAAGCATGTATTAAAATTTTACCTTACCTTTCTCAACCAAACCTTGTCGGTTAGTCAATTTTTCCTGTCGCTACTTTTAGGTTCAATTTGACTAAGCGACACTTACTTTCAAACTAAGCATTATTTTTAATAAATTCATTTACCAATACGTACCTTAAAAAATCATGCAAAATATATCTAAGAACGGCGCAATTATCTTAATCACACGAATTTACACGATTTTTTTTCTAAAATTTCAAACTTTAAACTGCTCTACTGTAAAGTTAGTCGGATGTCGCTTAGATCATTTTGCCTTTCAAGCGTCGAAATATTTTATTTCTTAAATTATAAATGTACCTGCTTATTTCTAAAACTGCAGATTTAAACCCATTTTTTTAATGAATATGATTATTTATCCTTTTATTTATCTATCGTAAGCACAACTAAGAAAAGCTGAGTATGTTTTTTCTTAAATGTCACAAAAATTACACTTACATTGCGGTCGTCAACATAAATGTTTAATATATGGAGGTTGATAATATTGAGTTATAGTCCTACCCAAAATGTCGGTATTCCATTAGATTTTATAACCCTAAAAAAAAAACAAATTATGTTAGACAAAATCTTATCGGGAACATACGTCGTTGAGACCGTAATTATGTACTCATTCGAGAACATTGAGGAAAATCAGATGTAAAACAATTTAACACATGTCATGTAAATAATAGTTTGGTATCGTCGACCTCTCCAAGACTCGGGAGCTTTAAAGTTATAAAAAAAGGCAGCTTTCTTCATTCATAATGCATTTATGCTGGAAACAAAATAAATTTGGCGTTTTTCTACTAAAACACACACACATTACGACTATATATTTTTGTAGGAAAAACATCAGTGGCTGTGAAAAAACGGTCGTCATCGCCACTATCAATAAACATAATGTACATTATACACTTATATTATAAAGCGGAAAGATTTGATTGTTTGTTTGTTTGATTTCAATTGGCTCCGAAACTACTGAACTGATTTAAAATAATATTTTACCATTGCATTCCTACATTATCCCTGATGAACAAAGACTTTATTAAAATGTCTCATTCCGACGGAAAAATGATAAGCAGCGGTTGAATCCGCTGCTAACTAGTTTCCTATATCAATCAAATTGATCTGTATTATTTGTTTAAGTTTTCTCCCTGATCCTGGTCCTGGCATCGATGCTTGGAGCTGCAACAGCTGCAACACAAATCCAAATGGAATCGCGACCACATACACCAAAACCGGACAATGGAAGCTGTACGTATAATTTAGATTTACGATACAAAAATAATTAAAACACTTTCATACTCCATCAAGTGCCGGTGACTTTCTTAAAATTATGTGTTTATACAAGTATCACAATAAAACAATTGTAAATGTATGGTACCTTGACGATGGCAAAATTGGTGGGACCACAGAATCGGTAGCAGAGGACGTGAGGACACTTGTCGCTGGACTGTCGCATTTGGGTCTCCAAGTCAACCCCTCAAAGTGTGAAATTTTTGCATGCGGTGAGGAAGCTAACAACAACCTCGAAATGTTCAACTCTCTGATGCCAGGCGTTAGGACGTTAAATGAATACTCTTTTTCACTTCTTGGTGCGCCCATTTTCTCTGACGGGATTCCAACAGCTCTGGAGGTCAAGAGAAAAATGATTGCACAGGTTCAAGAACACCTCACACATCTGTCAGCCCATGTTGCCCTCATTCTTTTTCGGTCTTGCTTTTCCCTGCCTAAACTGACGTATATGATTCGGACAACTCCCACATGGCTTCACCCAGAAATAGTCTCTACCGTTGACGGCACCATTCGGACCACACTGGAGAGCATTATTAACATCACGCTCGATGACACCCAGTGGCGTCAGGCAGTATTGCCTATCAGGCACGGGGGTTTAGGCATCAGAAGCATACAGGCCGTCAGTCTGCCAGCTTTCCTCGCTTCTTCGAACGGGGTTGCTGACCTCGTCATTAAGATACTCAACCCACAAGGTGACGATTTCAGCATCCCCTTCGAAAGTGACGCTCTACTGGACAACGACGTGTCCTGGTGTCGATCCACCGGTAAAGGCTGATGTACAGAGAGCCTGGGGTGATCTGCAGTCAAAATTTATGATGTCGGAGTTGATCGAGAGTCATTCGGGACCTAGCGCGCATTTAGGCGGCAATCTGCCCTGAGTCGGGCGCATGGCTTCAGGCACTCCCTTCCCCCCAACTCGGTACGCACCTGGACAACGACTCTTTACGAGTAGCAGTGGCCTTGCGGTTAGGCTGCCGCATTTGCGAGCTCCACATATGCCCTTGCGGAGCCTCGGTCGATACTTCTGGCCATCACGGCCTTAGCTGTGCAAAGTGCGCTGGAAGGTTTCCCAGACACCACGCACTTAACGATATAATTCGCCGGGCCTTGGTATCGGCCAATATTCCCTGCACGCTAGAGCCCCCAGGCCTTTGTCGAACGGATGGGAAACGTCCTGATGGCCTCTCCCTTGTCCCGTGGGAAAAAGGACAATCTTTGCTGTGGGACGCCACCTGCGTTAGTACTTTTGCAGCATCCCACCTAACTAAAACGACGAGGGAAGCTGCCTCTCAAAAACACTCAAAATACTCGGAGTTGGAACAACGCTATATTTTTATTCCTTTCGCGGTTGAAACCGGTGGCCCATGGGGCAAGGAGGCCAAGAAATTTGCTCGCGAACTAGGACGCCGCCTACGAGATCGCGGCTGTGATCCTCGCTCCGGAGCGTACCTCATTCAGCACATCTCGCTCGCCATCCAGCGCGGCAACGCGGCTGGAGTAATGGGCACATTTGAGCCAGGTACGCTGCGGGGCGGGCTCTTTGATTAGTGTTTAAGTTTTGATATTTTTGTTTTGTTTTATATTTCTATATCTTTTTGTATAATTATATTTCTACTGTAAATACTTTGTAAATTAATTTTGTAACTTAGTTCTAAGATTATGTTGTATATATAATAAAAGTATTGATAAAATTGTAAATGGGTTTGTTGAATTGGCGTTCATTGTTGATTAAGCTGTTGCTATATTTCTTAAAATCTTGATGAACATTTATTTGTAAATTATCCTTTCGGCTTAAATAAACACAAAATAGGTCAAAACGACATTGTATTGTTACAACTTATGTTTTGAACCTCGTTTTATCATCTTCTTGAATAACTTTTGGAATTCAATAAAATCCTAGGAATTCGTCCAAATTTCTAGATAATTATGTTTATGAAAATGGCACAAGAACATCACGACTTTGACATATTTCGGTTTTTAGAGAAATTCCTATGAATTTCGTCGACTTCTCGTTTTATTTTATTTTACTTCGACATGATATTACAATTGTTTTATGCGATGTGAAATAGTTGCTCAAACACAATAAATATAACTTACCAGCAAGTTTGTTCCTGTACTGAAGAATGAGGTAACATTAATAAATTTTTATATTTTTTCAGAGCACTATTTGCTGATTTAAGATGCAAAAGACCAGACTCCTTCTTTATTGTTAAACTTTGTTTGCTATTAAAAAAACTGATCAGAAGTAAATGCTGTTTTTTATTTCATAATGTAGTTGCTTCTACCTGCCTCATGTTCGTTCGACGCCTCGGTGTCCCACACAAAAGAAGAATATTTCAACTATTAAATGAAGCGGGTACATTAAATCGTGCAGGTCAGTTCTTTCTCAGTTCAACCGTTCAAAATGATCGTCAAAAATAACAAATATAAAAATCCACATAACCTAGTAACACTTTTAGAACTTGCAATACATATGACAACAGTAAGGCTAATGCACACGGTCAGAGTTATCACCGCAGTTAAATATTTAGCGTCCCCTAAGAGCGTTGCTAAATGAGCATCCAGCTTAATTCGGCATCGCCAGCTGACCAATTACATAGAATCACGCGTTTCAGGGGCTGAAAACGTTTATTCAGCTATTTCAAACAATGTTAAAGTGATATGTAGCACGTTTTTGATAAAAAAAGGTTTTTGTTCAAAAACCTAATTTTAATTTGTAGCTAAGGTCTTTGATAAAACACTGGCAGATGAAAAAAACAAAATTAAAATCAATCATTAAACTAAAACAGTTCAAGTTTTTTGTGGAGCTTATAGCCATAAAAACGTTCGTTATTAAATACAAAAACAAATGATAATAAAAAGATTCCACATAAATAAAAATATAGAATCTAAATCTCTTAAGTGAAAAGGCAAATCAATCGAAAAAGAAACAATCTTATATATATTCCTAAAGTATCAACTAATGGAAAGGAAATCTTTGATAAGTGCTTTCATGGCATAATGAGCACTGTCGTCAAAACGGAAAGCAATATTCAGCCTTCATAGATCTAGGTAAAAATTTAACCTGGTATGAGAAGGTGGAATATACCACAAAGTTGGTTTTCTGACCTTAGGAGTAGGAACATCAAGCTTAACCACACAATGGGCGAGATAAATATATGCATGTATGTATTTCAATTAAAATCTGCCATGTTGCGGTTGTTGGTTTTTTCGTACGCCATCTATTGGAAACTGACTAACCGAACAGCTTGGATGTGATACACTTCAGGCCTGATGGTCTGAAAAAACTCAATGTACATCAACGTTAAAACTTGTTGGAATACAAATTAATATAGTTATAGACTACTTGATCTTACTTTGTCAAAACAAGTCAAATGAAAAAAATATTTCAAGCATAGATTTCAAACGACATTTTTGCATGAACAAATTAAATGTGACGTCATATTTTATTCATTAAGATGGCGTCAAAAAATATAATTATATGTTTTAAGAAACAGCATGGACAGTTCCGGTTGATCTGTCGTTCGTTTTGAAGTTAAGTTTAGAATCCGGTAAAATCTTGGGAATCCTGGAGTGTTTAAAGAAACTGTTGTCGTCTAGCGTTGGCGGAGCCTTAGATTCGTATTGTTCATGGAATATTTTGTGGAGATCACGAAGTGTGTAAAAGGTTTTGATCGTATTACTCTCTAGAGGTTGGTGAAATGCAGAGATTGTTCGAGATTGGTGACTGTTGCTGCTGTGGTCTCTTTGTAATCCTGCAGGCAGTATATTTCAATGGTGTTCGTTGTTAAAGTTTGGTGTCAATCGGTGTCTTCTTGTGAATACCTACATTTTGACGTAGATCAGTTCATCAGATCAGTGTCTAACATTCTTAGGTTGGTTTGGTAGATCGGTCGATTGAAGTACGATTACACTTTTTAGTGCACCCGTTTCGAGCTCTCTGTTTACCCTATGGTTGGCCAGTAGAGAATGCTGCGAGGCATTAGGCCCGCCATTTGTACGTTTTGTGCTATAAAGATTTATAAATAAATAAATTAAATAACACCGTGCCTGACGATGTCCTGCCTAGTCGAAACAGCCTCAGCGTAGGAACTGACTGCGTTATGATATCGACGTTGTGGTTAATTAATTCAGTGGCTGGAGACAGCATTGGACGATGCAGTTTTCTACAGGGTTCGACGATGTCAAGTCAGCAACTGAACAACAACTTAACTAAACAACATCTGAGCAACAACTGAAACACAACTCAACAACATCTGAACAACATCAAAACAACATCAATTGGTGCATTTGATGGAATCAATTTAGATCTCACTAAAATAAGCGCTTGGGCAACATCATTTGGTCTGTTGGTAAATCCTTAAAAGTCGCAGGTATTGATATTGGGTAGCAGATACATGTATAAGCAGTTGGATTTTTGCTGTATCCCAGCTGTCATTTACAATAAAACCGCCATTGCTTATAGACGGATCCCTCACGTCAATGAGCTCAGCAGGAAAATTCATTACTCTTTTCACTCGCTTATTCGTCTTTAAAGTCTCATGCCCCTAAAAACTAAAATATCTCTGGTACAATCTCTTCTCTTTCCGGTACTGGACTTAGCCGATTCTTGTTTCCCTGATGCCACAGATGAGCTCTTAATAAGCTTGAGCGTCTCCAGAATCTGTGCATACGGTTTGTTTTCTGACTCCGTAAGTACGATCACGTTTCCCAGTTTCGCAAACAGCTCAAGTGGCTCCTGATCCGATTCCGCAGTAATACCCGCATTCTTTATTCGCTATACAACATTTTATATAACCTGTGCGCCCCTATTTATCTGCGTGAGCGCTTTAAATTCTCTGGTCGTTCGAAGAAACGTCGTTCGTCGTTAGAAGCCTTGTCGTTCTAATGTTAGAACGGTTCTTGCCATTCCTCACCATCATACTGATTTATTCATATTCCTTTACTGTTCATGCGGTTAGGTTATGGAATTCAATACCACACATTGTTCGAGATAGCACTTCCATCGCTGTATTTAATAAGAGAATAAAAGATTTGTCTCCCGATCATCGACTACGCTGATGTGTGCTATTTAGATCTCTCATCTGAACTACTTGATAAGCTGGACCGACTGCTTAATCGCTGCATTCGATACATTTTCAATCTCCGGAAGTACGATCATGTTTCGGCCTTTCGTCAACAGCTGGGCTGGCTCCCTATTCGCCAGCGGAGACAAGTCAGAGTTCTCACTACTCTGTATTCCACATTGAACGATAAATTTGCCCCAGACTACCTCAGATCTCCGCTGACTTTCATCCCAGCGCAGGAGTCCGTCAAGGTTGCATAATATCACCTCTATTATTCAACATATACACTGAGTTAATAATGCGAATGACCCTTGAGAACTGGTCGGATGGTGTCGCAATAGGTGGGCAAAGAATATCAAATTTGCGCTATGCTGACGACACCACGTTATTCTCCACCAGCAGGGACTTTATTGAGCAGCTTTTGCGCCGAATGGAAAACATCAGCTTGAGTTTTGGGCTGAAAATAAACCGCAGTAAGACCAAAATCATGATTGTTGATCGTCTAAATGACAACTTGCCTGAGCTTACAGAAGTAGCGGGCTGTGAGGTCGTCCAATCATACGTCTACCTGGGAGCTCTGATAACTAACAGCGGAGGATGTGCTGAAGAGATAAAGAGACGCATGGCCATTGCCAGATCTGCTATGGACAAACTGAAGAGTGTGTGGAAAAGTCGCGACATCACTAATACCACTAAAGTCCGACTCGTGAGAGCGCTTGTATTTCCGATATTTCTGTACGCAGCAGAGACGTGGACCCTACGCGAAGTAGAAAAGAAGAAAATAGACGCCCTTGAGATGTGGTGCTGGAGAAGGATGCTTGGAGTTTCGTGGAATGAGTTCAGAACGAACGTCTCCATCCTCCAGCAACTCAAAATCAAGCAACGGCTGACATCCATCGTTCAGGGTCGAATTCTCACCTTCTTTGGGCACGTCTCCCGGCGAGATAACACCTCCATTGAACGCCTCGTTGTACAAGGGAAAGTGGAGGGAACACGAGCGCGGGGCAGGTCCCCTATACGTTGGACTGACCAGATAAAATCTGCTCTCGGCGGCCCCCTACATGAGTGCATGAGAAAAACAGCCATCAGGGATGAATGGCGACGACTGGTGAAGCGTGCCACCAATAACGACCACGACCACTCTGCTAAGAGTGCACCGACTTAGAAGAAGAAGAAGAAGACCTCAGATCTCAATTTAGCTTCCTCTGCGACACTCACAGCCGTGAACTCCGCTCATCGCATAACCTTGCCCTTTCTAAGTATACCCCTTAGTAGGTCAGCTTTCTTCGGTAACTCCTTTACGGTCGAGGCAGCGCGTCTCTGGGATTCATTGCCACCCGAAATCCGGAAAGCTTCTGATCGTGTTGCTTTCAAGAAGTTAGTGTACGATCACTTTGGCCGGCTTCTTTATCGCAATAAGTAGTTTCTGTTGTCAATTAATCAGTCTCCACTTTTTGTTTTTATGACGGTATATAGCAGGTACTCGCTAGTTAGTTTTCAATTTTCTATTTAAGTAGTATTAATTTATTTCTGTTTACATTAGAGTATGTATATTAATATAAGTAAGTTTATTTTAGTAAGTATTTGTGTAGGTATATTTTAGGAATGATATGTATGTTATATATTTATATTTATTTCATAGTAGTTCAATTTGTTATTTTCCATTATTTTGATTTCACACCCGAGTGCACCCGTGTATTTTTCTCTCTGTTTACCTTCTGGTTGGCCGGTAGAGAATGCCGCGTGGCATTAGGCCCGCCTTTTGTACCAGGTGCAATAAAGTATAAAATAAATAAATAAATAAATAAGAGCACTATATTTCACTATCTGAGTAAAATAGGTATATTTATAATAGTAATATATTAATTATTTTACTAAAATACGTTCTTTAAGCTCTATCAAACTTTACTGACTACTTATATATCAAAAAACATTTTTAATTATTTTAATATTAAAAAAAAGAAAAATTGCCACGGAATTCTCTCATTTCCATGTCCGCAAATAGTGGACATCAAATAACTCTGAAACTAGTGGTCCAAGAACCGGGCAATTTCAATCTAGTGTTTGTAATGAGGAAAACTTTGATAACGTATATTCAATTATCCAAAAATAGTAATAATTTGAAAAATGACATGGAAGTGTGAAAATTCCGTGTCATTATGAGAATGACCCTTATTTTATTTATTTTGGAAAACCAACAGCTGTTGACATAACATACATAAAAACAATAAAAACAGAAAGTCAATAATAGGTTTTCACCTGTAGACAATAGAGTAAGCTGAAATAAGTATTTATAATGAAACATGACATTATCTGCGTAACCCGCGTAGAGACTGGTCGAGTCAGTAGAAGAGCCTCCACAGGTGTCAGGGAGGCCTGTCCTTATAGTACGGACATTCCATGTTGCAAATCGCATGGATAAGCGGTGTTGGAAATTGTTTCTATTATGCCTTTTAGTCGCAGGTGTACAATTTAACGGCGCCGATTGTCCAGTTGAGGCTAGTGCTCTCTACACCCTAAAAGAGCAAACCAGCACCGGGGCGGAACAGGACCTTATTGGTCGGGGGCTGCCCAACTTGGAGCGGGCGGTAACTGATCAGTGGGCCTACGATGGACCCTCCCACTGTCGGAAGCGACCCCTGGCGCCCGCACTTACGCCCATATGTGCGGACTTATAACCGGTCACTGCCACTTCCCGTGTCGGTATCCGCGTGACGCGGGTGAAGTGTCCTCTCCACAGACACTGACAATTATGGATGTCTCCCCCTCAATGTACCATTTAAATAGAGTCAAAGGTTTAAGACTTCTTTGGTCTCCAAACAATACTCAAAGTGGAAAACTCGTTCGTACTTAGGCCGAAGGATCTAACCCTATTGTACCGTATAAACACCTATGTACCTTTTAACGAGAGCTTTACTTTTGTTTCATTATTATGTTTCTGTCTCAAAAATGCTACTCCTAAATATCTACATGACTTTCTTTTACCTTCGTTAGTCATATAAGATTCGTACGCAGCTTCTGGGTGATCAGTCCATGCTTGTCCAAAACTTAAATACCAACTACTTTTAAGCATCTTTAAAACAAACTATTCTTTAGTCACAAACAAAGGAAGTCTTTAAGAAAGTAGGAAGTCTTTCGTTCTTTTATATTATAAAAATAAATTGGTCGGATACTAGTGGTAGTAGGCGGTTGGAAAAACTCTGACACCAGGGTTCATCGGGTCGTTGGATGACTCGGTGTCCCACACGAAAAGAGAGAGAAAATATTTTTTCTACTGATCACTACCTATCAAATTTGTCACGTGCAATCAGCATACGTAGACATCTCAGGTCATTGATATTTCCAACGTCAAAGTTATTATATCGTATATAGCCGTGTGATGCCGGCCTAGAATAGCATCACCCCAATTCTTACCTATGGGTGTCGTAAGAGGCGACTACGGGACTCGAGGGTTAGATGTGTATTGAAATTTTAGGCAATGGGCTGACAACCTGTCACTATAGTTATACACAGTTATCTGATTGACCCTCAAAGTTTTGTCAGATGTGGTGTTTATATCCGTTTTAGGGCCGTTAACGCTCTGCCTACCCTGTAAGGGATATAGGCGTGATTTATGTATGTATATATGTAAATTACTATATATATACTTACTCTTTAACTAATATACATAAATAATATTAAATAATAAATAAATACAACCTAGTTGATAATAGATAATAACAAATATACATATGAATTTATATATGTCGCAGCCAACTGGTTAAAAACGCTGTTCAATTGTACAGCTAGCTCGTTAGTCAAACGACGCCATTCAACTACACCACGAAACGTTCATCAGCTAAGTGGTTGAACACAACGTACTACACTACAGCTTAACGACGCCCAGCCCACTGGTTACCGTTCAATTTGATAGGTTGACCATCAGTGTTAGTGCGAAATTAGACGTACGCGGGATCTATGAATACTCTATTTGTACTCTATGCTTGCTATACGCATGTTGTGTGTGTTTGCGTACGTAGTCACTAGCGCAGACCACGTGTACAATAAAGAGGTTATTGGCAAAATTTTAAACTCCAGCCAGAGAGACAAAACAGCTAGTCAGAAAGACGACTCAGACAGCCAGAGAGATAGGTCATCCGTCAATGAGCCAGGAAGAGTGACGCCTCAGCCAGTCAGAGAGATGACCCAGCGAGCCAGAGTGACGCCTCAGCCACCAGATAAATGACGCAGCCAGCCAGAGAGATGACGCAGCCAGCCCGTGTGACGCCTAAGCCAGCCAAAGAGACGACGCAGCTAGCTAGAGAGTTGACGCAGTCAGCTACAGTGACGTCTCAGCTAGCCACAGAGATAATGCAGCCAGCTAGAGAGATGATGCAGCCAGCTAGAGTGACGCTTCAGCCAGCCGGAGTGATGACGTAGCCAGCCAGAGTGAGGCCTCAGCCAGCCAGAAAGACAACGACGAATACAGCAAGAAAAACGACACAGCCAGCCATAGAGATGACGAAGCCAGCCAGATAGTACGTACATAATCTTGAAAAACATCCCCCTTCTTCTGAGGTAGTCGGGTGAAAATAAAGAAAACATCATAAGGCTGCCCGCACACATCAGACTTTTTATAGGACCGATAATCGGGCAGATTTTTCCTCCGATTTTTAAGACCGATTTTGTGACCGATTCAAAGCACACGTCCGTCACTTTGTCTGTTGGTTTCGAGGGAGTAGCACGTCATGGACGGCCGAGTTAAACCATGTACAAAAAGTTTTGATTCAAAATGGCTACTCAGGAGCTCAGCCTCGCATGAAAACCAGGAAAGAAAAACATCCGGAGGTGAGCAGACAGCCAGCGTATTTACCTTATGTGAAAGGAGTAACAGATAAGATTGGGACAGTGTTGATTAAAAATTCAATAAAGACTGTTTTCAGTCCATTGTCGAAAGTATCACACTGTTTACGCACGCCGAAGGATGTCATTCCATTTCAGAATGCAGGAGTGTATAAAGTACAATGCAGCTGCGGTAAATCTTATATTGGCCAAACGAAGCGAACTGTCAGCGAACGGGTCAAAGAACATATCGCAGCTGTAAAAAACCGACAGATGCATAAATCGGCAATAGCAGAACACCTTCTATCATCCGGTCCGAATCATTGGATTGAACTTCATGCCCCGAAAATCCTCTCTGTGGAACACCACTATTACCCAAGGATCGTTCGCGAGGCTATTGAAATTAAGAAGAACCCTAATAATTTCAACCGGGAGGACGGGTTTAAATTGTCATCCGCATGGAGTCCAGTCATTGATAAGTTGAAACCGCGCGATTTATCATCGGAACAATCGTCGGATACTGTGAGTGTTGTGTGCCGGCAGCCTAGTGCAATGTTTACAAACAATCAATAATATTAAAATTATAAAGACAAATGTGGGTAGCAGAACATCTCGTTACCCCCCGCCTAGATGACAACTCGCTGGGACGTCAGTCAACCCGCGACCACAATACATGAAACTGTATTGAAACGTCGGAACACAGGTAAATTACTAATATTTACCTAAATACTATCGCGATAGACCCGGTCTAATAGTTAAAATGAGTGAAAGTGATCGCGAGTGCTTGAATAGTTATATTCAACATGATAGTAAAAAATGCACTAGTAAATCCAGACGTACCTGAATGAAATATTTCTTCTATTTTTCTCAGCGAGTGAAACTAGAACTATTTTCGACTTTGGCTCCAGTTTTCAGAATACCTCTTTTCCATTTGTCACTTAAAAGTTTGCATCAGAGCGACGTCATGAATGCAGCACGTGCAGCGAATTCTGCATTGAAATACGTTCGTTGCGCCAGCAATATGATGAATATTGCCGCGCCTACACAGAATTTGAGAATATGCCCGCAGAAAATAGAGTACCTACATCTGATAAGTATCAGGTGTATTTCTCACGCACCGGACAATATTGCGGTTCGTAAAAGTTTGTAATTGACAAATTGTGACAGTCGCAATTTTATGCGGCGACTAAAGCCATGCTATCGGATATTTGTATGGGCTGTCGACAACTTTTATTCGCAGAAAACTTCATATTGCAGAGTGTATATGTCACAAGGATTTAGTCAAAAACGTTATAGTATAATTTCACTAGTGAAATTGTAATAACACTGATTATTGTAAATAACGACAGATTCGTATAATTTCACAGGCTTATTTCAGGGTGTCGTAAGAAGCGACTAAGGGACTCGAGGGTGTGTATTGCAATTCTAGGCGATGGGCTGACAACCTGTCACTATAGTGATACACAGTTATCTGATTGACCCTCGAATTTTTGTCAGACGTGGCGCAAATTGCTGTTTTTTACGGCCATTTATGCTCTGCCTACCCCGCAAGGGACTATAGGCGTGATATATGTATGTATGTATGTATTTCAGTGATATTGTACTTTCACTGGACCGCAAAAGTGATATTATAATAAATCTTTATTTATCATGAGTAATGGATAGGTCAATAGAGTTAGTCAGTAGCCATTTGCAAAATAATTATTGTTAACATGAGAGCGCGTTTTTATATTACTTAATGAAATATTTTTGTTGTTTTTGAGGTATTTACTTTATAATTCTAGCCAATATCTTCAAAATGAGTGATTGTGAGCATTTGAAGTAGGTATTACAATCAATAGATTTATCACATTCAAGTGGAAGTAAGTGTGAACTTGTGGTGCGAAAAGATTTTGACACAGAGTTATAAAAGTACTACAGTGCCCAATCTGATAAAACAAAAAACCCGGAATGGAGTGCGGATAAAATAGAACAGGTAATAAAGGCAATTGAAGAATATAAAGCAAGAAAAATACAAAAGCAAAAGCAAAAAAAATATTTTGCAAAGTTTAAAATCTCATAATAATCTGAATCGTGTGATGCCGGCCTAGAATAGCATCACCCTATTTCTTGCCCATGGGTGTCGTAAGAGGCGACAACGGGACTCGAGGGTGAGATGTGTATTGCAATTTTAGGCGATGGGCTGACAACCTGTACTAAAGTGATACTCAGTTATCTGATTGACCCTCTAACTTTTGCAGACGTGGTGTTCATATCCGTTTTACGGCCGTTTACGCTCTGCCTACCCCGTAAAGGATACAGGCGTGATTTATGTATGTATGCATATTATAATCTGAAAAGAGCAGCAGCAAAATGACTGAGAATTAATCTAAAAATAAATAAAGAAATCGACATTATTACCTGTAGGACTTACTATTATTAAAAGTTTACGATTATTCAGTTTAATGATAATTAAGTGTTATAACATTTTCAGTATATTCTATACACTGCAATAAAGTTAAATTTAAAAAGAAATAATTTTCAATAATCTGTCTTTTATTTCCTAACTCTATGCTTAATATTTGTAGCTAGATTGGTTTGATAATCTAACGGCTTTCTCAAACCAGTGCTATTATCAATATATCACTGCCTTACAATTTCATAGTATCGGTCTAGTGAAATTATAATGTCACTGAAACTAGCCCGTTAAATTGTAAGTAATCCAAACGATTGACAATAAATCAGTTAAAATATAATGGCACTAGTGAAATTTAAATATAACGGCTTCTTTAATATCCCTGCAACATAATATATAGCTAGTGTTAAGACAATTGTTTTCAAATTTGTTATCGAAACATTATGAAACGAGTGTATAAATACAGTTACCAATGAAATGGCCGGGCTGGGGTACAACGTGTGCCTAGGCTATGTAATGAATGTTTACAAATAAGACTTACACCATTCAAATCTCTGAAAATTTTAAATTAATAGTGAATAACTGAGAGGATTCAGGAAATTAGTAATTATTCGTTATATTGATTATGCTATGCTATTTTGCACAATTGACATGAAAAACCGAAAGTATATATTCTCGGTGTTTTTCTCTGTAGTGGTTATTCCTATACATGATGGCCCATATAAGGACGTTTGAATACCTTATTCTAAGGGGTATTCGAATCATCCGCGTGTCTATTCCGCATTTTTTTAGTTTCAGAGTTAATAAACTTTTAGAGTTGTATGGGGATATTTTGACTCTTCTTGCTTTCAGAATCTTCATGATTTTTACTTTCTAGCGTACTGTTACACCCTGTATTTCTATGCCTAAATCTGCTGTCTTTGCACCATGCCTCATGACGTCATGACTGCCATGCGGTACTAATAAATAATAAAATTATGTAAAAAAGACTTTTAAAACAAGCTTTTATTTAAGTGCTCTGAAAAGACGAAAATAACATGTTGAATGACATTAACCACATTCATTTATGACTTTACATTAATGAAAATATAATAAAAGCTTGTCGCGATGCCTAGAAGAAACTACCTAATTACAGTTAGGTGCGTAGGTAACTTATTACAAAATTTCAATCACAAATTGAAAGTTTCGCGACAAGCTTTTATTATATTTTTATTTCTGTAAAGTCATAAATGAATGTGGTTAATGTCATTCAACATGTTATTTTCGTCTTTTCAGAGCACTTAAATAAAAGCTTGTTTTAAAAGTCTTTTTTACATAATTTTATTTTATATTTTTTAGTTTATGTTACGATAGTTATTGATCAATACGAAAGTCTTTCTATAAAACGGAGAGACCTTCAATAGAAAAACTTAAGGCACGGGGAAAACTAACATAAGGATAAAGTATAATTATCTCTTTTATATATTCTATAGAAGTAGGTTGGTACCTACTCCTCTGGCATCCCTAATAGAAGAATTAGCTTGTAATATGTCTTAATCTTTTCATTTCATTGATGGCGTCATTATTACATGGCCGAGTCCCAGTTAATTTTGAACAGTCTAATTCTTCTATCAGGAGGCCTTCTATTGACGTGATCCTAATTCATGGTGGGCCTACCAACTGCCTATCATGAACGAATTCGTATACAAAATTGCAAGTCCCAGCAGTTGAATATTGAGGAGTTCCATAGTTCGAAGACAACCCTGGATGTAGCGTCTAATTCATGGTGGGCCTACCAACTGCCTATAATAAACGAATTCGTATACAAAATTGCAAGTCCCAGCAGTTGAATATTGAGGAGTTCCATAGTTCGAAGACAACCCTGGATGTAGCGTCTAATTCATGGTAGGCCTACCAACTGCCTATAATAAACGAATTCGTATACAAAATTGCAAGTCCCAGCAGTTGAATATTGAGGAGTTCCATAGTTCGAAGACAACCTTGGATGTAGCGTCTAATTCATGGTGGGCCTACCAACTGCCTATAATAAACGAATTCGAATACAAAATTGCAAGTCCCAGCAGTTGAATATTGAGGAGTTCCATAGTTCGAAGACAACCCTGGATGAAGCGTCTAATTCATGGTAGGCCTACCAACTGCCTATAATAAACGAATTCGTATACAAAATTGCAAGTCCCAGCAGTTGAATATTGAGGAGTTCCATAGTTCGAAGACAACCCTAGATGTAGCGTCTAATTCATGGTGGGCCTACCAACTGCCTATAATAAACGAATTCGTATACAAGATTTTGTGTCCCAGCTATAAACCGCTGAGGAGATCTCTCGTACGGAGCCGATCCTGGCAGCAGCATCAGGTCAAATTTATGAATAACATGCATTGTCATCGGTTCTGGACCAACATGCAAAATTTCAACTCAATCGGATACCGAGAAGTGGTTCAAATTAAACTTGCAAGATTTGCACCGAACAAACATTGTTACTTACTTACTTACTTACTTACTTACATACTTACATACACTGCAAGTTAAATAAAAGCTTTTAAAAACCACTTGCTCGCATATGCACAGACAGTTGCAGCTAGACTTTCTTTGAAAGTGATCGCGAGTGCTTGAAAAGTTATATAGGTATAATCCACTTATAATTTTCTACAAATTTCATGAATATGCCTTTATTGTTTCATTTATTATCAAAGTTTTATTTCGTCTCAAAACTTATAAACACACGAGGTACATCTTTCAATTCTTCTAAGTCTAGTCAAGTAGACAAAGTCCTAGAGCAAATTCGCTGTTCTCATCTGAACACTCAAGAAAAATCCGCATTATTAGAATGTTGTTCAGGGTACATTTCTACTTAGAGGGTGAGACTCTATCTTACACTTACGCCATCGAACATTCTATCAACACTTCAAATGCACCTCCTATTCACGTTAAATCTTATCGCTTTTCAGTATGTCATAAGGATGAAATCGATTCCCAAATCAAGAAAATGCTCGATCAGAAAATAATTCGCCCTTCTATTTCGCTTTGGAGCGCCCATGTCTGGGTGGTGCCCAAGAAACTCGATGCCTCAAGCAAGAAAAAATGGCGAATTGTTATTGATTATCGACGCCTAAATGACGTCACTGTCACTGAAATCTATCCACTGCCTCTTATCAACGACATTCTCGACCAGTTGGGTCACTCGAAGTATTTTACAACCCTCGACTTAGCGAGTGGTTTTCACCAGATTTACCATTAGCTAAGCGCTAATGACGCAGCTAAAACTGGGTTCACTATCACGCACAGGTGGCTCATGCGATGGTCATTCCGAATTTACGCGCATGCCTTTTGATCTCAAGAATGCCCCTGCGACCTTCCAACGTCTCATGAACATTGTTTTGACTGGACTTCAAGGTGTCCACTGTTACGTATATCTTGATGATTGTGTCATATTTTCTCACGACTTTGAATCACATATGTCCAAGCTTCGAATGGTTTTTGACCGATTACGAGAATTCAATCTCAAATTACAGCCAGATAACTGCGAATTCCTCCGTCGTGAAGTCACTTACCTAGGCCACATCATTACCGATAAAGGTGTGTCTCCTTATCTTGAAAAGGTCAAAGCCGTCATAAACTTTTCAACTCCTAAATCAGCAAAAGACATCAAATCTTTTCTCGGTTTGGTAGGTTATTACCGCCGTTTTATCGAAAACTTTGCCAAGATCACTAAACCTCTTACTTCTCTTTTAAAAAAGGATGCTGCGTTCCATTGGTCAGATCAACAAGAGCACGCTTTCAATGTCCTTAAAGAAAAGCTCACTACAGCACCTCTAATTCCATATCCCGATTTTACACGCCAATTTAATCTTACCTGCGACGCAAGCAATTATGCCGTCGGAGCAATCTTATCCCAAGGCGAGATTGGTAAAAATAAACCGATCGCCTATGCATCCAGAACCTTAAACAATGCAGAAGGAAACTACTCTACAACAGAGTAAGAACTTCTGGCTATCATCATTGGTATTAAAACATTCAGACCTTATCTCTATGGTCAAAAGTTTAAAATAATCTCTGACCACAAGCCCCTTCTCTGGATCATGAACGTAAAGATCCAAGCAGCCGCCTTATGCGCTGGCGTCTTAAAATTGAAGACTACCAATACGAATTTGTTTACAAGCAAGGTAAACTCAATTCCAATGCCGATGCTTTATCTCGAATTCTAATCAATCATATACACTCTTCAAATCTTAATCAAATATCATATGAAAAATACTTCAAACTTCAATTCACTAACTCCTTCGTCATTAATACACAAATCGAGGAGCATGCACAATCCCTGCATCTATCTAAATGTAAACTTATAGCATGCCCTACCTCATTAGACTTTGACGAGTCAATCCCATATGTCACCGACATACTTACCATCAAATATCTTCAGCAACAGCTCGCAGCTGAGCGAGAGGCAAATACTGATCGTCAGTATTCAAGAACGGAATTATGTACAATTTCTCTTTACTAAAGTTCACCATTATGACGAGGTGTCATATAAAACAGTGTATGATATATTAATTAAATTACGTGACACACTCATTCAACAAAATCCTGATGTCAATGACCTTGGTATATCTGATTTTACTGACCCATTTTCAAAACTGACCTACAACAAGATATATAATATGATTATTATTATTATGTTGGTACTCTTTCGAATCTCGGGCCCACAGGGACTCGGTCTTTTGAGGCATGAGTGGGGCCGAAGTCAACAGCACAGAGGCCTTTTTGCACCTAATAATGTGATGTGATGTGTAACATTAAGCGGGTACTCGCTCTGTCGGCTCTATAGAAGTACATCCATGCAAGGACTATTGCAGGTTAGGGTTGTATTACTAAGGGTATGGGGAGGAATTAGCTGGACTGGTTGCTGGGTTATTGATTGAGACGACGGGACGCCTGCCAAATCAAATGTCCCAATCTTGATAATATCGGCAGACGGCGACTCGCCGCCCGCTAGGTGGGCCTCCACTAAGGGCTGTACGCGTAGACCGTGGTGCCGGGACGCAAAACTGGCGCGGGCGACTGAAGGGGTGTCGAGAGGTATACACCGCTTTCTGCGCAGAGGTCCTAGGCAAGGCCAGAACATACACCAACTCGAGACTTACGCATGTTTCACTTCCACCCCTCGAGTCCGGGCACAGGCTCGAACTCTAGCGGCCCCATTATGGCCGGCCAACTAAGGCAAGCCAAGCCAAGAGGTGAGAGTCCTGGCCTTGGGGTCCACTCCGGCGAGCCGGAGACGGCCAGTGTACACTCTCGGGGCTACTCGGGTCCGTGGGGTCGCTTCTGCTCAACAGCTCGTCACAAGCTGCCCTACGGGTTTATTATTATTATTATTAACCATTTATTGAACACACAAGAAACATTATAAGAGACATAACATCAAAGTGCATATTTACAAAAATCAGCTGATCTATCCTACTCCCGCTGGGGTACCCAAGATTTTCAAAGGAAATCACGACTCTCCCATCGCCAGACACCTCGGTATGAACCGCATGTACAGTCGTATCAAAGCTTCATATTACTGAAATTCAATGCGCTCTGATATAGAAAATTACGTAAGAAGCTGTAAACTATGTCAGGTCAGTAAGCCTCTTCGGTGTTCTAATAAAGCACCCATGGAAATTACCGGTACTAGTACTAAACCTCTTGAAGACTAGCTCTCGATGTAGTTGGTCCTCTTCCAGAAGCTGGTATCCAAAAGTTCAAGTTTATACTTACGCTACGAGATGACCTTACTAAATTCTCTACCTACTGCTTATCCTATGGTCACCTAAACAGCTGAAGAAATCGCTCAAAATCTTGTTAACTTTATGTCTCTTTTCGGTTTTCCTAAAAACATTATCTCAGATCAAGGCATGTTTCACCTCAGAGCTCTGCAAGCAGATTACTGAAATCTGTAAAATCAATATTTACTTCACCATACCATCCTCAAACAAATGGTGAGCTAGAACGCAGCCACGCTACTCTCAAAGAGTATCTCAAATCTTGTGTCAGCGAAAATCAAAATGACTGGCATCTCTATCTCTTCTCAGCTATATTAGCCTATAATACGAATCATCACTCAACAACTCAATTCTCTCCACACGAATTACTCTTTAGCTACAAGCCTAGCATACCTAGCTCTCTATAGATACTTCTAATAACACATACCATGAGTATGTACGTGCTTTACAATATCGCATGAAACTAACCCGAGAAAAAGCGCTAGAACATAATAGCTGAAAGTAAGAAAGGTCAAAAGTCTATTACGATAGATCGTCTCGCGAAACTTCTTATAAAACAGGCGACATGGTGTATCTGAAGCATCACCATAGGTTGCGAAACGCCTTATCTCCCATAATGGAAAGACCCTTACAAAATTATGAAAGTCAATGATAAACAAAATGTCACTCTCTGTATTAATCGTAAACATGTTAAGTATCATACTAATCTAATAAAGCCTGCACACTCTTAATGTCATTTTTCCAGATTTCTGTACCAACGAGCAACTGCCGAGTCAGAAATCACGCCTATCGAGCACAGCCTTGGATTGCATTTTGATCCTGTAACCAACATTAATTTCTATAACGATTATTGGAAAATAATAACGCAGGTAGATATTCAGTCTATTGAACCACATTTAAACAACTTAGACAAGCTCATTGTCCGAACCTCTTTACTCTGAGCAATAATAAATCCAGATGATTTTGCAAATTGTAAAGACATATTCAGTTCTATTAAATTTTTATTAGAGTGCAATTTCGTAAAGGCTCAATCTCTGTCTCATATTATTTCTAAGGAACGTTCAAACGTTCTTTAGAGTTTGGTGGTGAAATACGTAAGTTCTTTTTTGGAACATTAGACGCTGATGATGCTCGTAAATACGACGAAGCGATTAGCGCCTGTCAGAAATTAGAATCAGAAATCTTTACATTAATGAAAGATAATATTCACATCGTTAAATCTTCTATTAATTCATTTAATTTTATAAGTAAGCTAAATCAAAATGAGCTAAAACTGAATTCGCAAATAAATAAACTTAATGATATTTTAGCTCAAGTCTCTAGCAATAATGATAAATTAGTTTATACTACTAGGTTAAATACTTTCCTGAGTATGATTGAAAGTTCTCTTCTAACTCTATCTAATTTCTTAGATTCTATTATTAATTCTATTTTATTCGCTAAGGTAAATATTCTACTACATCCCTCAGTACTAAGTCCTACAAGCTTATTCAGTGAACTCTCTAAACGTAGTAGTTCTCTTAATAAAAGACTAGACTTTGCGGTAGCTCTAAACTTAGATAATATTCATACTTTGATCGATACTTCCAAGCTAGTTTCCTATTTCTAATAATCACGAAATTGTTTTTGTGATGCAGATGCCCCTTGTTTCTCCTATAAAATACGTTGTTTACAAAGTCATTCCACTCCCAACTCCACATGATCGAGTCAATCCTAACTCATTTGTACTAATAACGCCTACAAAACCCTACATAGCATTAACCTATGACAGGTTGCATTACACTTTGCTCGATGATATTAAACAATGTTCTTTAATTAGTAATGTACACACTTTCTATCCTTTAGAGTCAGTTCTCTCTGTCATTTCGAATCCTTCCTGCGAAAAAAAGTTACTCACCAAAGCAACTCTTTCTCTACCTTCTGAGTGTAACTCTAAGCTATTGTATGGCTTAGCTGACATAATATGGCAAAAAATCAAGGGTAATAAATGGATTTTTGTTCAATCCAAATCGTCTAAGTTAACCTTTAAGTGTAATGAAAATATTCAAGAGTACCCTATTTTAGGTGTAGGTATTCTAGGTCTAAGTGAAAATTGTATTGGTTATTCAAAAACAATTTAACTCATCCCTAGCTCTTCTGATAATATTTTATTAATTTATAATCATTTTTATATCGATTTTGATATTTTAAATGATGATTGTTGTAACAAAGATACTTTGAATCATAGCATTTCGTTATTATCTCCTATTGCTTTAAGTAACGTTGACGAGTCACTTAAACATTATTATCAGTTAGATAACTTAGAACAAATTGTAAATAAAGTTCAACAATAATCTCGCTTTGTAAAATATGGCTCTTACTACTCCTCTGTAACTATTATTGCTCTTACTTGTATGTTCTTATATCTTGCTTATAACTTTTTGTCTATTTCCTAATAAATAAGTAGTGTTATATTTGGTGAGTTTTTTTTCTAAAACCTAACCAGGGTAGCCCGCGTAACAGTACGAAAAAAGCAAAAAAGCCTCCCAGTAGACTTTCTCTTTACAACTTAAAAAATTGAATAACTTGGAAACTACAATAAATCGCGGAACATACATGGGAGTTATTCGAGTACCCCACGCGGAGACTAACAATCTCATACCTGACGAGCAATTTGGCTTTCGGCACCAGCACTCTTGTACTCAACAAGTGCACCGCATTGCCGAACATATCACTCTTAAGCTAAATGTCTCGTCCAAACAGACAGAAGCAGTATTTCTCGATATGGTGAAAGCCTTCGACAAGGTCTAGCACAACGGGCTGGTATACAAGCTGCACCAGTTCGCTGTGCCTGATCGTCATGTGCTTTTAGTATAGCCGATGTGGCCGGGTAGGTTCCGGGTTCGATTCTCGGTGGGACACTCACAAAGTTGATATTTATCTCTTTGTGAATTTGTTCCCGGTCTGGTTAGGACATAGCAGTGTGAACCAACTCATTGTCCGAAACAAAATGGTTCCGTGTTTCGGAGGGCACGTTAAGCCGTCGGTCCCGGTTGCTGTCTATGATTACTTAGACGGCGGTCGTAACACAACCATGTCAGAGGCCTACTAGTGGTAGTAGGCGGTTGAAAAACTCTGAAACCAGGGTTCATCGGGTCGTTGGACGACTCGGTGTCCCACACGAAAAAGAAAAAAAGTACGTAGCTTTCTGTCGAATCGAAGCTTTCGCTAAAGAGTAGAAGGCACTCTGTCCTTACCCCACACTAAACAGGCAGGAGTCCCTCAGGGCCCCTGGGTCCTGTCCCATTACTTTTCACGCTATACACTAGCGGCGTCCCCAAATCGACCATGTCACAGCTGGCTATGTTCGCTGATGACACTGCCATTTACGCGTCCCACCGTAACCACGTAAAGTTAGTTAAGATTCTCCAGAATGCACTTAAATCCCTCGGGAACTAGTTCCGCAAATGGAGAATCGAAAAAAGTGCAGACGTACACTTTCGTAGAGGCACTAACCGGCTGAACTTCCCGCTTTAAAGCTTTTCGGGCGAGCCATCCCCTGGGTTAACGAGATCAAATACCTGGGAGTCACCCTCGACTCCAGGCTTAGCTTCCGTAGCCACATAATGAGAGTTCGCAACCGCGTGGCGTTCGTTTTGGGCAGATAACATCTGATGTTGAACAAAAGGCGCAAGCTTCCCTTTAGATAACGTGAGAATTTACACCACCTGCGTAAGACCTATTATGACCTACGCTAGTTACTATTATCACACCTTCGATTCACATCTGAATATGCTACAGATCATCCAAAACCGTTTCATGCGCAAAGCTACCGGGGCGCCCTGGTACATGCGGAACGCCTACCTCCACATGGACTAAGGTCTCCCTACCATTAAAGCGTATATGAAGGAAGCGTCTCGTCGCTTCTTCGACAATGTTCCTCACCATAAAACCCCTTGATAGTTGCCGCGTCCAACTACTTACCCCATCCAATCCTGCGTTTGAAACACGTCCTTTCGGAAGACGATGACGAAATCACAAAAGCCACTACTGCAGCTATTGCGAGTAGATTTGTTCCCCATTTTGGGAACTTCCCAGAACAACTTGTTAGCCCAATCGCGCCCCTGAGTTGGTTGTTTGAACAACCACAAAACTTCTACGGGTGAGCTCCTGCTCCCCACTTTACAGTCAGGTGTAGCTTTTAATAGCTCCGGGGATACACACATAGGGTACAAAAAAAATCGAGTACCCCTCAGTGTAGTGTGATGGGAGCAGTTTAAGAGAAACAAGTATTCGGATCCAGAGCTCATTTATTATGTCTTTAGATTTCAATGGATATGCTTCCACAAATTTAGAAAGTTCACATTGTATGGTTAAAATATATTTGTTATCATATATAGCTTCATTTTTTGACAACTCGGGCATTTCTTAACAAACTTTAAAACATCTTGTTCCATACCTGGCCAGTAAAAATGCATTTTTAGGTTATTTATCATCCTACGACAACCAGCATGAGCACTGGTTGGTAATAAGTGAAAGTCATTTAAAATGTGTTCTTTTTCATCGTTATTGACTATTCTTGTAACTCCTCTTAAAACATTTATTCGTGGTCCGGACCAATGCGATTTTTCTTTTATTTCATTACACAATTTCTTTATAAAATCTTCATTTTCTTTATTCTTTACAATGCTAACGTTTTTTATTTTCATTTTCTCACAAAACACTCTCAATTTATCCACAAATTCGGCTCGCGAGAAATGGGACGCATAGGCGAGGTTTATGTGTAATATATTTTTATTTGACTCTAGAGCAAAACATTCACTTAGTTCAGTTATTTTTCCTAAATTCTTCAGTTTTTCTACTTCCTTTCCGGGCATTAAAATCATCTCCACACTATCCAATGGTTTTCGTAATAACTCCACAACTCTAGGCTGATCAGACCTATAATCGATGGGTTTACTAGGAAGAACCAGTTTATCTTTCACTCCACCTTCATCATTCATTCGTTTCCGTTGCGCTCTGGTGAGAACAGCTACAACCTCCCTATTCATGTTCTTTAACTCTTCTGACGAAATCTGTATCCTGGATAACGCATCTGCTTTATTTTTCCCTTTGACATAAACTATCGTAAAGT
Organism: Tuta absoluta; assembly: GCA_027580185.1. NCBI lineage: Eukaryota > Metazoa > Arthropoda > Insecta > Lepidoptera > Gelechiidae > Tuta > Tuta absoluta. The sequence continues at coordinate 2,287,505 of JAQAHW010000052.1, forward strand.
CATATTCCTCAATTGTCAAACGGAATTTAAGTAGTCTGCTAGACGGATCTTTGATACTAAACAGATAAATAAGTGGTTTATGGTCTGTTTCAATTATGAAATGTCTACCAAAAAGATATGGTCGAAAGTATTTGATTGCCCATACTATAGCTGTTAATTCCTAGGAATCCTTCCTTGTAGGATAATTTCGTTCAGCTTGATTCAACGGTCTACTAGCGTATGCTACCGGTTTCCTGTTTCCGTTACAAAGAACTGCACCTACTGCTGTACCGGAAGCGTCAGTTTGTAAAATAAAACTGTTTTATGCTGAAACTGCAATACTTGAGGTGATATCATAGCTGATTTTAATTTTTCGAAGGAATTTTGACAATGTTCAGTCCAATAAAATGTTTTATTTTTTCGGCATAATTTATTTAAAGGTAAAGCAATATCCGCAAAATCTGGTATGAACTTCCTATAAAAGTTGCAAAATGCTACGAAGCGTTTTACTTCGTCAGCTGTTTTTGGAGTCGGGTAATTTTCTAAAACAATAATCTTCTCTGGGTCGGGTTTTACACCTTCCGCGGACACTATATGACCTAAACATAAAATTTCTTTTTTGAGAAAATTGCATTTGTTTGGGTTTAATTTTAGGTTAACTTTCCTTAGCCTTTCAAAAACATCAGTCAAATTTTTGTTGTGAGTATGCAAATTCCTTCCAAAAACTATAAGATCATCAAGACACACGAAGCATTTTTCAAATGTAAGACCAGACATTGCTACCGACATTACCCTACTAAACGCACTAGGGCTAACCTTCAGTCCCATTGGTAGACGTTTCATTTGATATTGACCCGTATTTGTGCAGAATGAGGTATATTTCCTACAAGAGGGATCTAAGTTAACCTGATAATACCCAGAATACAAATCCAAATGGGTAAAATAGATGGAACCTGAAAGTGAATCCAAAATATCCACGATATTCGGAAGCGGGAATTTATCATCCTGTATAACGCTATTCAGTTTACGATAATCCACTACTAGACGCCATTTCTTTTTGCCGCTTTCATCAGTTTTCTTAGGAACTAGTAACATTGGACTTGACCATTCACTTTTAGTTTCCTCTATTATATCATTTTCTAATAAATTTTGGACTTGTTTCTGGACCTCACTTTTTAATGATTGAGGTAACCTGTACGGTTTTACGTAAATTGGACTAGAATTTGGTTTTATTGTTAATGAGCAATCGTAAATATTTGTGGTTGTCAATTTATCTCCCTCTAAATAAAATATATCGGAATATTTTCCACATGTGTTTTCTAAGGTAATTCTTTCTTCTGAATTCACGTGATCTAACTTTATTAATTTCAATAACCTTTCAGCTCTTTCCATGTTAGTCTTATTATGTGAAAATTCTAAACACTGAAACTCTTCCAAAGATAGCAGTTCCGGTGAAAAAATAGGTAATTGGTGTTCATTTTCACTAACATTTAAAATTTTAAGAGGTACTTTTCCATCCTTCACTGAAACTATAGCACCTCCTAGAAAAATATCTTTACTCAACTTTTTTGCGCAAATTACTCCATCCTGTAAAACTGACTCTACACTTACGTAATGAATTGACTCACTACGTGGGGGTATTAACAAATATTGGTCATTTTTGGTTCTAATTGTATTCGACTTTAGTATAGGTATAGGATAACATTTTGTTCCATTATTTTTGAAGTGTAAGTAATTCAATTCCAAATCTATGTATGATTTAAATTTATCTAGAAAATCCAATCCAATTATACCATCCGCCTTTAAAGGTGGTAAGGTATTAAATACCTGGAATTTATGATTGAACTGATCACCTTTATCCGATTGCAAAGTTAGATAAACATGGCCTAATGATTGAACCTGTCCTCCAATAACATCGTCCCCATATATGGTGGTAGTCCTGGGTAACGCGATCTCTTTAATGACACTAATCGAGGCGCCGGTGTCTAGTAACCAACGGAGTTGTGTATTAAACAAATTAAGTGTTACATATTTTGCTTTAGCGCTGTTACATGCTAATATTATTTTTTCAATCACGAAAAAACTTCATGCTTTGGTTATTAGATTCCGCTTCATTCCTTGTCTCAGGTTGATTTTCTTGACCTTGCAACGAAAAAAGATTTTGAGCATGGTGTGTCCTTGAAAAAGGTCTCCTACGGTTGGTGTTGTTTTGGTAATTTCCGCGATAAGAATAATTACCACGAAAATTACGGTTTGTGTTATATCCATAGTTATAACCACGACCAGCATTCCATGGACGGTGGTAACCAGTGTTTTGCTGGAATCGCTGTGGTGGTCGTCCGAAATTTGTACCTCGTGACCTTAGAAATTTGTTACTAAAATTAGTTCGGCCAATAAACCTACCTCTTTGTTGTCTCGAAGCCTGCATCACGTGGGGCTCGGATGACCTCGACGTGGACGCGCTGTAGGTTTCCTCGTCCTTGGCAGCCTGGATAGCATCTCGCAGACTGGAAATGTTCCTAGCAGCAATAATTGTACTCAGACGAGCGTCTCTTAACCCGTCTGAAAAACGTTTTAGGGTCATTGTTTCGTTTATAGGTTTGAAAGTATCGTATTTTGAAGAATCGCCTTCTGCTTGTGAAATTGTCAAGTCAGTCATTAATTTTTCTAGTTCAGAACCGTAGTCCTCAACCGATCTACAGCCCTGGTATGAAGTTTGAATTTTTGCCTGAATAGCTGTGAATGATTTTTAAGGTAATAAGTTTGATTTTAACTCCTTGACAAGATCAGCAACAGAGGCATAAGTTTGTTTCAGACGTAACTTAGCGCTTTCCGAAAGACGACTTTTTAGGATAAATGTTATTAGAAGTGGTTTGTCAGTTTCCTCCAACATGTCAGCATACATTTCTATAGCATCAATGATTCTCTTTGTATTTTTCTCAGAACTGTCCATAACCGGAATCAAATCACAAGCCGCTTTTAGGTCAAAATCCATTTTTGAAGCCATATTTTTCACATCTTTCCCAGTACCAGAATTATTACCCTGCGCGGGCTTTGTACATAATATTTTTATCGTACTAAAAACGGTATTAATCCTATCACACAATTCAATATATTTTGCAAATAATTCTGCATTATCTACCTCAAGAAGTGTAGTATCTTGAATTTGTCTACATTTACTATATAATTCCTGGCTTTTACCTAAATTAATCTCTATTATCCTACCTTGAAATCTTTTCTTACCTTGCCTTTTTAAGTAGTTTTGCGTTTTTACTAATTCATCATATATTTCAAACAATTTTTCCGCCATAATACAAAATCACACCCTGTATAATTTCCATCTTAATCTATTTTTAGCCTAACCATTATCAACGTAAAATTAATTAACTACTCATCAACTATCACTGCGCTTCGAACGGTGATAAAGTTCCTTGGAATGCGACATCAGTCCTTCTAGGGAAACGTGCACCTTGAACTGACGAAATGTACCTACCGATGTCACCTGATAAAAGTTTCGTTCATTTCATCACGACGAAGAAGTTACACTTTTCAGAATATACAGGATCATAATGTCCACCGGAAAAATGAAAAAAAAAAAAAAAAAAAAACACTTCACTTCATACTGTTCACAGTTAATTCACTTCCGCTGGTACCACTGCAAAATAGCTACCTATATACCGCACGCACACCTTACAAAGCCGAATCTTCTTCCTCACGGTCGTCCTTGTTCCTTTGAACACGACGGCGAAAGGACCTTAAACGCTGCAAATGATGGTCGTTGATCTGCTGGGCCATCCACCTCTGATGACATTTTCTATATAGGCGAAACGCGATGTAACTCAGCAATATAATCATAACAACGCATATGATCGTCATTAAATAGTTCCCTTTGGTTAAGTGATTTCCTATGTCCGAGAGCACCGCATCATTGTTGCCACCTGCAGCATTTTGAGCTACTATGATGTCCTCCTTCTCCACTTTTGACTGGCACATCTTGACGAAAAATTTTAACCACGGAAAGTCCAAATTAACCACACGCAAAAAGTTCAGTCCACATTGTCGATCTTTTATTAATTTGTCATAACACAGCCGGGGCGCGATGACACGAGGCGCGACGCGTGCATCCCAAAAATGGCAGCGGTCGCCATGTGATGGGAGCAGTTTAAGAGAAACAAGTATTCGGATCCAGAGCTCATTTATTACTAATCAAATAAGGTATCGATCAACCGATCGAACAAACGATACATCATAGATAGGTACACATTATATTCTTATACTAAATGGCTATGTACTTATGTCTCTACTTCAGTAGTACGTCACCATTCGGGCTACGCGGTTTATTACTTTAAGAGCAATGAGTTTCTAATTTGGTAATTCGTAAATTCTTATTAGTCCTATATAACCTAAACTATACAGTCTTAAACCCTGTGTTAAACCTTATTAAGATTATTGCACTTAGTTATTTTGCATCACAATTATTTATATTTTAGTGACAACAGAGCGGTTCATGATGCTGAACAACTTTGATATAGAACCATTTCCGTACGACTTAAAGTTAAGATGGGATGGAAGAGCATTATGTACTTCAGACCATAAATGGCTAGTTCTCTTCGAAACGCGTTCTCATGATAATTCCGTCATCATTTTTCAAATTATGTTTTTTGGTATTTTGGGGGCATTGCGTCATACTTTAGAGGAATACAGATAAAATTATGTGAAAGGCCCGCTTTTTGGTCCAGTAATTACAAAGTTATAGCTAGCCCACTATAAGCTGTGATGGAATCAAGAGAACTGTATTCTGTGTATGACGGATCTAACAAATATGGTTCAATTGGCCTTGTTCATTAGTATTAACACGAGTAACATATACATACACATTAATTATTGTGGTATAATGAAAAATTTAAAATCCATTATGAATTTGAATTAGATTTTCATGAAGAAAATTGAGTCCCACTATTTAGGTGACGGATCTAATAAAAATGCCCACGATTTGGGTGACGGATCTGATAAAATGTAATAGTGTTTTTGTAAAACATAGTTTTAGTTTGTTTATTTTATAATAAAAAGGAATATATAGTAGTAAAAGAAGTGAGAGAAAGTAAATAAATGAAATAAAAGGATATGTTTAAATCTGAATATTTATTTTGAATGATTTTTTTGGGCTCCTGGTTGTGCTTCTGGTTGTTTACATCAAATACTCCAAACCTTCCATGTCTATTTGCTAGCAGAAGCTACCCATCAGGATAAACAACTTTTGCTTTGATGCCATATCTGTATCTCCTATAGTTTAGGTGGGCTCCTGGTGGTGCACCTGGTGGTATACATCAGGTACTCCAAACCTTCAAACTCTATAAGCCAGCAGACGCGACCCATCAAGCTAAACAACTTTTGCTTTGGTGCTATATCTGTATCTCCTATAGTTTAGGTGGGCTCCTGGTGGCGCACCTGGTGGTATACATCAGGTACTCCAGACCCTCAAGTGATGACAAAAGGTAGCCTATGTGTTAATCCATGTTACCTCGATATGTATGCCAAATTTCCTGCAAATCGGTTTAGTACTTTTTGCGTGAAGAAGTAACAAACATATCTCATTTATAATATTAGTAGGAAGGATATATTAGTAAAATATAAACAAAAGACCCAACCGTGGGCACCGATTTAGTCCCACTTTAACCGAATTTCTTAATTCCATCATCACCTTATCAGATCCGTCATTGCACTGATGACGGAAAGTGATGGATCTGATATGAGGGATCTGATAACCAAAGCATATTTTTTGGCTTTGTGGCAAACTGATAGCAAGCAAGTACGAATGTTACACACAATGACCTTCAATTAGCAGTGGTACATCATATTCCATTGAAAGAAAAACTCACATTTACATAGAATTAGAGAAAATCGCAATGAAAGGTATGACAAAATCATGAAACAAAATGACAGATCTGAAATGTCTTAGCTTCTTGTGCGGATTTCCATTAATTTGCAACGTGTCTGCCTCGTTCAGATCCTGGGAGGTGACTAAGGTAACGTGCAGGCAGGGTTATCATACGTCTCAATCTAACTGTTAACGAATGACAAGCGCCATAAGGGGTGCGTTTGGATATGAGACGAGTTCTTGACACCAATGATTAAACGAGATTATCTATGGCAAAATTACATTTCAATTACTATCAAATGTCACCATATGATACTCTCCATCACTATCCAACAATATGTAAGTAAACCTATGTACGTTTGACCAAAACACAAGATTTAATTCAGTTTCACTTTGCAAAGTAGGGTTGGACACCACCTACGGAATCTAGAGAACGACGTTTTAAATAATTATTTAAAAATATCTATAATAATTACAACCATTTCGTGAGTTTGCTTAAGGAATTAAAGGTCTTTACTTCCAAATAAAAAATCGACAAAAATATATTATCATCAGATCAATGAGTTTTCTGGTGCCACTCATCAGTTCCCTCATCAATGAGAACTAGCCAAATGCTCGTTTATCAGCAGAAGCAGCTTATCATTCTTAAAAACTTTTGTCACGGGGCCATTTCCGTATCTATCTATCACTAAATAGGCTCCTGCTGGTCTAAATCAGGTACTCCAGTCCATCGATTTCCATGTGCCAACAGAAGCAGCCCATCATGCTTAACAACTTTTACTATGAAGCGATTTCCGTATTTCTTATAGTTAAGCTGGGCTCTTGGTGGTAAACCAGACATCTGGTACTCCACACCCTCGATGTCCATGTACCGGGTATAAGTGACCCACCATTCTGTACTCTTGTTATGGAGTCATTTCCGTATCTTTTTTAGTTTAGCTGAGCTCCTGGTGGTCTACATCAAACAGCCTAAACTCTCAAGTGCTATCAAAAAGTACCCTATGTCTTCTTCTTCTTCTTTTGTGTCGATAACTCAAACAAATTTTGACCAGAAATTCGCCACTGCTACGGCGCTATCGGTGTCGTCATACAAGTCGGACAAGGTGCAGGTATTAATTAAGGCACTGACTGCGGAACATCAAGGGTGGCAAAATCTGTAAGGCACCACAGTCGCAAGAGCTCTATCTCCACTTATTTAGATTAAATCTGCATCGGCCAACTTGTATTCGCTGCCGATTTAAAGTTTTCCAGGTTGACCATGTAAGTTTGGAACCTTTTGAGAGCTCCTCAGCAGGTTGAATGTAATCAGGGGGAGGGGGGATTTTCTCAGACCATAGCTTGCGAAGAGTTTAATCTGTATTGTCTACATCTGAAAAAATGGACTTAAGGAAGCTGTTCCGACTACTCAGCCTGGAATTACACTCTTGTGTTGAAGAGTGGGTGCCTTGTGTCAGTTTGCTGTTTTTGTTGTATGCAGCACGCTATTTCTTTACGTACCTCAGGTGGAACTATACCCTTTGTCTGACTCCGGCATAAAACCAATCTCCGTGCCAAATTTCATGAAGATATGTTTTGTGGTATGGCCGTGAAAGAGTACCAAACAGAGTTTCTATCGCGTTTAAAAATCTGATTTCTGAATTCCACCACATCCTCTGAATTGCTTCAAGGAAAAGGATTGTACGACTCTGCCGCATTTGCTTGACTTGTGAGGGCACTGCCGTGCCTCCATATATATATATTTTAATACATCCTATATATCATTCAACTTAATTAGAGATATCCATTAAGTGTATTTGATTTGATGCGTTATGAGCGCAGGGTATGTGTGCTACGTACATATGATTGGTCGTAATGGGTTTCTTAATAATTAATGGGAACACTCAATCTAGTTTAAACGAATCATGCCTGATTAATTCATATATCTAGACGCAGGTTTCGTAATATTTCATATCATTAATACATTTTATACATTAAAAATGATAAATCAGTCTGCAGTGTTGGTATGGTACTCGTGTCTACGCATAATATTATATATGTATTAGTTAAGAGTAAAAAATGAAATCGAAATCCTTTTTTGTTAGTTATTGACTTAAGTACTTTTAGTTTTACAATCAGTTGTTGCGCTATTTTCGGTGTGTTTTGTAAATAACGTAAAAAACTTAGTCAAATGACAATTATTGCATCAGTGTTTGTAATACAAATAATAATTATGTTTAATGCCGGCCGATGTGGCGCAGTGGTAGTGCGACTGCCTGCGACGCAAAGGTTCCGGGTTCGAATCTCGGCGGGACACTCATAAAGTTAATATTTATCACTTTGTGAATTTATTCCCGGTCTTGTAGGACATTGCAGGCTGAACCACCTGATTGTCCGAAAAGAGAGATGGTTCCGTGCTTCGGAGGGCACGTTAAGCCGTCCGTCCCGGTCGCTGTCTATGATTACTTAGACGGCGATCGTTACACAACCATGTCAGAGGCCTACTACTAGTAAGCGGCTAAAAAACGCTGACACCAGGGTTCATCGGGTAGTTGGATGACTCAGTGTCCCACACGAAAAGAGAAGATGGCCATTGATGCCGGAGTTCCTCAGAGGTATGTTCTCTCTGCAACTCTTTTCCTGCTGCACATCAATGACCTCCTTCGGCATGGTATTGTTGGATACGCAGATGATAGTACTGTTTAAGAGAAATACTTGACAGGTGCAAAAACCAGTGGGGATAAAATAAGTTCGTTCTCTCTCTTCTCTTTTCGTGTGGGACACCGAGTCGTCCAACGACCCGATGAACCCTGATGTCAGAGTTTTTCAACCGCCTACTACCACTAGTATAAGTTCGTTAAGAAAAGCCTTGGTAGAGCGAACAGATCTGATCGTAAGTCTTGTCTCCCAATGGGGCGACGACAATCTGGTCTCATTCAACGCCACCAAAACACAGGCGTGTCTTTTCACTGCAAAAAGGAGTCCTTTCGACTGGACACTTACTTTTCGGGGTACATCTGTCCCTGTCACTGACAGGCTTGAGCTTCTAGGCATGGAGTTGACATCAAATATAAACTTCGGCGCGACCATCGAGTACAAAGCTCAAACGACGGCTAAGAAGCTGGGCATCCTTAATAGAGTGAAGCGATACTTTACACCTGGACAGCTTTTAACTCTTTACAAAGCACAAGTCCGATCCTGCATGGAGTATTGCAGTCACTTTTGGGATGGCTCAGCCAAATACCAACTTGCCGCTCTTGACTCGGTGGAACGCAGGGCCAAGAGGCTCATAGGCGACATAAAACTGGTGGACACCAAGCTGCATAGCCTGGCACATCGCCGCAAGGTTGCCTGCTTGTCGGTTTTTTATAGATTGTACTTCGGAGAGTGTGCTCAAGAGCTTCACGACCTTGTCCCACCAGCTCCCTTCTACCATCGGACATCCAGACGCACCGCCGGATACCATCTATACCTGGTTACCATTCCACCAATTCGGACTAAGCGCTGCCAGTCATCATTTATAATGCGCACTGCTAAAGAGTGGAACTCACTACCTGCGTCTGTGTTTCCAAACGTATACAACCCTAATATCTTCAAAGTAAGAGTAACAGGCTTCTTCTGGGTGAGCTCGCTCTATCTTAGACAAGAGTGAAAATGAAAATGAAATAACTTTATTCAATGTAGGATAGCATTATCACTTATTGACGTCATGATCGGTCATTGTAAAAAAAAGAAATTTGCATAACGCAATTTTCTGCTTTTTATATCAATTTTGTATTGTTCTAATAGAAAACCGTCAAAAGAAAACCCATCCATAATAAAAAACAAATTTAAATAACGTATTTTAGAGGGAATTTAACGAGTGTTTTATTGTAATAAGAAATAGTTGTACAAATAGTAGAAAATATAACCAACAAGTTTTTTTCTGTATTGATGTGTAAGGAACTTTGTTTAACCGTTGTACCTATGTTTAATGTTTTTTTAATTTTTAATGGCGATTCAAAATTGATGAACATGCACAAGAGAAAAATTCATCGTTTTTAAATTTTGTTTCCTTTTAAAAGAAACTTGCAAGAGAAAAATGTTTTTTACCTTCATTATATAATTGCTTCTTATCAACTGCCTTATGTTCGTTCTTCGCCTCAGTGTCCCACTTAAAAGAAGTGGAAGAAGAAGAGTAATTAAACTATTTGGTAATAGTATTTTATCTACACTCGTCTCATAATATTCGAATTATGCATTCGAAAACATTTGCATAAAGACCTACTTTATGCATTCTGCCTATATAAACTACGGTTTAATATAAATTACAGAAGCGTAATGACTTAATTAGATAACTCTTATTATGATAAAGTTGAGAAATGAAACGAAGTTTTTTTTTGCCAATACTCAAATTGCCATCTTCCGCCGCACCTGACAGTTGTTGTTGTACGGTTATTATTCGGATGTTTATCAGCTATTTTAATAGGTTTTTGTTCTGTTGTTGTTGAAATGTTGTTCAGATGTTGTTCAGTTATTGTTCAGATGTTGTTTTGTTGTTGTTCAGATGTTGAGCAGTTGTTTAGATGTTGTTCAGTTGTTGTTCCGTTGTTGTTCAGTTGTTTAGTTATTTGTTGTTCAGACTCGACATCTAAACGTAATGTAAGTAAAGAATTTTCGAAAATTCACATCAAGCCATATTACGTTCTCGTATTGAATTCGACCATTTATCGGAAAAGTATTTAACTCAGTTTATTTTTTTAGAGTGTAGATAAAATAGTGTATGCAACTGCACATAATTAGGCATTAGAATGCTCGTGTCAAACTATTATCACACAAGGCGCAGACTTTTCAAAACGTCCGGACCGGCGATACAAGGTCAAATTCAATACGAGAACGTAATATGGCTTGATATAAAGTTTTGAAAATTCTATGCTTCGGCAGTTGTTCAGATGTTGACAACAACTTATTTAAAGAACTGAACAACATCTGAACAGCAACTGAACAAAAGCTGAACAATATCGGAACAACATCGGTACAACAACTGAACAACATATGAACAACATCTGAACAACAACTGAACATAATCTAAACAACAACTGTACAACAATCTAATAAAACAACTAAACAACAACCGAACAATTACCGTACAACAACAACTGACAGGTGCAGAGGAAGATGGCAATATGAATATTGGCAAAAAGAAACTTTGTTTCATTTCTTAAATTTATCGAAGAAAGATCCTTCTCATTAAGATAAGATAAGATAAGTTCTTTATTATATAAACTTAATTACAAATAGGTACACTTATATGAAATAATTATGAGGCTTAGCCATTTCCTAAACTAAGAATTGGAATTCCTGTATCTTAGGTAAACAGCCAGCCAACATAATTATTATTTTATAAAAATTACTGTACTATACAATACAATATAAATAAACAATAATCTTTATAAGAAAAAACTATATTATACTAACATTAAGTCATTACGCTTCTGTATTTCTATAAAACTGTGACTTCTCTATTGGAATGCATAAAGTAGGTTTTTAAGCAACTGTTTTCGAATTCATAAATCGAACATTATGAGACGAGTGTAGATAAAACAATTTTACCTTACCGTTCAGATTAGTTCTTTTTCAGTTTCACTGTTCACAATAATCGTCAAAAATATCAAAAAAAGCCATATATACCATGTACACCCGCAGTTAGGATAATGCACACGGGCATAGTAATCGCCGCGGTGAATTATGTAGCGTCCCCTAGGACCGCCGCTAAATGAGCATCCAGCTTAATCCAGCATCGCCAGCTGACCAATTACAACGCGACACACGTTTAAGCGGCTAGAAACGTTTATTAAGCTGTTTCATACCTTTGTTCGCGATAAAACAAACAGTGAGGTCAATTCGGGATTTAAATTTTCCTTACTTGCCTTAAATTAGTGCTGTCACTTTCTGTCAAATAGGTTTAGAAAAGGATAGAAGATATCTAAGTCCTGTCATTTTTAAAAACGTCAAGGGTTTTTTCGCTATTTCTAGTCAATTTAGTCGCCATTGTTTTGATTGTCGCCTTATTTTGACAAATAACACGTATTTTGCATGAAATTATAAGACATGACACGACTAAAATATCTCCTATCCTTTTCTAAACCTATTTGACGGAAAATGACAGCACTAATTAAAGCAAGTAAGGAGAATGTACATCCCGAATTGTGGCCAGTATCTAAATGTCTACTATCTCGAATTGACAACTGTAATGTCAAACAATGTAAATGTTATATGCTGCAGGTTTTTACTTAAATAAGATTTGATCAAAAATCTAGGTCTTTGATTGACTGGCAGGTGACCTGTACATTTATCCAGCAGCCGGTGAATGGGCAGCAGCGTTTTTTGTGCACGCAATATCTTGCACTGCGATCTCAAAATTAGCTGCTAAGAATGATGGAAGAAATAATGTTTGCGGCAATGTGCTGTAACATTCAGAGGTCCATATTCAGCAATTGACTGGTTAAAGTAGTTATCCAAAAAAGAAACAGTTACCTATATTATAAAATGTAGTCTAAATCAAATCTGCCCTGTTCCTAGTGGCAAAATTGTTCTATGGACAAAATAGTGGATTTTTTCGTGCCCAAACAAACGAATTCCAAATTTTATTGATTTATTGGAAATTGACTAACTGAACAGCAGAGTTGTGAGAGACTTAAGGTCTGGTGGTATAAATATTTCTTGTACAACAAGAGACCAAGTTTAATTTTGTTTCAAGTGATGAAAACCTGAACAACTCATTGTATTTGGATGGATATTTAACCCGTACAGTTTATAAAATCAGAACATGTATTACGTGTTAGGGTAAAATTATGATTTGATAAATACGTAGTTTGACACAAAGTCATAAGGACATTCTTTACAAAAAAAAGGGAACCATGTGCAAACACGGACGCCTCTTTGACACAAAACAGATGCGTTTGCATCAGTCGTTAACATAACAGGAAAAGGGTTTGATATTACAAAATATAGGACTGAATTTGTTATTTAGGTAATCTTACATTAGAAATGTAAGGATAGAGATGTTAGCCCCGAGTGGCTCAGCGAGATGGACGCGCGCGAAGCTATCTTGCATACAAGTGAAAGTGACACTAATTCTACATACATACATCAATCACGCCTATATCCCTTACGGGGTAGGCAGAGCGTTAACAGCCGTTCAACGGATATTAACACCACGTCTGACAAAAGTTTGAGGGTCAATCAGATAACTGTGTATCACTATAGTGACAAGTTGTCAGCCCGTCGCCTAAAATTGAAATACACACCCTCGAGTCCCTAATTCGCCTCTTACAACACCCATGGGTACGAAATGGAGTGATGCTATTCTAAACCGGCATCACACGGCAACACTAATTCTAATCTATTATTTTCTAGAGTCTCGGCGAGCTACTAGTCCTTTGTTGGGATTTGTCCTTTCACAGCAACGGCGGGCTCCGAGCTTAGAAGTTGCTAGTTATCTGATTTGTATTGTGTCCTAATTTATTGTTTCAGCGAGTTTTGCAGCGAACGGGTGTCGTCTCTTTTAGGATGTTATAGGGAAATACTATTTATTAATTCGTAAAAAAGGGTTTAGATGCATAAGTTGTGCAGAGTATAATATAAATATGTGTGCAAGATTTTGTTTTATTAGGAAAATAAACTATCGCTAAAAGTTCCTCTTTCATGTCTCGTTTCATGTTTGGTGCTGGCATATTAAAAACGCACGGAACATTAAAGATGTTTGTTACTTTCATTGTTCGCGTTAAAATGCTTTATCTAGTTGGAACAGATTAATGGTGTATAACTTGACCTATGCGAAGAGTCTGGAGGCCTGCGTAGTGCACAGGTCCGGCGATCGAACCCGGGCGTGTTTTGGTTTACTCGATCCGTTAGTGAGTAATGTAGTATCACTAGTGCATACTTGAATTATTACACATCATTAAAAAGCTCAAAACTATATTTAGATCTGCAGACTGTAGGTAATACCGGCATGAAAGATGCATGGAAGGATGTATGAAAAGTTAGTAAAGGGTTTGAGTTCTAAGATGATCAGAATGTTTAATGTGAAGGTTTGGAAGTTAGAAAGAGTAGGTATAGTTGGTTAGGGTTAAACTTTCAAGGTTTTGCGTGCTAGGTAGACTGTATGGTGTGTTGGGAGGTTCATAAAATTCTTAGCTGCTAGGTCCCTTTTAGGCTTAAAGTCTAAAATCAAAACATAACCTTCCTATTCCCTGGAATTTGAGTCCATTCATTTACAGGACGTGAGACATGATGCAGCAATTTGATCTACAGCCAAATTGTTTCCACTTTTTTTCTCTCATAATACAGGTACTATATCCAGAGCTAGAAGGGAGGATCACAAGGACGGAACCAGACATGCGCGAGTTCCTGAAACATCCGGGATATTTCCAGCTAAGTGGCCTCTTTCTTAAATTTATTATTGTGTTCCTTTATGTTTTGTTACATTTCAACAGCTGTTAATTACCTCACCTAGAAGATGTACCTTTTAAAGATTAGTTAATAATAAATTAATAATTAATATAAAGATTTTGGTTGCTTTTTGCTGCTCGCCGCCCCTTCCCACATGTATGTTTGTTACCTTTTCACGCTCAAACGGCTTGACCGATTTGGATGAAATTCAGAAAACAGGTAGAGTGAAACCTAAAATAACACGTAGGTTACTTTTTACTGCAGGAAAACAACTATTACCACGGAAAATGAGTAGAAGCGGATGAAACGCTGGGCGGAAATCTAGTAAGATATATAATCAATAGAACCAATCAAAACCGTTTTCAGCAAAATGTGTTATTGCAGTGATATTACAGAAATATTTTTATCGTTTTTAAACACAAGAAACATTTTATATTCAAAATGTTCACCACACCCATCAAACAGCTTATTATATATGTAAGCAATCGGCATGTGGGGGGATCGGAGTAGGTTGCTTACAAACAGCAGTTAATTTCAGTTATTATAACTGGTAAAACGTAACCGATTACCCGGTGTTATGGTTATCGAGTATGATCAGGAAACCGGGTAGGTACTGGTAAAAAGTGGTATTGAAATCGAAATTCAAAATTATCGGATTCTACGCCGACTCGGTAGCCCATAAACAGCAGCTTATCGTAAGCAGCGTGCCATCCTCATCTGTTAAGTAAGGTAAGGTAGGTACTACAAAACATAATAAGGCCCAAGAATGAAATCATTAGACCCGTCTATAAGGCTCGGAACGCATGAGCGACAACAAAACATCATTTCGCTTTATAAGGCTGGCACAGACCAGTCCCTTGTGTTGTTCATTTTTCTTCTCATACCCGGCCAAACGGTAAAGAGAAACTTAATTGGAGGCTTTTCCACCGACTCTCAGGCTCAATGAAAAATTACGAGCTAAACGAGCACACGCTTGGGAATTTCAAGCTCATTCTCCGTAGAAAGAAATGCGGAAATGCCTGGCAGGCTTTCTTAAACACAGATAAATGTAAGTTGACGAACGTAATCTCTATGAAATGTGCGTCTCATTAGAAGAGTTCATTTTATATGTCATTTACACGTTCTTATATTATGGTGGTAATCTTGTTAGATACTTGAACATACCTATTTTAATGTTACGTAACAAGTCTTCAACGTTTTGTTTGGCAGAGACCAATTAATATTATGGTTGTCAAACCATAATGGTAGTGCGATTGTTTTGAGAAAAAAATCGAAAGAAATTACTTATAAAAATGAAAATCATACATTGTTTAAACTGTTCCGATCCTAATCCAAAAATTAAATAATTTTTAGGGTTCCGTACCTCCGTACCTCAAAAGGTAAAAAACGGAACCCTTATATAGAATTACTTTGTAGTCCGCCATCCAGCAGTCAGAATAAATTTAAATTGAAATTAAAAGCATATACTCAAGTCTATGAAGTTTTTGTTGAAGTAAACCAAAAAGATATTTCAAAACAGATACGCTGTTTATGAGTGATTTTGACCCTCTCAAATTTTCAATGGTATCAATAATCATAAAGTTCTTTTCGTGGGCCTAGAACAATACAAGAAAGCTTTTTTTTTTTTTATCTTGCAAAATTTTCAAGCGCCTGCGGGATTTGAACCTGCGACTTTCAAGAAAGACAAGAAAGCTTACCAATTTTTTATAGTTCGACAAGTTACTTTTTTGTGAAGTATATTAGATATATATATATGTCGGAGATTGATCACAATCTGGTGGGTATTGGCTGAAATCATTTGACAGTTCGCGTTTAGTTAATATTCTCTTCTGGCAACACTCAAATAGGCGATGCGCTTTGTTCGCGCGCAGTTAGCTATCGGCTGTAAGATAGCCTGGAGTGACATTAGAAGTGTTGTAGTGCGGTCTCATAATTCATTGTTGGCTGCGTTCGTGATGGAGAAACGGAGCTTAAGTGGGCTTTAGAGTAAACAACTTTGACAGTTCCGGTTGGTCTGTCGTTCGATGTGGTCGTATCGAAGTTAGGTTTAGAATCTGGTCTTATCTTTGGAATCCTGGAGCGTTTAGAGATACTGTGGTCGTCTAGCGTCGGCGGAGCCCTAGATTCGTATTGCTCGTGGAATATTTGTGGAGATCATGAATTGTGTGTTGGTTATTGTCGTATTTCCCCGAGGTTGTAGCTGAGGTCGGTGAAATGCAGAGATTGTACGAGGTTGGTGACAGTTGCTGCTGTGGTCTCTTTGTAGTCCTGCGGGAAGTGGATTTCAATGGTGTTCGATGTTGAAGGTTAGTGTCAATCGGTATCTTAGGTGTTTAATTTAGCGTTGCTATGCTGGGGTAAGTTGGGTGTTGGTGACGGTCTGTGAATGCGGCGCGGTGCTCGATCGCACGCGTCGCTCTGGGCGCGTGTTGTCCCTTTCTCACTCGCAGGGCGAGACTGGCGACGTGCGCGCAGACCGCCTGACGGCGCAAACCGGTGGTTTCGGCGCCGCACTACCCAGTCACTCAAAACCGTTCGGACGAGAACGTATTGTGTTTTGTACGGATTTCCCGCCACGCGTTTTGTGATGCCGCGTGTAATGGACGATTCAATTTGAGATCGCGCGTGTTGATGCATCGTATTATTGCGGTTCTCCTGGGTTATACTAGAATACCAGGCTTAGTGATTGTTGGATGTCTCGACGTCTTCCACGTGAGCGTCGCGTTGAATAGGCATCAAGTGGCCATATCGGCTCGCGTTTGTACGACCCAAATTCGGGTTGGGTCACGCGTAATGACTAATATCAAAGTGAAATACGAACAGAAGCTGTGAGTGGTTGAAGTGAATAACGCGCCAAGGCTGTAGTGGAATGCTGGGTGTCGATATCTTTTCCACCCAGCCCTGTAAGTACCCACGGAATTCCTCTTTGATCCATTCCCTGTACTTCCTTTCTCCGTTGGGTATTTTATGCATTTGGACCGGCGTTAACTGTAAGTGATAAATCTAGTTGTTTTAGTATAAAACTGTTTATGGTGTGTTCCCTTTAGTCATATTTGTTGTACCATATCATTGTGACTCCTTAGTACGAATTGCGGAATTCGTGGGGTGATATAATTTGGAGGTACTTACTTATAATCTAGTGCTAATACGTGTGACGTAACGCCAGATCGGCAGACGGTATTTACTACCGACTTGAGTTATGTAAAGGTCAGAACACATCATTTGCCAATTTCACTCAACTTAGTTAATTAAGTTAAATAGATTTAGGTTCACGTTTAATTCATAGTATGCGCTGCTATATTGTGCAGCGTATGCTATTTAGCGCTGCGTAACGCGGCCATTGTCTGCCTTCAGTTGAACTCCTGGTATTTTACTAGAAATTTACCTGTGTAAATCGCTTCCACTGCGGGAGTTTAGCTTGGAATTAGACAATTTTTGGTAGCAGAGCGTGGTTCAGAAAACCACTAGATTTAAGATTATTTTAGTATAAGATTTTTAATCTACCTACATAAAAAAAATATATTTATTGTGATTGTAGTGTGTGCCCTGTGTAGAATATCCTATCGGTAGGATCAGGGCCAATCAATTAGTGAATTGCTTGTTATTATCGTTGTGTTTACCCTGTGCGGATATCCT
Source organism: Tuta absoluta (assembly GCA_027580185.1). Lineage (NCBI taxonomy): Eukaryota > Metazoa > Arthropoda > Insecta > Lepidoptera > Gelechiidae > Tuta > Tuta absoluta. The sequence goes on from JAQAHW010000052.1 coordinate 2,305,407, forward strand.
AACGGTAGGATCAGGGCCGATTGTCTATTATTGTTTTTTATTGTAAGGTTCGGTGTTACTTTGGGTTGGTACCATGGCTCCCACAATTAGACAGCTTCAGGCGAAAATTAGAGCGCACCTAATGTGGTTCGCGACTAAGCAGGCGATGGTCGGTCGCGGGGACCGAGAGGACGCACTCATCGCTTGTGCGCAACGGATTGACGAACGGGTCGCGGAGGTGTTGGATTGCCTCACTGGATGCGAGGAGTTATTTGATGGGACGCCTGATGAGGAGGTCAAACTTACGGTCCGGGCGAATGTGACCCAGTGCCTGGAGATAGGGCAGGAGATCCAGCAGGCGGCTGCTGTGATCACCAGGCGTAGGGCTGGGGAGCCGGACCCACCCCATGGTCCGCGGGGACCGGGGGTGCAAGTGCCCCTGCCGGCTGTGGCGATTCCGGTCTTCCACGGGGACTACACGGATTGGACCCGATTCCAGGATCTGTTTGACAGTGTGATTCATAACCGCACTGACTTGCAGCCGGCATATAAAATGGCACAATTGATGGCCAAGCTGCAAGGTGAGCCCCATGAGCTGGTAAAGCATCTACCAGTCGATGATGCAAGTTACGAGACGGCTCGCGGTTTGCTGATCGAGAGATACAGCAACAAACGTCTCATGATTGACCAACTCCTGGAACAGTGGCTCACCGTGCCGACCATCACACGAGGGACGGACCTCAGGGCCAAGGTCCTCAACCCTGTCTGCGTTGCAGTGAACGCTCTTGAGAGACAGGGGATGCCGGTGTCAGGCTATGATTATATCCTGGTCCACACGTTGTTGCGCCGCCTGCCGAGCGACATGGCCGCTCGTTTTGAACAGTCACACGGAGGTAAGACATCTGATTACCTCCCGACCTTCGAGGAGCTCAAGTCCTTCCTCGAGGCCGAGTGCAGGCGGGTAGATGCCCAATTTGGAGAGTCGCCTCACGCGGAGTCTGCGGCCGCTCGCCGCCCGGAACGGCCGGGTGCACAGGCGCGAGACGGTAAGAGTAGGCCACCCAGGCGATACAATGTCGCTAATTTGGAATCGAGGTGTGCCTACTGCAGAGAGGCGGGGCATCAGGTGACTGCGTGTGAGGAGTTCGCTGCACAGCGGGTGCAGAAACGTCATGGTGTGGTGCAGCAACGGCGTTGGTGCTTTAGGTGTATGGGGCCGCATCAGGTGCGAGAGTGCCCATCAAGCACCAACTGCAGGTACTGCCAGGGTGCCCACCATCAGCTCCTATACATGAACCGCAGCGGAGATTACGGAGGCAGAGCTGACGCGGGTCAGCGGACGGAGTCTGCCCTACCTAGACGGGAGCAACGCTCCCCACCCCCTCCAAGGAGGAGTCCTCTTCCACCAGGGTTTCAGGGACGAGGCCAGGGACATCAGCAGGTGATGCCCCCTTCACCACGCGCGAGACAGTCACCACCTCGGCAGCAGGTGCCGGAACAGGGTAGGTGGTCACAGATCCAAGGTCAGGGGCACCCATCACAAGTACGTGATGCTACGGGCGGGTGCCAATACCAGGGCCAGTACATGCAGTACTCGGCGGGACTGAACAACATGGTGAGGTCTCATGACCCACGCATGCCTCTCCCCTTGGCTGAGCACCCGCGGCTACAGGCGCATCCACGGTACGCGCGCCTGCCGCAGGGTTACTATAGGCTGCCAGCCATGGCGTACAGGACCAGAGGTCCCTATCAGCAGGAGTGGGACCCACTCGAAGGTGTACGGAGAGAGGGGACCCCCCCGCAGGACGCGGACACTCCGCGCTTAGATTCCTGCTAGGTAATCGCCGCCTACACGCCAGCTTCGGCCCCCCGGCCAATTACGGTATTGTTGCCTACGGCAATGATTTGGGTATGGGGATACGGTGGCCGCAGCATACAGGTAAGAGCCTTGTTAGATACAGGGGCTCAGGATTGTATTGTGTCTAGTAAGCTGGTGAGTAGGCTACGCTTAAATATAAGGCCCACAACGGATGGGGCTGTAGGTATTGGAGGTGTAGATGTGCCTGACGTTCGGGGTCAGGTGAACTTCGAGTTCACATTAGGTAATACAGGTACAGGGGTCAGCTATCATGCCTCAGCAGTGGTGCTGGATGAAGTGGTAGGGAAACTTCCTCAGGTTCGGTTACCGTCAACGGTACGAGGGTTAACCACAGGCTTAGAGTTAGCTGATCCTGAATTTGATACTCCTGGTACGGTGGACGTTCTCCTCGGGTCAGACGTCCTCGGGAGATTCTGGTGTGGCAGAAAACGGGTACTTCAGCAAACTGGTTTAGTGGCCGTTGATACCACAGGGGGGTATGTTATTTTTGGCCCAGTTTGGAGACCTCAGGACCTACCAGAGGGCGATACGGTTCTCTATGGTAGTGTGTTGTCGGAGGTGCTGCAGAGGTTTTGGGAGTCTGAGGAGCCACCCACAGCGGATAGACGGAAGCCAGAGGATGACGAGTGCGAGCTGTTCTATCAGTACAACACTGCACGAAGTTCGTCAGGTAGGTTTGTTACCAGGCTGCCATTTCTCCCAAACCGTAACTCAACCGTAACCAAAACTCCTTAGGTAGTTCGCGACAGATCGCGGAACGGAGACTACTGGCTATGGAGAGAAAGATGAAGCGAGATGCAGCACTTCGGCAGAAGTATATCGAATTCATGAGGGAGTACCTAGAGTTAGGCCACATGTCGGTGTCCAGCATAGATTGGAGGTGTGTCGAGCATTACTACATACCACACCTGGCTGTTTTGAAGTCACCGGAGGCGAAGATACGGGTAGTGTTTGACGGTTCTGCTCCTACATCGAATGGTGTGTCTGTGAACCAGTGTCTGCACGCGGGTCCCAAGTTGAACCGGGACATTGTGGACATCCTCACAGATTTTCGGTTGCACCAAGTAGCGTTCGTCGCAGACGTCAAAATGATGTTTCGCCAAACAATTATACACCCGGATGACCGTCGGTACCAGCTGATTTTGTGGCGTGAGAGCCCTGACGAGCCGATGGTCACTTATGAGCTTAACACGGTAACGTATGGTCTGAAGCCAAGTCCGTTTTTGGCAGTACGCACGCTGCGAGAGTTGGCCGCACAGGAAAGGGTAAGATTCCCTCGAGCCGCAGCAGTACTGGATCGCGACGTCTACGTGGATGACATCTGCACGGGTGCAGATAGCGTGCAACAAGCACTGCTACTACGAGACGAGCTGATCGCGATCATGGAATCAGGAGGTTATGAGTTGCGGAAATGGCTGTCCAGCTGTCCAGAGCTCCTGGCCGGGTTGCCAGGTGAGTTCCAGCAGGACCCGCACCTTTTCGAGAACCCGGACAATCCAAATACGTTGAGCATCCTAGGGGTGCAATATAGGCCAACGCATGATGTCTTTACGTATCAGATCGAGCCAGACCTTTTGCAGAAGACTTGGACGAAACGTTCGGTATTATCGACGATCGCCAGAACTTTCGATCCTAACGGGTGGATCGCACCGGTGACGTTCATGGCGAAGTGCTTCTTGCAAGGGTTGTGGATAGCAAACTTGGGTTGGGACGACCAGCTCTCCGGAGAGCTGTTGAATGATTGGACCAAGTTTGTGACCACCTTACCAGGGATCGTACGCATCGCCATACCTCGCAAATTGCTCCCATCGGTGGGATGTAAGGCTACCCTACATGGGTTTTGTGATGCCTCGGAGCGAGGGTACGCGGCAGCTGTCTATTTGCGGACAGTCAGTTCAACGGGAACTGTAGACGTGCGTCTAGTTATGGCCAAGAGTAAGGTGGCTCCGGTTAGGACAAGATGGACCATTCCAAAGTTGGAATTGGCGGGAGCAGCGCTTCTCACGCGCTTGCTACATTATGTCGCTAGTAATCTACGCGGTACCATCAATTTGGATGAAACGGTGTACGCATGGACCGACAGTAGGATAGTTCTGTGCTGGTTACAGACGTCGGTACATACTCTTGAGGTTTTCGTGGCAAATCGGGTGTCACAGATTAAAGGATCGGAAACTCCGTTGGTATGGAGACACGTACCGGGAGAACAGAACCCAGCGGACTGCGCCTCACGGGGATGTAGGGCCCTTGATTTGGTAGGTCACTCACTGTGGTGGGGACCTCAGTGGCTGACTGAGTCACCTGAGAGATGGCCATACAATGAGTGCGGGTCGCCGCTTGGGCCACCTGATCGAGGTTTGCGAGTGAACGTAGGGCAGATCGTACCTAAGCCTAGTGCGGCTTTCTTGCTGGAACGATACAGCTCCCTCGACAAACTTCTAGGGGTGACAGGTTGGATCAAACGGTTCGTGAACAACTGTAGAAAACCTCAAGCAGAACGGAACTTGGCACCTGTCCTCTCGCCTGCGGAGCGGAATGCGGCTCTAAGTTTATTGGTTAGGGTCGTCCAGGCGGAACATTTTGAGGAAGAGGCCAGGCTGCTCAGGGATGGCCGTGGAAAGCTGAAGGGAGGTCTTGTGCGCCTCAACCCGTTCGTAGACGAGCATGGAATGCTCCGGGTTGGAGGTAGACTTCGGAACGCTAACCTGCCCTTTTCAGCACGGCATCCGCTGTTACTCCCAAAGAAGGGACCTTTGGTAGAACTTATAGTTAGGGATCGTCACCAGAAAAACTCGCATGCGGGCTGCAATGCACTTTTGGCTATTCTGCAGCGCGAGTTTTGGATCTTGTCTGGACGACGTACGGTACGGAGCATTGTGTTTCGGTGCTTGCCTTGCTATCGGTTGACGGCAGCCACAATGCAACCTCAGATGGGAGACCTCCCACCGGACCGGGTGACGGAAGCCTGGACGTTTGCGGGTGTGGGAACGGACTTTGCGGGGCCTTTTATGGTAAAGGCATCACGCCTTCGCAACGCGAAGTCAATCAAGGCGTATTTGTGCGTGTTTGTGTGCCTAGCAACCAAGGCCGTCCACTTGGAACTCGTGGCCGACCTCACTACGGAGGCTTTCTTAGCAGCTTTAGATAGATTTGTGTCGCGAAGAGGGCGACCAGCGCTGATCAGGTCGGACTGTGGTACCAACTTTAAGGGCGCTGATCGATGTATGAAAGAAATTATAACGTTTTTATCGGAAAACGAGGAAGCTATCGGCACGAGCCTCTCCCGTCAGGGCATTAACTGGGTGTTCGATCCACCAGGATGCCCCCACTGGGGTGGTATATTTGAAGCGGTTGTAAAGTCCGCTAAGACGCATTTGATGCGCGTTATAGGTTTAACGATATTAACCTTTGAGGAGCTAGCGACCGTGTTTTGTAAAATTGAGGCCGTTCTCAATTCACGTCCTTTGTGTCCGCTTAGCTCAGATCCGAATGATCTGGAGGCCCTGACACCAGGGCATTTCTTAATTGGCCGACCACTTAACGCCTTGCCAGAATACCCCTACACAGAGGTCAGTAGCAATCGTTTGACGCGTTATGAGTTGCTGCAGCAAATGTCTCAGAATTTTTGGAAGCGATGGTCGCTTGAGTATTTGCACATTCTGCAGCAACGCCTTAAGTGGACGGACAGAACTGAACCCCCTCGCATCGGAGATCTCGTTCTGGTTAAGGATGCCAACCTGCCGCCACTGCGATGGCGCAGAGGGCGCATTCTCAACTTGTTCCCAGGTAGTGATGGCACTCCTCGAGTCGTGACAGTTCAGGTAGGGGATTCAGTTCTTAAGCGAGCAATAGCAACGCTATCTCGTCTCCCCAGTAGTGAATAGGCCTAAGGGATTCGGCCTAGGGCGGGTGAATGTTTAATTTAGCGTTGCTATGCTGGGGTAAGTTGGGTGTTGGTGACGGTCTGTGAATGCGGCGCGGTGCTCGATCGCACGCGTCGCTCTGGGCGTGTGTTGTCCCTTTCTCACTCGCAGGGCGAGACTGGCGATGTGCGCGCAGACCGCCTGACGGCGCCAACCGGTGGTTTCGGCGCCGCACTACCCAGTCACTCAAAACCGTTCGGACGAGAACGTATTGTGTTTTGTACGGATTTCCCGCCACGCGTTTTGTGATGCCGCGTGTAATGGACGATTCAATTTGAGATCGCGCGTGTTGATGCATCGTATTATTGCGGTTCTCCTGGGTTATACTAGAATACCAGGCTTAGTGATTGTTGGATGTCTCGACGTCTTCCACGTGAGCGTCGCGTTGAATAGGCATCAAGTGGCCATATCGGCTCGCGTTTGTACGACCCAAATTCGGGTTGGGTCACGCGTAATGACTTATATCAAAGTGAAATACGAACAGAAGCTGTGAGTGGTTGAAGTGAATAACGCGCCAAGGCTGTAGTGGAATGCTGGGTGTCGATATCTTTTCCACCCAGCCCTGTAAGTACCCACGGAATTCCTCTTTGATCCATTCCCTGTACTTCCTTTCTCCGTTGGGTATTTTATGCATTTGGACCGGCGTTAACTGTAAGTGATAAATCTAGTTGTTTTAGTATAAAACTGTTTATGGTGTGTTCCCTTTAGTCATATTTGTTGTACCATATCATTGTGACTCCTTAGTACGAATTTCGGAATTCGTGTGGTGATATAATTTGGAGGTACTTACTTATAATCTAGTGCTAATACGTGTGACGTAACGCCAGATCGGCAGACGGTATTTACTACCGACTTGAGTTATGTAAAGGTTGGAACACATCATTTGCCAATTTCACTCAACTTAGTTAATTAGGTTAAATAGATTTAGGTTCACGTTTAATTCATAGTATGCGCTGCTATATTGTGCAGCGTATGTTATTTAGCGCTGCGTAACGCAGCCATTGTCTGCCTCCAGTTGAACTCCTGGTATTTTGCTCGAAATTTACCTGTGTAAATCGCTTCCACTGCGGGAGTTTAGCTTGGAATTAGACATTAGGTGTTGTGAAGACACATTGATGTTGATCAGCGTGTGTCTAAGGTTCTTAGGTTGGTTTGGTAGATAGGTCGGTTGTAGTACGGTTACACCGTGCCTGACGATGACCTGCCAGGTCGAAACAGCCTCACCGTGGGAATTGACTGCGTAATGATATCGATGTTGTGGTTAATCATTTCAGTGGCTAGCGATAGCATTTGGTGATGCAGTATTCTACAGGGTTTGACGAGTACACGCCCACGACGTGTTGTTTTATATCCTGACATAAGATTGGTTAGATGTGATTATGTCATCTTGGTTTAGCGGCATCCTGATGTTCATAGCGTGTGTGCCTGTATGTGGTCCAGGCCTCTCTCTTTAAATTGTGTTCTCTTCTTCTCTTCTCTCTTTTCTTCTTATTTTCGACATATATAAGAAAAATACAAAATAAATAATAATTAAAATATGAAAATAAGAAGTTGAAAAATGTTAGCGTCAGCCGGGGATTGAACCCGGGACCTGTGGAGTACCGTCCGATCAATTTCAAACTATCCCAAACAAACTATGGTGATTCTAAGCAATATGGAATACACTTACTGACCTGCAAAACATGTGACACCTTCCAGCAATAAGCACGATTCTTCATAAATCTCAGACATTTCATTTCATTTCAGCATTAACGTCAGTTCCGAAGGGGATTCCACGGTACAAAATACGAATACACACAGCTCAGCAAATCAGAGAATCAGATTTATAAAGCGCAATATTTCTCACTCCGCGAATGGCGCAAATCAACTATATGCACTGAAAGATAGCTTGCCCATGTTTTTTTTTTATATAGACAAATCTAAACGTATAATAAATTATATATGTTTCTATGGTGCTTTACCACATCATACATTAGAGTTATGAATTTCAGCCTACAATGTTGGTATGGATGCTATGGTACATGTCTGTACATGACATAATGTCTGTATCATTTAGCCATAGATTAATCCATCAAGTACTCAAAAATCACAAAATCAAAGATGGTTTATTTTTGTGCGCTTAATACAGGGTGTAAGGGACGGTGTAACGAAAACTGAAAGCATAAACCCATACATTTGGGCTTAATCTGGTGCGAGCATCATTGGTGATGGGAAACGTAAGGTTAACTTTTTATGACACATTTTATGAATTAGTTCGTTGCAACGTATTCATTTAATGCGATATTGTCGTAATTATATCGCTTGGATGGTGGTACAGAGGCAGTTAGTATCCCTGTCAAACTCCCCGCACACTTACGTAGGTAAAACGTGTAGCGCAACGTAGCGCTTACGCACACGACCGTTTTTCCTGTTGACCTCTCTTTCGCACTCATACGAAAAAAAGAGACGTAAATGGAAAAGAAGTGGTGTGGGTAAGGGCGTCTGTAGATGATCGCTCCGACAGTCGGATCAAGTATTGGACGTTTTTTTTTTCATCGTGTGCACTCAACCAACTTTTTCGTTCGTCTTTTGTAGGAGAAACCATCAAACCTTTTTCACTCTAATAGTAAAAGAGATGTCATTGAAAAGTTTTTATGTTTTGTGGCTTAACTCTTTCATTTTTGTCGGGCCGTCCTTTTCGCGGCCATCTGCGTTATTTCATAGGTACTTTTAATTGTTCCATCAACATGAAGCAACGCACACAGCCGCGAAATAGTCGCTCCGATAAAACTGAAGAGTGACGCCCAACGTTCCGTTATGCGGGCTCGCACCCGCGCGTCTTGACATTAAGTAGGTATTATCCGTCCGAATTTAAAAGACGCATCGGGCCTAAGTAGCTTAATACGGCGAGGTGTCCCCGTGTTCGGATGGGTTGCGCTCGCGCCGCGCGTAGGCGGCCTGCGACAGCGGTGCGGCGCGGGCTGGGTACCCCGCGTCGCGCACGACGACCCCCGCCTGACTTTCTTATCAATTCTTACATACAAATGCAAAAAAGCACACACGATGCCGGACCGCCGAGCGGCAAATGGCAGCCGTGCGGCGGTGCAGCTTTGTACGTGCTTTCGCGGACCGACAAAATACCGCAACATCTTACGGCACGTGTGAAGACCACCTTAGGATTCTTTACTTTCACGTCCGTAAACCCGTGACCTCACCTATCCTAAACGATCATAAACATAAACTTGAAATGGAATAGGTTCCTACCTAGGTACCTACCTACTTTCAAGGAAGATTTACGAAAAAAACAATAATTCCTTAAGGTGTGATATCAATCCGTCCGTAGATAGATAGATGCCTACTTTAGTTAGGTACCTACTTAACTACACTTTACTTCCTTCTTTACCTTCTTTGTAAATTAGACCCACTGTGATTAGACCCAGTAGGTCTAATTAGAGGCTTTGATTTTTACCTACACTGAAACTGTCACCAATTAGAGCCACAATAAAATCAGGTGAAATTTGGTACGAAGTACAGTCCGCATGTCAACGGGTTGAAACAAAACAAGTATTAAATACGCAAAAAAAATAACCTAACTTTTTTACGGCTGATGTGGCGCAGTGGTAGTACGATTGCCTGCGGCGGCGTTAAGGTTCCGGGTCCAAATTGGGTCACTCTCAAGGTCTCGTAGGTGGTGTGCACCGCCCAAAATTTGATATCTTTACCTACTTTGTAAATTTGTTCCCAGTCTGGTAAGGACATTGCAGGATGAACCACCTGATTGTTCGTTAAAAAGATAGTACCGTGCTTCGGAGGGCACGTTAATCCGTCGGTCTCGGTTGCTGTATGATTACTTAGACGGCGGTCGTTGCACAGCCATGTGCGAGGCCTACTAGTGGTAAAAGGCGGTTAATAATCTCTGACACTAGCGTTCATCGGGTCGTTCGTCGACTGGGTGGCCCACACGAAAGAAGAAGAACGTAACTTTTCTTGCTAGCTGTACCAAACTTCACCTGATTCGTCAGTAGGTCCAAATGATGACAGGTTGAGTAGTACAAAATCAAAGTCACTAATTTAACCCACTGGGTCTTAATCGCAGTGGGTCCAATTGGTAAACAACTCGGATTACCAACACATTGCAGACAGTTTTTACTTGTAATACTTAAATTACGTTAGCACGTAGGTACCTACCTACTTTCAGCCATCACATCAACTTACCTACTCATTTAAGGGATTTTTACACAGATTTTTTATACATTCACTAAGCATAACTGGCATAAGTTGGTGCCTTAAATGGTGGTAGGTTGATGTTGCTGATAGTATACCTACTACCCTACCTATCTAAAATTTTAATGTAGGTAGCTAAGTAATAAACTTACCTTCTCTACGATCTTATAAGGATCAAACTGGGCATAAGACGTTCGCAGACGCGTGCGTAGCGAATTTTTTTCGGCGAATTTCTGCGTGCAACCTCGGAATCAAGGTTGGGTCCTCCTCGATGTCCCTTCGTTCGTAGTTGGTTGAATGCAGCTGTAATTCCCCAACGCAATTACGCTTGTCTTCTTCAGAATTATTCTGTTGCGTCCTACTCCTGGTGGGCCTTCCGACGCCCTCTTGAATGGGTACCTGCTATGAGCTGGTGTTCCAAGTTCCTCTGAGCGGCCCGGGCCCGAATGATGACGCGACTCGGGTCGGATCCCTCGGGTGGTTCGCATCAGGATATCGCGCGATGTAGGTAAATCCTGAGCGCTCTCGAGGCATTTCCGTGGGCTTCACCATAGCACATGATCATCCGCCAATATTCAAGGGCTGAAAGCCTTTCAACAATCACAAAAACAACAATAAACACCACTGAAACACATGAACACTCGTACGACGAACACACTGTGATACTAATTAAGTAATTATGCAATGTCACCACTCGCGCGCGACCTGGGTTCAACTGATTTGATTACTGCGCAGTTTCGAAAAATTGCGCCAATCGATTATTAGCTGCCTGCATCCCGAAACGATACGCCCCGCCCCCCGCTTTATGCGCGTGCCGACAAAGACACCGCTAAAGCCGCCGCTAGCCGCGCCCGCGCCGCGCTGTCTTCCGCGCTCGTTCACACACACATACACATACACACCACAAATAAATGTATTTTCAAGAGCGACAAGACATGTCCCGGTTTAAAACTAAATGGGGCACAACCGCACAAATGAGACACGCGAGTAGGTACGAGTAGTCGAGTGTTGACAGCGATCGGAGCTTCCGTGATCTAGTGGTCTTAGCGTTTGCCTCAGGATCCGGAGGTCCCAAGTTCGATTCCCGCGAGGCATCCCTTTGTTGATTTGTTTCCAGTTTGGTTAGAACATTGCAGGCTGAACTAAACCACCTGACTGTCCTTAAGAAAGATTGGTTTTGTTTCGTGATTTGGAGAGCACGTTAACAAACAAACAAACAATGAAAAAGAATGTATCCCACTCTTATCAATAAATTGTGATGATAAAAAAATCGATGTAACTACTTATTGCGCTACCTACTTAGAATTGTAACTAAACCAAAGGTTGCACTGCATTCCAGTATCTGGTCTAGGTACCTACCTACCTACTAGTACCTACCTACATTAGCAGTTTAGGCACAAATTAGTAAAAGTAGAAGTAGGTTTAATTGAAATTGCATTGTGGTGCCCACCGGGGCTTAGAATGGCATCACCCCAATTCCACCCGTAGTAGTCGTAAAAGTAAAGGATAAATCATACAGGGAATGGGCAGAAGCGTTTCCTGTGAATACCTACACCACCGCTTGCACTGCGCTCGCCAATCCGTCTGCCAAGCGTGATGATGACTATGAAACTTTCGGAGCGGCCCGTTGTCGGCGCAGCGGCGGGGCGGGGCAATATTTTACACTGCGCTCGCCAATCCGACAGCCAAGCCCGGTGAGTATTGCGAGGGAAAGCTCATGTCTAGCAGAGGACTGTTCTGGCAGTTAATAATGTATGGTTGAAATGTTGTGTGTTTGTTTTTTGTATGGAACGTGTATGTAATGGACTGTACGGCGCCCCGCCCCGCCGCCGCTGCGCCGACAACGAGCCGCTCTGAAAGATTCATTGTCATCATCACGCTTGGCGGTCGGATTGGCGAGCGCAGTGCAAGATATTGCCCCGCCCCGCCGCCGCTGCGCCGACAACGAGCCGCTCTGAAAGATTCATTGTCATCATCACGCTTGGCGGTCGGATTGGCGAGCGCAGTGCAAGATATTGCCCCGCCCCGCCGCCGCTGCGCCGACAACGAGCCGCTCTGAAAGATTCATTGTCATCATCACGCTTGGCGGTCGGATTGGCGAGCGCAGTGCAAGATATTGCCCCGCCCCGCCGCCGCTGCGCCGACAACGAGCCGCTCTGAAAGATTCATTGTCATCATCACGCTTGGCGGTCGGATTGGCGAGCGCAGTGCAAGATATTGCCCCGCCCCGCCGCCGCTGCGCCGACAACGAGCCGCTCTGAAAGATTCATTGTCATCATCACGCTTGGCGGTCGGATTGGCGAGCGCAGTGCAAGATATTGCCCCGCCCCGCCGCCGCTGCGCCGACAACGAGCCGCTCTGAAAGTTTCATTGTCATCATCACGCTTGGCGGTCGGATTGGCGAGCGCAGTGCAAGATATTGCCCCGCCCCGCCGCCGCTGCGCCGTCATCATCACGCTTGGCGGTCGGATTGGCGAGCGCAGTGCAAGATATTGCCCCGCCCCGCCGCCGCTGCGCCGACAACGAGCCGCTCTGAAAGATTCATTGTCATCATCACGCTTGGCGGTCGGATTGGCGAGCGCAGTGCAAGATATTGCCCCGCCCCGCCGCCGCTGCGCCGACAACGAGCCGCTCTGAAAGATTCATTGTCATCATCACGCTTGGCGGTCGGATTGGCGAGCGCAGTGCAAGATATTGCCCCGCCCCGCCGCCGCTGCGCCGACAACGAGCCGCTCTGAAAGATTCATTGTCATCATCACGCTTGGCGGTCGGATTGGCGAGCGCAGTGCAAGATATTGCCCCGCCCCGCCGCCGCTGCGCCGACAACGAGCCGCTCTGAAAGATTCATTGTCATCATCACGCTTGGCGGTCGGATTGGCGAGCGCAGTGCAAGATATTGCCCCGCCCCGCCGCCGCTGCGCCGACAACGAGCCGCTCTGAAAGTTTCATTGTCATCATCACGCTTGGCGGTCGGATTGGCGAGCGCAGTGCAAGATATTGCCCCGCCCCGCCGCCGCTGCGCCGACAACGAGCCGCTCTGAAAGTTTCATTGTCATCATCACGCTTGGCGGTCGGATTGGCGAGCGCAGTGCAAGATATTGCCCCGCCCCGCCGCCGCTGCGCCGACAACGAGCCGCTCTGAAAGTTTCATTGTCATCATCACACTTGGCGGTCGGATTGGCGAGCGCAGTGCAAGATATTGCCCCGCCCCGCCGCCGCTGCGCCGTCATCATCACGCTTGGCGGTCGGATTGGCGAGCGCAGTGCAAGATATTGCCCCGCCCCGCCGCCGCTGCACCGTCATCATCACGCTTGGCGGTCGGATTGGCGAGCGCAGTGCAAGATATTGCCCCGCCCCGCCGCCGCTGCGCCGTCATCATCACGCTTGGCGGTCGGATTGGCGAGCGCAGTGCAAGATATTGCCCCGCCCCGCCGCCGCTGCGCCGTCATCATCACGCTTGGCGGTCGGATTGGCGAGCGCAGTGCAAGATATTGCCCCGCCCCGCCGCCGCTGCGCCGACAACGAGCCGCTCTGAAAGTTTCATTGTCATCATCACGCTTGGCGGTCGGATTGGCGAGCGCAGTGCAAGATATTGCCCCGCCCCGCCGCCGCTGCGCCGTCATCATCACGCTTGGCGGTCGGATTGGCGAGCGCAGTGCAAGATATTGCCCCGCCCCGCCGCCGCTGCGCCGACAACGAGCCGCTCTGAAAGTTTCATTGTCATCATCACGCTTGGCGGTCGGATTGGCGAGCGCAGTGCAAGATATTGCCCCGCCCCGCCGCCGCTGCGCCGACAACGAGCCGCTCTGAAAGTTTCATTGTCATCATCACACTTGGCGGTCGGATTGGCGAGCGCAGTGCAAGATATTGCCCCGCCCCGCCGCCGCTGCGCCGTCATCATCACGCTTGGCGGTCGGATTGGCGAGCGCAGTGCAAGATATTGCCCCGCCCCGCCGCCGCTGCGCCGACAACGAGCCGCTCTGAAAGTTTCATTGTCATCATCACGCTTGGCGGTCGGATTGGAGAGCGCAGTGCAAGATATTGCCCCGCCCCGCCGCCGCTGCGCCGACAACGAGCCGCTCTGAAAGTTTCATAGTCATCATCACGCTTGGCGGTCGGATTGCGAGCGCAGTGCAAGATATTGCCCCGCCCCGCCGCCGCTGCGCCGTCATCATCACGCTTGGTAGTCGGATTGGCGAGCGCAGTACAAGCGGTGGTGTATTCACAGGGAATGATGCTGCCCATTTCCCGAATTCATCCTCCATCAGCTACAGGCAGAAATAGGGTAATGCAATTCTAAACCAGCACCACACGGCAAATACCCAGGGTCGTTACCTACGGTAGGTGCTTACTTTACACGAAAAGACACAAACTCACATAGGTACCTACCTACCTACAACATTTATTTTTTATCGTCAATAACTTAAGTAGGTAAAGTAGGTAGTTAGGCCAGTAAGGGTGATAGAGTGTATCCCATTGTATTGCATTGTAAACTTATCTAACATCGGCGGTAGATTAAGCACAAAATAAAAAAGTTTAGTAGTTGCGCTCCACCAAAAGGAGTCTGGCGAATAAAACAAATTTTGCAAGTAGACGTGTTTCAAGCGCCATTAAGTGTGAACTAGTGGAATGAACGCGTCTCGTACCTAGTCGTAGGTTTGGATGACAGCGTCGTCGCATCTGCGGAACTTCTTTCGTGGCGCGGTGTCTCACCATTACGGTGATAACTAGGAAGAAAATAGGACGTAATTTGTGTAGGTAGGTCAGCGTCGTCGCGAACTCGCGAATGCGTATGAGAGGAGCATCGCTTTCTGACGTGTGTGATGAGTGATGCTGATGACTGATGAGTTGAAAACCGTGACGTGACTCATGAAATGAAGAAAAAGTTACCTACCTAGGTAAGTTGGTTGTCGGAGTGTACTGTATGAAATCTTGTACTTACCTATTTCTTTCTGTGTTTGCGCATTAAATAATAATTTTAGGTTGTTTGCTATGTAGGTAATGTTTGTGCAATTGCGTAATCTTTATGTTCGTTTATCGGAATGAAATACCTACGTAACTACCTTCTCCTAGGTAGGTAGATAGGGATTACATACCAACCTTATGAGATTTTGCAATGCAAGCTATGCCTACCTTTTTACATACCTACCTGCCAACTTGAACTTGTTGATATTTTTTTATAAGTTTTAAAGCGAATGGTAAGTACGTAAACTACGCTGTAAGTAGGTAGATAGGTAGGTATGTTTTGTATTTTAAGATAGGACACGAGGCAGATAGGTAGGTAAATACTTACATACCTACTGATACTGATAGGATACTAGGTAGGTAGGTATAAGGGACGGAGGTTGGCGAGATTTGCCCATCGAAAGCCATCCTTAACACAGTTGAGATTCAATTGCATCGTGTAGGTAGGTACCTCTTGAGTTGCTGTCATGCACAACACTTAGCACAGCTGTCAAATTCGGTTTATTAGTAGGATAGGACGGCTTCACTTCAGGTAAAGAGCAAACAGCTGGTTAGTACAAATTAGACGTCATAAAATGCCTAAATGACGAAGTTGCGGACTGACCTGAAAATAAGGTCAGTAATCGTAACAAGCTCCATTTGGCAGAGCTGCCAGATCTGATCCATACTAAAACATTTGTCAGCAAGGGAAAATGAACATTGCGCCAGAGTGTTACAAAAGACCTGACAGCTGTCAAATCGGCTTTGATAGGGTGGCCCCACTGTTGGTACTAGTACTATCACTGTGTGTCGCCGCTGCGCCGCGCTTTTCGCACGCGCCGTACCGCTGTCGGTCGGCCGCTGTTGCCGGCGGCGGCGCGCCGCGCACACACATTTATCTGGCAAGGTCGCGCTCGCGTCGCGCTGCACACATAGCAACGAACGTCGCGACATCAGCTGAGCGCGCTCGGGCGTTGAACTCGGCCGGCCCGGTTAGGTTGATTTACATTGCAGTTTTTTTTACTTTTCTCACTTCCCGTGTTGGAATTATTATTTTTTTGATTGGGGTTAGTAGAAAATAAGATTTTATACTAAATTCAATAAAAAAATCGACAATTTTTTCAAAAATTTTACCACGAAAAATTCCACTGGAATCCGACTAGGAATCATGGTCTGAAGCTGTGGTTTTCGTTTTCGGTACACCGTCCCTTACACCCTGTATATTACACTGTGCTCGCCAATCCATCTGTTTAAGAAATACGATATGTTGAGAGTATTTAGTTATTACTAGTTTTCGAAATAAAACAACTGAACACATAACATGCTTTTATTTTATTTTTCTGTCAGCTATTTACAGGTATCACAATTTTGACAGTCAGTAGATATGTACAAAAAGTTTACAATAAAATAAGCTAAAATTCGACTAGTTTACCCTAGGGTCTATACAAGGTTTATACACAACTCTCTGGTCCAGGTATCTCCTCGGCTATGAGGTGTTCTCGCCTGGAGAGCGTGGTGCTGGCTATAGGTTTACTTGTAGACGAGTGTGGCGACAGCAACTGTAATAATAATATCATTTATTTGCAAGAATACAGTTACAAAAGTTCTTAAAATTAAATGAAGACCGTGTATGCAACCTGCATGCAGGCGCGCAAATTTTACAAATGTCAATAAAATCAAAAGTCAAATAGTTGATAATTTAAATATTACAAATGTAAACATAATTATAAATGAAATGGATTGCCAGATAATAGGTACATGTCAAAAAGCTATATTAAATAAATATCAATATTATGTCAATTAAAGTTTACATTAATAGTACATTGTTGTCGAGGTATGGAAAATAAGACTTCGCTGGACGAGTATAGTTTATTATACGAGTCAAGCAAAGTAATTTTCCCCGAGGCTTACATAGTGCTTTTCTCAAAAAAAGGCTAGGAAATGAAAGATTGTACTTCTTATAAAAGTTAGCTAGCGACCACAACACAACGAAACAAATAAAAATTTACAATTTTCCCACCAATTGTAATTTTTTTTAATAAATTCGCCTGTAAGGCACAGTATTACGTAATATTCAGCCATACTAAATGTTAAAGGGCGGGGCAGACCGGCTCCGTATGCGTTTCGTATCTAGCTCTCGTCCGTAGTCACGCACGAACTGATGACGTTGTAATGTATAGGATTGTATGAGATACGGCACACCGCTTGCGTTGCGTTTCCGTTCCGTGCTGCACGCAAGCGGTGTGCCGTATCTCATACAGTCCCATACATTACAACGTCAACAGTTCGTGCGTGACTACGGACGAGAGCTGGATACGGAGCCGGTGTGCCCCGCCCTTAAGTTCATTCTTTTCTTTTTTAATTCTGAACAGGCAAGGGTCTTCACATCATACAGCCTCGTCTTTAGTTACCTGTTTCATACAAAATTACAAATTACGTATAACGAATTTATTTTAATGGACACCAGCAAAGGATTTCCATACAACTTTGCTGGCGTGATCTGAGACGTGACAAACAATGTGAAACTTCGCGGTTTTTTTTTTTAAAGAAATGAACACATTTCCTAGCATGTTTGAGAAAATATAAATTATTTACGTTTTGAATCCTATGTATTCTCCTAAACTATAAAAACAATGTTCAAGTAACCACTTTGTAATTTTATTTTTAAACTGGATTTATTTAATTTTTTGAGGTCGTCTTGTATATAATATAATTCCCATATAATATTCATTTTTGCGGTAAGTACATATAGTATAGGCTCCGAAGCTTTTCAGACAAGTTTAACCAATGTTAGCTCGGCCCTACCGACAACCGGTATGTACTTATTCAGTACGTTTTCTTGAACATGGAAAGTGCGGTTGTAGCATCAAAAGTGGAAGTGGGGGGGAGTTATGACGTAACAAAGATGGCGGCCGGACCAACTCTACTAAGCGGTTTTTCTAGATAATTACTGGGCCGATATACATAAATGAGGTGTCAAATGAGAGAGCATACAATGCCCATTATTTTATTTCATACATTTATGTTCGTGAAACTAATAGCAAATTAAATTTTTCAAAAACATCGCATTTTATAAAATTTCAGTTTTTTTTTCTTGCCTATATCTCGGTATCCGTCAGAGTTATCAAACTTTTGACAAATACAAAACATTTTTCAATTTTAATCAACTCTCTAATGAACCCCCAGTTATTGAGATCAGAAAAGAAACAACGGAGATACATCAGTTTGAGTGGTCGGAGTCGTAGGTACAAGTGATCTAAAATTGACGAAGCTTGGCTGTGTGTTCATTTAAAATAATAATATAGTTTAAAATATAATGATAATCTTATATTGAACACGGGTCTTCTCCAATGGGGGGTACTATGTGTAGTATGGGTTGGCAAGTGCAGTAGGTACAGGGTGTTAATTTACTTATTTTCACTGTGTTGAGGTTAACATCGGCTTTAAACCACTTGATGATGAAATGAGAAAAACACTGTGGTATTTGAATAAATAAAACTATAAAGTCAATAACAAAGTGCGATTGTAATCATTTTTTCATTAATTAAAAAAAAAAAAAAACAAGAAAAATAAACTAATTATGATCATCATCATTCTGGATCAGTATCATCTAGATATTCATGGCATATCCCCCCCAAGCATTTCTGTTTTTTGACACTACACCCACAACGGGATGAACGACATCCAGCTTTGCATTGACAGGATATCAATTCAAGAACTTTTAATGAAATCAAATTCACGGATGATGTAATTGGCACTAGGCATCCTGTTTCTTCAATCTTCCAGCCGCTGTCCGTGGGTGCAGGTAAAATAGGCTCTACCACGTCAGCATGCAGCCAACAAAACGTCTGGTAAATAGCTCTTAAGGCATGTTGGTTTTAAACTGTCTGAGGATTATTTTTTTACAGATCGTGTTATTGAAAAACAGACAGATTTTTACAGCCCTTTAAAAAAAGTTAAACCAAAAACATTTAAACACTTGCACGTTGTAAACGTAGCTGGTAAATCTGAAAATATAGTAAACACTGTTGACACAAATATGTTAGTCCGTAACATGTTTTCTGCAAGTAGTGGACATCAAATAGATCTCAAAATTATTCTAAAGAATGAGTTACGTGATCCTGCACCATCTCTTTTTGACACTAATGGCCTTATCAGATCCACACCAAAAGCAGTTCTCGGTAATTTGGTAGCAGGCGAATCCATATCTGAAACTATAAACAATGAAACAGATATGAAAACTGCCACTCTAATTGATGGTCAAGCTTTGGTGCAGAGTAGTGGAAAACCGAAAAGTGATAAAACATTTGGAGATTTAAGTGAAATTATATTGAAGTCTATAGTGTTTTCGACCGATACGATGACTTCCATCAAGTCTAGTACTCGTGACCAGAGACGACATACTATCACTCCAATAGTACATCAAATAGCAGGACGTGAGACAGTTTTTCCTGCAAAATGGAACAGATTCATACACTTTTCTGAAAACAAAGCCCGTCTGTTTGATTTTGTTTCAAAAGAAATTGCAATGCATGCATCGATGCTCCCAGCTGGACTAGAACTTTTGACCTCTGGTGGTTACTTGGACTCGAAAGAAGTCAGCACAAATGCTCTGAGAAACGTGGATCATTTACGAAGTACTTAAGAAGAAGCGGATACCAGATTCGTTTTACATGGTATTGACATCAAACAATCCGGTTATGAGAGATTAATTGTTAATAGTCGCGATACTGACGTGTTACTACTCATTTTGCATTTTTATGAACGTTTACCAAATGTTGTCTGGATTAAATCAGGCACTACCAAAAAACAAAAAATCATTGACGGAAAACATATAAACGCAAACAATGATTTATTAGCGTCAGAGAAAGGAAGAAAAGCTTTGTTGGCTTATCACAGCATAACTAGGTGTGATACCACAAGTGCACTGTCTGGGCACACAAAAAATCAAGCTGGCCTATTTTTAAACGGCACATTAATCTATTATCCGATTTTAGTACAAGCCCACACCCTACGGAAGTGCAGCTCTGAAATGCTGAGAGATTTGTGATTTTTATGTACACAAATAAGAAGCCGGGCCCTCAAGACTCAAATAATTTAGACGATCTGAGAGCTGCGATATTCCAAAATATAAGGGAGCTTGACAAATTACCGCCAACACGAGAAGCATTTCGCCAACATGCCTTAAGAGCCAATTACCAGACGTTTTGTTGGCTGCATGCTGACGTGGCAGAGCCTATTTTACCTGCACCCACGGACAGCGGCTGGAAGATTGAAGAAACGGGATGCCTAGTGCCAATTACATCATCCGTGAATTTGATTTCATTAAAGTTCTTGAATTGATATCTTGTCAATGCAAAGCTGGATGTCGTTCATCCCGTTGTGGGTGTAGTCATAGAGTAGAAATCACATAGAGATGACACTCCCGCTCCAGACGCGCTCAAGGTCAATCCGTCTGGCTGTCTCTTAGCGAACAATTCAGTCGGGAGTGCGCTTCGCCGCGGAAACGTTCGTCGTGCGGGTCGAATTTTCATTTTTTGTGAAAAATTTAGCAATGCCGAATTATTGTGGTGTGTATGGCTGCAAAAGTAAGTTTTTTTAATTTGCCTAAAGATGAGCCAAGGTAAGTGATGATTTTACAGTAAATACCTAGGTACCTACCATTCGTTATTATACGTAATTGTTGTGTGTACTCCTATTTTTACTTACGTAGGTACCTAGTTTCCATTTTCTAATTTAAACTACCTAGGTGCCTAAGTCATTGTTAGCTGATAATGATAAATAAGCACATTCGTATCGTAGGTATGTTTTGCATCTATTTTAAAATTCTGTACCTACCTATTAACAATAAAATGGTAAGGTAAGACTTAAAAACGGGTAAATATTTTGTTCCCACGGGAAAACTGTTAGCAGCGGTCGCAACCTGTCGACTGGCCGCTAGTCTGGAATAAAATTATTGGCACGTGACAGCCCCGACTTAAAGCGCGGTAGAGTGCGGGGCGTTACGGGCTGCGGGGGGAAGTAGGTATTTAAAGCGCGGCTTTTGGGACCCAGACAAAGGAGTTTCGTTTCTATACGCAGTATTATTATCTATTCTTATGGTGTAGTGTCAAAAAACAGAATGCTTGGGATATCCAACATATGCCATGTTGGATTCAAATGTTTTAACCATTTTAATTATCTAGATGATACTGATCCAGAATGATGATGATCATAATTAAGTAGTTTATTTTTCTTGATTATTTTGTTTTATTTTAATTAATGTAAAAATTATTACAATCGCACTTTGTTATTGACTTTCTAGTTTTATTTATTCAAGTACCACAGTGTTTTTCTCATTTCATATTAGGGGGTGGTTTAAAGCCGATGTTAATCTCAAACCAGCGAAAAAAAGTAAATTAACACCCTGTACCTACTGCACTTGCCAACCCGCCTGTCAAGCTTAGTGAGTATAGCATACTACACATAGGTCCCCCCCATTGGAGAAGACCCGTGTTCAATATAAGATTATCATTATATTTTAAACTATATTATTATTTTAAATGAACACACAGCCAAGCTTCGTCAATTTTAGATCACTTGTACCTACGACTCCGACCACTCAAACTGATGTATCTCCGTTGTTTCTTTTCTGATCTCAATAACTGGGGGTTCATTAGAGAGTTGATTAAAATTGAAAAATGTTTTGTATTTGTCAAAAGTTTGATAACTCTGACGGATACCGAGATATAGGCAAGAAAAAAAAACTGAAATTTTATAAAATGCGATGTTTTTGAAAAATTTAATTTGCTATTAGTTTCACGAACATAAATGTATGAAATAAAATAATGGGCATTGTATGCTCTCTCATTTGACACCTCATTTATGTATATCGGCCCAGTAATTATCTAGAAAAACCGCTTAGTAGAGTTGGTCCGGCCGCCATCTTTGTTACGTCATAACTCCCCCCCACTTCCACTTTTGATGCTACAACCGCACTTTCCATGTTCAAGAAAACGTACTGAATAAGTACATACCGGTTGTCGGTAGGGCCGAGCTAACATTGGTTAAAATCGTTTAGAGACGTGTAATCGAACATTGGATACCACACTAATAGTTTTAGTTGTACATAGTTTTTGTAAGGAGAGGAACAGTTGAAATTTTGGTATAGAGTTAAGAATATGACACTCTTATAGACGATGCAGAAATCGATTAAAAATACGGTTAAATATTTTATAAACCACCCATTCATGAAATAATAGTAAGAAGGCCATTTGTATTCTATAGATTATGATGAGGCATGCGGCAGGTATGACCAATTCCCCTTTTGTTCCAAATTACTTTAAAATGTTAGACTTATTTTATTGTTGTTCAGTTGCTATTCAGTTGTTGTTCAGTTATTTTTCAGCAGTTGTTCAGTGATTATTCTGAACGATATCTGAACAGCTGATGAAGTATTTAATTCTCAAAATTTAAATTAAGTCATATTACATTCTCGTATTGAATTTGACCTGGTTTTGGACCATGAAATAGGCGTGGCGGAGGTTAAGAAAAGTGTACGAGTAAATTTTTGTATGTAGAGTGGAGATAAAATTGTGTTTGCATCTGCATTTGAAGGCATTATAATGCTCGTGTCGAGCTCGGTTACGCCTCATGTGATAAATAGACACTCAAGTTCTAATGCCCCCATTTATGTCAATAGGCAATACTTATACTATAAATTGTATAAGTAACGTGTCAGTGAAACAGATATTTAAAGCCTAGCTCACCGTTCGTTCCGGCCTCTCACTCGTATCCCACTCATCACTGTGGAGTGTTCCATTTTTGATGGCTGCCTCGGCTGCACACTTCACGCTCGGAGGGCCCCCGTCTAAAATGTGAAATTGATATTTTGTATTTGAGAACCGTACGCTGAATTATTTTGCAAGGAGTTGTTGGTGATTTTGTTTCCATTGGTTCTACGAAAAATTACCCTATTCGTACCTATTCTTAGGAATATTTTGGTTTCTTTAAAAAAAAACTAGATTTTACCTTCAATTTTTTAATGTTTTATTAAATTCAGTAACTTAAGTAGGTAGTTGATATATCTTACTGTAACAATTCATAGCGTTTTTGTTCTTGTATTGAAGTCTTTTGAATTATATTTTTAATCCGTAAATTAATATATTATTATTTGCAATGCAAACCTCGCTCTACGTGGTCTTCAAAACAATTTTTTTCTATTTAAGTATCTTGTTGGTGGTGGATTGAGTATGTCTTTACATACGTACACGTACTGCACAACCACTGCGTTCAGCTGCAACTCTGCTGAATGCTGCTTTATAGCCGGCCTAGCTCTGCTGAAGCATGTTACTGTTGTGCATTTACCTGGCGGTGGATTGAGTATGTCTGGTTGCGCTTGTTTGGGAGGCTTGAGCGTGTACGCGACCACGTACTGCCCATCTGCTGCGTTTAGCTGCAACTCTGGTGAATGTTGTTTTATAGGCGGCCTTGCGCTGGTAAAATAAAATTGCAAAATGTGTTAGATCAATATAAATAAATCAGTAATATCGGTTGTAAAAAGTGGCACTGTGGAGAAAGCTGTCTGTGATACGTCACGATTCACTAGCGTCTTCCTTATACTTAATCATCAAAAATAACATTTGGAATTAAATATAAATACAGTACCCATTGGATCACACAAACAGAAGATTGTGCTTTAAAGCGTATCCTAAGGGAGGCCTACGTCCAGCATTGGACTACGACATAGGCTTCTATTTGCGTATCCGAAATGGGGCGCTTCCAGAATCATATTTAAATCATATCGTATCAAAAAATATAGCTCACTAGCTACCTTACCTGCGGCGTTGCTTGCATAGAATAAAAACTATTCTAAATGTTAATCCATGTTACTTCTTTAAGTGTTCCAAATTTCATTACAATCGGTTCAGTACTTTATACGTGAAGAGGTAACAAACAAAGAAACACCCGAACTTTCGTATTTATAATATTAGTAAGACTTTAGATGAATATAATTGGTAACTTTTTTTACACTCGTTACGACCATTTCATTTAAGACTCGAATTTCCACCGATTATACTAGAAACGTGTTCTGTTTTTCCTGATTTTTGGGAAGGGTTTACTCAAAAACCCAGACCATTGATTAACTAACTTTTGACCTCAAGAATTGAATTGTTTTGCTACAAAATAACCTTGTTGTGATGAAACATGTTACATAATCATGTGGTAGTATCATGTCACCGTGGAACACATCCATATTTTACGGCAAGTTAAACAGAAGTCGGAAGAGTATAACCAACCGCTGTGTATGGCCTTTGTGGACTACGAAAAAGCCGTCGACTCCATCGAAACCTGGATGTTTTGGCGTCCTTGCAGCTGTGCCAAGAGGATTGGCGATATGTGGAGGTGCTGAGAAGCATCTATCAAATGACAACGATGTCTTTACAAGTACAAAACAAAACAGGATCCATCCAACTACTCCGACGTGTAAGACAGGGTGACGTTATATCCCCGAAACTTTTCACCAATTTACTGGAGGATATCTTTTAGACTCTGCAGTGGGATGGATTAGGCATCAACGTCAACGGCAAATATCTCACATATCTCCGCTTTGCCAACGATATAGTTATAACGGCTGAATCACTGCAGGATCTGTAAAAAATGCCGACCAGCCTCAATGTCGCATCGAGATGTGTTGGACTCGGGATGAACTTGGACAAGACGAAAGTCATGTTCAATCAACACATCACCTCCGAGCCGTTCTTTGTCGAAAGTATAGCCCATGAAGTTGTCCAGAAGTATGTGTACCTTGGGCAAACTTTGCAGCTGGGTAGAGACAAATTTGAGGCTGAAATCTCCAGAAGTGTGCGTGCAGCTGGGGTGGGCAGCGTTTGGGAAGTTGCGTCATATTCTGGAATCACATATGCCACAATGCCTCAAGACCAAGGTGTTCAATCAGTGCGTCCTGCCAGTCATGACCATAGAGCCGAGATGTGGAACCTGACCGTAAAATTGGCCCAGCGGTTACTCTAGTACTCCAGTATGTCACTCAGAGAGCTATGGAAAGGTCTAAGCTCGGTATCTCTGTTATAAATTAAATCCGAAATGGCTATCCGCAAAAAGGCCAAATTAACAGACATAGTCTGGAAGTGTAGGAAACTGATGTGGCAGTGGTCTGGGCATATCTGTCGTATAACCAATGTACGGTGGAGTAAGCGGGTTCTCGAGTGAAGGCCACGCTTCGGCTAGCGTAGCGTTGGACGACCTCCAGCCAGATGGACCGATGACTTAACAAAGTCGGCTGGTAGCGACTGGATGGCGAAAACGAGAGGTCGCGTGCCCTACGGCGTACCCTGGGGGACGCCTACGTCCAGCAGTGGACTGCGATAGGCTGATTTATGTATGAATGTATGTATCATGTGATAGAGACATCTTTAGGTATAAGTATGACAGACAGACATAAGATATTACAAAAAAATACTGTTAATAATACGAAATTTACACACAAAAACACACGATTGTTAAGTGTTACAAAATGACAACCACATGCATGTATTATAGGTATTAAACGTATTCTGAATCTTATCTACACTTATAAAAACAAAGGTTCTCACAGACTGACTAACTGACTCATTCATCTACGCACAGCCAAAAAGTAATTCTAGAAACATAAAATTTGGAAAGTAGTATTAAACCGCTAAGAAAGGATTTTTATAATTTTGATCTCTTCAGGGGTAAAACGTTTGTAAGATAAAATACGTAACTATTATTTTGAAAGTTGTTATTAGGTTTAATGGCTTGTTTGATTACTCGGTGTACCGACCGAAACCGCGGGTGGAAACGCTTGTGAGCTATTTTTTATGACTTATTTAATATGATATTGACATTAGAGATAAATAAATGTATCGAATTAGCTGATTTGATGATGTGATGTTAAATATTTAAGTACCTTTTTCTGCGCAAAAAGTATCCAGTAAACGCAGCGGCGCCAGAACAAAATGCGATGGTGGCCAGGATAGCCCAAAACGCCGCTTTCGAGACTCCGGCCATGAGACTTATGCTGCCATCTGGTAGAGAAAACCAAAGTTAACATAAATATTGCACCACTGGGTGATCCTCAATCATGGTTTATTTTACGGAAGGCCACCATTTTTCAATGACACAATAGAATAAATTACGGTGAAGGCACTTGCGTGAGGTGTTCTTTTTACATGGCATTAAAAGATAAGAACCTCAAACATTTAAGTGATTGCCTTATCGTTTCTGTATTTTCTACATGTAACAAATAGATTGTATTCAAACCTGTCCGCCTTTCAGGATCCTGGTACGCAAGAGCGTGGATCATGATTCGCTCCGAGGCACCCTTGTCGTTTCTCGAATGCACCGTGAGACGCAGACTGTGACCGCTACTCCACAACACTCCCGACGGCACTAGGAATAGTGCTATTCCATCTATATAAATTATATAGTTACATCTGTATTAACACATACATTATGTTGTTGATAAAACTTGACCGATATGGAATAAGAGGACGCATAGCTGGGTCCATCTTACCATAAAAACTGATGAAACCATTAAACCGTTGAAATTATAGGATTTGACTCGAAAATTACCGTGAATACTATTAAATCTGAATATACAACTAAAAACATGGTGTCCCTCAAGAAAGTGTCCTAGGCCCACTTATTTTTTTGCCTTTTATCAAGAAACTGAACAGACTTTTATATGCATATACATAAGAAAGTTTAGTTGATTCACATTTATTCAGAACTTACCAGTCTCATTTGCCGTCACGTTGAACCTTACAACCCCAGTGTGAGAGTCCACAGCTTCTAGCACGACCAGTTGTGGAAGACCACCGTCATAACCTGCCACGCAACGCACCACCAGATAATCCACGGGATCATCTTTTCTGGTGTTTTCTACCCAGTTTGAGCCGTTGCTGGCTGACACTGAGCAGTTCCGTGGTGGTGACGGCCGAGCTGAAGGAATGAAATATTGGTCTTAATTATTTCATAAAAGCATTCAATAAGATAAGGAAATACCTTTTATGAAACATAATTTTTGTCTCGAAAGTGAAGAATCATTTGGGGGATAGCTGATATAAATAGCTTAAACTCTAGGATTTTATCGGGTGGAATTGTACTAGTGACCGATACTGAAAACAGGGGACGGCCTGGTGATAAGGAACACCTGTTCCCTAAAGAGTGGGTTGGGGTCTTCATGGGTTGAAATATGACAAAAAAATATTGAGCCATATAATAACTCAAATTAGCTGTTCAGCTATTTTGTAATGAAGGTACATTTCTTTTTTCATATTTCTATCTATGCTTCTTGGGAAAAGTTGTTCATTATCACGAGCTCGTCTTGACTTTTTGTTACTGGTCACTAGTAAAATTTCATCCTATATTTTAATATGTTCATGCTACTATTGCAAAAATATGTAAAACCAACTTACCAGCAGGAACAATCTGGAACACGCAAGGCTGCGACTGTCCCCCCACGGAATTTGTGCCTTTACAGCTCAAGGCACCGTAGTCTCTTTCGCTCGCTGGGTTATACCGAAGCTCGCTGATGCTGCCATTTATGGTTTCTAAACACAAAGTAAAGTTTTATTAGTAATCACTAATCAGGAAAGAAGTGGTAAGCATTTATTTGTGCAGAAGGTACTGAAGGTTTGGGGTGGTATGGGATCTACCTCCTAGCGGTCCACCCCGGGCAACGGCAACACAGGCTTGCCTGTGGATAAGTCCGGCTGAACGATCCCACCAAGCGGTGGAAGGCTCCGTAAGGGGCCGCCTGGCTCGCGACCACTATCCATAAATAAACATAATCATAACATAATAAAAAAAAACATAATCATAGGTGTTTAGGTGTGTTTTGAGGTAGTATTAAAATTACTGCTACAAAACTAATACCAAGACCGCTAATAAAGGATTTTTATTGTATACCACACGTACTCACATAGCAACTCGTTACCAAAAATGTTGCAGAGAATTTTATTAACCCATCTAACATCACGTTTTTTATTCTTTTTTTGTCGAAAAAACCATTATCATGTCCATGTAGCCTCGAAACAAACCCATTTAAATTAAATGGCAGGTAGTGGATAAAGTGGGATTGGAGGGTTCGTTTTATTTTACGAGTACATCCTACATATCGGATACTGTTTTACAGCGGCAATATACTTTGGATAGCTTCGTTCAGAACTGAACTTTAAATGGCTCTATATCCATAACTCTGTAGCTGAAGTCGATGCACTCCACTCCACCAGTAGAAACGTAGAAAGTATTACTAGAATTTTATTCGGACTCTACAAATTTCAAGTTATTTGATAAAGTGACCTTTCTAACTGTAGTGGACGTGGAAAAATAGTGGTCTTGCACAAACTTTCTTGCTAGCTCGTGAGAGGGTCACTCATCAAGTATTGTTGTGCACTCTGAAGTGGAGCTTTACTATCTTTTCCCATTGGTTTCGAACAGCCGTTAATACATTCACATAAACATTACACTTGACGATCCCACCGAAAAACACCTCGAATACGAAATCAGGCTGTATTTGATTTATAAAATAAATTTAAATACAATTCATTTGCCAGTTAGTAAGATAATGAATTCCTACTTAGTAAATTTTACGTTCTGAACAACTTGGTCATCTAAGGGTACGTTCACATGATTTGTATTGTATGGTTTCGTTACCATTGGCCACTGTATCTTTAATTTGATTTGTCAGACTGACAAAGTAAATAGTATGACAGCGAAGCGGAGTGAGGCTGACTGCAGACGCAATATATCAAAATTGTCTAAAACACTTTAAATTTTATACATAAAGTTTACATAAAGTTTACTACGATTTAAGTTATAGTTCTCATGGTAAAATCAAAGATATAAAAAAAAATTTACTTCGCATATTTTGAACATTAAATGAGAAAAGAAATATTTTTGAAATTTCTTATTTTTTTAACTACCCATGCAACTTGGTAATTGTTTGCAGACTCTGCGGACCGAATGACAAATCCGTGTAAATTGTTTTATTGAAATAACTACGTGTAGAACTAATTGTCTTAAAGCCTTCCTAACATTCATACAAACCTACTTACTTCAATATAAATAGGCGAGCTGATTAGTTTTGCCTCAGTCGTAACTCAAAAATCAATATGAAGGTACATTTTGGTGAGTAAAGACTAACTTTGAAATTATATTGACATTTTGTTTTATAATTGTAAATTTGCATGTTACGATTTACGTGACTGAAAATTTAGAACTTTAATTTTAAACCTATCATCTGTTATACAATTTTCTTTGCAAATAAACGTATGAATATATATACAATTTTCATACAATAATGTTATAATTGTCTTAAACAGTTTTGAACTTTCGCGGTTACACATAATGACTCAAAATACTAAAACGGGGTTCCTACCGCGATAATTGTTTTTATTCTCCAATATTTCGGCTGTTGTATGTGCCATGATTATCAGTTGTGCCGTGATCATGGTCCATGCAATTGGACCGAAATATTGGAGAATTCTATAAAAACAAGTATCGCGGTAAGAACATCGTTTTAGTATTATGAGCCATTTAAATTGTCGCTGCCAATTTATACTATGACCCGAATTCTATGCTACGGTATAACAGCGATGCAACTATCCTAATTATAATATACGGTATGTACGGTCGGTTGAACCACATATAAAGAAACCAGGGGTATTTCAAAAACACTGGTATAATTGTAAAAAATTGCAAAATTGTCTATTGCAGGCAGCATTCTGATCTGCGACTCTCACTGTCAGTACTAACGACGCCTCATCAATCTGGGCTACCGCGGCGCGGCTAAA
This sequence comes from Tuta absoluta, assembly GCA_027580185.1. Taxonomy (NCBI): domain Eukaryota; kingdom Metazoa; phylum Arthropoda; class Insecta; order Lepidoptera; family Gelechiidae; genus Tuta; species Tuta absoluta. The sequence continues at coordinate 2,335,148 of JAQAHW010000052.1, forward strand.
GCGTTGCCTGCAAAATTGCGAAGCATGGCTCCATCTACTGGGATAATTTTGCAACTCAGTCCTAGCGACTAAATAATTCTTTGCATATTGAATGTAGCCGAAGTGATGAAGTCCGCATTAATTAGTTACCCTTATTGAACATTTCTCATGCTAGTAATTATTTTTGTCGCTAGCAATAATTGTTTATGGCATGAATATGTACTATACCTAGTTGGAAATGACTTCTTTTATGAGATAACATTATTGTGATATTTTAACAGAGGACAATTTTATTATAATTCAGTTTGATTGGAGTACCCCTGATAATATGCTACATACAAGCGTTTGTTACATATAATTTTTATGAAGTACAGACTCTCGCAAAAAATATAGTCATTCATTAGGACCTACTTATAACCGGCTTTACTTCAAAAGAAGATGTTCATATTTCGAATCGTATATTTTTGTACGTTTCATTTCATTCAAATATTTGTGCTCTTGGTTTTATATTTATTTTTTCATTCCAGTGTTCTCTCTGTTCTTCATTCTGGCGGCAACGCTTGTAGCTGTGACGACAGCACAAATATCAGTAGATGGCAATCCACCTAAGAGACCGTGTATTGGCGCATTTAAGGGAGACCCAAGATGTGCACCACCAGGAAAATAGTACGTCGTCATTCTGTTACACGCAGCCTAGCATCAGTTCACTTAGCCTATAAATATGAAAATGTAATTTTGTATGACAAAATGAGAATATAAAATTTTTGAAAAATTCAAAAAAAATATTTTATTTTGCAATAACGAATTAAAAAAACAATCCATTGTTACCACCACGCCGAAAAGATAAAAACACTACAAATAAAAAGGGGACTTTTAATCAATTGTAAAAATGTTACCGACCATTTAGATTCCAAGAGACTATCTTTGGATTATGACTATGTCTACTATCAAGGGAGATTTAACATGGAATTAGACTAATGTTCTCATTACTGTGAAATGCACACACACATACACACATATCACGCCTATAATCCCTTGCGGGGCAGGCAGAGCATAAACGGCCGCATAATACGGACATTTACGCCACGTCTGACAAACATTTGAGGGTCATCCAGAAAATTGTGTATCGCTATAGTGACAGGTTGTCAGCCCATCGCCTAAATTTACAATACACACCCTCGAGTCCCTTAGTCACCTCACACGACTCCCACGGGCAAGAAATGGGGTGATGCTATTCTGAGCCGGCATCACACGGCAGTGAAAGCTATTTTTAATATTATCAAAATACAAAGAGTCGATGTAAGTTCCATACCATACCATATACTATTATGTCATCATTTTTGAAAACTTCTGTATAAACTTTATTATTCAATTAAATAATATTTTTATCATAATATTCCATTTTATTCCTTCCAATAAATTACATACCTAAAGTGCATAAAATGCGGTGTGACAAAGATTTTTTTAGGCACTAAGGTAATAATCATCAGTATTTCTAAGATAAAAAATGATGATGTCGCTCTCGTCATATTGTTTATCTACACTCGTCTCATAATGTTCGAATTATGAATTCGAAAACAGATGCATAATGACCTACTTTATGCATTCTGCCTATAAAAACTAGGGTTTACTATAAATTACAGAAGCGTAATGACTTAATGAGAAAACTCTTAATACGATAAAGTTTAGAAATGAAACGAAGTTTTTTTTTTGCATTACCTACTCAAATCGCTATCTTCCGCCGCACCTGACAGTTGTTGTTGTACGGTAATATTTAGGATGTTGTTCAGTTGTTTTAATAGGTTTGTGTTCTGTTGTTGTTGAGATGTTGTTCAGATGTTGTTCAGTTGTTGTTCAGATGTTGACTAGTTGTTGTTGAGATGTTGTTCAGTGTTGTTCAGTTGTTGTTCAGTTGTTTACTTATTTGCTGTTGAGACTCGACATCTAAACATCTGTTAGTAAAGAATCTTCAAAAATTCATATCAACCCATATTACGTTCTCGTATTGAATTTGACCATGTATCGGGCCTTGCAATCGCTGGTGGGGACGTTTGGAAAAGTGTTCAACTGAGTTAATTTTTTAGAGTGTAGATAAAATAGTGTATGCAACTGCATATAATTAGGCATTAGAATGCTCGTGTCAATCTCACTCGCATTCTAATGACCCCCATTATATGACAGTTGCATAAACTACTATTGTAGATACTCAAGCGACAATTTATTTTAAAACACAGTGGGTACCTGTGGTGGGTACCAGGTACTTACTAAGCGACACAAGTGTTTTAATTCAAGCCAAACCAAGCTCAAATAACGTACTATAATTTGCTGATTCTGAAAAGGTACGCATAATTTACTCCATTGAATGAAACTAAGTGTTGATATCAGAAAAATATATTTAGGATGCCTACATACGTGACTGTAACGCTATCAATGCTATCATATAATATTTAATATACGTTACTGTGCTAGTGTGCTCGTTTTAATTGATTTTTGATGGTTTTGAATTAACTTTTAGCGGAATAATATTTTTTACATACATACACCTAACACGACTATTATTCCTTGCGGGGTAGGCAGAGCGTAAACGGCCATTTACGCCACTTCTGACAAATATTTGAGAGTCATTAGAAAAATTGTGTTTCGCAGGTTGTCAGCCCATCGCCTAAAATTGCAATACACACTCTCGAGTCTCTTAGGCGCTTTTACGACTCCCATGGAAAAGAAATCGGGATGTGCTATTCTTAGCCAGCATCACACCGCATTTTAATTGCCTGGAAATGCTAAGACTGACATGTACATTTATGTATTTTAATAATTGGTATTAGTGTAGGTGTTTTAATAATTCTAATGAAAATGAAAATGAAATAACTTTATTTAATGTAGGATAGTATTATCACTTATTGACGTCATGCTCGGTCATTGTAAAAAAAAGCAATATGCATAACGCAATTTTCTTTTATTTTATAAGTATTGTCCTAATAGAAAACCGGCTCGGGCGGGATAAAAAATAAAAATAAAGGCACTGCCTCGGGGCTGGCCAGGTTAATTACACAGCACGTAACATTTGTAAACGACATTTGTTTTAAATTTTTGTCAAGATTTCCAAAGCGTGTTAATTACATGCGTATAATTAACCGGACCCCCTGAACAGGAAAAACCCCCTTATAATTTCGCTTTTAATAAATTTGATGACATGTAAATGTAAATGTATTATTGTACTACTTTTCTTTTGAATGTGATAATTTACAACCTTGTAATTAATGTATGGACTTTGTCTAAAATAAAAGATTTTTAATAAATTTAATTACTTAAATATATTATGTAAAAAATATTTTTTATGTATATTTTTTAAATAATAAGTGCGAGTCGGACTAATGGACTGGCGGAAATATGGCATCAAAATCACGTTTGTTGTATGGGAGCCCTCGTTAATATTAATTTGATACTGGTTTTTAGTATTTGTTTTTTTGGCAGTACCAGCAATACATGTTATGTGAAACTTTCAGCGATATTGACTATTACCCCCGTTCATGAAATACAGTTGCCAAACCATTATAATTACATTATAGTATATAAAAAAATATATAGGATGCCCTCTTTATTTTTTATTTTATTCAAATTTATAAGAAAGAGAACGGGTTCTTTATTTGCAATAGGAGCCCTCCCAGAGTAAGTACTTATACCAAATGACGAAGTACACGAAAGTAATATAAAGTAATATGGGTACGTTCAAGGTCTTCTTGTATTCAGATGTTTCTTAATATTCAATAGGAAACCGTGAAGAAAACTATGTAACACATTATTAGTATTTTGTTATTCAAACTGACGCAACCTGTTGCCTAGTGAAGTTGTAACATTACAATTTATTTTAGACTGTGCTGATATTGTAATTCTATTCTCATTCCATTTTAATTTCAGTCATAATGAGTACCTGTCGTTTTTATTAGGTGTTTAATGTTTGATAAAAATATGTTTCATTTAACTTTCTTTGATATACCAACACAAAATCGTTTCATATAATGTGACAGTTAATGTTATACATTTTTTCAATGAATAACATCGTATTATGTTATTTCACACGTAACAATTTATTGAATATCATTATTTTTATTACTATTTTAAAAATTTTATAATAATAACTTGTTAAAATGCTTACATAATCTAATTATTAGTTTGTTTAATGCCTTTGCTTTGCAGAATTTGTAGCGTAAATCATTTTCTTTTCTGTTGATACAAGCAAACAGGCATGTATACGTGTGTTAATGCAAACAGGCAATCATGCAGGCAAACAGCAAGCAGGCAAGGCTACCATATCAACCCAATACAACCGAACCTACCAAAAAAGGGGCGATTAGCTTTTTTTACTGCCGGAGGCTTTGCCCCCGAGCCTCACTTAGTAAGAGGCTGTGCTTCCCCATCCGCCTGCCAGCTTGCGTACAGGCATGTACATGCATGGAAGCAAACAGTTGGTGTGCAGACATGGAAACAAGGACAAGCAGTCATGCATACGTGCCAACCTAACCCACAGGCACGTCGGAAGCGAGCGTGTTATTTAAACTCAGAAGGTTCCAAACTCCCCTGCTTGCTGCGTTCGCACCCATTTTCCTTGGATACGCTTTTATAATATAACTCCAAATAAAAAATGACTCGATCATATCAAAAATGCATTACTTGTACATCATTCATAAATAAGTTTATGCGGTGTCTTATTAACTGATGATATTTACTAATAGTATAATATGAAAAAATATTACATTAAATGTAACTTTTTAATAATCATTAACCAAAGTAAATTTGTAGGAGCTGAGTATGATGACAAGTAACGTTATGTCTTTTTAACGTTAGGACAGAAAATATATGATCTGTTTTTATAAAAAACGTTAAGCACATGTTTTGAGGCAATGTCTTGAACAAGGCATTTTGAAATTAACCCGTTATGCATCGGAGGAGAAATAGTACGTTGTAGAAAAAAAATCTTACATTGTCATCTGATATTTATATCTACAAAACCTAATGTCACGTTTACACTATGCACCTGCTCCTGCTCCTGCTGCTACCGCGAATATTGCTTAAAATACTTCCGCAGAAGTATTAACGCGAGTGAGTGTTCTCGCACCAGTACGAGTGAACGAGATAGAAATATTCCACTCGCGCTTGTAGGTATTACAGCTCCTTATACTAGCGCCCAAAAAACCGACAATCAAGAGACCACGGGAAGTGGCAGCGGCATGACGAGTAACCTGTTTACATGCTCGCGCTTCCCACTTCCCTTACTATTTCTATGCCCATAGCTTGAATCCATATACCTCATCAAATTACGAGATAGATCACTCTCTCAGAAAAGAGACTTATCAGTAGTAAATAATTAAAAGTATTTCAAAACATAAAGATGAACCAATGAAGTTTGTACAAATGGTCCATAGGTCCACAAATTAAGCGATAGTTGAATCAACTGTATCTACTTTTTGTAACGTGGGTTTAGGCGATTTTTTAAATTTTCCTGATTCTGATTCTGGCGTCAACGCTCGAAACTGTGACAAGTGTGAAAGGCACAAGAAACAATAGATCGTCGGGGTAAGCCACCGCCGAGGCCATGTGTAGGTGTTGAACATAGAGGTCCAGGAGACGATATCACATACTACAGCTTACGCGTCGCTCAGAAAGGTCTATCGACTGTTGTGCAATCAGTAAGTAAGTAAACACTTTGTTGCACATTTAAAACACAAATACGTTACAGAAAAACTCTAAATTTAAACCAACGACCTCACCAACGCAACGCTCATTACGACTGCGTGTCAAAACTACAATTAATAAAAAATGCCGGAAGGAAAACATACAGATCAAGAAATACATTTACAATACCTACGCAAAAAACAATGAAACTAATCATTCGTCACTTTTTAAATACAAAGCTAATTGAACAAAAAAAGCATTTAATGTTATAAGGGACAAGTTTAGTGTGAAGGTAGGTTTATTTAATAAAATATTTCTTTTTTTACCTTTATTTTTCATCGTTTTTTATTTATGCATTTTTATTTTACCATGCCTGGTTCTACTCGGTGTATAGTAGGCAGAATAAAAAGCAGTGTACCATCCGTTGCAGTTTTCCTTATTCTACTGGTTGATACATTTTATTTGTCATGATTTCAAAATTCGACCGTCACGTAACAGAACTCATTTTTCATATCTGGTACAGTATGTCTATAAATACATATAATTATCGCTGGTGTTAACCCAAAATAGGATGTTGTAGTCTGTTACATCCTCATGTATTAAATGTGTAAATCCTAGCATCAGTTTATTTATCTCGTGTATTTCTAAATCCATATTTTTTCAGGGAATTGGAAAATACAAAAAAGTAATTAGGTACGGGAAAATGTTTAAAAAAAAACAAGCCATTGTCACCACCTCATTAAATTACTTGATAAGACCACTTCTCTCAACTAGAGACATATCGGTTGTAAAAATTTTGCAAACAGATAATTTTAAACGAGATAAATTACCAATTAACTATTAACATGTACCAATGAAATACGTACATAGATCTACAAATAAAACGAGAGTCGACTTAACTGTATCTACATTTTGTAACGTGGTTCAAGGCAAATGTTAATTATGTAATGTTTTTGAAATTAAGACAAAAATACAGGTACTAACGTATTACTTCTTCATGTAACCTTTTTTCTAATGTTATCTACTCTGAAGCCGAAACCAACCAGCCGGACGGAACCAATTTCAATTTTAGTAAGCTTGTTAGCATGATAAACATGTGAAAATGTAACTAATATGCACCTGTGTGTCCATATTTAAATTCTCTATGATTCTAGTGACAATATACAACTAGTGTTTTGGTATCTTTCAGACATTTGTTCACGAGTGCATAAAATTAACTTTCTGCAATATAAATACAAGACCAGATAGATTGCTTTAGTTGCAACTAAGAAACCAACATGAAAATCACTTTTGGTAAGTAGAAACTTAATTTAATTTAAGTAAAATAAAACTTTTGAGCAAGCAAAATAGGAATAATATAAATCAATGTTATCTTTTACTATTTTACGAGTGATGGGATGGGGCAAGATTTGGTACATATTTATTTTGACTTTAATATTTATGGTCAATGTGTAATATTACAATCAATAAAAAGCAAAAATAACCAAGAAATGTATATATTTTTTCTAGTATTCTCCTTATTCGTGATCCTGGCAGCGATGCTCGGAGCTGCAACAGCTCAAATATCAACACAAGCAAAGGAGTCGACGCCCCCTGGTAAACGTTGCGCCCCAAAAGAAGGGCCATGCTGAAATGTGTCCTCCTGGATGCTGGTAAATATAAAACAATGTTTTTATTTTTGAAGATGATGATAACGATATCATTGTAGCCGCTGCTGCAACCATTGCGAGTTGAGCACACTCCAAACAAGCTCTTCAAGCAACCGACGCCCCGCGGATTTCCCTTACTTGTTCCCTATTATGGGAACAACCGGCATGTACCGGGAAAAATTAGTTCGGTCGGTACTTCCCAAAACTACTCCAAAGCCGAATCACGCCCTTGGAGGCTGGTTGTTTGAACAACCACACAAATTTCTCCGGGTGAGCTCCTGCTCTTCACCAAACATTCAGGTGTAGGTATTGAAGCCCCGTGGCTAAAATCGAATCGTCCGGGTAAAAAAGAATCAGTTCAAAACTTTTATAGAGACGAAATTAATTCAAGCCAGTTTAATTTAAACTAATTGTAATTTCAATGTCACTATGGCGATACACAATTTTCCGGGTGACCCTCAAATGTTTGTCAGACGTGGCGTAAATGTCCGTTTTATGCGGCCATTTATGCTCTGCCTACCCCGCAAGGGATTATAGGCGTGATATGTGTATGTATGTATGTATGTAATTTCAATGGCAGGGTAGTCAATTATGGTTCACTTTTTGTTTTTCAGATATTGCCGACCTGGAGCAAGTTTAATTTTTTTGGAACTAAACGTTTTGAATGGGCATGTCTTAAATAAAATATAACTTATAAGTGTTTTTAATTTGTATTATTTGGTACCCATAATGCACCGTTATTCCGTCTAATTTATCAACATAAAACAGAAACAAAATAAATGCAATCTCATATTCATCCGCAAAATATATTGTTGAACATAGGCCTTCCCCAGGCGCCTCCATAGACCACGATGAAGGCCGGCTCGACTGCATACAACGGATGCAACGGGCAAGTCTGAAGTTGGTGGAAGGCCGACTTACGCTACGTGAAGCGTGGCCGACTTCACTATGAGTTCGGAAATGTATTAAGCAATAAAAAAACCGGCCACATGCGAGTCAGAAAGTTAGTTCGACTCATCCACCGAGGGTTCCAGTACATGCACATCAAGCCCTTTCATATGATACCCCACTTGAACTACTAGCCTTCACCCTGAACTTCTACTTCAAAACGAAGTTATTTGTACAATTGCATAGATTTTTGTCCTCGGAAAGTTAGTACTAATTGATTGTAATTACCTGAACAGCATTAGAACACGCGTTTTTACATGTTTTTTGACGTTTTTAATGGTTTTAAACTCTATGTCTCAATGAGTTCTCAAGAAAAAGGTCGTAACAGACGGAAAGACGGACGAACAACAAAATGATTCTGCGTTCCGTTTATAGGGTTCTGAACCTCAAATAAAAAAAACTACCGCTTATAGACTCACTCTTATTGTGTGTTTGTCCGTTTGTCACGACCCTTTATCTCGAGAACTCGAAACTAAAACCAAATATCCAAATGAATGAAACTCATATACTCAATTCTACAACGGCTTGTAGTTGTAAGAAAATCAAGCTTTTTAACTTAACTTTAAAAATTGGTATGGCCGTTTATGCTGTAAAAACAGGTGTATTAAATCCTCTCAAGGGAAGATCAACCCTATGTGGGTTCATCCCGTGGATTAAGTTCTATGAAAATTGGCAAGTACCTTTGCTATGAAGTAAAAAGATTTGTTATACATGTGATTTTTAGAAAGCCTAAGAAGCACAAAATAAAATTATAACATGAAGGCTAGTAGTTCAATTCAAGTGGAGTATCATTATGAAAGGGCTTGTTGTGCATGTAACGGAACCATCGATGGGCAAGTTTGACTCGTACTTGGCCATTATCTTCCTTTGGGGGTACGGAATCCTTCTTTCTTTCTTTTATATATACATCTTCAATATACTACACATATACACATCAGTTATATACATCAGTTATGTAACTCCACTATACTTCCTCATTCGCTCTCAATACTTACTCACTCTGCTAAAAATAACCCATTCTCATTGTCAGCCTTACATTTAGGTCTACAATGTCAAAAACAGACAAAGGCTAGTTACATGGCCACATAAGATTTGTGTCAACATCTATGTGTGTGTATGTGTGTTTAAATAACATTTTCGGTAAATAATGAAAATAAAATTTAAGCCATAAGATTTCTCTGTTTCAACCGATTTGCCACTTCACGCTGTAATTATTTTTCGTTACATGAGATTCTCCAAACCATAAAATAGTATATATTGCCATTTTTATATTATGGCAGAATAAGGATTACTTCCGAAATTCTACGAATCTAGTCAAAAGCAAGAATATGGCATAATCGTAGACTTCATTCTAACATATTCCTAAACAAATCCAAAAGTTCTAAACGGGCGTAGAAAAATGGCAAACCGAAGTTACAAATTAAAACTTTTCCAATCAAATATCTTCATGACTATTAATGAGTTCACTGATTTTGAGCTATGGTAGGTATTTTCTTGTTTTTTAAACAAATAAACAATAACTTGCATAGAAAATAAGTCATTGAATATTACATTGTTATAAAGATACATTTTACGCATTGATCCCTAAATTGAAGTCGATAGTAAATTATGAGCGTATAGTTGTAATGAAAGTTTCCAGATGGGTTGATTTATTTCGATGTATGTTCCTGACTAAATCTTCAGAAACTAGGTACGGAAAATTATTTCAATTTGCAAACAAATAACAGACGTAAAGTTTTTTATGTTTTTGTATATAGGGGTAGATAAATCGTACCCAAAGAATACTTTTTAATAAAAATATTTTTTTTTACTCCAAGCATACTAAATAATAGAAAGCAGCACCCAAAAATCCATTACGGTTTGTGAAAGACCTGCGCACGAGTCATGAGTTTTCGAAATTCATAGCGGAGGCGGCCACGCTTTGCGCAACGTGGGCCGACGATCTCCCAAGGGTTGAATGCACCCGTTGGATGTCAGTTTGAATTAATGTTACGGTCTGTGGAGGCTACTGGAGAAGTTCAGCAATAGATTTTGATGCTTCTAATGATATTGCGTACGTTAATTTATTTTTTTATATTTGTTTCGTACGTTATGTTACGTTGCTGTAGTCTTCTACGGAATAATGGTGTATTATGGGTAATAATACTAATTAACAACAATCTTGAATTATATTTATTATAAAACATGCCCATCCCAAACTTTCAGTATCGACTATAAACTTCCATCAGGTCTTCAGCGAAATCTGAAATAAAATTGTAATACATAATCAGCCACGGTATTTGTACGCATTTAAATCAAACTGGCTTGAGTAAATTATGTCTCAAAATAAGGCTGGAACCTCAAAAAATTAAAATAAAGTTAATATATACCAGCATCCAGGAGAACACATTTCAGCAACCTAATTCCGATGGGGAGCATCGTTTACCAGGGGGCGTCGGCTGCTTTGCTTGGGTTGATATTTGAGCTGTTGCAGCTCCGAGCATCGCTGCCAGGATCGCGAATAGGGAGAATACTAAAATAATAAATATATATTATATTTCCTGGTTATTTTTCTTATACATAAATATAACATCTCCCAAATCTTGCCAAGACTAAACTCATTAGCAAACCCTACACTCACAATTATAAAAAATAAACTTTGTTTGATCGAAAGTTTTAATTTTAATAGAATTAATAAAATAAAATTGAGTTTGTACTCACCAAAAGTGATTTTCATGATGATTTCTTAGTTTCAACTGAAGCAATCTGTCTGGTCGTATATTTATATTGCAAAAGTTAATTTTATGCTCTTGAAGAACTAATGTTTAAAAGAAACTAAAACATTAGTTGCACTTTGTTACTAAATTGAATATTAGAATTTAAACACACAAGTACCATTAGTAACATTGTCACAGGCTTATTATGCTAACAACCATTCTAAAGTAGACATTGGCTACTTCTGGCTAGTTGGTTTCGGTTTCCAAGTGAATATAATTAAATTAGAATAAATATGAGGAACATATTTACATATTCTATATTTTGACTTTATTTCACATACACTATACAAAAAACATTTTTCTTAAGCCCCTTGACAAAATATATAGATACAGGGAAGCCATAACTAACCAGACAGTCGAAACTAATTTATATTTACAATGGCTGTTAGCATGATAAATCTTAATTTTTTTTACTAATGTGTACGTGTATGTTCATATTCAAATACTGTTTTTTAATGATAATGTACAACTATTGTTATAGTATCTTTCAGACATTTGTTATTGAGAACAAAAAAAATATTTTTTTTGCTATATAAATACAAGATCAGACATATTACTTTAGTTGAAACTAAGAAATCAATATGAAAATCACTTTTGGTAAGTAAAAACTTAATTATATTTTAATAAAATTATGACTTTTTAGCAACCACAGTTTAGAAGATAATTTAATGATATTTCTTATAATATTATTAAGAGAGTTAAGTTTGCTCATAGCTTTTATCTAGGTAAAATTTGGAATCTATTTATTTGGTCTATAGCATTTATGATTAAATCAATTCAAACCAAAAATATCCAGGAAATATTATATATTGTATGGAAATATAATATATTTTAAGTTTTAAATAACCCCAAAAATATGATATTATCACTATAAAACAATTTTAAACGTATTTAAGGTGTGTATATTTTGGATTTTACAATATGATATAATTTTTTTTTATTCTAGTATTCTCTCTATTCGTGATCCTGGCAGCGATGCTCGGAGCTGCAACAGCCCAACAGCCGTCGCATTCTGGTAAACGATGCTCCCCATCTGATCCATCATGCTGAATTGGACCTCCTAGATGATGGTATATATAAAAATCATTATTTAGTATTTTGAGATTTACCTCCTTTTAAGACGTAATCAAATCAAGCTAGTTTGATTCAAATGAGTTGCGAACTCTGTGGATGAGTATATAAATAATGATTTACCATTTCTCTTTTTAGATTTCGCTGACGACCTGATGCAAGTTTAGAATTTGTTCTTAACGTTTTAGATGGGCATGTTTTGTAATAAATATAATTCATAATTGTTGTTAATTTGTATTATTACCCATAATTGACCGTTATTCCGTAGAAGACATCAACGTAATATAACATACGAAACAATAAAAAAAAATAACGTACGCATATTTCTTATAATCATCATCACTGAACTTAGGCCTGCTCCAGTCGCCTCCACAGTCCGTTTAACTTTAGTTCAAACCGAGATTCAACGGGTGCATTCAATCCTTGCAAGATCGTTGGTCCTCTTGACAGAAGACCGACCCACGCTGCGCAAAGCGTGGCCGCCTCAGAATTCCAGAAACTCATGACTCGTGCGTAAGTTTCTCACCAACTGTAATGGATTTTTCGATATTGTTAACTATTACTTAGTTTGCCAGGAGTAAATAAAAACGTTTTTTTATTAGAAAATATAGTGGCAGTACGATCTACCGGCCAACTCTCCCTTTTATTCAAAAACAAGAGAGAACTATACGTGTGTTATTATTTGTTTGCAAAATAATCAATTTTCAGTAGTTGAATTAAAACAGGAACATAAATCTAAATAAATAAACTCATCTGGAAACTTTTATTACACCTATGCGCCTATTATTTATTATCAACATTCAGTTTAGAAACCACTTCGTAAAATTATTCAGAAATCAGTGAACTTAAGAAAATGTTCATCACGATATTTTATTGGAAGAGTGTAAGTTTTCAACATCAGTTTAGAGATGGTAAAATAAGTCTACGATTATGCCAAATTCCGGCTTTTATCAAAATGTCTAGGATAACGGGAGAATCCTTATTTCTGCCATAGCGACATATATTAAGATAGCAATAAATACTTTTGCTGATGTATTGGAGCCACCTGAAAATTGGGACTCCCGTGTAACAAAAATGTATTTTATATTTTTTGGCGTTAAATAGTAAATTAGTTGTGACAGGGAAATCTTATCGCTTAAATTATTTTTTTGTTATTTAGCCAAAATGTTATTTACTACTCGGGAAACATTTTCGACACATAATGTTATGTGGCTATTTGACTAGCTTTGAACACCTTCAAATAATAATAATTGTCTGTTTAAGACATTGAAGACCTAAAACTTATAAAACTGACGATTAGGATGGTTTTTTTTTTAGCAGACTGAGTACGTATTGATACTGAGGTTTTGAGTAATTTATAAATAACACAGTATATTTTATAACATGTAATATTTTTATCATTTCTAAATATTTTCCATTACATTTTAAACACTTTTTCATCCATTCGAACCATTTTAAAAACATAATGACCATTGCCCTGAAAGCATGTTTTTAACGTATACGTTGAAAGCTAGCACGGCCTCTTTTGGCTCCATAAATGTCATTCCTCTCATCGTTACCTTTTTTTTAACACACTGGGTAAACAAATGGTGGTCTACCAATCTGCATTTACTGTATATCTTACTATATATCTATGTACATCTTTGTATACGTTCAAAATGTTCGTAATCTACAAATTCGATCGTCCCATTACAACTTTACATGTGATCGATAAAAATTTTAAAAAATATGTCAGTCAGCAAATACTTACATAATTACTACCAAGAGTACAAGGTCATATCGCAAAATCAGTACGGTTTCCAACCAAAAAAGAACACTTCCTTGTTACTGTCTGCATTCACGGATGAAGTAAATAAATGTCTTGATAATAAACAGCACGTTTTGCTTATATTTATCGATCACAGTAATGCGTTCGATACACTAAAACATACGTTGCTACAAAAAGTAGAAGACACCGGAATACGGGAGTCTCTGTTGGATTGGTGTAAAAACTATATGTCAAACAGAGTGTACTAAGTTAAAATAGGAATGACATGTAGCGATTTTGTGGATGTTACGGAAGGTACAGCTCAAGGATCAGTTCTTGGACCCCTTTACTATTTTGCCTACGTAAATGATATGTGTGATGTGATGTGATGTCGGCTTAGAATAGCATCACTCCATTTCTTACCCGTGGGAGTCGTAAGAGGCGACGAAGGGACTCGAGGGTGTGTATAGCAATTCTAGGCGATGGGCTGACAACCTGTCACTATGGCGATACACAATTTTCCGAATGACCCTCAAACGTTTGTCAGACGTGGCGTAAATGTCCGTTTTTTCGGCCGTTTATGCTCTGCCTACCCCGCAAGGGATAAAGGCGTGATATATGTATGTATGTATGTATGTAAATGATATGAACAACTGCATATTATCTAATTGTGAAATTTATCAATACGCCGACGATGCCTGCATAATAGCTTCAGATAATATCAATCAACTTTATTCATGAACTGTAATACACGTGATGTTTCTCGATGACTTGATTAAGCGTGTGTAAATGGTCAGTTGTGGAAAGGCCTGGTCTAAAACCAGCTTGTTCAGGAGGTTGATGTTGATCTAGCAGCCCAGAAATACGACGTTCTATTACTTTTATAAATGTTTGATACAAATGGGAAATTAAGCTTATTGGTCGGTAATTATTTATATCAGATTTGTCAGGACAATGTTGGAATGGCAAAAAGTTTTTGAAAATTTACCGGTTTTTAAAATTTGTGATATAAGGAATTAATATAGGTTTTCCGATTTTTAATGCAGCTGTTGTAATACCGTCTGCTCCAGGGTTCTTAGAGTATTTCATTCGTTTAAGTGTTTGGTATACCTCATCGTAACAAATTGGAGCAATAGTGTCATCAAATTGGTAAGATGTGATATCCAAACTTGTAGTATTGGGATCGGAGTAGAGGTTCTTGTAAAACTTGGTACTAATTTCTATAATATTTTTTCTGTATCCTTGTTTAATTCCTGAGCTGTCTTTAAAGCAAGTGATCCAGCTTTTTCCTCTTCCTGTTTTACTTGTTTGGCTGTTCTTAACGATAAATTTTGTTCTAGTGCTATTTGGATTAATTTGTGGTTATGAATTCTGATGTCTGTCCTTTTCTGTCTAGAATTCTAAAATCATCTTTGTTTATGTTGTTTCTGTAGTTTAATCTGTGACTAATAATTTTAAGAGTCTCGTTGGATAATTTACTGTTCTTACTTCTCTTTTGATTAATTTTATTGGTTGCCCTTTTGATACAATTTTCCAATAACTGAAATTGCTGTTGTATGTCACCAGTTTCTTCTTTAGTTTCTAAAAGTGAAAAAGAATTTTGCAGTTCCAGATTAAATTGATCGCAATTTGCTATTAAATCTTCTTTACTAATCCTTTTCATTTTATTCCCTACAAATTTCAGTCGCCGTATCCTATTATCAAAGTATAAGTTTTGTTCTTAGAGGTCTGTGGTCGGAACTGAATTTTATTTTGTTAATGGTGGCTACGTCTTTTAATGCTGCGATATTTGACGAGAGCACGAAATCAATCTTGTTTTTAGTTATTCCGTTAGGTGATATTCAAGACCATCTCCTACTAGACCTTTTATAAAAGAAACTGTTTCCAAGGCATAGTTGCTGTCCAAACGCAAATTGAAGAAGTCTAGTCCCCCGTGCATTGCAGATTCCAAGGCGATTCGGGCCAATTATGTTGTGGTCATCTAAATCTTGTTTTGGACCAACTTTTGCATTAAAATCTCCTAATACAAAGTTCCATGTTCCCCTGTGTTCGTGAAGCGCTCTGTTGAGAAGATCGTAAAAATCTTCGACCTCTTCATCCGGGTAGGCCGATATTGGAACATATACTTGGGCGATGGTTAAGGTTTCCTTTTCTGTTATTTGGAATTTAAGTATTGCTATTGTCTCAGAGTAGCCAATGAATTTTTTTATATCGATTTTCCAGCATTTTGCTACAAGAAAGCCAACTCTGTAGAGACCGCCTGCTATTCCGTAGTGGTAAAAGATGTTGTCATCACGCTCCAAAGTAGCTTCACCTTCTCTGCGCACTTCTGATAAACCAACTATATCCCACTTGATAGGTTTTCGCGCATTTTCAAGTTCGATTAACCTGTCTTCAGTTCTAAGAGTTTTTACATTATATGTTAAAATATTTAATTCGGATCTTCCATTTGACGGTGAGAAATCGCCACCCGGGGATTCTTAGCACCCCATGCTCCGGGGCTCATCTGTCTACCGTCGTTGACAGAGCCACCGCCGGAAGCGTCGGGCACTCGGGGCCTGTCTTTAGAGGATGGATTATATCGAATATTTTAGGAAAAGCGACGTACAATCAAACGCAAGGTAATACGAGACTAAGAATTTATTCGATAGTTACAAACTACCCTCATACATAAATATACACCATTCTTCCCCCTCTGTTTCCTTAGCCAACTATGAATAATAACATTGCAGTACAATTTTTAAATCTCTACACTCTCTTCCCTCCCCCATCTTACATGTAAGATTATAAAAGAAGAAAAAAAATTAAAAAATTAGAACACAAGTAAAAAAAAAATTATTAGTTAAAATTGCCTATGCAAGCATCCTAGCATTAGGTACGTATGTACATAAACACGTGTCACCAAGCGTAACATGAAGTATAGTAGAACATAGGACTAACAAAAATAAAAAACTAATGTCTAAATAATTAAATTTAACAAAAGAAAGTATATCTTTACTGTACATACTCACAATAGTAAAACCAAAGGTCAATCGAATTCAAACCCGTATCTTGTTACCGGCTTCCTCTGTCTTTTAACAGCAGGTGAGGATTCCCAGTTTAGCACAGGGACATTTGCGTCGAAATTGGATGTCGGCGCGGCACTCGAACTAGCCGTAACAACTACCTCCCTGGCAGGAGAGGGTGACCCAGCAATGGGACACTCAGGTGCAACGACAACTGGCTCAGGATTAAAGTTTTCGTTTTGACTTGGCTGGTCCGTTAATGACGACGAAGACAACAAATCAAATGTGCCATCAATTTGGGTGTCATCTTTACGCAACTGATCAACGTGTTTTTTGAAACATTTATTGTCTTTTTCGATAAAATAAGTTAACGGACCAATCTGATCTCTAACGATACCCCGTTCCCAGGTAAAAGAATTATTTTTGAAACTCTTGAAAAACACTTTGTCACCAACGTTAAAAAATCTGTCACATCCTGCTTTGTGTTCCATTTGTGCCATTTGTTTACGTTTTACTACCTCACTAGTACTTGGCCTCAGCAAATCTAAAGGTGTACGCACATCTCTGCCTAATAATAAATTCACTGGCGTTTTACCGGTTATACTGTGTGGCGTAGAACGGTAAATAAATAAAAAGTCATTCAATGCCTTTTCCAGATCAATATTGTCATGCATAGCTTTTTTAAGACAAGTTTTAATAACTTTTACGGCATTCTCAGCGGCACCGTTACTACTTGGCTTATACGGTGTAACTGTTACGTGTTTTACGCCCAATCCGTTTAAAAATTCCCTGAATTCCCTACCATTAAAAGGTGGACCATTATCCGAAACCAACTCATTCGGTAATCCAAACTGCCCAAACAGTTTATGCAACTTACTGCAAGTTGATTTGGTCGAAGTGTTTGACACACGAAACGCCTCAATCCACTTTGAGTGAGCATCGATTACAACAAAATAATAAATATTGCCAGCTAATGTAAAGAAATCAGCATGCAAGCGGTACCAGGGCTCCTGCGGCCACTGCCACGGGTGCAAAGAGGAAGCGGGGGGTGAGGGGCGCTCGCGGGCACAAGTCTCACACGCTTTACAAATGCGCTCGATGTCAGAATCGATGCCCGGCCAATACACGTAATTTCTTGCTAAGTTCTTGCATTTAACAATTCCCTGATGGGTCTCATGAATTTGATGCAAAATACGTTTTTTTAAACTGCAAGGAATGATGACACGATGACCATATAAAACACAGTCCTGCTCCACACTTAGATACTGCTTAATCTTAAAATACGGTTGCAAATTATCATCACGGCAATATTGCCAGTTAGTTTTAATTCCCTTTATCACATCTTGCAAAATTTTATCTTTTAATGTTTCTTTCGCAATCTGTTTGTAATTAATGGGTGCGGAAGTCTCAACAAAATTTATGTACGAATCTACCCGACTATGTACTTGTCGCTCAGCTATCGGCATCCGTGATAAACTGTCGGCTACACAGTTTTGTTTAGAACCAACGCACCTGATTACGTAATTATACGCTCCGAGAATAACAGCCCATCTTTGTAAACGGCTCGCTGCCATCAAAGGTATTCCCTTATGTTCACTGAAAATCGCCGCTAATGGCTTGCAATCTGTCACCAGTGTGAACTCGCGGCCAAATAGATAATCATGAAATTTGGTCACGCCAAAAATTACTGCCAGACCTTCGCGGCAGATCTGAGCATAATTTTTCTCTGCTGTAGATAAGGTACGCGAAGCATGCAGCACGGGTCGGTCGCGGCCGTCGGCGCAGCGCTGTGATAGCACGGCCGCTACTGCATAAGGCGATGCGTCACACGACAGGGTCGTCGGCAGGTCCGGGTTAAAATGAACTAGAACTGGCGCCTTTTCTAATGCATTTTTGGCCTTTACAAACGCATCATCGCACTCCCTGTTCCACAAAAACGATTTTTCCTTTTTTAATAAGTCGTATAAAGGACTTAACATCGCGCTTAAATTATTTAAAAATTTGCCGTAATAATTTATTAACCCCAAAAACGCGCGTAATTGCTTGGCGCTGATTGGAACCGGAGTTGTTACTATTGCATCAACCTTTTCGATTTCAGTGTGTAACCCTTCCGCATCTATTACGTAACCTAAGTACGATATCGACTTTTGAAAAAAATTACATTTCTCTACGGCGACCCTGAGTCCACTATCTGCCAAAATTTTAAAAACACTTAAAAGTCTCCTCCAGTGATCTAAACTATCTACACCGCTGACCGTCAAATCATCCAAGTAACAAGTAACAAATCTCATTCTAAATAACTTATCCATCATACGTTGAAACTTATTAGGTGCGCATTTAATTCCGAACGGTAATCTATTGTAACAAAACATACCCTGCATTGTTACTATAGTGCATAATTTCCTAGAAGGGTCATCCAATAAAAACTGTAAATACGCACTGCTGAGATCTATTTTACTGAATAATTTACCACCCTGAAGCGAAGCAAAGATATCTTCGATCTTTGGTATCGGATACTTGTCATCTACCAGGGCCGGATTCAGAGTAGTCTTAAAATCGCCGCATAAACGTACCTGCCCATTTTTTTTAAGCACGGGTACCACCGGCGTTCCCCATTCACTCCAGTCTACCGGTGTGATGATGTGCTCATGCTGCAACCTCTGCAGCTCGGCCTCCACGGCGGGGCGCAGCGCGTGCGGCACGGGCCGCGCGCGCCGCCACACCGGCACCGCGTCATCGCGCACTTCTAACGTAATACTCGCTTTATTAAATGTACCTATTCCTTTTTCGAACACATTTGGAAACCGTTTGACTAACTCTTTGTCTATATTCCGTCTCGGCGGTACCTCACCCGGGTTGGTATCTAACGAATTTATTTGTGGATATTGATATCCAAACGCTTTCATCCAATTTCGACCAAATAATGAAGGACTGCTTTTACTATTAACAACAACCAAAGGTAAATTAGTAACAATTTTTCCGTTAATATCAACTGTGCAAAGAAACTTACCCTTTGGCTTTACCCTGTCACCCGAATACGATGTTAACATAGATTTGTACGGCACTAACTTACAATTTTTGAAATATTTGTTAAACACCGAAATAGGAATCACTGTAATCGCGGAACCTGTGTCACCTTCCAACGTAATAGGTACGTTATTAATTTTAACCTCAATGAACCAACGTTGATCGTCACTCGACTCACTATCACTCAGCTGATACACCTCGACCGCGCGGTCGAAGGAGCCGCTCGACTCCCCGTCGGAGTCATCCGCATTTTCACTGATATGATGCACACGCTGTTGTTTACGCAAACCGCACACCTTAGCTATATGACCTATGACCCCGCACACGTAACAAGCGCTGTCACGGAATGAACAAAACTTGGGGTCATGTCGCCGATCACATCGCGAGCACCGCTGCTGCTGCTGGTGTCGAAATCCGTCATCACCGCCACGACGACGACGCGCAGCCCCGTCACGCGCGGACGCGGGTGCACGCTGTTGGCGCGAGTAGGCGGCGGGGGCGCCGCGCACGCCGCGCACGGCATACACCGGCTCCGCGTCGCTGCGGAGCGCGCCGGCGGCGGCGGCGGCGGCTGGCCTCGCCTCCCCCGGCATCGAGTCTCGTACGGCTGCCTCCAATGACAGCGCCAGCTCCGTGGTTCGACTGTACGTTAATTTTTCGTCCTCCTCAACTAGAATACGCTGACGAATGCGGTCGCTCGCCAATCCATACACAAACTGGTCGCGTAAATTTTCTTTAAGCGCATCGTTATCTTTAAACTTGCACGGCTTACTGAGTTTCTTGAGTTCCACTAAGTATTCACTGATCGATTGACCCGCTGCTTGTTTACATGCTCGAAAAATCATTCTCTCGGCAATTATGGAGCGTTTCGGAGATAAGTGATCTTCCACTAGTTTGACAATTTCCTCGAAACCCGTTTTCTCCGGTTTTTCAGGATAACACAGGTCAACAATCAGATCTAGTGGCTCGGTACCGACGATGGCCACTAAATATCTGGAAAACGCCTCTTCTTCGATTCCGTTAATAGTAAACCACGCCCGCAAACGGCTGACGTAAGTCGACCAACGATCCACATGCAATTTAAACTCCTTTAGACTACTTAGGTCCGGTGTACTTTTCTTGTTCGACATTATAACGACTTTATTCACGTAAATACACAACTTTTAGACACAAACTCGTCGCCAAATGGATTATATCGAATATTTTAGGAAAAGCGACGTACAATCAAACGCAAGGTAATACGAGACTAAGAATTTATTCGATAGTTACAAACTACCCTCATACATAAATATACACCAACTGTCATAAAAATGAGACGAGTTTGGACAGAGATAACCTACCACTTTTGTCCAAGACCTCTAGGTAGGTAAGCAGTAAGCTGGTTCTGCGTACCAATTCTGTGAGCGCTATCGGTCAAATGTAAGACATTGTCCCGCTTTCGCCCTAAGTTGATGTCCTGCTTTGACACCGACTATTCTAATCGGACCTTCAGCAGAAAATCGAGATTTGCACGCTCCAAATTGGTTTCACTCGGGTTTGATTTCGGAGTTTTCCTTCTCCTAGACAGGTTGCAGACCAATGCTAAGGAGGCCCATCTCCCCCAAAAACCTCCTTCAAAAACTACTGAAAATTATTTAGTTTGCAAACAAATAACACACGTACAGTTCTCTGTTTGTTTTTGTATATATGAGTGGGCTGATAGATTAATCGTACCGCCAGAATACTCTCTTATAAAAATAAGTTTTACTCCAGGCATACTAAATAATAGTGAACAGCACCTAAAAATCCACTACGGTTGGTAAAAGTCCTGCAAACGAGTCACGATTTTTCGAAATTCATAGCGGAGGGAACCGACAATCTTCTAAGATTCAGTCGATTTGAACTTTAATCATGGTCTGTGGAAACATCTGGAGAAGGCCGAAGTTTAGCAATAGATTTGGATGATGATAATAAATTTGGGTATGTTATTAATGAACTATTTCTTTGATTTGTTTATGTAATACGTTTATGTAGTCATAACGGAATAACGGCGCATTATGGGTAATAATACAAATGAAAAACAATTATGAATTATATTTATTATAAAACATGCCCATCCAAAACTTTAAGTATTGACTATAAACTTGCATCAGGTCATCAGCAAAATCTGAAAAAAAATTGTAATCCATAATTTACTTAATCAGCCACGGTATTTGTACTCATTTGAATCAAACTAGCTTAATTTAATTGTATCTCAAATTAAAGCCGGAACCTCAAAAAACAAAAATAAGTATAAAATATACCAGCATCCAGGAGAACATATTTCAGCAACCTATTTCCGATGGGGAGCATCGTTTACCAGGGGGCGTCGACTCCTTTGCTTGTAATTTTATTTGAGCTGTTGCAGCTCCGAGCATCGCTGCCAGGACCACGAATAGGGAGAATACTAGAAAAATAAAAACATATTATATTTCTAGTTTCCAGAGGGAGGCCTTTGCCCTGCTGTGGGACATTACAGGCTAGAAATAGAATTAGAATTTTTCGTTTATTTTTAGTTTACATTGATTGTACCATAAATATTAAAGTCAATATAAATATGTCCCAAATCTGGCCTAGACTAAAGCCATGAGCAAACCCATCACTCGTAATGAAAATAATATCATACTTTTTGCTTTTTTAAATTTAACTTCATTGTGAAATAATGTATACAGCCCAAATAAGTATCTTCCAAATCTTACCAAGACTAAAGTCATGAGCAAATCCAGAAATAACATTGATTTATCTATTCAAACTGTGCTTGCTCTAGACTTTAAAAATAATACTAAAATAATTTTTATTTCTTATACTTACCAAAACTTATTTTCATGATGATTTCTTAGTTTCAACTGAAGCAATCTATCTGGTCTTGTATTTATATTGCAAAAAGTTAATATTGGTTCTCAAGAACGAATGTCTCATTACGTAGGTTACATTTTCACAGGTTGATTATGTTAACAGCCATTGTAAATAGAAATTAGTTACGTCTGGCTATTTGGTTTCGGCTTCCGAAAAGATAAAATTAGAAAAGAATATACTACACAATCAACATTAACCTTAAGCCACGTAACAAGATGTAGATACATTTAAGTTGACTCTCGCTTAATTTGTAGAAATATGTACATATTACATTTGTACAGAGTTCATAAGTGATTTTCTCTTGTTGAAAATTACATAATTGCTTACACATTTACATTTGGTTTGTCTTTATTCGAGGCAAAAAGATTTATTTCAATGTGGCGATGAAAATGATTTGTATTTTAAATTTTATTGATACAAAATGTTTCAAAAGTTTATATTTGCTTTTTCCAAGCCGCAGGATATTTTTTTTTCGTATAGGCTTAGGAATCTATATGATAAATAATAAATTTAAATAGTACGTTGTCATCTGCTACATGCATCAGTTTACGTTACCCTAGGATTCCGAAGCCTATAATTACGATAAAAAAGTCTTCGGTAACTTGAATTATTTTTTAAATATATCGGATTAATAAAATTGATTAATTAAAAAAAAAAAACAATCGATTGTCAGCTGCTCATTGAATGACTAGATGTGACAACTTTTCTCGAATAAACATACCAATTGTAAAAATATTAACAATCATGTAGTTTTGGCGAGAAAACTTTACCAGTGAACTTTGTGCAAATACTGGTAAACTTCCATTGATGCTGGCAATTTTGGCAATATTGCCAGAACTACATTATTAGTTTTACTAAACGCTTATAACAATCATCGGAGGAGGGCCATCAAGTAGTCAATGTCCTTAAAGAGTAGCCTCCGCGTGATGGTGTAAAAGACGTGCCTGACAACTGCACTCTGCCTCTCTTCGGGTTCAAGGGTCTAACTAGAGAAAAAAGCGTCAGATACTTACCCAAGACAAAGGTTACACGGAGCTCTACTTGGAGATGGTTCCTCCGAAAAGGGTGGTGTGGCCACACCAAATCCCACACCTTGGTGTCATCTACCCTCTATATAATAAAATTGCGTGTTGTTCTTGATCGCACATGCTGCTTAGGAATTAGTGTCGCCTTTCATGAGTGTCCGCTAGGAGTGGCTTGTTCTGTCGATAAAAGTGCCAATAACAGCAGTCTTTCGTGGACGCTTTCCCAAAAACAAAACGGCCTCGTCCTCAGGACATTTTACTGTGAAGTGGACGGGCTGATTAATTCGCGACCCTTACAAATTGCCGGTGATAAGGAACAACTTTCTCCAAGGAACATCAAGGTTGAAAATTGGGTTGATATAATGACAAAAATATTTTTGGGTTTCCATAGTAACTTAAATCAGCTGTCTGACTTGTATATGGAACGTCAATTTTTTTTCGTATTTTGTCCTATGTTCTATGGGGAAAGTTATTCTTTATCAGTAGCCCGTACTGAATTCTCGCTATCGGTCACTATTTAAATTTCACCCTTTATAATTTATGCCGGGGAATGATAAAACTCTGTGGGTATTTAGTGAAGTTAATTGTCAGTTTACGCTTTGTTAACATTTCCTTCCGATCGATTGCTAGTGAATTCTTGCAAAAAAATTTGGGGTGTGGTCGTGTGTGTGTGAAATCATAGGGAAAGCCCTAGATACGTATTGCCAATGGAATATAGGGTGTGTTGGTTATTGTCGTACTTATCACCCCGAGGAAAGTAGCTGAGGTTGGTGAAATGCAGAGATTGTTCGAGGTTGCTGACAGTTGCTGCTGTGGTCTATTTATAGTCGGTGATATTGTCAAGACACATCAATGGTATTGACTTTGTGGTCAATCATTTCAGTGGTTGGAGACAGCATTTGACAAGGCAGTACTCTACAGGGTTCAATGATTATATGACCACGACGTGTTACTTTGTATCTTGACGTAAGATTGACTATGTTGTATGTGCGCCTATGCCATTATCTATTGTGCTTTCTTCCTCTCTTCTTCTTCATCGTTCATTATCTCATACATCATACAATATCATAATATTATATATTTTGAGTTCCGTACCTCTACAAGGAAAAACTGGCCAAGTGCGAGTTGGACTTCCCACCGGGGGTTTCGTAACATGCACATCAAGCCCCCTCATAATAATATGATACGCCACTTTAACTACTAGCCCCAATTTATATATTTTTTCTGGACTATGACTCTTGGCAAGTAGCTTAATTTCGAAGTACAAATTAACAATTTTTAACAAAACAGCCTAGGATAAAGAACTATGAAATTTTGCATTTTGAAGTACAAATTAACTATGTTTTTTACTCCCTAAAAACACAAGTATTTTAATAAATTCTTATTTTTGTTTAAAAATAATTTATTTGTACTTTAAAATAAAGCTACTTGCCAAATTTTATAGTTCTTTATCCAAGAAAAGTACCATTTGATTTTTTTCCCTTGAAATGATTCAAAACACGTAAACAGGTAAAATACCAGTATAAACAAGCTTGATTTGCTTACAACCACGACCGGCCATAGATTTAATACGTTTTCCTTATATAAAGGGTTGTGATAATGGATGAATACATGTGGTCTACGACCGCTTGTAGTTAAATAAAAACCAGCTCCTAGCTCGCGTTTTTAACCCTATCAAGGGAATCAAATTTAAAGGGCACCTCTAAATGACCTAGAAAGTATCTTCGTTTTCAAGTACAAATTAAGGGTTGGGGATAGGAGTTTAAGTGGGGTTTATTATATCAAAAGGGTAATGTAACCCTTGGCTCTTGGCTGTTTTTATTCTCAACTTTTATTTGACCAGAGTTCATTGGGTCGTGCGTCAACTGGGTGTCCTACATGAAAAGAAAAAGAAGTGTAGGTTAAGCCTAGGCTAAGACATCTTTGTATGGTATGACAGGGACGCAATAAAAATACGATGTGCCATATGAACATACACCATTATACATCGGCCTATTGCAGTCCACTGCTCTAGAGCACGATCTCCTGTTTTCGCCATCCAGACGCTACCAGCCGCCTTCTTTAAGTCATCGGTTCATCTGGCCGGAGGTCGTCCAAACACTACGCTTGCCGAGGCGTTGCCGCTACTCGAGGACCCGTTCATTCCACCTTCCGTCGGTTCTATGAAAGATGTGCTCAGCTACTTTGGTCTTTTTGCGGATAGTCTCATTCCGGCTTTTATCCATTTTTTATTTTACTTCGATTTTATCTTATAAAAGTTCATTGCATAAACGTATAAATGGCAGGCCTAATGCCTCGCAGCATTCTCTACCAGCCAGCCATAGGATAAACAGAAAGCTCCAAACGGGCGCACTCAAATGTGAATAAGCTAAAATGACAAGTTACTTTCTAAAACGTAAAATTATATAAGTAATTATATTTGTTGTATCAAAAAAATAAAAATAATGTCAAATTATAATAAATATATTATAATAAATAAGTAATACTTATTTACAAGGTCCAGTGGTTTTAATTTTGAACTTTACTTCAAACGAGGACATACATACTCATATCGAGTTTTGTTTTTACTTTGTTGACCTTTGCTTCTGTTTTTTTTTATATAAATTATAGTATATTTCAATATTTTTGTTCCAATTCAAGATTTCTATTTTCATTTTAGTGTTCTCACTATTCCTGATTCTGTTTCTGGCGGCAACGCTAGTAGTTGTTGCTGTCGCACAGGTAAAAAAGATCGTAGCGGTAGTCCACCGCTGATATGTAGGTGTTGACCCAAGATGTCTACCAGGAAAATAGTACGACGTCATCTGTCGACATACTCAAATATGAAAAAAAAAACTTTGTAACATTTGTACATTAAATTAATTATTAAAAAATAATCAATTCTTTGTCACCACCTCATTTAATTACTGGATTAGACCACTCTGAAATAGAGGCATATCGGTTGCTAATAATATAACTATAAGCAATCATGTAGTTTTCAATAAAAAATTATGATCTTTGTACAAATTACATACTTACTTATATGTACTACACAGAGAGAGAGATAGGTTTAAATTAAGCTAGAGTCGACTTAACTGTATTTATATTTTTTTATGTGACTTTAGGCAAATGTACAATAATGTAGTGTTTGTAAACAATTTTTTTTTTTTTATTAATGATGGGTTTGCTCTTGACTCAAACTAGTCTAGGTCATAGGACAGAGACAGAGTCTAAGATGGAGCGAGCTCACCCAGAAGAAGCCTGTTAAAAAGGCACTGGCACTCCCACACACTGACGGAACGCAGCAAGCTACTTGGCGCCAGACTTCGGTGGG
This sequence comes from Tuta absoluta, assembly GCA_027580185.1. NCBI lineage: Eukaryota > Metazoa > Arthropoda > Insecta > Lepidoptera > Gelechiidae > Tuta > Tuta absoluta. Next base: position 2,362,215 of record JAQAHW010000052.1, read on the forward strand.
ATGGTGGTCGCGAGCCAGGCGGCCCCTTACGGAGCCTTCCACCGCTAGTGGGATCGTTCAGCCGGACTTATCCACAGCCAAGCCTGAGTTGCCGTTGCCCGGGGTGGACCGCTAGGAGGTAGATCCCATACCACCCAATACAAAAATATAAGTAATAAGTGCTTAAGTCACAGATTAAGTATTTTATTATCAATTTCAGAGTTCGAAGAGCTGGTGCGAGTACGAAGGTCTAAACCTACACTTACATGTCGTCATCTTAGGAAAGCAGCAATATATCATTACTTTAGTAATGAATTTTAATAATTTTATATTTATTTTAGGATAATAATTTATTAAAGTTTAAGTAAAACTAAAATGCTTCAAAGATGGTTTGTTGAGAGTATCCTTAAGTACATTTTTAAATAATCATATGGAAATTCGCGAAAGTTCCTGATAATGGTTATACTGTTTAGATATATTTTAACTCAAAAAAGCTACCTACTTCTGATATTTTTAAATAAATATCATTCCAAAATGTCGTTTTGCTTTGTAAGTGACGAATAATTTTATTTATCTGGTTAGAGATAGATACTAACCAATAAACCATATCTAATTAGTATTTTAGTACAGCTGACAGTTAGATTAATATTTTTTGAAATCTTTTATTTTGCAACTCAATTTTGAAGCAGATAATCAATTATCTGACTGAGTTGAAAAGTTGTAAAGTGTTCATGTCAGATGACAATGCAAGTCAAGCCGTTCTAAATTTACCATGGCGGAACGGAACACTATGATGGCCGACAAGTTGTTTTAAATGCACTCCTATAATATGGGTACCAAATGAAAGAAAGGCTGGCTTAAAATAACTAGAACAATAAAATGACTCCACTCTACATCTAATGCGGTGGACTCTTAAAGAGACAAAGATTTTTTCAAAATGCTAAGCATTATGGATGTTCAATGAAAGGAATTTCTAAGAATATGAATGCGAAATAAATGACGTTGCTCCAATCGGTTTGAATGTTTTTTGTTTTGAGGTTTTGGCCATCGCACCGTTTGCGCGCCGCGCCGCCTTAACTTACTTTGTGGTCTAGGGAAGATTGTGAAATTAACTGCGTTTAATAAAATGAACCTAAGATAACTTGTAGCGATAATTAAAGTGAAAAAAATATTAAATATCAACAAAAGTATGTTTTTATCAAGGTTTTATTTAAAAACGCCAAAAGGCATATAACATTTTTACCCTTACACTATTACTATCTATTTATATCGCCATTTTCAACGCTTTTTACATGAAATAAAAGCTTGACGCGAAATTAACCTGTGTACACCGTGTAGGCGTAGACCAACCAGTCTTTTTTAAAGAAAATTGATCTGTATGATTGTGATTTTTTGACTTTAAAATTAAGAAATACGAGTAGGTACCTAGTTAAGGCTAAACATGAGATTAGTGGCGCCCCGAACGGGACAATATTCCTGGGTGTCCATGTTCACCCGTAAGAAGGAAGAAGGAAGTATTTTTAATATCCTTCGGAATCCTATTGTATAATTTAGGTTCTATAAGACATTTTCTAGATTTTTCAAGTCAATCCGATGGTTGTCGTAGGTCACTGCGATGTTGCTAGTTAAAGCGGTGGGATACCACACGTTGGGAAATTCTCAAAGTTACAACGCATGTACTTTGTGACCTCTAGGATGTAACTGTACTGTGCTGCTGATGCTGAAATAAAAACGCAGATACGCAGACATCACCTGCATATAGATAGGTGCCTAAGTAGTTTATTGTCAAAAGATTGCAAGAGGTAACTAGCTTTCCACCCGCGAATACACTCGCGCATTACTACGTTCTTCCGTGAGAATAGATTATGCTTCTATATCATGCTCTCCTCCCTCTCTTTAACCATCCAAAAAAAATTTAAGTACTTCATTATCGATAACTTGTATTCTTCTGAGAAATAAAGTATCTTAAACCATATTATTATTTTATAAGGCTATATGTCGCCTGCATTTCGACTATTACGTGCACATAAGGTGTCATTCTTCGTGTTTATACTCCACCAACTATAAATCATTTATCACATCCTACATGTCCTAGTGTGATGCCGGCCTAGAATAGCATCACCCCATTTCTTACCCATTGGTGTCGTAAGAGCCGACTAAGGGAATAGAGGGATGTGTATTACAATATTAGGCGATGGGCTGACAACCTGTCACTATAGTGATACACAGTTATCTGATTGACCCTCAAGCTTTTATCAGACGTGGTGTTAATATCCGTTTTACGGCCGTTAACGCTCTGCCTACCCCGTAAGGGATATAGGCGTGATTTATGTATGTATGTATGTATGTATGTATGTACATGTCCTAGTGTACGGACTAGGGCTTTCACAATACTACAAACAAGACAAAAAGAAATCACTGCATCGATTTGCTAAGAAAGAAAACAGTATTCCCATACTCCCCAATAGGGCGCCACTCACAGGGACCGCTGCTTCCCATTCGATGAGTGAATTTATCCCTCAGTCGCTAACGACGCCCACGGGTTATTATGGGGGCGATGCTATTCTAAACCGGCATCACACGACACAATAATATCTACTCGAAAGTCAAAATAAACCAGCCAGACGTTACTAATTTCTATTTTGGTATGGCTGTTAGAATAATCAATCTGTGAAAATGCGACTAATGTGTACATGTCTGTCTGTATTCAAATCCTATATTTAAATTATTATTCACAACCAATGTTTTTGTTTATGACAGCGAAAAAATTTATTTTTGCAATATAAATACAAGAACAGTAAATTTTTGCTTCAGTTGAAACTAAGAAAGCAACATGAAGATCTACTTTGGTGAGTAAAAACCTTTATTTTTATCTTTATTTAAGTAAAATTAAAATACACACACAAAAACAGTGAAGTATAAATAGATAAATCAATATTTTTTTTTATTGATGGGTTTGTTTTTAGAGGCTACATCAAACTTCAGGCTAAAATTTAACAGGTGAAATTTGTTATTCGTTGCTTAGTCGGTTAGCCATTATGATATAAGAAATATTAACCGGCTATGCAATGTACTCAGAATTTCAGCTAGACTTGTAGCCTGTAGTTGCATAACATAGGTAGGGAGTGCAGTGGCCGTGTTACTCAAACGGTTTGCTCATGACTCTAGTCTGGGCGAGATTTGGTACACATTTATTTGGTACCTACATATCCTACAGCCTACTTCCTACTATTATTATAAATGCGAAAGTTTGTATGTTTGTTTGATACTTCTTTCCGCTAAAACTACTGAGACTATTGTAATGAAATTTGGCACACATATTAAAAGTAACATGGATTAACACATAGGATTGTTTTTATATTGTGCGGGCAACGCCCCTGGTAACAGCTAGTATATTTATAAAACATTTTAATAAAAAAAAATTTTTTTTTTTCGTTTTCGTATCCCTGGTACAAAACCATGTCAAAAATATTTTTATTATTCTAGTATTCTCCCTATTCGTGGTCCTGGCAGCGATGCTCGGAGCTGCATCAGCTCAAATAACAACACAAGCAAAGCAGTCGAAGCCTCCTGGTAAACGATGCTCCCCATCGGAAATAGGCTGCTGAAATGTGTTCCCCTGGATGCTGGTACGTACTTCATATATCACTATTTTTTAGTTGTGGACCCTACGATTTTTAGCTCCGGGGCTGTTAATCTACACCTGACTGTATCTACACCTGACTGTAGCTACACCTGACTGTAACAACTATACCTGACTGTAACATATATCACTATCGCTACATAGTTACTTTACTACATAGTATAAAGTGAAGTCGCTTCTCGCGTCTCTCCCTATGTCTGTTTGTGTGTATGTATGCTTAAATATTCAAAACCTCCCAACGGAACTGGATGTTTCTTTCTAAATAGAGTAATTCAAGAGGAAGGTTTTTATGTATGATTTATATCGAGAGAACCTTTTTTTTCTCGTGGAAAATCGGTTAGCAGCGGGTAAAACCGCTGGGCGGACCGCAAGTATAAAATAAAGTCGCCTGCCGCTGTCCCTATGTATGCTTAGGTCTTCAAACTACGCAACCGATTTTGATGCGGTTTGTAATAAATAGACGGATAATATCAAGAGGAATGTTGTAGAACGGGGTTACATTGATTAATTTTAAAATTTAGATTCACATATTTTCTCCAATTAAATTTCAAAAAATATGAAAAATATGCAGTATTAGCGACTGTACTAAAAGTTTTATATCCTTTAACAAAAATTATATTTTTTGAGTTAGTTTTGGAGAAATTTTGAAAAAACGAGCTTATCAAAGTTAAAATGAAAATGGGGTTACTTTGATACCCCATACTTTTTTCGTTGCAATTTAAAGTCACCCCAATTTTAGGTAAAAAAAACAAAAAAAAATTTTTTTTTTGTCTTTTATTTGTCAGATTATTAACGAAAATGTATTTTTGGGGTTATTTTGATTATAAGGGTAACTTTGATATGTGCGAGGTAGGTAGATAAAAATTAAATATCTTCTAATCAACCACTGTTTTATTAATTTTCTAATAGCTTACTTAACTATAAGTTATCATAACTCAAATATAATTTCTAAACAGTCTTAAATCAGCCTAAAAAACATCATGAGGTTAGTTTGATAAGTCTTACTATTCCCCTATAAAATCATCCATTATAGAATGTGGGGCGAGATTGATAACTATCAATTTCGCCTCGTATGTCCCATCAAAGTAGCCACGTAGTTTAAAAACTAAAATATCTATAAAAATGGCGGCCACAGAAATGAAACTAAATATTGTTATTATTCGTGAAGAAACACATAATTTTAATAACCAGTGCAAACCCATATAAATATAATACTTACGTGTTCACCTTAGAAGTTATTTCTTAGATCATTTTCATGAATTGCACCTGCAATATTTAAAATATTATTTTTTCCACAATGAAACGTGCTCCTGCGCTGGCGACGATGCAAAAAATGGCTGACATGTTGGTGTTGCCATTTTAAAAAGAAAAAATTAGGCGCGTTTCGTTTTTACGGAGTTATTGTTAAAAAACCAAAAAAAAAAGTTATCATCAATGTTGCCCCAGATCTCAAAGTAACCCCGTTCTACGGTACCCTTTTCCACGGGGAAATGCTTAATTCTCACATGCAGGAAGCAGCGGATGAAACTGTTGGGCGGGCCGCTGGTTAAATATTAAGAAATAATTTATTTTCTTTTCATGCTCAAGCCCTATTAGGCCCCACATCGGCCGTTATTATAGTTTATTAATAATTCATATATTTTTTCAGATTTCATTGACCTGATGGAAGTATGAAGTTGGTACAAAACGTTTTGTATAGGCATGTCTTATATTAAACAGAATTCATAACTCTTGTTAATTTGTATTATTTGGCACCCATCATCATGTAGAGTGTCTCCGTACATTCATGTACCTATCAACTTATTACTGAAACAAATTACAAATGTAATTCACTAAATATTAACGTACGCATTTTATCGACTAGACTGCATACAACGGGAGCAAGGAACCCTTAGAATCAGTCGGAAAATACTCGGCAAAAGGCCGACCCACACTACGTAGGCGCCACCGCTATGATTTTGAAAAATCAGGCTAAACGCGAGTTGGACACGCCCACCAAGAGTTCCGTAACATGCACATCAAGCCCTTTCATGATAATAATACCCCACTTCAACCACTAGACTCAATTTGCTTCTTTCGTTTTTCTAAAAAAACCGTATTATTGATAAAACAAACTTTTACTCTTTTTTCTAAACTTATAATTCAATACCAAGGTATTTACCAGATTTCCTAGTATTAGGTACACTGAAGTACCCATTGAATTTTGATTCCCTTGAGAGGGTAGGAAGCACATATTTTTACAGCATAAACAGCCGTATAATTTATATCGTTTAGTTAAGGCTCACAACCTTGATTTGTTAACAATGACCTCCTGAGTATACGGTTTTAATTTTTAATTTTAAGACAGACGAATGGACAGCAAACTGATCCTACAAGGGTCCCGTTTTTCCTTTTAAGGTACGGAACCCGAAAAATGTTTAGATAATAAAAAATCACTCACCATATCTAGCCGGAGAGACGTTAAAGCTCTCCCCACTATTGTTGAACTGCCACAAGAAGGCGACATCTGCAGGATCAGCGTGGACCGAGCACCGCACCCGGAGAGCCTCATCCAATGCTGCACCTACTACTTGCTGCGTTGCCTCAGCACATACTGGAGCGTCTGTGGACAACAAAATGCAATTAGCACTTCTTCTGGCGAGTCAATGAGCGTGTGTCCGAACTTTCAATTGTCTGCTGATGCCTTCAGCATGGTGCTGATTAGCTCCGAACTTCAAATCATGATTGTAATCAGCAGCACTTTTAAATTATTCATTTAAATGAACCCCTGTGCCAGTCGTCATTGCTAAAAATCGGCCAATTGCGAGTCGGAATCGCCCACCAAGGATTCCGTCACATGCACAAGCCCCTTAATCTACTAAGCCCCTTGAAAATTCCTAAATTTGAATTTCAGAACTAAAAATCTTGCCAAATTTCATAGTGTTAAGTTCACAAAAAGTACTCTATAAAATCTGATTCCCTTAAGAGGGCCAAAAACACGCGTGTTTACAACATAATCGGCCGCATCTTTTTTAACATAATTTGTTTTTTACTTTTCTTATCGTATGAATGGGATACGCCCAATGTCATTTTTCTTTACTTGGTTTTAATTTTAACTTGATTATATTTATGCGTTCTCGAGATAAAAAGTCTTGTCAGACGGACAAACGGACGGATGGATGAACGGACAGAAAGAGGGATAGACGTACGGACGACCAATATAGTTATTCTAAATGGGTCCCGTTCTTTTTCCTTTCTGAGGTACGATACTCAGAAATATGACCCAAAAACAATTGAGAAGGGCATAAAAATTTGATAAACCCGTGATAGATTCAATGGTTACGTATAAGGCTTGAACAACATGATACGCATTGTGTACTGAAAGTTACCCCCTAAGTTTAGGTTGTGTAGTTTTCAATCTTAGTTCGGTTAATCAATGAAAATAAACGTTTTTACGTTAATTGGAAGATTATTACTTTATACATGGTTCAATAGATAAAATCAAAGGTGTTAATCCACAATATTTAATTTTACGTTAAAAACAAAAGATATATATATATATCGTTTAGAGTGTATGGGATGCTTATTAAGATACACATATTTTCATAATTTTTAATGCAATCGTTTCTGAAATATTTTGAAAAGTTGTAAAAACTTCCAAAGTTAGGATTACCATGAAAAATCCCTTTGCTTATAGTAGAAAAAAAAACAATGGAGAAAACTTCATTCATTCATCTGTCAATGTCAATCAGTTTTTTTTTTAATAAAGGTTGGCAAACGAATTTTGTTTTCAGCAGCCTAGTTGTTGGAACTAAACCATCACTTTTTAAAATTTAAAATCTCTGATTATGAAACAAAATAAAATAAAAAGAACTTGCCCTTTATTTAATGATGCGATATACTATCTATTAAAAATATAATAGAGTCTTGTTAGAAATTTGAAATGTTGTGGATTGAAGAGCAATATTAGATTTAACAACAACAATAAATTTTCCTACCCAAGACAACAGGTTTGATGGGCAGTACATCTTTTATTTTACAGATAGTAAATTTTAGGTATAATGACTACTAGAATGTGACATTTATCAGTAAATAGTCAAAAATTAGTGCTCACGAAAGATTAGGAAGGTATTTTCAAATTTTCCAAATTAAGGTAAAACATTTACTAAATAAAATTTATACCGTTCTTAATATCCCGCACGTACCACAGTCGTTCATAATTTCAGCATTAAAATGTTAATTGATGGACCCTCATAAGTACTTTACGGGTACTTAATCTTTTAAAGCCAATAAAAGAGGAAAATGAAGCGGTAAATAATTATTTTTAAATCAGATTCATAACGTGTATACTCAGCAGCATTATTTATGGTTATTTCACGACTATTTTATATCCCGGAATTTCATAATGAAGTGGTTAAATAAAATTGAAATTTACAGGTCATGTAAAGAAAGGGTGTAAACGTATATTGAGGTATTTTAATCTTGAAACCCTTGAGTGTCTATTTTTAAGCTTTGAAAAATATTTGACCCACTTTGAAAAAGTATAATTATGTGCTCAGGATTTGTGCAAATATATTGTACGATGATGCCGTTGACGTTCGCTGACAAGCTGACATAACACCGAATGTCCATCATTGTAGTATTTTTGTACAGCACAAATAGTTTTTAAATCAGTATGACGTACCATAACGTACAAATCATATAAATGCTAGTTATAATAACTTTTCAATTATTTAACAAAATAACTATGATAAAACAAAAGTATATTTTGATGGCTGCTATTAGGCAAATATAGCGAATATTAACAATCGTCACCACAGAATATATAATAGTTTAAAGTAAATAAGAAAAAGAGAAAAAGTCTTATAGATTGTCAATGTTCACTTTCTTTACATACCCTGTAAAAAAAAAATAACGCATTCGTGTTTTCATGTACGGTTCGCCACTTGACTGTCTGTCTATATACGACTGGCAATCGTAAAAAGTCGAAAAGCCATAAAAGCATAAATTTAAAATGCGTGGGTCCGTTTTCCTGCGTAAAACGATAAACATAAATCATAAGGCAATTACACTGTATCCAATTATTCTTTCTTCGTGTCAGTTGTTTTAAAACGGTCTACTGTATAACGAATGAAAAGTGTCATTCTCATTATTAAATCTTTATGCAATTTTTCCTTGCAAGATATCATAAATTAAATTCATCAGTGACGGTGTTACTCTTACTTGGCCCGAACCAAATAAGTGCCACATTTCTTTGATAAGAAGTTTAGTATATTCAATTATACTTATCACGCCCTTATCCCTTGCGGGGTATGCAAAGCGTAAACAGCCCCAAAAAAATAAAATTTACCCTACTTCTGACAAACATTTGAAGGTCATTCAAAAGATGGTGTATAATGTCTATACTTACTGACAAGTTGTTGTTGTTACGACAGCCACGGGACGGAAAAATATTAATTATATGAAATAGGTAAGATATTTTAGTTAAGTGAATAAACCATGCTAATGTCCTTCAATACACAACTTCATAAAAGGGAAAGAGTTTGAAGGGGAACAGGTGGACTCATGATTCCGTGGTCCTGGGTGGTCAAGAGAAATAGCGGAAGCTCTTAAAATCTGTACCAGAAGTTACTTTGACACCCTGACGCGCAGCCGCCAATACTTACTTTGTGCTGGTAATACCAATAGGCAATAAAAACAATAGAATTCTACTTTTAGTTCCTAACACAAATAGAACTGCCACCCTGCGTTTCCTACCCGCCATCAGAAAACCGTTAACCTGGGTTTAGTATCGGAGCACCTCCGCCAATTCTGACAGGTTCATTTACATTTCCTGCCATAATATACATACCACCGGACACAATGACATGTATCTTCGCAGTAAACCGTGGCTGTTGTATGAATTACTGTGGCAATAAATATCCAACAGCGGTGGGTGAATCTCGGGTAAGTACCGGGCCTACGGTTTAAGGTCCAATAAATACCTAATACCTAAAAATTTCAGAGTCTAGAAGTGCCAGTGCCACAATTTTGAGATTTGATTAAGTCAATTCCATGTTTCATGATTCAGGATTTTCATGCTTTATCCAATTAATTGGAGATGTGTTTTTTTTTCAGAAATGCAATCTTCTAACTGAACACTGAACGCAGGCACCGGGCGATATGTGAGTCGAATAAACCACCATCATATTAAAAAAAATGTGATAGACGCCATTCAATGCGGACATTTAGAATGTGTGTTTAAAAATTTAAAAAACTCCATTCGTTGGATCACCGGATCCGCCAAATAGCAGAAAATTTTGCGGTGCGTGTTAAATCTATTGACATCAGACATTCGGAAAAATGTGTATCGCCATAGTGACAGGTTATCAGCCCATTGCCTAAAATTGCAATACACACCCTCGAGTCCCTTAGTCGCCTTTTACGGCTCCCACGGGTGATGCTATTCTAAGCTGGCATCACACGGCAAATTCTAAGCCGGCATCACACGGCACATATTAATAAATTATGTCACTTCCGCTACCAAAAATTCATACTTCTGAAACACTCACATCGAAATGATTGCGGTCGGGATCGACGGAGTGCCTACTTCCTTCCTTCGGCCTGTAATTGGCGGAGGGAAGGCGGGAGGCTCTAAATCAACGGAATTATTGCCTAATATTACTGGGGCATTCGTCCTGTCCTCAATCTGTTGTACCCATTGTGTACCGCACGGCGCAGCCCTCATAGAAAACAACATGGTAGGTACAGTAGTCTCGGGAAAACTAAATTTAAAGTTTTTGCGAAAAATATCTAAATTTTTTGTTGTAGGTACTGATATCAAAACTGACTGGCAGGTGAGGTTGATTACAGGTTGTCAGCCCATCGCCTAAAATTGCAATACACATAGAACCCTCGAGTTGCTTAATCGCCTTTTACGACGGTCACGGAAAAGAAAAGGGGAGATGCTATTCTTATTCTTCACATGGACATTCTAAGCCTACACACACACATGGAAATTATCTTATTAGTTATTCTAAATATACTCTGTTAATTAATTAAACATGAAGTATATTCAGGGTTTTTTAAGATAGATAAACAGTGTCACTATGGCTAAACACAATTTTTCTAATTACCCTCAAATATTGGTCTGACGTGGCGTAAATGCCCTTTTTTTGCGGCTGTTTGCACTCTGCCTACCCCACAAGGGATTATAGGCGTGATATGTGTATGTGTAATTCCTCGAGCTGTCAGTGCTATATATATTTACCTCTGAGGCCACGCCTAGTGTTCCCATAGTTGGATTTAATTCGCAAAGCTTTGTTTCAACTCCCGTTCGCCAGCTCGGAATAAATTTCAATTCAAACGCCCGTGAAATGTTCGTGTGTGCTCCAGTTGCCTTTCAAGTGGCAATACAAATTGAAATATCTAGGCATTCTTTTAAAAAAATATGAACTAAAGAATTTAACACTAACGATAAATGTTAGTCTCAAATATATTAAAGAACGAAGTTACTTGTATTTATGCATATCACTATGGGAATTTATTTTTCGAACAGGTTTTTCACTTAGTAACATAGGTGCTATGTTGGGCCGTTTTTGGAGTTTTTAGTTTATTTCTCGTAAATTGTATACTGCAAAAGATTTTTTATACATCAATGAATTCAGGAAGTCCTTCTGAACACATACATGTGAGATGCATGGCGCGCAAACTGTGAAAGTAGAATCTGTGACGTCATGAAGGTCTTCATACAAAGAAAAATAATTAATTCATTTGGAAAATGCATTTTGCAACCATATAACACAAAATATTACACTGTACTACTCGCACAAAGAGCTTTCTGGTATTGGAAAAAATACCGGTAAGTATTAAAAAATGCCATTGGACACCAAAAATATTCAATGTTTAATATTTTCCTACTTTTTGGAATACATTGTTTGCACAATTGCTGGATAAAGTAGTGTGTTTTTATTCAAAATCAGCTCATAACGCCCTTTCATTTGATAACCCACACAATCTGTTCATTTGACTTTATTCTTATAATTTGGAGACCTTAAAAACGTCTCGATTTTTACCTTCACAGTATTTGACGTGCAATATGTTAAGAGGAATGTTTATAACGCTGGTACCAAAAATTTAGCATTTTTGAGTAGTGTCTGCGAAATTCTGTTTTTATAAGCATTTTCATGAATTTGACGTCCTACCACTAGCGCAAATTAGGTAGGTAGTAAGTACATAATGTATGACGTTGGCACAATGTGGTTCTATTTACTTCTTGCAATAGAAATCAATCTTTCTAAGTCATAAAAAGCGACTGAGGGATAAATTCATCTAATACTTTGCACTGTGCTCGACAATCCGTATGCCAAACCTGGTGAGTATGGCGATACCCCCTAATAAGGAAAGGCCAATGTCTACCTGTTGTGGCTGTTAATGTAATAGAAATCAATCATCCCACAGCCCTAAAACAGACCATCGCTGAACATCGCAATCTTTATTGCATGTAGTGATTTTTGATAAACACAGCGAATGCGTATAAAATACAGTTTCCGAACCCGAAGCCGTCATTATCCGCGGTGTATGTAAATCAACAGTCGAGTCCGGCCCCAGATTTATAGCCCAGGCCTATACACTATACAGCCCCTATATTAACGCATCGGAGGTTTCCTTCCGTGATACAAGGGCGGACAAATCAGGTTTTGGGGGATGTTTCTTATCCCCAATAGATAGATTGGTACCAAGGCAATTGATTGTATAGGACTTTACATGGGAATACTACATTAGAAAATATACAGCATTTCTACACTGTCAGGAATTAGGAGACGGTAAGCAGCGTTGTCAGCGGTAGAGTTGCCTAAGTTTAACGGCCGATCTGGCGCAGTGGTAGTGCGACTGTCTGCGACGCAAAGGTTCCGGGTTCGATTCTCGGCGGGACACTCATAAAGTTGATATTTATCACTTTGTGAATTTGTTCCCGGTCTGGTTAGGACATTGCAGGCTGAACCACCTGATTGTCCGGAAATAAAGATGGTTCCGTGCTTCGGAGGGCACGTTAAGCCGTCGGTCCCGGTTGCTGTCTATTATAACTTAGACTGCGGTCGTTACACAACCATGTCAGAGGCCTACTACTATATAGTAGTCGGCGGTTGAAAAACTCTGACACCAGGGTTCATCGGGTCGTTAACGATTCGGGGTCCCACTCGAAAAGAAGAAGAAGAAGAAGCGGTAGAGCGATAGAGCCATGTTTCAAATTCAAGTTCTGGCTTGTTTTGAATATTTTAACTTCTTATTACTCATAATATGATATTAACCTAGCTAGCTAGTGAGTGTAGAAAATACACTACAAAAAAATATTGTGGCTCAACTTAAAACACAGAGCTGTTTTTTGTACTTACATTCTGAAATATTGCATAGGCTTACAAGTGAAATTATAGGGAGGAGTCGTCAGAAATATGGCCAGCTGCTGTTTCGAGGAACTTATGCATAATATTTGTAGAATGCACCAAAACTGCAGCAGTAAAATTATGAAGCAACGTACATTAGTACAAAATGTTGCTTCGGTTTTAAGTTGTAATTCATTTCCGGCTACCTGTTTCAAGTATGAGAATAGTATATATTTTTCAAGATTGTTCTTTTGTAATTAGTGCAATTCTTCTTCTTATTGTGTGGGACACCGAGTCGTCCAACGACTCAATGAACCCTAAAGTTTTTCAACCGCCTCCTGACATGGTTGTGCAATAATAAACATGATGTATTTCTCAGTAATACGAGTACTTACATTGCACTCTTAGCTTGACGATTTCGCTGGAGGTTTCTCCCCTGGCGTTGGCAGCTTTGCAAGAGTAGCCTCCAGCATCACGTCTGGTCACCTTTTGCAGCACCAGAGACCGGGTGCTTAGGATAACTCCGGAAGTCATGTTCTGGATCACTGGCTTGTCCTGGTGGCGAAAAAGTAATTGTCAGAAATGAAAATGGTTTTTCATTTTATAGAGGGAAATCTGGTATACGTAATTGGCTTTCGAAATACCAATCATAATACCATAAAAAATACTAATATTTAACATAACACCTACTCTCTTAAGTATAACTTTTTAAACACTCGCGATTACTTCGCTTATTAGACCGGGTCTATCGCGATTCAACCCGCGACCACAATACATGAAACTGTGTTGAAACAACCCGACACAGGTAAATTACTAATATTTACCTAATTACTATCGCGATAGACCCGGTCTATTACTCTTTTAAGTATTAAAGAATTTATTTGAGAGTGGCCTAATCAGATACTTGCAATTGCAAAAGATAAATAATATTATCAAACTAAGACATCCAATGCTCTAAAGTAATTAGACGCAAACGTTTGACTCGATGCCGTGTAATTCCAGCTTAGAATAGCATCACCCCATTTCTTTCACGTGGGTATCGTAAGAGGCAAATAAGGGACTCGAGAGTTACATGTGTATTGCAATTTCAACCTGTCACTATGGTGATACACAATTATCCGAATGACCCTCAATTGTTCGTAAGACATGGCGTAAAAGCCCATTTTTACGGCCGTTTACTCTCTGCCTACCCCGCAAGGGATATAGGCGTGATATATGTATGTATGTATGTTTTAATCAAAATTGTTTGTGTTCAATAGCTGCGCTCGTGACTGGGTGGTCAGTAAATCTTATAAAGCTTATTATATATATTAGTTTTCCTACTTTTTTGGTGCTTTAAAGTATTCTTACCTTCTTTACTTACTAGATGAGAGTATGAACCGTCTATCTGTAGAGAATAATCAGCAAAACACTCACATTATGGTACCAAGATATCCGATGTTCGCGGGGGTTGGCGCGCAAGTTGCACTCGAAGTAGACGTCATCGCCTTCTTTAATGTCGTGAGGGTTCAGGGTGCTGCCCAGTGATAGTGTTACCAGTGGACTATCTGGAAAAGAACACTGCGGTTAAAGCGTGTTTGAGCTCATTCAATTTTATAACCGTTACTTTCACAGCCATCATTATTATCATCATCTTTTTTGCTCGATTTAAATTCGTTCTGGGTTTTATCCACACTAATCCACACTAATATCCACACTAATATTATAAATGCGAAAGTAACTCTGTCTGTCTGTCTGTCTGTCTGCTACGCTTTCACTGCCAAACCGCTGAACCGATCTTCATGAAACTTGGCACAGAGATTGCTAGCATACCGAGAACGGACATAGGCTACTTTTTATCACCATTCGAGGGTCTGGAGTATAGATGTAGACCACCAGGTGTACCACCAGGAGCCCAGCTAAAGTATTAGAGATAAAGGCATGGTTCCAAAACAAAAGTTGTTCAGTATGATGAGCCGCTTCTTTTCACAAGGACATTGAGGATCTGGAGTACCTTATGGAGACCACTAGGTCTACCATTAGGAGCTCAGCTAAACCATTAGAGATACAGGCATGGTTCCAAAACAAAAGTTGTTCAGTATGATGGGTCGCTTCTTTTCACAAGGACATTGAGGATCTGGAGTACCTTATGTAGACCACCAGGTCTACCATCAGGAGCCCAGCTAAACCATTAGAGATACAGGCATGGTTCCAAAACAAAAGTTGTTCAGTATGATGGGCCGCTTCTTTTCACAAGGACATTGGGGCTCTGGAGTACCTTATGTAGACCACCAGGTGTACCACCAGGAGCCCAGCTAAACTATTAGAGATACAGGCATGGTTCCAAAACAAAAGTTGTTCAGTATGATGGGCCGCTTCTTTTCACAAGGACATTGGGGATCTGGAGTGCCTTATGTAGACCACCAGGTGTACCACCAGGAGCCCAGCTAATCTATTAGAGATACAGGCATGGTTCCAAAACAAAAGTTGTTCATTATGATGGGCCGCTTCTTTTCACAAGGACATTGGGGATCTGGAGTACCTTATGTAGATCACCAGGTCTACCATCAGGAGCCCAGCTAAACTATTAGAGATACAGGCATGGTTCCAAAACAAAAGTTGTTCAGTATGATGAACAACTTCTTTTCACAAGGACATTGGGGCTCTGGAGTACCTTACGTAGACCACCTGGTGTACCACCAGGAGCCCAGCTAAACTATTAGAGATACAGGCATGGTTCCAAAACAAAAGTTGTTCAGTATGACGGGCTACTTCTTTTCACAAGGACATTGGGGCTCTGGAGTACCTTATGTAGACCACCAGGTCTACCATCAGGAGCCCAGCTAAACCATTAGAGATACAGGCATGGTTCCAAAACAAAAGTTGTTCAGTATGATGAGCCGCTTCTTTTCACAAGGACATTGAGGATCTGGAGTACCTTATGTAGACCACCAAGTCTACCATCAGGAGCCCAGCTAAACCATTAGAGATACAGGCATGGTTCCAAAACAAAAGTTGTTCAGTATGATGAGCCGCTTCTTTTCGCAAGGACATTGAGGGTCTGGAGTACCTTATGTAGACCACCAGGTCTACCATCAGGAGCCCACCTAAATTATTGGAGATACAGAAATGGTTCCAAAACAAAAGTTGTTCAGTATGATGGGAATAAGTTGAGAAAGGACATTGCCTACTTTTTACCGAGGACAGAAAAACAAAAAATGTGGTATATAAAAATGTATTACTGTAACTTAAATTACCTTTTTGACTGTCCTATCTACTTATGCTGACCATTTTAGTGTGCTCAAATCGGCACCTCTGGAGTAAGTACTCTGTTATCTACTGACTTTTGTATTCAATAGTTACAAATATTGATCTCTCAGGCCGGATAGCAAATTTTGAGTTGTCCCTTTAACAACAGAAGCTAGCAAGTCATCTTTAAACAGTAGAGATAAGAACTGTTCTTATATCACTGTCACACTAACTATGAATACACATATCTACTTTAGAACTTCTGCCTAAAAAAACTATCTAACGCGGACGAAGTCGCGGGTAAAAGCTAGTAATCAATAAATTGCAACAAGCAATGAGATTGGGCAAATAAAAATTAAAAAAAATTGTTTGTGTGCATTTTTTATAGGACAAATCACACAGATGTCATTACAAGTAACCAAACAAGGCGTCAAAGTTCGAACATGCAAAGTATTTTAAGTTTTTGAGAATTTTTATTGAAGTAACTATTACGAAAACTGATCGACTTGGCTAAAAACTAAATTAGGTACATATCATTCTGATTTGCCCTAAAACGTATTCATGAAAATGTGCTCATCAATACTAACATACAACATTGAGAGTGAGCTGGTCGTCAATCGGTTTGGCTGGCAGGCTGGGGTTGGTGGCCACACACTTGATGATGGAGCCGTTGTCCTCAGGGTCTGGGCTGAAGGTCAGACTGCTGACTGACCACGTCTCGTTTGAGTGTTCAGTTACCTGAAATATATTTTTCTTTTGAAATAGTCTTTCTTAACCTGGGTTTGTAATATATTCTTTGTTGGCACTTATTTTTACTAGGAAGAAGATTTGACCTGCCGGTGGAGTAATCTGTCAGTTGCTTTCTTTCTGTAGTAGCTATTAGCACCAGTGATAGAACCAACCACGGGAACCAACTAGTTCTGTAGCTTGTTTAATTTGGTCCAAGTTAACATCTTTGTACTAACATCGAAAGTTACAGATTTATGCGGCATAAAATCACACAGCGTTTAAAACAGGCGTGTTTAACTTACCTTAGTCATTTCAAAACGTCGATTGTCTTTATACCAGACGATCTGCGCTGGTGGTCTGCTGCCCTCAGCGGCGCATCTCAGTGACGAAGGTGTGTTGGCGACCAGCTGATGGGGTCGGCTTAGCAGAGCTATTGAAAGAGGTGCCACTGTAACAAATTTATTGTCATTAGTAGTTTACCCACCGTTGAAATATGACGATACACGATTTTCCGGATGACCCTCTAATGTTAGTCAGACGAGGCGTAAATGTCCGTTTTATGCGGCCATTTATGATCTGCCTACCCCGCAAGGGATTATATGCGTGATATGTGTAATTATATATGTATGTATGTGAAATATGGAACAAATCTGAGAAAGGTTTTAACTGCCGTATGAACCAACTACGAAAAAGTATGCAATGCATGCAAATAAAATAACAAACACCAAATTAATTGTGATAGATCTATAAACAATTAGAAAGTACAATTAAGGATTGGCATGCAATAATTTTGTGTCATCAAATTGATGAGACATAATAGGTAAATAAGCAAAAAATTACGATAGAGTTACTAAAATACAGGGAAACGAAAGAAAATACCGAAATCATTAGGGTTTCCTGCTACGAAATCCTAAAAACCGGCTGACCAACGTACACGAAGAAAAAACAGTACCTATCTAAGTTTCATTACTGTCGCTATGCCAACATAAGCTTAGACATTAGCGGCTTGTCCTGTAATTCGCTTAGCTTTGGCAATTTGACCTTTGTGCCATTGAAATAACGTTTAAGTGCTTGGATAGTGCGGTAAGGCTAACTCGTCCATGTCAACCCTTTGTGCGATACAAAGGCAATTACTACTTCTTCTATTCACTTATTTAATTTTATAAAAAAAAATCTAATAATATTCAATGTATTGCTACTACTACTATCCTAAAGTTGATATGATGAGTAGGTATGATTTGGTAGACAATGGTATATGGCAGTGTAGCAACGCTCATTACTTACATATACGTAGTACATCTAAAGTACATTCAGACAGGGTAATGATCAGTCACTTCTAAACTTTTGCTTTCAAATTAAACAAAGTACTAGTATAAATCTACTTACGTCTACGTCCTAACTTGATGCTATGCATCTAAATTCTGGAGGTGAAGGCCTGGTTTCCTATAGCACGGGGGATTTCCTAGTTTAGGTACCAGCTTCTGCAAACATTCTCTGTACACTATGTCCTATATTCTTGTCTGTATTGTATCTTGTTTGTGGAGGAAAATAAATAAATTATTATTTGTATTATTATTATTTTTTATAACTTACGATTCATTTCCAACCGCACTGTCTTCTCTTGAGGCGGGACCAGATGGGTGTTCGCAGCTCTGCACTTGAAGGTGGTGTTCAGATCCTCCCTCTTCAGGTGTTGGAGTTCCAGCCGGTTCACCATCACGTGGGTGTCAGTCTTCACGCCGATGTACTGAGGGGCTGGAGACCCGTCGATCTGCCAAGTAACTACCGGCTCGGGACGACCTGGTTGATAAATACGAAAAAGAAATTGTTTATACGGGTGTCACGAAGGACTCGGGCATTTCATGAGTATTACAATTTTGGACGATAATTGCTTATTAACTTAATACTATAAGTGATACCTCTAGAATTTTCTAAAATGATGCATAAATATTTGTCAGACGTGGCGGTAACGACTATTTTTTGTCAACAAAATATAGTTAGGTTGTGTCAGTAAGTTAAAATTGCATCGTTTTACTTAAAAGTGAAAATTAATTATCCGCAAGGATATCATAATCGACACATCGCAAAATAAAACTTGACAAATTCTTACAGAAAAGCATAAAAGTTTCAATACAGATACTGAACTGGAAGCGATAAAGCAACATAGATGTACCGGCTGCATCTTTTCCCATCTGTGTCCTTAATGTAAAAATCGATAAATTGAGCCGAGCGGTGTCAGTAAACGGTGAGAGGGTGCCAATTGTCTGTTGGCTTAGAAAACGTGAGAAATAATTATAAATACAGCACAATGCTATATTTACGCCCAGCAGTAGACTGCAATAGGCTGCTGGATGTATGTACATGCTATTTTTAAGTCAGGGTTAAACACATTTGCATGATCTTCAGCCGCGGAATTTGACATAAAAGATTTTCCGGGTGGGTTGTCCTTTCCCAACATGTCCCACACTATTAAAATTTCCGCTACAAAGTTCCATGTAGTGACGTTTTTTTTGTTATTAAAACTTGTTGAAAGATTTTGAACAATGTCAAGCTGTTAAAACCCGTAAAACTAAACAAACACATAACTTGTCGAGAAGCCTCGGACTTTTATCTCTACCCACAAAATATCCCATCTCCGAGGCGACGGGCGAGAACAGTGACAAATACGAAGGAATCTCTCTACAACTTCTGTTCACGGTACGGTAATGCCTGAAAAACCTAGACACCAGTTATAGCATAGAGCTAAGCGAGTTTTATGGAAGTTCCATCCTTTTCCATGATGAAATATAACCAAACTACTTCAACCTTACCTAAACTACACGACAACATTCTTTCGACACATTCCTTTATTTCAAATTTTATAGCAAACGAAGTAGCAATGATAAGTTGCAATGAAATCAATCTTTCTTCTTCTTTTCGTGTGAGACACCGAGTCGTCCAACGACCCGATGAACCCTGGTGTCAGTTTTTCAACCGCTTACTACCACTAGTAGGCATCTGACATGGTTGTGTTACGACCGCCGTCTAAGTAATCAAAGGCAGCAACCGGGACCGACGGCTTAACGTGCCCTCCGAAGCACGGAACCATTTATAAATGAAATCAATGTATAATATTTAAACAAAACTGGTTATGTTCAAAGATATTTTTTTTTCTCATCAAAACCACAAAGTCACTTAGATGAGAAAATACTATTATACAAATTAAACAAAATAGAAGAACGTCGTTCAATTCATCATATACAGTCCAGATTCTCAACACATAACAGTGATATGGAGCTACTATTATCTATTCCGTGGTAATACCTAGTAATAAGTAGATGTTTTAAACCGAAAGTCCGAAACTTGTAATTGTTTACCTTTCCACAAGAAATCGCTCATACCAGTTTAATTGTATTTAATTTTAGTAAGAACGTAGTTCGATAGTTTAGATTTAAATTTATTAAACGATTCCACTTTTTTTAGTAATGACGGTAGATTGATAAAGATCTTTGCGCCTTCATAAGTGAACATACGTTTGCCGTAATTTGTTCGAATCTTAGGCAGTACCAGGTAGCTTGCGCGTCTTGTGCTTCGTTTAGACACGTTTTTGATTTGGGTAAGTGGAATTGATGATATTTGTGTAGGATTTTGTATGTAAGTACGCAAGTATATAGTTGAGTGATATTCATGAAGCCAGTCTCTTTATAGATTTTGGAATAACATTTTCAAAAAATTATTCTGTATAGTTTTTGTAAAGTAAATACAAACTGGTTATTTGTATTTACTTTACGAAATTGCTTTACAGCAATAATCCGCTCTTTGATTAAAGATACATTTTGCAGTAATATGGCAGAATTAGGAATTCGGCCGAAATCCTAAGATTTAGAATATAGCACAAAGATAAATTTCTTCTTCTTCTTCTTCTTTTCGTGTGGGACTCGGAGTCGTCCAACGACCCGATGAACCCTGGCTTCTGACACGGTTGTGTAACCACCTTACTAAACGAGTCATATTCCGCTATTCGCTTTTTTCCGACACCCAAGGGTGATCCTTTTTTGAGCTGGCATAACAAGGCAACTTTTTTATGCAAAGCGAAAAACGGAAATGTTCTTTGATTTGAGGCAAAATCTAATAAGCCGACTATTCCACGAACAATTTTGCCTGTCGAACTAGCGTAAAACACTGCTGGTCATAGGAAGCGAAACAAACTACTTAGCGTAACGGCTTCATCTCCTGCTAAAGTGGGGGTAAAGGTCGATCATTGACCTGATGTGTCATGAAAAAATCCTAAGCCGTTGGTTCACTATGATAAATAGAGGCGTTCACTGTTTTTTTTTTTTTTCAAAATATTAAACAACTATGCAAGCATCGGTCTATTTTTCTGAAAGAAAATGTGTTGGTTAATGACAAAAATAAATCCACATTATATGGAAAGTTGTTAATCTGAGGGCGCATTTTGTATGGTATGTCGAAATATTTTTCATAGGTGTATCCCCAAATTATGTTCCATAGGAATAGTTGTTTACATTTATGGTCTTAAACCCGCAACACCGCAATGTTTAAGAAGAGTTCTCTTACACCACGCAATTATCGTCTACGAAGGCACTTTTAAACATAATGCAGTGTTTTAAAAGCACATTAATTACTATGGAGCCGCGATATCGGCTGCTAAATTCCCCACTGCACAGCCGGCTGCATCATCACAATTGGTGGGCACACAAGCAAAGATAATCCACACTGGCTGCCAGCCAACCGGCCATGCTGCAGAGTTTTCAATGAACCCATTCGGATGGAATATCTCTTCCAATGTTTCCATAAAAGGAATCAAGCTATAGAAAAATTGAACTGAATTGTGTGTCGTCCGGTTTTTTGAACACCTGGAACGGACGCGAATTACCTATCTCAAAGTGAAGCTCGCTTTGGATTAGTTTACGATTGGGTTTATTGTATTGAATCCGTTAATGTATACATACATCCATATAATCTCGCCTCTTTCCCACAGCGGTAGGCAGAGACTACCATCTTTCCACTTGCTACGATCCTGGCATACTTCTTTCGCCTCCTCTACATTCATCAATCTCTTCATGCATGCTCGTCGGTTTAGGGTACTCTTGACCTGATCTTTCTTTTTTGGTTTGTTTTAATCCCCAATTTGATCGAAATCCCATCCACACTTGCCAAATACACCTGGAACTGAACAACTTGCTATGAGAAAATAATCCAGGAAACGTTTCTGTTTCTGTTTCAGATAAAGTTTCATGGTCTGTGTGCACCCTATCAGTATTCGGAGAGCTGTACCTTACACCCCGTATACACAAGTAACTAAAAACTTCAAGGGCTGAATTTGTATGTATGTCAGGTGAAATTGTACTAGTGACCGATACTGAAAACAGAAGACGAGCTTGTGATAAGGAACAGTTTTCCCCAAGGATCGTAGGAAGGTAAAAATATTTGAGGTGACATAGTAACCCAAATCAGCTGATCGGTGAATTTGTATGGAAGGTCCAATTTTTGTTTCATTTTATTTCGATTTTGGGGAAAGTTGTTTCATATCAGCAGTTCGTCTTGAGTTTTCGCTATCGTTCCCTAGTAGAATTTCATCCTATATTTATACGTATAAATAAAAAGCCATGAAATGCAGCATAAATAACGCAAACTTCAATTCAGCACAGTAAGTATTACGCCGAAAGTACATGGTTTCAAATCATTCTTGATTTCTTCATAAATGTGAAAACTCATTTTTATTTTTCTCAGATAATCAATCCAGTATTTTATAACAATATTTTTGTGTTTATAAAACTGTTTCTACTTTTAGAGATAGTAATCGTCAAGATGTTAACATTGTACTGTTATATTTCTTTTGTGATGAGCAACAAACACTTAAGATTAACAGTTTATAGAAATTGCTCGAACACTACCTTGGGAAAGTGACTACGTGTTAGCTCTCTAAAGTGTATTAACAAACAATTTGTAGATACAGGATTTGTGTTAACTATTAAGAGCTAAGCAAAAATTCAGTTTCGCACGTAGTGAGAGTACTAAAATAAATTAGGCTTTCATTGACTACGTATAAATATTCACAATATACAAATATTCACATTACAGTGTCAAAAAAATATTTTCATCGTTTTTTTTTTCAGAGCTAAGTTCTTTTGTTGTATTTTTTTCTGATATACGACGATATACGTGGCTTTTATTTACACAGCCAAGTCAGACACCTGTTTCTAGTAGTAGGCGATTGAAAAACTGACACTTGGGTTCATTGGGTCGCTGGACGACTCGGTGTTCTACAAGAATGAACTATCACTGTGTAAGATCACTTTTTAATCCATAGTTTTAATATGTAAAGGCACGTTTCCCTGTACAAAACATTTCTTTGAAATCACAATACTGATCATTGCACAATTCTCGACAACAATTTATTTAAATTCCTCGGAACGAAAGACACTGAATTGAATTTGTACTTACAACATCGCGAGTAAATACTGGAAATTTTTCCCTTTCAATAACATTTCCGCCGCCTCTATGATGTAGTCGTTGAGCATTCTACTTCTCAATCGGAGGTGTATAGTTCATTACAGGGTAACTAGAAGTAGATCAAAACATTTTATACTCTCATGTTTTTGTATTTTCTTTTATTAAGGATGGGTTTGCTCATGACTCTAGTCTAGGTCATAGGACAGCATATATTTGCATATATTGCTGGCTGATCGAGAGTACAGATTCTTTGACAAGTAGTGAAAGGTTGTTTTGTGTCGTAATAGTTAAAACAAACCAAACAAACAGTAAACGAGCTGAAAGTAAAAACTCTGAAACTAGATTCATAGGTTTATTATCCACCTCGATAGAAAATAAATAACAACTGCGGTTGAATGTTGACTATGTTCGTCTAGAATTCAGGCCAGTCTCTAGAGAACGCTTTGCCTAGAGAACTGGTTCACTTTAAAGGAAGCTAAAAGCCCGTATGGTAATTTTCTTAAGACTGATGCCAGAAAATACCGCTCGGAGCTGCTTTAAAATCTACCTGTAAGCAGAATTTTCCTCTAAAATCGAATTTCCGGGAAAACGTGCCTACATTTTTAAATAAGTGCTCAGGTTAATGCGAGATATTTATAAACAAGTACCTATAAGGTAAATCGAATGCGATGTAAGTTCGTGAACAAATGAAAATAATTTATTTGTTTAAATAAGTAATGTTAAGTGCTTAATTTCCTCGTGTAGCCTAAAAATATCCGATAAAATACTTATGTTGCTATTAAAATACCTAAAGGCGTGTTAATTTTTTTTGAATTGCCTTTGTGTGACGGCTTAATAAAGAAATTTGGGTAGTATGTTTATTAAACTATTTAACTAACCTCTTAGAAAAGGTTTTTAGAATTTTATGCCCTAAAGAGGTTAAAAATTTGTATGAAAGTTCGTAGTCTTCGATGTTATCTGTTTGAAAATTTGTGATAAGATCCTGAAGCTGAAATAGCTAAATATATGTTAAAGGACTTTCTTATTTTTTACCTTAAATGGAGTCATTAGGGGACAAACGATTGAATGAAAATTGTGGTCTTTGAGGCAAGACCTTGTCAATTTTGGGATTAAATTAAGGTGCTAAAGTTATCAAATACACGAAACCGTTTTTTTTTTTAAATTTTAACTTCAAATCTTCATGGATTTTAGATGTGATCTGTTAAAAAAAACTAACGGGATAAATAATAAAGTACATATTGGTATGTTGTAGTAGGTTTGTCGGGTTATTTGTTGACTTGGTGTTTGGTACGAAATAAAAATGCGCGAGTAAAACCGCGGGCGGAAACGCTAGTTTTGGATATTAACGATAAACGAGAACAAAATAATTATTTGTAAATTTGCAATCGTGGCTGATCACTCTGTAGCATGCACGGAAAATTAAAGAAAGTTGATCTGCAAAGCACTAATCGTAAAAATTAATTTCAATCAAGATTTTTTTCTGTGGGTGCAGTAATATTTTGGTTTCTTCCAGGTTTTCATACACTTACCGCCACGAACCTCACAGACCAGGACGAGAGCAGCACCTTCCTCCAGTGGACCGACCACACCAGACACGTCAGCGCCAGATTTGTCATACAGCATCATCTGATGGGATGGCACTGCAACAAAACATTATGTAAAATAAGTTGTAGCATTATGCTCCATTCGTAGCAAATGGACTCCGGCGTAGTAATTGCACTGTTTACGTAATAAAAGTATAGCTATGAGCTTTAAAAGTCAACAATTAGCAAGCCTATTTCACTTCTACTTAGGTAGTAAGAATAGGTTAGGATGAGGCCGAAAATATTCAGTGACGGAGTTAAAACTCTACAAAAGTTATCCAACTATTTTTAAAACGTTGTTTTTTTTTTGCTAGGTTTGTATTTGTAATGTCATGACTTAAATTGTTTTCGTATGTCAAGTCCCGAAGAATGTTAATTGAATATCCAAATTGTTGACATAGTTCTAAAACAAAAAGATGCCTAATAGGCTGTCATGCCGGAGCGCAAGCGTGGAAACGACAGGAGCCACAATCTACAAAGCCTAGCCATTATCAAGCTGCATTGAAAACCTTTGTCCAATATTACCTTTATGTATATCTAGACTGAATAAAAGTTAGTTTTCATAACGAAATGTCATTCGCGCTAACAAGCTTTTTGGTCTTTGCATGTATAATTTTAGATTTACAAATTATAGTTGTTTTAACTTTATATACAGTTAGTTTACTATCAGATAAACTCATCAAAAGTTTGTAATTTAAAAGCTTAAGTATTAAAGATGTGGACATTTAACTACATAAACGTGAGAAAAATGTTTAAAAAACTATCCACGTATCCAGTGACTATGAAAAGATAAAAAGAAAAGTTATTTCAACAACAAAATCGTACACGTCATCATTTAATAATGGTTGCAATATGTGTGTAAGCAAATTCACTCCTTTAAATATACACGCTTCTTTTGGCGAACAAAAGATTGCAAATTGCCTCGCTTACCCTAATGGATTTGAATGGAGCTGCATATGCGACGGAGGCTTACTTTTAACTGCTTTGTTCTACGCAAAAGAAATTTACTTCCCTCATCTCCTTTTGCGTCTTTCCTCGTTGTGAATAGGGTAATTTCTTTGAAAGTTCTCTAGTTCGCTTGGCATTTCGCCGGCTTTTTGTAGAAAACGCCTGTCATTTTGGATTTATTCCTTATGAATACTATTGAGCGAACAAGTGGAACAATCACCGGGGAAACATAGCTAGAAACGAGCCTTATTTATTGCCTTGTTTCGTTTATACGAATAAACAATATCTGTATTACAGTTTATAAATTATGTCAAATTTACGAGAGAAAATATAATTACAAACTAGAGCGTAAGATAAATGTTGAGAATCGAAGAAGCCAATCAGATTAGGATGAATTCGCAAATCTTAAATCGCGTCCGCTTGAAGAAGCCCAGCCACTGAAGCAATTTAAAAAAATCTTCCAATCTCGAGATAACGTCTACCATTTTGAACTATTCAGATCTAATTTCCTTTAAAATCAACCTGTCTCCGGCAGATTTTATCTGTGTCATCGTGGAAGCGTTTTTATCAGCTGGGATGGAGCAATGGCCGGCTGTGATGAAAATCGGTATTCTTATGGGAGACAGTATTGTTTTGTTTGTAGCAGAAATATTTTTTTAATCAATTTTGTAATGAGACGAAGAAATTCGTGTTTTGTTTTCTTTAGCGTAATATTTTGTGACTGAAAATATTTTTGTAATTGGTTCCGTTACCTAGATTTACAGAATATATAATGTAAGTTATCAGAACTTGGTCTTTTGCGTCATTTTCCACTTTCTGTCACGGATGACAAAATTGTCTTCCTTACAATAATTTCCTCGAATTATAAGTATTTCTTCCTCCAAACCCGCTGAATCTCGACTCGACAGTTCATAATTAAAATGTCTGTGCGATGTCATTACCCAGCCGCCGGTCCCCGCAATGACTAAATTGATTCCCCTGTCGCTGCCTCATAAAATTTTCATATTCAGATAAAAACTTTCATCCTTCGGCTTTCAGTTTAATTGCTGTGGTCAATGATTTTTCAAAATATCCGGGTACTATTGGCAAATCCAACACTATGACATCATAACGGATGCGTCTGTCAAACAGCTCGGTCAATTCGCATGCGTTACAATGTGATATGGTATCCGTGCTTTGTATGATAATTCGAAATTTTCTTTGTGTAAAATGTTTAGACACGTCAAAATTGGGCGAGCATTGGAGGAGCCGCGATAGGCTAGATGGAAGAGGCGTTGCCACTAGTGATGGCGATAGTCGCAGGTTCGAATCCTGCCCGCGCTTAAAATTTTAGCAAGTTTGCAAAAATTTAAAAATTTGTATTCCATGCGTCAAAAGTACGCCCGTCCGTTCATAGTTCTACACTTAGATATTATAAAGAGGAAAAATTTGATTGTTTGTTTGTTTGAATTTAATAGGCTCCGAATTACTGGACCGATTTAAAAAAAAAAACTTTTACCATTAGAATCCTACATTATTCCTGCTGAACATGCGATATTTAATACGAGAAAAAAAGGGATCCGCGTAAAATGTTGGATAATGTAGCCCACCGTGTGAAAAATGTACCAAGAAAAATCTTATATCGCGTACGCTATGGAAATATTGGCAATAGAGCAAAGTGATGTACTACAGTTTTATAGTGGACATCATTATCTATCAGAATGTCTGCAATACCATTTGTCTAACTTTTACAGTTATGCCACAATAACTACACAACTGAAACTGAACAATTTTCCCCTACAAACATATTTCGGGAAACGTAAAAAAAACGACTTCCCATAGAGAATGCCACAAATTTGGAGCCAAGAGCCGACAGACATCTTCGCGGGAGGCCCAGTCGCAGATGGCGAGACGAACTGGATGGGTTTTCCAAATATTGGTATGCGGAGACACAGGATCGCAAACAGTGGTAAAAGGAGAGGGATCCTGACCGCCAGATAAGATAACATAGTGAATGCAGACAGCTGATTGTAATTTTGTATGGAAGATCGTTTTTTTTAAAGTCTCCTGACATGTGATTCAGTTTTATTTTCAGAAAGTTGTTCAGTTTCATGTTGCATGCACCCTATCAGTATTCGGAGGGCTGTCTCATACACCCGGTATAAAAAAAGAAACCTAAGACGACAAAAAACATAAAATCATGTAAGTCTAACAAAAACGAACATTTATACAATAAAAAAGTGTAGGTGTAGATAAGGATAAAAAAATAAATAAAAAACCTCCAATGCGATAAAGAGGTTGTATAATAACACTTTATTGCACAATAAGAAAAAGAAACCAGAATATAGGCTATATTAAAATAAAAATGCGCAAAGCGGTCGTATCGCTAAGAGCGATCTCTTACAGACAACCTTTGGGTACAGAAAATAAAGATAGAAAACAGAACAGAGTGCAAGAGTAATAAATAAAGAAACATAAGCATTGTAAAGCATGAAAAGTGTATTTACGAGTATGTAAAAAATAATTGTCCACCCTTGCAAAGCCGGGACGGGCCGCTAGTTTGTATATAAAAATCGGGTGCTGCCAACCCGTTGATCTTTTTCTAAACCCAGCCACGTTTTTATTGAATGAATGATGGGTTTGCTCTTGACTCTAGTCTAGGTCATAGGGTCTCATTTTTACGCAAACTGTTTTTTCCGCAGAGTCTCCCGATTTTGCTTTTGGCACAGACCACAAGCAAGCAGAGTGAACGAGTGGACGAATAACACCGACACCGAGTGATAATACGAACTAACAGGCACACTTATCTCACGTAGAGTAGTGAAAGCGCGTATCACGGCAAAACTTGTAATTTCCAAGGAAAAAGGTAAAATTGCTGGGCGGGTTGCAAGGTATTATTTTCTCAAGTTTATTAAAATCGCTAAGAACCTTAATTCGTTAAAATAATATCTATGTAAAAAAATAAATCGTACTAAAATTGCTTTTTACGGCAGTAGACAACGTTCACAGTCTTTAATATAATTCTGGTGTAAGATAATAAGCGTTAAAGTGAATATGAGATGGTTTTTAAAGCTTCTGGAAATTATTTTACGTCGCTACATTCTACAGTAAAGTTAATATAATTTTACCTCGAATTTGAAACAAGGAAATCGTTAGAAGTGTTTTTTTAGCTAAGAGTGTTTTTTAAGTTAAAAAAGATTTTAGCTGCAATTACAAGGAATCGAAAAGTGCTGCTTTGATCCACATATACAAAATCATATTTATTTACTTACTAAACATCATCGCACAGGCAGTACAAAGGGCAGGTCTAATGCCACGCGGCATTCTCTACCGGCCAACCCAAGGATTAACAGAAACAAAAAACAAAAACAGATCATATGAAAAGTTCTCAGTATAGGTACCTACCTATACAATACATGTGAATATTTAATACAAAAGAAAAATTAAGTGTATAAAAATTCAATATAATAAAATATAATAACATAAACCTACACAAGAGCTTAACGCTGGTCTATCTAACAAACAACTCTGTATGCATGTACGTTATTATTTGTATCAAGCCACCGTAGTGGCGATATTACAGCGCTCGGACAAACTTGTTATTTTTTTTTATATAAATGTATTTATAAATAATTATAATAAAAAAAACATCCTGGACAAATTTATCAACAGATAAGAGAACACATGAAATTTTACAACTTACGAGGAAAGCTTTTGATATCACATTTATACAATCGAATAAACCGCAACTGAAATGTACGCAACTTTTTTGCATTACCCAACACGGAACCGACAGATACCACTAAAATCAACATGAGGTAACTTACCTACCCAATGATAAATACTAAAGGTTAGGTAGGTACCTAATTTTTATTTTGCATTATATTGATCACCGACAATTAAATTTGTTATGAGTAAATAAATTAACAATGATAAATTACCAATAATTATTATATAATAATTATAAATTTAAAAATCTACGGAGAGCGGTAGACAAAACAGAAAACATTCCTGCTGGATTCAGTCTGCTGGGCGGATAACTGTCTTGCTGAATGGAGTAAGAAAAAAGATCAGCAAGATAAAGGAATGGAACTCACCAGAAAATACTGGGCAGGCCTCGCATGGATGGAGACAATCCGAACTCTTTAAGCTTCCTTGGCTTCGTGATTCAGAAACTGGCTATCACTGAATACCGTTATGTAGGTTTATACACATATTATTAGCACAACACTTAAAACGTGTTTATTTTATTGTCTTGAGAGTAAGTTTGTTTCGTTTCGTCGCGACAGGTATTTAATTTTGATTTATTTTTCACACTTAAGTGGCGTCCATGCTTTTTTTTTTTTTTTTTTGAAAGAGAACAGGAAGTAGCTCACGGCGTCTTCAGTGTTGCCAATATTTCTTGTATTGACAGGTTTGCCAACTTGACGTGCGATACGCTGATGTGTTTCTTTTCTCTTTCCTTCTTAGTTTCCAGTATGTGAGTGGGACAAGGAAAGGGAAAAGGAAGTAGCAGACTGAATCGTACGCAACTATGATTATTAATTTAAAAGTAAGGTACATGACCAAATACGGTGCGCGCGGGAAGCTTGAAATTAGTAAACAAAAGAAATAGCACAAACACATGACAAGATAAAGAGCTTTAAATAGGAAAAACTATGTTGTTCCGTTTCCTTTCGTTAATTCGGTCAAGGAAAACTATTTCTTCTGAATAATGTTTTCAATTGTTAAAAAAACTATTGACAGAATAGATATCGACAAATAGCGGAAGTAGCAATATCATGTATCAATTGGTCCTTGGTAATATTTTCAAAATTTTATTCATCTTTATTTAGTTTACTGCTTTATAGTGAATAAAGTATGTTACAAAAAAAGTATCGAAACATATACCAATTAGGGGTCTCCATTATGTTCCGATAAAATGTGCCGTATAGTGTATTTTGGCAAACTGGTATTTCTTCAATAATGTAATGTTAAATCTTCACGATCAAACTTCAGACTCTAAACTAAATCAACGTCAGTGAAGACGTCAATACTTAGAAAATTTTCTGCATATATTTGCCTCCAAGTAGGTGTGTAGTTTTTTCTTTCCTTGACAAACCTAATCTAAACAGATACTAAAGTCAATAGCAAACACATTATAAAACTTATCGACTTTTTCCACACTAGTCGACCTATTCATTCGTGTCCGTTATTTTACCCTCAATTTTACCAGTCATGTCTGGTCACATGACTATTCTCCCTTAACAAAGTAAGGAAAGGACGAGTTCAAAGGAGGTAATCATTTTGAGCTGATTATACGACCAATGAACAGATGTTACTACGGAAATTGGTATGTTCGTACAATTAGTTGTGAAAAGATAAATTTAATTTATTATAAAGAATAGTTATATCTTCATCTTATATTTCAACTGTGATGACGAGGTAAAATTCTTGCTTAAATTGGTTTATAATGATAATCGACTGTATCGAATGAGTTTTATAGAGATGGTGGCTCTGAGGGGAATGAAAATAATTTTCCAACAATGGGTCATAGATTACCAAGTTATACTATTATGATACTTCATGGGATACAATACAACTGGTCATCTATGCCACATCTTAGGTCATGGTCATGCTCTACCTCTCCTGCTACTTGCACACAGGAGGGCTTGTATAAAGCCAACCAAAATACCATTGACGTGGCCATTTTTGGGCACAACAGCTCTCATTGACTGCCATTTACCCAAAAAGAAGATGAATAATACGATGATGTTCCTAGTTGGAGAATTCATGAAGTCAATGGTCGTAATGCTCAAATGGCACGATAATAAGATGTTATGACTTTGAGTAATGTGATACATGGCACTTACCGATAACAGTGAGCCGAACTTGATAATTCCTAGTTGGTGAGTTCTTGAAGTCGACTCTACAGCGGTAGACGCCTTCGTCGTCGAGTTGCACCGAGCTGAGCGTGAGGGAGGCAGGTCTAGCGACGGTGGCAAAGTAGGCTCGTGGACCGAACGCAGCAGGGTCCGACCATTGCAGCGCTTTCGTGAAGGAGCGGCCGCGGACATCGAAACTGTAGACAAAGTAAACAACCTGGTTAATTCGTAAGTTCTTTGTTGTGATGTGTGATGTTGGCGTAGAATGGCATCGACCCATTTTTTACTCTAGTAAGTTGACAACCTGCTACTATAGCGATCGAGGATCTGAGTAATCTGTTTTTATTTTCATTTTCCATAGATACCTGCACGCTGGAAATCTGTGAGCAGCCATTATTAGTCAGAAAAAATTAAATCACCGCAACACGCAAAGATGAAGACTATAGCGATGCACATGATGAATGACTCTGCAAATATTTGTCAGACGTGCTATGCTTAATCCACAAGGCATATAGTCATGATATATGTATGTGTGTATGTTTTATTATGTGTAACGACTTTAGTTACTTGAATAATTTGTAGCAACCTTTGCGAGCCACCACAAGCTCACCAAAGTGGTTCACATGCTAGCCAGATGCAGCAAAAGTTATCTACATATCCGCCAGATGGCACCAAGAGTCAGATTGGCAGAGAAAAATGGGCCTGAATCGCGGTATCCATGTGTTTACCGCGCACTGCATATAGTCAGGCCTGTGTCACTCCGCGTGTAGGTATTGAAAACATACCTCCAGGCGCCGGCCACTGCGAAAGGGCTAATCTAGCGGGCTGCCGCAAGCGAAAGAAGTCACACGCGTGACTCAAGATATAGTGAAACGCTGACTTATGGTGTACTTCTTGTATTTGTCCGAAGATCGTTCGGAGAAGAGTGATCGACTAAGACTAAGTTACATCAAGCTTATATACTAATTAAAACTACGTGAATTGATGACGCTCTTGAGATAACTTGCTTACCTAGATGAACTTTGAATCTAGCTCATTCTAACTAGGTGAAGTAAATATCAGCATCAGCTGGTTCCGGTTTGGACACAGCTGACGCTGTAATCTTAACTCCTCCCTCCTTAAAATGAGTTTTTTTATAAATGGTTACATGTTTAAAAAAACGTCTAAAAATAAAGTAAGAGATAATAACACAAACTATACAATATAAGATTATGGTCCAAATACTGATAGAATAACTAACATCAAAGTCGAAAAAACCTGAATCGTTGTCGTCGTCTATGAAGGTGGATAGTTCCCGTATTTCTCTGAAGTCTACGCCCCTAACATCGATTGCCTTATTGCTTGTCTCTAGCTTCTGGAATGGGTACAGCTTCGGCAGTACCACCTTTGGTAGATTGATTACAGTTGATGTTAAGTTTGTAGTAGCTCTGATAACACGATCTCCTATTTCTGTAGTACATTGTGGTGCTGGACTTATCAAGTAGGTTCCTTGGAGGTTGTGTTTCACGACTTCATTTCCACAGGTTTCTGTCACGATGGTAGTATTTTCTGTGTAAAGGAGCCAGAAGTTGTCTGCGACGTACTGTAATCGAGTAGTTTCGATCTTCACCTGTCTTAGAGTACATTGTGTCAATTCTTCTTTGATCAGCATCATTTGTTCTATACATGTTTCCATCGGGTAGTTGACCATGTTATCATCATTACAAAGGAATAGGTCGTCTTCGGTGTTCTCACATTCCTTTTTCATGGGTCTGAATTTCATACCTGTCACTAGAAGGTATGGGTATTTTGGAATTATGGTGTAGGTTTTCTGGGAATCTGGGTTATATGTGGGAATAGGGATAACTTTATAATATATATAATTCTGAGACTCTACAAGAGGTACTTCTAATATGAAAATCACCTTATTCCCCGACAAATAAGATTTGAGCGATATAGATCGTTCAATCTTAAAAATATTGTGTTCGTTTACTTTAGTAATTAAATTGAAGTGTTCATTAACTGAAGTCAAAACCCCCAATAACTCAGTTGAATTAATAATTGAAGGATGGAGTGTATGGAGCTTGCTAAAGGTTATTGCTGTTTCTATTTCATAGATTATAGTATACAAAGTTCGAAAATTACTTAAAATTTGATAGCAACTATTAACTACCGACAATGTATTTAACGTATTCTTTTCAGCAGTAATAAAGGTTTCCAGAACTTTTGTTTTTCTGTCGATAAACTTTATGTTTCCATTCATTTCCTCTGATACGTTTACTAACTTACTAAATGCTTTATTGATCAAGGAAACCCTTTTGTCTAGAGAATGTTCATGGGCTCCTATATTTTTTATTAACATGTCATATCTTTGAGCGTCTTCATAATCTAAATTTCCACTTATTAACTTAACAAGAGACCCTAAAGGATTTATTAGTCCCCTCTTTACTCTTTTAGTAAATGTTATTTGATTAAGCCTATCTACTACTAATGTCTTCATAAAATCTAATTGAATTTGCAATCCCGTCACCTCTTGTTTAAGACCATTATTTTTTGCTACTAAATTATTTAGGTTATTATAAGTTTCGATATTATATTCTAGTTGTGCCTCGATCGGCTCTAAATCTACAATCTTAATTATCTCCCATTTGCCATTCCTCATCATCGCTGTCCCGATTTTTAGTACCGCTACACCCTTGTTCATTTTTATTTTGTTTATTTCTACGCCGTTTATGAGAGTGACTAGGCCCAGCATCAGCATCCGCCATCTGTGGAGGACGTTTGATATTTTTAATAGCAACCTTAGTATCCCTATTCTTCATTTTAACTGGAATAATATTTCTGTCTACTTCACCGGTTACTATTACTTTTTCGTACCTAGGGAGATGCTTGGCCTTTCTTGTACGAGTGTCTTTAGCAAAAATTACATCCCCACTTTTTATTTCTGGAGGTTCTTCACCCCCTAACTTACTCCTTACTTTGATTTTATTCTCAATAAGCTTTTCTGAAATGTGTTCATACAAATACTTCATTCTTTTTCTGTGATCTTGTATTAATTGTTGTTTAAGGTGCTTTTCTCTATCTAACTTGAACACTGAGTTTAAATCAGTGTGTCCAAAGACTACCTCAAAAGGTGTGCAATCGGTTGCACTATGTATGCTGTTGTTATATGCCATGATAGCATACGTCATTACAGATACGGCATCTAACTGATTGTGTTCATTAGCTGCCAATCTATAGACTTCAATGATAGTTGAATGAAATCTTTCAACTATAGCCATTGAGTTTGGGTGGCTAGGGGTTCCAATGTGTTGATCAATCTTATACATCATAAGAAGTTCAGCAACTAATTCGTTTTTAAATTCGGCCCCAGGGTCACTATTGATTTTACCTGGTTTCCCATATAAACTGAAGTATTTTATAAGAGCTTTCACTATTTCAGGAGTACTTCTGTTGGGAATGTAAATTGCTTGAGCAAATTTGCTGAATGCATCAACTAATGTTAAGTAGTGGTTGTTCTCAATGAAAAGCAAATCCATAAAAATCTCCTGAAACGGCATATTTTGTGTCTGTGTCAACTGAATATGAGGCTTTATTGGTTTCCTTTCATACTTCATCTTCTTACAAGCCTCGCATGCATTGATGAAAAGTGCTATTGATTCTCTCATATTCGTCCAAAAGTAATGACGTCTGAGTTTAGCAAATGTTTCGTTAATACCACGGTGGCATGTCTTACTAATATGATATCTTTCTATCATAGTTCTTATATCCACTTCATCATCTAAAACTACCACTCTTTCTGTGCATTCAATGAAATTACTGATTTTAGCTTTAAAAAGTTTTCTTATAACGGAAGTAAAATCTACTCTAAACTGGTCTTCTGAAAAATAGAAATAATATCTTTTTTTCAAATTAATGTGTTTCTTTAAAAATTGTCGTATGAGATATTTATTATTTAAGGGTAAGAATATTTCAGTAATTTGCATTGATCCCTCAGATCTATCATTCTCGCATATCGTATTTTTATCCCAATCATGCACTATTATCTGTCTTGGTTTCATATCGATAGGTTCATTCAGAACCACTAAATTCTTATCACCAAGTGACTCATCATTATCGCTTTCTGAATCCGAAATTTCTATTGTTTCTACGCTTTCGTCTTCTGAATCCGATAATTCAATTGAATCCTCCTCTTGTATTACATTCAATCTGATTCTGGATAACGCGTCGGCGTTGGTATTCTGTTTCCCCTTTTTATACTTTACATCAAAATCATATTCTCCTAACAATAACCTCCATCTTATTAGTTTGGTGTTGGGGTCGTTAATCTCATACAGCCATTCCAAGGGTTTATGGTCTGTGATGACCGTAAAACGTTTGCCAAATAAGAAGTGTCTAAAATGCTTAATAGCCCAAATAATCGCTAAACATTCCTTCTCTATTGTACTGTATCTAGTTTCTGCACCATTCAAAGTTCTACTAGCGTATGCTACTGGTTTTTCTGACCCTAAAGGTCCCTGTGAAAGTACGGCGCCTAACGCGTAGTTTGAGGCATCCGTCGTTAGAATATACGGTTTATTAAAATCTGGGTATTGCAAGACAAGATCGTTAGTTAAGATTTTCTTACAAGTCTCAAATGCATTCTTGAATTGTTCAGTGTGCACAACTTGCGATTTCTTTTTTAAACTTTCTGACAATGGTTTTGTAACCCGTGCAAAATCTTTGATGAATTTTCGATAGTATCCGATTAACCCCAGAAAACTTTTGACTTCAGTTTTAGTTTTCGGAATTGGGTAATTTAATATTGATTTTATTTTGTCTTCGTTTGGTTTGAGTCCGTCACTGGTAAGTGTGTGACCCAGATATACAACTTCTTTGTTTAGAAACTCTGATTTATCTAGTTGCACTTTTAAATTCATTTCGCGAAATCTATCGAATATAGTTTTAAGTTTTGAAATGTGTTTTTCTAATGTTGTTGAAAAAATAATTACATCATCTAAATAAACGAAACAATGCAACCCTACTAGTCCCCGCAACACATTATTCATTGCTCTCTGAAAGGTAGCAGGAGCAGTTTTTAAACCAAAAGGCATCCGGTTAAATTCATATAACCCAGACGGTGTCCTAAAAGCAGTTTTCTGCCTATCGTTTTCATCAACCTGTATTTGATGATATCCACTAGCCAGATCAAGGGTAGTGAAATAAGTACTTTTTCCAATCTGATCCAAAATATCGCTAATGTTTGGTAATGGATATTTGTCGTCTATTGTGACTTCATTCAACTTTCTATAGTCTACAACCATTCTCCATTTCTGTACACCTGACGCATCCTTCTTCTTCTTTACCAAGTGCACTGGTGCACACCAAGGCGAATTAGATTCGCTTATGATTCCATCTTTCATCATCTTATTTACCTGACGCTCTATTTCCTGTGCTTGGACTTGAGGTAATCTGTAGGCTTTTACATGTATTGGTGTCTCGTCTTTCAGTCTGATTTTATGTTTGACGTCGTTTGTGAAAGATAACGGTATATCTTCACAATAAAATATGTCCTTGTATTCTTCGCAGACCTGCCAAATCACTTGTCGTTCTTCATCATTCAAATGTGACAAACGCAATTTCTGTAAGTTCAAGTCTAATATTTCATTTATTCTCCCATTCTGTTCAATGCTTTCACACTCATTCGTACTTCCAAATACGGCCCTGTTCTCATTTATATTGTTTACAATTAACTCACTATCATATGGCTCTACTTCAAATTGCTGATCAATAGTTATCAGTTGCTCGTCAAGTGTGATATTTTGCATTATTGTCGTTGCGTAATTATTATCGCACCTGACTAACGCAGCTGGCATTCGGACACCTGACCTGAATTCTACATATTCTAATATCGCATCGCCTTGGGTCAAGTTCACTGGCAAACTTACTTTTATTTCACTACGTGCTGGTATTTTATAAGTTTGTTTTGTTGGTTTTACCAATGGTTTAACCTGCTCTGCACTCTGGGGGTTGTAAACAAAATCAATTCGTACCTTATCTGTGATAAGTTTTTGGTTT